>CALYLX010000139.1:0-600000 GCA_944990035.1 Clitopilus passeckerianus
CTATCATCCTCGTCATCGGATTGCGAAGCCAAATGAAAGATCTGAAAGTGACGTTATACGCAAAATTCGGAAAAGCGATTAATCTCGATGACTGAGTACCATGTATCTAGACGTGTATACTTTCCGTGCTAATGGAAATGCTTCTGCAACCAACTGTTGCTAAAGGAATGAACTGAACGACGGGTTGAAATACGAGAACACATCACTCCGTCCCCATTTGTCCGCTCTCTTGATGCACCATTTGCAATCCTTCAGACGATAGTACTCCCCGTCGATGAATGCACTAAGCCTTTGCGCATTCCCGATTGGATCCTGCCGGAGGAAATGTGTAACGACATTCCGAAACTTTCGCCAATTGGAGCATTCCTCAATTCCTCCTTTGTGCAAGATTGGATTCGGCTCTTCAGTCTTTTCTTCCGCACGATCGCGCCAGCTATTCTGGTATTTTTCCTAAGGGCCTCGTCACTGGCTGCTTGGGAGACCGAAAGCTAACGATCCACGTACCCAGGCATAGCCGACTCGGCCTCGATCGAATCTAGAATACCGGATTTTGCTGGTGATCCCATCTCTTTCATGTTTGCTGCAATTTCCGATGGTCCACTTTGCGAAGAATCTGCCTCGTTTAAAGGCCATGTTGGGAGAAATACAACAATGCCATGGCGGGTTCATCGTGCATTCGAACCCTGAAAGGCATAGGTGAGCGTATTGTGACACAACACCCTCGTCATTTCCTATTACTGACTTGAAAGCTAGTCTGCAAGGCTGCTTGGCAGCGTAGAGGTGATACTTCTCCGACCCATTGGCCAGTTCCATGAGCACCGACATGTCTAATCTCCTATTGTCAAGTGCTGGCTGGTCGACATGATGCATGAACTGCAAAAACAGAGGCATTGATTCTGAACCAAAGTCTTTCATCTTCACAACCTCGAGTTCCTGATTCCCGGCTAAATTGGCTGGAGGAAAGCCTGCGGAGAAGCTCTCCAAGTTAGCACTATGGACACCAAATTGCTTGCCATCAGAGGATTCAAAGATCAAGTCGATCTCCAAGTGGCATTCGGAAACTGTGTTTTGAAAATCAGCCTAAACGTGGCCATGGAAAGGACTTGGGTTCAGCTACCTGGGCAGGGTGGAGGGCTGGCCATAGGAGATGGTGGGGTGGGACAATCACGACGGCCTTTCGTTCTTACTAAGTTATAATTTATACCCCAAACGTCAAGAAGTACTCGATTCAGCGGGACGCCCACAGCCCAACAGCTTTACCTAATAATAGAATCAGACGACTGGATGGCTCCCCATGCCGATTAAGCGCCCGGGCGCTTCCACTGGACTCCCCGCCCAAGTTGGAACCGTTACTTCGACCCGATCTCAGAGTCATTGCTCGAGGAACGGCTCAAAGACTTGTGGAAGGATGAAAAGCTAGCGATGTCCTTCTTCCATTTACCTGCTCTTTTGAAGCACCATTTGCAACCCTCCAATTGATACTCTTCTTTTTCAATGAATGCAGCGAGACCTTTGGCATTCCGGATGGGATCTTCCTTCAGAAAAGCTGTAATAGCTTTTCTGAGTTTGAACCATTTGTTACAATTGCTGAGTACCCCTTTGTGTTGGAGTGGTCCTGGCTCTTCAATCTTGTCATCGACATAGTCTTGGAAACTTTTCTCGTATCGTTTCTTCATTAAGATTCACCGATCGGTGCCATAGACCCCACAGGGATTTAGGGAACCACATACCCAAGCTGTATAAACCCTTTCATCTCCATGGACTGGATGCCCGATTTTTTTGCCCATCTTTATTCTCTTCCATTTGTGACAGGTGTTCATAATCCAATTTGCGACGTAGTCTGCCTCGTTCACGTAGCCATGCTTCGCGAAATACATCAACGCCATTGCGGGATTTTCTTCCATTCGAGATCTGACGCTCTTTGCTTAATTAACGTCAGTCTAAGAAGGACTGGCACTCACTTCAGAACTAGCCTGCAAACCTGTCTCGCAGAATACACACAATACTTCTCCACACCGTTTCCAAGCTCTAAGAGCGAGAATATATCCACTCCATCGTCGAGGGATGGTTGATCCGTGTGGTGCATAAATTGTAAGAACAAAGGCAACGATGTTGAACCAAAGTCCCTCAATTTCACGACCTCGAGGTCGTGACCCTGTACGAAGTTCGCGGGAGGAAAGCCCGCCGAGAAGTTCTCTAGGTTTGCACCATGAACACCAAACTGCTCGCCGTCCGAGGATTCAAAGATCAAGTCGACTTCGAGATGGCAGTCAGAAACTGCAGTGCTCAGCTATAAGTCTGCAGGTGGTCTCAAGTGCGAGCAACTTACCCGGGCAGGGTGGAGTGCTGGCCATATACGACGACGACTAGGCTAGAGGACCGCAACTCTTCCAAGAGATCCTCACCAGCCCCGCCTCATGACGACGCCCACAAATCCAACAGCTTTACCTAATAGTAGCATTTATAGCAATTCGGTCTCTCCAGGGAGTTTAAGCGTCAAAAGTCTGAAATACACCGTGCCTACAAATAGAATTACAGTCTGGGGAAGCTCCCAGGTTAGGTCATAAGCATACTGTACTATGGCGGCCTGTCATTATCCACATAGACCCCAACCTTCTCCCAAAACTCAAAGTGCCATCTCTTCTCCTTCAATGATATCCAAGAGACTCCCTTCCGGCTGTTTCTCTCGCTCAGAAACAAATTCCAGCAAGCTCTCGAACACCTCATTCCTTTGACTGAACCTTGCTGCTGTTAGGGGGGAATCTCCACGTCTGCGCACCAGCCCTTCCACCGGATCCTCTGAAGCTTTCAATGCATCCACTCTAACACTCCTGGGTCCACCGCCAAAATCTGACTGTGAATCTTCAATCGGCAATTGGCTAGTCCATTGGTCGGAAGCAGGTGATATGGGACTTCTCTCCTCAGAACCGTTATTACCTGGGAGGTCGGGTGAGGTAGGTATGGGTGAGGGTGGTGTGAGTAGGTGGGTGAGCAGCGACCGGAACAGCTCAGTCTCAAAGGGATCATTATGATCTACCACGGTCGATACTTCGTTTTGAAGGAAATCGAGGGCGTCAATCGGGAGGTTTCTTCACACATCTCCCGGAACCTGACAAAAGGGTCAGATTGAGGTTACACCTGTAAAGCGTGCTGACTTACTGTTGCTGCCTAATCTTGAACTTGGCTCTACGAATAACATCCCCCGCGCCAGCTCTGAGAAGAATAAGAGACACCCTACAAATTAGTATTGGATGAAACACTAACCGAGTCAGTGACATCTGCCATAAGTCATCCAGCCTGTGCTCCTTGACACCATCTTCGTTATCCTGTTCTTCATCGCCATCATCTTCCATCCCGGCACGTTCCAGCTGACCCAAAGGACCAGCATTTCCGCCATGAAGGAGGATTGACTTTGTCTTCGAATTGTAGACTACCTGATGGGCGTATCTTGGGATTGGCTCAAATTCGTCATGGTCTGGATAGTCGGATGGCGACCTGAAATGACCAGGGGAAGGATGTGATATGATTTTGGTCCAGGTACCCGGAGACTTGGAGTAGTTATACAGCCAGCTCGGGGAGTCGGACGACAATGTCGTTGATGCACCTGTCTGTGCACTTCGCCTCAAACCACAGAATCTGAAGACTGGGGTCAACGCGATGAACAACGGACCAGTGATAGCTGAGACGTACACATAAATCTCCTGTGACTGGGGATCAATTACGGCCCGCTGAGCGAAAGAGCCATCTGGGCCACCAGAGAGCTCAAAATTTGACGTGACTTCGGTTGCGGTGTTCGTGGTAATATCATACGTATACATGTCGCACAGATACCTGTCCTCGCACGAACCAGCGAAGATGTACAGCATGCGATTCGAAGAGTCGAGAACCATAGAGTGGCCTGAACGGGGTGGTATGATCGTTTTCGATACAGATGCCTCTGAAGACCTAACAGACATGTTAGTGTAGCTCTGCCCGTAAGACATATGTCACTAACTGCAGTGATCTCCATTTGCTGAGGCGTATGTTGTAGCTATACAGTCCAGAATACTTCAGGCTGTTCCAGTCTCCATCAACAATACGGCCGCCAAAGACGTAGATTATTTGTGCGTCGCTGTCCATGACCATTTGGTGATCGAAGATCAAAGGCGGGCCGCCAGACGTCTATACACCATGCTTGAGAATGGAAATCTGTGGATGGATGCAATATAGCGTACCGCTGTATCAAATGACAAGAAATCCCATTTTCCTTTGTCAATACCTCTGGTATGGTACCGATAAAATTCGGAGCAGAATGTCGTTGGTGAAGGGGGATTGTTCCGTGGGTCATTAGGTGGAAGACCAGGCGACCTGGGATTCGTGCTCGGTTTGGCTGTATCGAAATCACTAAGCCTGCCTAGAACATAGATGCTCCCAGTCTTCGTGTCAAACACCATCTTGTGGCACGAGCGTGCTCCCGGAGCATTCTGTTCATCAGAGGTGCTGTGACTAAGGACACGCCATTTGTCCTCCTTGATGCTGTAGACCCAGAAGTCATCCAGACTCTTCTTTCCGTCCCATCCACCCAAAACATACATCATCTCGTTAACAGGATCAATGCACATAGCATGTCCACCTCTTGGTGAAGGGACGTCACCATCTGCATCTGTCCCATGCAGCTGTTTCCAGTTCGCGTACGGTTGTGAGCCACGCAGGTAGGAGTCGAAGAGACCGGCTTCAGAGATGGTGGGAATCAGTTCTTCTGCTCTGGCCCAGTCGCCTTGTAAAATGACGCTTTCGTGAAGTTGGGTGATAAGGGGGTGTTCCAGGTCCGCTTGAGCGGGAGAGGATCGATTCGAAGGGGGTCAGAAGTCGTCGTTGTCGTAGGTGTTTGAGGATGTGACGTAGAACAGCAGTTTCCCGATACTGGCTCGCGCAAACGAGGTTGTCAGTGCATGGTAGGAGCAGCAGCAGGGATTTGGAGAATTTACCTCGTCATATGAGGTGCGAACTTGTTCCACCAAGCTTCCATTAGAGATCCCGGATAATGCAACATGCCATATTGAGATGTGGAAGCTCTGGCCGTGGGCGCTGAGGTAGGTATGTCAGTTTGAGACTCAAAGGTGCGAGGGTGGCGCTTACGAAACAGGTACGAGCTTCACATATCTCGCAGGAAAGCAGACACCAGAGTTATTGGTGTATTTGACAGGAAAATGCTCATATGTAGAATCATTCTTCAAGGAAGCACGGAGAACTTCCGTCATATGTTCAGGAGTTGTGCCGACATAGATCTTAAACTCCTTCATGTTGCATGGGTGAGCTGTAGCAAGTGGTTAGCAGTCAGTCTGACTATTTCCCGGGAATAACCATACGTTTAAAGAACTGGTAGTAGATGAGCACCTTTTCCGGCCAGAATTGGATAGAATGTGCTTACTTTCCCGAAAGTGATGCTCTCTGTTTCGAGGATTCTTGTCAATAGACTGTCATCAATAGGACAGGATGCATCCAACGCAACTGAGTACAGAAAGCGTCTCGAGTTTCAGAACTATCCATTGCTTTACGTTTCCCTGGAAAGCGCCACTCCATCTGCTTGACTGGTCCGTTGGTCTGTCAACTAGAATGTTTTCGGGGACATATCGGCCTGAATGTGCTGAAGATTGGGCGATGGTACAGTTCAGCGGAGTTGCTGGTTCCGCATTCAACTGAGCAACTAGAGACATATCCAAGATGGTATTTGACCAAGATTAACGACCGAATAGCGCGAGGCAATGCGATAAAGCTCGAGACTTAGACTCTCCCACAGTGTAATTACTGCCCGCCTTTGTTGGCGGTTGTTTGAGATCGCAGGTGATGGCCTCCGGTAATAACCGGTTAACCTTCTTCTCAACGTCCATCACGAACCCTGCAATGCAACCATCCTGCACTTGCATGGACACATGTGGTCCATTCTTATCGCCATATACGCTGTGCCTTGTCAAACGGTCCGAGTTAAACTGCTTCTTACATGCGAAGATAGTCCTCAATAGACTGAACTGGCCCAATAATACTATAGTCGGCAAATGGTCGGCGACCAGGACTCCACAACAGATGTTGCTGAGAGCTAAGTATAACACTATCAAGAAACGATACAGGCAAGGATTGCTTTGAGCTTTTTCAGATGGGCCCTCCCAAGGTAAACGCCCGCTCTTCACCCGCCTCCTTCCGGATCAGAGGTGTGCATTGTTCAATATGAAGCAATATCATGCCATATGCGTGCTACGGTGTCGCGATCTACGCTGCCTGTCTTTAATGATCGGAGAAAAAGTTAGAATTGGGCAGGAAATGGTGAAGAAGCACTTGTCGATCGACTCGCGTATCTTTTCTCAGCTTGATCACTCTATTCAATTGGGTCGCTTCTTCCTTCGTATCACAAGATACCTCTCTTGCCCGGGGAAGAACTATCCCGATCTATCGCGATTCTTTGACTTCTCCACATGCTTCACTATAAGGTCCTTCATCTTACGAGTATAAAGAGGATGGTTGGTCTGTGTTTACCACTCACAAGATCCTTGGGTCGTCATGAAGCGCTTCACATGGGTTCTGCTCACGGCTCTGCTGAGTGCTATCCACACTCAGGCAGAAGTCCCTCTTTCTAGCATCAAGCGAGTGACAACGCTCCCGACCGTCTCCAACAAGTTCATCGTTGAACTTGACAGTCTTTCAGATATCCCAAGCAAGCGGGACCTTTCAGTGAGTGGATAAACCTATGCCTCGAATGACAGCTTGACTGAATCACTTTCAGCCCCATTCCCACTTGTACGAATCACTGAAGAAGCGCGATGTCGGTTTTGAAGTAACGAAGGAATACAATGCTGCCGGTCTATTTGTCGGAGCTGCACTGACTCTTGCTGTGAGTCTCGATGTTCAGCCGGCTTGAATCATGTCTCTAATAACTTTCCCCAGGATGCTAAGGTGCACCTCGTTCAAAGGGTCTCGACGAAGACTTCACGCTTACCGATACTATTTACCTAGGACGTCACTGCGCTGCTGAATACTCCCGGAGTAAAAGCTATCCGGCCAGTCAAGAAGCTGGCGCGGCCTGCGTAAGTCCATTTTGAAGTAGCCATTCATACAAACACTCACACCTTCTCAGACCCGTCAAGAAGGTCGTAGTCAAGGATCGCAATGACCCTGCTGTACCACCAGACACCCAGTCCACACATATCCTCACAGTGCGTGTGAAATACTTTGATCCCTTGCACCCAACTTAATCCATACCACAGGGCGTAGATAAATTACATGCACAGGGCATCATCGGAAAGGGCATCAAGATTGGAATGTGGGTAGCACGTCTCCACGCAGCTTGCAGTACACTGAACATACACCGAACATGTCAACAGTATTGATACAGGTTTGCATCATTCAGCGATGGTTTCGTGTGAAACTTGCTCAAAGCCTTGTCAGGAATTGATTACACCCACCCTGCCCTTGGAAATGGCTTTGGACCTGGGCACAAAGTCATTGGAGGTTACGACTTCGTGGGCGACGATTATACTGGTGAGTTTGCTCTTCCTTCAACCGGACCAGATATTAAAAATACTTGCAGGCGACAACGACCCTGTCCCCGATCCTGATCCATTGGACCAATGCGAGGGTCACGGAACCCATGTTGCTGTATGTCTGTCTTCAGCATCCACAGTGACACTTGCTCACTGGACGACGAACATTAGGGTATTATCGGTGCCGATCCCGGAAATCCATTTGACATAAGTGGTGTCGCATATGGAGCCTCTATCTCTGCATACCGAGTTTTTGGTTGTGCAGGGCAAGTCACTGATGATGGCGAGACCTCTTCACTTCGTCCTAAGTTGGCTACTAACAATCCACCCTCTTAGTCATCGTCGAGGCGCTTCTTCGTGGGGTGAAGGATGGTCAAGATATCCTCACGTTGTCTCTTGGTGGAGCGGATGGATGGACAGAATCGTCCTCATCCGTGGTCGCAAGCAGAATCGCAGCTTCTGGGAAGATCGTTACGATTGCTGCAGGGAATGATGGTGCCTCAGGATCTTGGTACACATCAAGTCCAGGTAATGGCATCGACGTTATTTCCGTTGCAAGTGTCGATAAGTCAGTATTTCATCTATCCTGGTGAGCTATGCCTCTGACTTCTTCCATTTAGTACCGCCATCCCGCTCCAGAATGCAACCGTCGGAGGCGTTCAACATGCGCCTATCACATACTTCAGCACATTCCCATTCCCGATAACACAAACGTTGCCCATCTATGCTACCTCAAACTCTACCACTGTTGTCGACGATGCATGCAACCCCCTTCCGGACTCTGTTCCAGATCTCTCGCCTTACCTGGTCTTAGTCCGCCGTGGAACCTGTACCTTCGTAAGCTTCCTGTCTTTCATCATTAGTTCTCGTTATTCATATCTTTGCAGGTCCAGAAGTTAACAAACATTGTTGCGAAAGGTGCTAAGGTTGCTTTTATCTATGAGTGAGTTTCCAAGCGATATGTTTTCCACCCTAAATTTATGGTATCATAGTAATGGGAATGGATTTGCTGGCATTGAGGTTGGCGATTTCACTGCAACATTGATACAAGCCGCCGACGGAGAGTTTGTAAGTGTGATTCTTTTCCCACCGGGTCGGTTTGATTGACTATACACAAACTTAGTTGGCCTCACAATTCGCTGCTGGTGTCCCTGTCACTATCACCTTCCCCCAGACCGGAGCTTCAACGAACTTCCCAGATCCCAATGGCGGATTGGTATCATCGTTCACAAGGTAAAGTTGGGAGACTGTACTTAGGGTATAAAGAAGCTGACTAGCCCCAAAGTTACGGTCCCTCCAACGACTTCTACTTCAAGCCATCCGTGGCTGCACCTGGTGGCAACATTCTTTCGACTCTACCTGGGCCGCTCGGTGCATATGGTGTCGAATCCGGAACATCCATGGCCACGCCATTCGTCGCAGGCAGTGCAGCATTGATTCTATCTGTCAAGGGAAATAGCCCTGCGATAGCCAAATCAATCCGAAGTCTTTTCGAAAGTACTGCCAAGCAAGTTGCATCGTCAAAAACCGACGGGGACCCACTTCAAACCTTAACACAACAAGGCGCTGGCCTCATCAACGTCTTCGACGCGTTACAATCAACAACGGTCATTTCTCCTACCCAGTTGATCCTCAATGATACTGCTCATTTCCGTCCTCTGTAAGTATCTATCTCACTGTTCATTATGTTTCCGACCCTGTACGCTGATATCGACTGCAGCCAGACATTTACTGTCAAGAACACTGGGAAGACAGCAAAGACGTATCGCTTGAGTCATGTTGCTGCTGGAACGGCGGTAACAGTGACACCGGGCACTATATCCCCTGCAATTGGGCCTGTGCCGCTTTCCAGCGCAGCCGTTTCTGTGACCATCCTTCCGAAATCGTTCACTGTTCGTCCTGGGGGCAGCCAGACAGTGACTGCCGTCTTCAACCTTCCCTCTGGCGATGCATCGACATTCCCAGTATACTCAGGCTTTATCCAGCTCGCCGGTGCTTCTGCAAGCGATTCTTACCATGTCAGTTACCTTGGCTTGGGTGCGGCGCTGAAGAACAAGGCAGTTGTCGACAACACGGACACATTCTTCGGCATCCCCACCCCGCTGTTCTCACCGCTACCGGTGATGTTCAGGCTGACCCCACCAACTACACATTTGTCGGTGGAGATTACCCATCACTGGTGTTCCGTCTCGTGTTTGGAACACCCACTTTGAGGATCGATGTTGTGGATCCCAATATCAAGCTTGTGGGTACCTTGAACTCCCGTCAAGAGAGGCATGGCAGCCCCATCTTCACATTCCCCAAGAAACACCCAGGCGGGTCCTTTGCCCAGGTGAAGGTCTTGGGCGCACTGAATGAGCAAAACTGGATCCCGAGGCACAACGAGGTATGTACTTTATTCACCAGCGCCGGCTGAAACTGAAACGAACTCCCTCAGGATCCGGACGCCAGTGGCTACAGCGTTCTCTCTCTTGAGGCCCCCACATTTGCCAACGGGACCACCATCCCTAATGGGTCCTACAGATTCCTTTTGCGGGCACTCAAAGTAACGGGCAATCCGGACAGAGAGGAGGACTATGAGAGTTGGCTGGGCCCGATTGTTGGAATCACGGCTTGATGATGTGGGTATTTTGCTGTGGGTATGGGATATCTTGGTGAATTATCTGTATTTATTATATTGCAAATGAACACACGAGTACACTTTTTGGAACAGTTGAGGTTTTGATAGAGACACATGATAACTAACGAGACAGCCGTACAACACACATTGCTACACAACTAAACATTGAGTGATAGATGCTAGAATGATGAGACAGAAAAGGAGAGATAGACGACAGCAATTGATATAAAACACAAAAGGAAGGAAAGGATGGCAAGACGAGTTTCGGAGCCAACACATTCTTGACATTCAGACCTTGAGAAGAAGAATTTATATACCAGATGATGACACTAAAACACAATGCAAGAGGGAAAAGTAAATAACAATCCAAACAAAAATATGTACAATGAAGTGTAAAAGTGATGAATAATTACGATGATGGTGGGCGACGGATGGATGCCATATGTACAAATGATTAGCCAAACGACTGAATCCAACGTCCACGAGACAGCGTATATACACCAATTGTGCTTGATGCAGAGCAATCAGGACGTTGCAGGTGGTCGAGGTGGTTTGACACGGAACTCGCTCATCATGCAAATGTGACTGCACAAAACCTGTCAGTAAATGCAACCCACGAACAAATATAACGAAAAACACTCACTCCGAAGGGAAGTGGGCGTTCGGGAACCCGACCACTTTATCCAGATACTTCGGATCCACACCCTCTAGCACCGCATTGCAAGCCAAATTCGCAGTCGAATACCAGATGTAATCGATGACACCTTTGTAACCAGGCGTGAAATTCGTCAACGGTGGCTCGCCAACACCCGGAGCAGCATACGCGCTCTTCAACCCCAGCTTGTGCCGCAGACCCTCCGAGGTATACCTTCCATACGTATGGCCCAGGAAATCTGGATGATCAGGCGGAAGTGTTCCGTTTGACACAAAGTTGTACAAGCCGGAACCCGGCACGGAGTTGAAGTCACCACAGATGATCGTTGGGATCCTCGTTCCGTCTGAGTATATTGGTGGAGGTCGTGTGAGGCCGCGGGGTTGGGATTGACCATTGACTTCTGTCGAATCTCCTCCTTCCTTCGCTGGCCCATCTTCTTTGAAGCTCCGGCGCGTGTGTTGGCTGGCGAAGGCGGCGCAGGGGAGGGTAGCGAGAGAAATCAGCTGCCATCTTGTCCACCTCATCCAGCAAAAGCGCTGCCTGAACTAACTTGACGTCGCAGAATTTGGGGTCCCAATGGATGTGCGCGTTTGCAAGAACGAAGCGCGTCCCGGTTTCTTTGTTTTCAAGCAGACACACGACGGCAATATGATCTTTGCCGAGGACACGATTAAACATATCGTCCGTCTTCTTGAAGTCTTGCCGCTGCATCGCGACCGCGCTGAACTCGATGAGATGTTGCTCTACGAGATTGTACCTGGGATTACAAGTCAATTAAAGGAAAAGTTTGGACAGAAATGCGACTTACTTGGAGGACTTGTAGAAGATAGCACACCCGTCTACTTGTCTCCTTTCCGTCTCGTTCATTGTCTTGGCACGCGACTTGGGGTAGTAAACACCATCGTAATCGCGTTCTTTGAGGTTGGGGATGAGGTAATCCTCATAGTTCGCGGTATCAACCTCTTGCAAGCACATGAAATCCGTATTCCGCTGCACCAACTCCGTCAAAATCAAATCCCGACGGTACTCCCAGTTCAACGCCCACGACGGCGTGTAGCCGTATAACCTCTCCGTTGCATATTTTGCGCAGAGAATGTTGTAACATGACACTGTGACTGTTTCTGTGTATGGGTCGGCTCGCATTGTGTCCAGGTCGGCCGGTAGTACGAGAGAATTAATCCGGCGATCCGGAGGTGGTGTTGGCGGTGTTGACGTATCGCGTAGGTGGACAATGAGAGCTGGTGTTCCGTCCCGTTGTACAATTGCCTTGAGCTGCGGATCCAGTGGGTTGCCTTCTACCCCTAATGTCTGCAGCTGGTGGAGATTACCAAACTCGGCAGGAAGCGTGACGATATGATTATCGAAAAGGTATAGCTCTTTTAGTGACACGAGCATCCCGATTGACGGAGTTAGGTTCACAATGAGATTCCCTGATAAATCCAATACTTCCAGATGTCGGAGCTTTGCGATTTCCGGGGGAACATATTGCAGACCGTTATGGTTTAGGTAGAGGTTTATGAGAAACGTGAAGGAAAATAGGCCCGACTTTGATGGTAGGTTCTTGATACCGACTCCACCCATGTCTAGGGAATTCCAGGTATTCTCTGGGGGTTTAATTGAGGTTGGCCGGGGTGCTTCAGCTACTGGCGCGACGGTTGAGGATGGGTGGTTCATTGCGGCGGAGGTTGCTGGAGATGATTCCGATGCGTCGGAGGAGTCTGATTCTTTACCGGAGCCATTTGTCTCTGGGAGAGGGTGTTTGACGAGATTTGGGTTTGTGATGGGGATTGCGGATTTTGCGACCGTTCGTGAAGCCATTGCACTTGCGCGCGCTCGGTGATGAGTAGCGCGTGAGGAGCGAATCATCTGAATAGATGAAACGAAGAGATTAACGTGCTGAAAGGATACTTAACCTAGCCGACGCACTTCACATTTCAAAAGCTGCTGTTGCCAATGAGGAGATATTATTTGACTGCCAACGCTTGCTGGCGACCCTTGAGAGAACGACTGCTGTTGATGTGAATGACCGTTTGGAGGTGAAGGATAGTGAGATAAAGAGTTATGGTGCTGGTGCTGGTGCAATGGCATTCCGGGATGAGGATGGTGAGGATGATGTTGCATTGGATTCATCGTTCCATTCGTGTACATAGCATAGCCCGGCGACGGCTGTGGTGGCCCCGCCGTGTGTTGCGAACCCGGTGGCCCTAGTTGTGGAATATGGGGCCTTGGCCACGCAGACTGGTCTTGATGATTGGCCAATTTAATGGCTGGCGATTGCTGCGGGTAATACATCGCATCAACGGTACCAGATGCTTTGAGCCGCCGGGGGCTATTGAGGGGAAACAAGGACAAGATGGAATCGAATGTCTCGACGTTGTGATGGACGATGAGCTCGTACTCAGTGATGACCGCGACGACGTTGACTCCAACAAGCACAATGGCGGCGTTCGTATGTGAGAATTGATTACTAATAGCCTTTGCACGTGATATATCCGGTATCCGACACCACTTTCGGTCTGCAAATCCGAGCTCATTGTTGTTGTCGATCTTATTTTCACGTTTGACTCTGAGTAAAAGACTACAAAAGCGGCCAAGTGAGGCGGTTTCATGAAACTTTGCGGCCGTTTACCGTTGTTATCAGTGGACATATTTGTGGATCGTTTGCGGTGATATTATCGTACCATATAATGATCAGCGATTTGATAGTCCTCAGTTTCTCATTTGTACCACCATGTCTGCCCTCTTCCAAGCAACTGCTTCTGCTCCGGTTAACATTGCCTGCATAAAGTTAGTCACTGACACCGATGCTGATGACTATTGAACTGACGACGAGCTAGATACTGGGGCAAACGCGACACGAAGCTCATCTTGCCCACCAACTCGTCTCTGTCTGTTACTCTTGATCAGGATCACCTGAGATCTACCACCACTTCACGAGCGGACCCATCGTTCACCAAGGACAGGCTCTGGCTGAATGGCAAGGAAGAGGAGATCAAGGAAGGCGGCCGTATGTCCACATGTATCGCTGAAATGAAGCGTCTCCGAAAACAAACGGTCGAAGACAAGAACGCCGACGAGCCCAAGGTATGTCTTCCCATCTGTACCAACATCATATACTAAATCTCGTCCAGCTCTCAACTTTGTTCGTGCACATCGCGTCTTACAACAACTTCCCGACGGCCGCTGGTCTGGCTTCATCCGCATCCGGATTCGCCGCACTCGTAGCTTCCCTTGCACAGCTCTACAAACTCCCCGTCTCCCCATCCACCCTCTCCCTCATCGCAAGGCAAGGCTCAGGCTCCGCATGTCGATCTCTCTACGGAGGCTTCGTCGCCTGGGAGCAAGGCACCTCTCCCACTGGCGAGGACTCGCTTGCGATCGAAGTCGCGCCCCAATCTCATTGGCCGGAAATGCATGCACTTATCTGCGTAGTCAACGATGCCAAGAAGGGCACCTCATCCACCAGCGGTATGCAACGCACCGTCGAGACCTCCGCCCTCCTCCAACACCGCATCAAGCACATCGTTCCCCAACGTATGAAGGACATCTCGAAAGCCATCCTCGAGAAGGATTTCGACACCTTCGCAGCTATCACCATGGCCGACTCTAACCAGTTCCACGCCGTCGCGCTCGACACCGAGCCTCCGATCTTCTACATGAACGATGTCAGCCGAGCTATCATCGCGCTTATCGTCGAGTACAATCGTGTCAGCGTGGAAGCCGGAAAAGGACGCAAGGCAGCGTATACCTACGATGCTGGACCAAATGCCGTCATCTACACTCTCAAGGAGAACGTGAAAGAGATCGTCGAGCTCGTTCTCAAGTACTTCCCTCAGAAGGAAGGCTCGTTCAAGGACGTCGAGGGCCTCTTCCCTGGTGTTGATATCGCACAAGTTGGCGGATCCGTTGTCGCGGGCTTTAACGAGGCCGTGGCGAAGCAGTTTGAGGTTGGCGCTGTTAAGGGATTGATCCACACCAAGGTTGGTGATGGACCGAGGGCTTTGGGTGCTGAGGAGTCGTTGTTGGGTGTGGATGGTCTGCCCAAGACGGTCGCCTAGAGGATGGTGATACCCAACGAGCGGAAAGGAAGTAGCAATTATATTGGATGCCGTAATCTCTCTTGCATATCTCATTGGATTTCATAGAAGGAATATAATCTAACCGATCTCTGATTATGATTTCAATCAGGCGACAGGCCTATCTTCCCCGTCAATTGTGATCTCGAAGACGTCGAGCATCTTTCTGGATACGCTGCGGATAGCTCCCGATATTGCTCCGTTTCCTTTTGTGACCAGCTTCACACCTGTTCGAGATCTCACGAAGTGTACACTCGCCAACGGTCTCCGCGGCTAGTATTCAATTAACTTCGAAGAAAACCCTTGGCACGGTGATGTCGAGGCGCACAGCATCTCATTGATACCGGTGACTTCATACCGTCCTACGCTCGGTTTCTTGACA
Source organism: Clitopilus passeckerianus (assembly GCA_944990035.1). NCBI lineage: Eukaryota > Fungi > Basidiomycota > Agaricomycetes > Agaricales > Entolomataceae > Clitopilus > Clitopilus passeckerianus. Next base: position 15,248 of record CALYLX010000139.1, read on the forward strand.
GCTCGAGCAACATGTGTGGATATGTTGTAGAAGATAAAAGGCAGCCCTTATGCTTGCAGATAGGGCAGGTCCCTCGAGACTTCAGTTCCTTCGATGTTCTGTCGAGCTTCTTCTCTCTTCCTGTCTTTGCTGTTCCTCTCACCGACGACGGCTTTGGGCCAGATATTCAATTCATCTGCTAAAACTGGTCTCGCATGGCCAAATAGGAATTCATTGAGCATCGACCAGTTTGCGATTACCGGGAGAGTAGGCTGGTTGGTTCTCTATCGTATTCAACTCGCAAACTCGGGCTCAACCGGATTCATTCATCTCCTTGCTTTTTGTTTTGATTTAGGTACTACACTTGGAGTCCCGACCCAGTCACCACAGATATGGAATATGTCCCAATGCTCTGGGGGTCAAAGTCCGTTGCTGAGTTCTCCAGGACTATCAACAAGACGATACGGAATTATAACGTCAAATCCGTCTTGGCTATGAACGAGTTCGTTCGATCTCATATATATTCAGTCCGCTCCTTGTCAGCTCACCTGTGGTTTATCAAATCCGTGTAGGCCTCAACAAGACGACCAAGCGAACATTTCTCCAGCTGATGCCGTGAACCTGTGGATACAGTATATCGAACCCTTGAAAGCCCAGGGCATCAGGTTAGGAAGTCCCGCTCCGTCAAACGCAGCTTCAGGGCAGAAATGGCTGCAGGATTTCTTCACCTTATGCGCCGGACAATGTTCAGTTGACTTCATCGCTTTGCGTAAGTCTCCACCAGCTTCATAAATATTCTACTTCCCACTGAACTAAGTTTCTTGTAGACTTCTACGGCGTCGACGCTGATGCATTCATCAAATATGTCAAAGGCTTCCACGATGCGTTCCAGAAGCCCCTATGGGTTACAGAGTTTGCTTGTCAGAATTATTATAACACCTCATTGCAGTGCAGCTACGATGATGTTGTGACATTCATGAACAAATCCCAGGCGTTCTTGGAAGGCGCCTCTTATGTGGAGAGGTATTCGTGGTTTGGTGCCGCGACGGATTTGCATGGGGTTAATCAGGTAGGAAATTCCTTCAAGTTTGCAATATTCCGAAGAGAAATTCTGATACGTTCTCCAGGACAATGCCCTTTTGGATACTCATGGACGCCTGAACGACCTTGGCAAGAAATATATCAACTGTTCAGAACCTTGTCCCGTCCCAGAATATTTTATTCCACATAAGACTCCAAAGGGGGATGAGGATAACGGAGTTTCTGCCTTGTCAGCACTCTCGACACTGTACCTACTTCTGCTCGCAGCCATGATACCTCTAGTAGTTTCCGTCGCTTCTTCGGCCTAGTCGCTGGTAGACTAGCGGGCATTGATACAACCCTGAAAGAACATTGACCGGCGATCATCGTTGTTCAGCATTGCCGTAACTCGCGAAATGAATTGTCTCGGGCTTTTCAATGAAGAGGAATGGGTCTGCCGAGCAACAGCCAGCGTGTCCACTAACCTCGAGAACGCTGGCATTTTGGGGGGCAGTATGACGAACACCAGTAATCAAGATGCGCCAGGCTCCGTCAAAAGCATGTGAGTTTCTGGGATCATGTCTTATTTCAAGCTCTGCTTATGCATGGACTCGGATAGCGCCACTTTATTGGTGAAGCTGCAGGGTATGGGCAGACACGCACATCTCGTGGCGAAGACTCACCGAAATGAATAATAGATGAAGTCTCGGAATTAGCTGGAAGAGAAGCAAATCGTGTTACCAACCTCGAAAGTGACTTGGAAGCCTACAAGCTCTTGTGCGCGGAGTTGAGGCAAGAACGGGATCGTCTTCGGAGTATGCACGGCGAGACGGTTCAAATTCAAATTCAAGACCAGGAGGAGGGGGAAGTGAAGCCTATACCAGAAATAACGAAGACGCCGGTGTGTATTCTTCTCATATCGAACTACTATCTCATTCAATGAAAATCTAGACAGATAACAATCGTGTCGTTGCGGTATTTGACGGCAATGGAACAATATTCCATCAAGAGAATATCCTGAAAGGGAGAAAAGGAGGCAGAGAAGCAGCGGAAATTCTCCGCAAGAAGATCCTGGAGTTCTTGGAACAGGCTTATGGCTCAATGGACTACAAGCTATGGATCAGAATATTCATTAACAAGTGGGGTATGTTGGATGCATACGAGCAGGATGGAAGTTCCACTGTGACCGGGTCATCGCTAGAGGTGGCTTTCAACAACTTCATCTACGGCTTCAATGGGTCGTCGGAATGCGTCCTGATGCTTGACGTAGGCGAGAGTAGGGACGCCGCTATTGCCAGAGTTCGAGGTAGCTGGTGTTTGGCCCGCAATGAACAATGCTGACGAAGATGCCTTAGCCAATATTGAGGAAGAAATGAGGATTCCACAGACGACAAAAATCATTTTTGGAGGTATTTGCACCCGCATCCTTTGCAAAATTTGTAGGTCCAGTCGTTGACGCATTCCTTCAGGCTGCATAAACGCGACAGTCAAGGACCTCTTGAAGTCGTACATCGCGGCCGGGCAGGGCGAGAAACTCATAATGTTCTCCACGCATCCCAACGTGACGAAGGAGATTGACTCCCGTGCATACCTGACGTCCTGGAACTCTTCTCACAGGTCCGACTGGGTTCTGCTGATGAACGCTCGACAGACGACATTGCAGGCGACGAGGACGGCCCACGGCCAATGACTGGTGACCGCCGATTAGAGCGAAGATATGCGCGCTACCTTGACCCCGTGAGCAATAAATGGATTATCATTTTCTCCTTACTCACCTCACAACGTTGAACAGCATCCAGAGCGATGTAGGTTTCCGGCTGCAGTGGAAGGGGGTCAAATTTCTGACAAATTATTGATAGTACGACATGAGCCGTGCCCACAGCTCCACCTTACAGACAAATGCACTCGGAAGAATTGCAAGTATGCCCACGACATCAAGTTGTCGTTGCAGTCGCTCCGTGACATGCGAGATGCTTTTAGTGATATCCCCTGCAGATCTGTACAGAAAGGTACGTTGGTATCCAGTGATCTTCATAAGGCCGAGCCTACACTACCATTAGAAGTCCCCTGCAAGTGGGGAAAGGCATGTTACTATGCTCATTCGTGCCGGCGTGGAATGTCATGTGGATTTGTGAGGACAGGAGATTGCTGGTTTGGGGGAGGTACGTTCAACGGGGCAAGATGGAAAAGCCGATCTAACTGTTCTATAGGAAAGCGACACAAGGCCTCGCCCGATGACGATTCACAGTCACCAGTATATGTGTTCCGAAAGTATCAGAAGTAGGTGCCTAAGGCGCCATAGCATTTCATGCAGAGAGCTGTTGAAGAGGAGGGCAGTCTAGATGCTTTTAATATAATCCCGTTAGAGCATAGCTACCTATTATCCAAGGGTGTTTCAGAGAATGTCTTCATTGTGGGTAGGTGTGCATAGGTACAGCGCATGGGCCCCTGGGCGGGAACGCGGGTTCCGTGGTCACGTCTTTATTACGACGCAACCAAGCCCATCCTAGATAATCACCGTGCTGTGAGCGGTAAAAACGCCGACCATTTTACCTTGCACAAAGACAGAGATAATCGAGCTCAGGGAAAGAGAGTGGGAAAAAGAACTTGAAGCGTAGTGGTTCCTTCAAGCCAGAGGTAATGGTCTGATGCGGGTGACCAAGCCAATGACAGGAGGGAGTCGCTCTATTTGTACCTAGATTTCTGCACACTGGGTATATATCTCCAGGGTGGCCTGAGATGGGCCTCACCCCATGACGTGCCACCAGGCGCTCACCGCACCTAGTAACAGCCAAGATAGGTTCCACCCCTCGACTCAAGCGCATCAAAGTAGCAGCTGTTCAGCAATGGTCGGCTAGTAAGTTTAAGGCAACCACGCAAAAGCCACAGGCATGAGATCTCCGTTCTCTGGAGTGGCAGATCTCGTAGACGGTACTTGACTATGCGGTCTTTGGTGACTTTTGCGTGGTACACGGTGGAAGACTGTTAAGCGCCCAGCGTGACATCAAAGAAATGTGACCTTCACAGCATTGCCTAATGTCACAGAGATAAAGTTGAAGATCCCTCAAGGCGACCACGCGCTCTTTTTAGTACGGAGTCCATCCCATTGGCTAGAAGAACCAGCGAAGACGTGTGCTTCTGGATCTATGAAAGGTTATGTCAACGGAGGGCACTTCTGATCATGATGCGGCTGCAAAGATGTACGTGAACCCTGATGGCCCCCGAGATTCACCAGTTGAACAGCTTTTGACGCTGGTTGTTTAACAGTGATTTACTTCTGAACGAGTTACGAGGTAATGTCTCGACGGCAGTTGAATAAGCTTCAGTTTACTCATTGACTGCCAAGTTGAAATATCGAATCTCAGTGGAAAAGAAAATTCGCATGCTAGTCGAGTCCAAAGTTTGGAAGATGATTTAAACGCCTATAAGAGCCTCTGTAGTGACCTCAGGGCTGAAAAAGACAAATATAGGAATCTGTACTCCATCTCAGAGAAAGAGAAAGGAGACTTGGAGAATTCAATCAAGGTATTCGTGTTCTTGCTTTCGAGTCACTTGTCTGAGTGCCTCCTCCCCAGGGACATCGAATTGTCGCCCTCCTCGATGGAGATGGCGTCATTTTCTCACAACAATACATCCTCGGAGGACGCTACGGCGGCCAAGAGGCTGCTCAGACTCTGTCGAATGAGATCATACAATACCTCAAAGCGAATTATGGAGCGCAACCCTACCAACTCTGGGTCAAGATTTTTCTCAACAAGCGTGGCTTGGTCGAGGCTTATAAGCGCTTCGGCAATGTGAACGAGGGCCTTATTGAGACGAAATTTGAAGAATTTATGTCTGGATTCAATCAAGCTGCGGAGCGATTCTCGGTAGTTGATGTTGGAGCAATCAAGGAGGCTGCGGACGCAAAAATAAAAGGTTCCTTGCTTTCAGCTACTCCTTACCGCCGTCAGCATTCTAATCAGTTTTGCCATTAGCTCACCTTGAAGATGACCTCAAAATCCCGCAGACGGAGAAAGTCATATTTGGAGGTCAGCCAGTCAATCTGCCGTCTATTTCGTGCACTGCTCATTATGTTCCAGGCTGTCATGACACAGGCTATATTAACTCCCTCAGGTCGCACATCACCTCTGGGTTCGGGGAAAAGCTCATCCTCCTGCCCGGTTACAACGAAGTGGCGTTTGGGATCGCCGACCTCGGCCTTCCCACCATGCCACCTCTCTCAAACCTATTCCTCTCACACAAACTCGGAAGTCCCTCTGGTTACTCGAATGGAGGGCCTTCAATCCACCCCAGTCACCTCGCAAAAATCGAGGAAATAGTATTCAGACCGGAAATATGAATACATTCGCATCAAGGAGTATATCTCCTGTATCGCAGCTGGGGACGCCAGCGGCGAATTTCGCATCTTTGGATGGAGCCCCGTCAAGCAGTAAGAATGGGAATGCTCATAATACTGGGGAGCTACGGCCTCTTGACCCCAAGCTGGTTTGTTCCCGCTACATCAAATCTTTTACTACCGCTGATGTTCCTTTTTCGATCTTAGTCTTTGTTCAAACGTGCGTCTGTCCCTTTATGCACCTACTACTCGACGCTAACCAGACTATGCAGAGAATCCACCACCTTGTACCCGCTACTACGTCTCTGGGAAGTGCAAATATGGCGTAACATGCATTTACGCACACTATTATAGCCTGGATCCAAGCCAACTGGCTGAGATCAGGAAGAAAGCCAAGATCAACCCCTGTGATTCCATTATTAAGAGTGAGTATCGTGCCGAACTTAGGAGTCGGATACTGATATACCTTGCCTACGCTAGAGTACCCCTGCTCCAAGGGCGACGCTTGTCCCTTTGGACACTATTGCCCACAAGGTGCGAAGTGCTTCTATCTCAAGAAGGGAAATTGTAAGTTTGGAGGAGGTCAGTGTTTCGTTCTTCTATCTCAAGCCTGCTGTGGTTCTGACTTCTCGTCTCCCAGCTCCTGGCCATAGGTTAGCCGAAGCCCAAGCAGAAGCTCCCCAAGCGAATGCCACCTGAACACATAGATGAGAGAATGTTGTGGCACGAAATGTATTGACTACGAATTTGAAGGATATATCCGAGAAATATACAAAGGGGTATATACTATTGGTATCTGTAAAGCATGTAAAGTGTTATAACGTACAACGAAGTTCTTGTTGGTATCACACGATCCAAGTGGCACGCAAAAGAAATTTAGAATAGGTACAATATCACTACGATATAAGAAGCCAGGGCTATCCAATTGGCAGCCGTGCCCGAGAGCATATTGAGAGCACTGTTCTTAACTGTGGGTAGCCCGCTGTTCGGCGGTTCTGGGACGGCAGCAGGATTTGGTGCTGAAGCGCCAATGTACTGGGAGCCCAGGGGGTGATCATTCCGTTGGAGTCCACAAGTGCATTGTACTAGATGGTACGATATAGTCAGAATTTTGTTCCCAACATTCATCAGAAAAGAAAATACATACCGGATTCACACCCTGCAGGTCTTTCATGGCACCATACCAGCTATACCTCTCCACGAAGGGCGAATTATCCATATAGGTCTGCGTCGTATTGAGGAAATTGACGACATCCGAATAGCTGCACCGCTTATTCATATCGGCAAAGTTCTGGCAATCCCATTCAGTGACCCAGAGAGGTCGTTGGAATGTGTTGTGGAAGTCTTCGACGTAGGCAATGAACTCCGTGGCATTTATGCCGTACCAATCTACGGTGTGGGTTAGCTAAGTTCGAAGGAGATCTGAAATGGTGGGTAGGATGATGCTTACGGAAAGCAATGAAGTCAACGTTACATCCACCTGCACATGCCCCGAAGAAATCTTGTAGCCAGGTCTTGCCATTGGGTGCGCTAGAGGGCGCGGGGCTTCCCACTCGTATGCCTTGCGAACGGAGTGGCTCCAGCCACGTTTTCCAGAGAATTGCTCCGTCCTGAGGAGATAGATTTGACTGACCAGTTTGTTGAGGTCTGTGTTTTTCAGGTTGAGCAGAGTGAAGGGGGTAGTCCATTCCATGGGCTTACTCGTTCATTGCGAGCACATTCTTGACTTTGTGCTTGGAGATCGTATCGTTGATGGTGGTCCACTGGTCGATAGTCTTGGAACCCCAAAACTGAGGAACAAATTCTAGATCGGTATCTACAGGCCAGGTGGACCAGGTATAGTACCTGTATGAAGCCCAGATATTTAGCTATGAGCGACTAACCACGAATAGCCCGCACTCACCATGATATTTTCCCAGTGCTTCTGAACTGCGTGATATCCACGGTTGGGCCATTAGGCCATGCAAGTCCAGCCTTTGAGGTGGTATTCTGTATCTGCCTGGTGCTTAGGCGTGACACACCCAGCACGGTACTCGAGAATAGCAGAACTAAAGCGAGTGGGACTCGGAGAGGACAAAACATCGTTGGTTATTGTACGAGAGGGTATTTGGGCCTCCATCCGGCAGAACCCAGGCTTTTATCGTCGATTGGAGAAATCGTCATCTGCGATGAGCGTTGCCCAGCAAAACATGAGCTTTGGAGCTGTCCTGACATGACGAGGCTGTGGGGTTGGCTCTCTTAGGCGCCCAGTGAACTTATGCTCCGTATGGAAATTCCCCCAATATTGCAGTAAGGAGGCCTCTCCAAGTCGTAACGATAGTTGAACCGTGCAAGGGTGTTGTTACAAGAAATATATTTGAAGCTTACTGTATGCAAGGTGGTGGATGAGAAGAGCACGCAAGCCGATCAAACGCGGACAAATTCTGCGGCGCAAACTGCCACCAACAAAATCATGTTGGCTGCCCGTACCCCGACCTTCCGCTCGTCGTCCTCGTCTGTTCGCTGTATACCAATACCAAGACGCAGAGTTCTGCTACCTCAAAGCCATGTCATATCTAGACTGTACTCCGAGAACAGCAAACCTCCAGCTCGGAGCTCTGACGCTTCCCTGACGGAAAGACCAAAAGTTTCTGCAAATCTGGATAAAGCCCTTTCCATCCCACCCAGGGTCAAAGGCTGGCCCACACCCTGGCTAAACCAAAGTTCCTTCGAAAACTACATGCAACCTCTGTATGACCGTGGTTGGGGAATACGCTTCATGCCACGGCTAAACAAGGAGCCCCGGACGCTTGGCCTGAGCGCTGGGTATAGGTTGAAGGGCTGGAACCAGACCATGAAGTTTCTCACCGAGTTGAATACGCTTTGCAGGAGGGAAAAGGTCAGTGTCCAAGCCCAGCAGATCCTCGGGATTCGAAACTAAAGAAACGCATTTGTATACAGCACCACCCCGTCTCGTTCTCAATATACAACAACCCAACCCATGCAGATATCAAGCTTATGGTACAAACCCACTCCGCTGTGCGTCCAGCAGGCTTCGTACGGGATGCTGAAGATACCGCAGAAAGAGAAGCCCTCGAACTACCTGGCCCAACCCTCCGTGACGTCCGCCTTGCCGTTCTCATCCACAACCTATGGGAAGAGGAGGCGACTGCCCCAACCACCGACCAGCCTAACTTATCTCACGTCGAATGGATGAAAATGCTACAAAAGCTCATGGGTGATCCGTTGGACCCCAACCCAAAAGCCAGCTCCTCAGAAGCAGATAAGGTGGAAATGGCTTTCAATCCGAACTCTACCCGAGGAGGACTTTGGACGCCTGTTTCCATGCAACCTTCTTGGAGTCAGCTGGCGTGCGAGATGGCGAGGTGTAACGATAAACCTATCAGTACTGCCTACAACTGGGCAATTGGGAAGGTGGACATTTCTGAGGATGCCAGTCGCGAGGATGGGAAAGATACGAAGAAGGGGAGGAAGAGGAGGAATTATTTTATAAGAACGACCAAGGCCAAGAAGGGAGGTACTCTCTGAAATTGAGACATGTACCTATTGCGGTCCCGGGGAAGAGAACAGTGGACTTGTTCGCATCTTACTATTCTATTCTAGACAGATCAATAACGATAAAGTGATATTTTTACCAGTCCCAGTTCTTGGGGGACGTCGAGTACAGATTGCCCACTATGCGCGTCCACGCAACAACTCCTTGACCGAAGTCAAATACGCTTGGCAGTCATCTGGTATTGAAAGGTCGACGACAGAAAGGTCCTGACCCATATGAATCTCGCTAGTGGTGCCAGAGAGTGGCGTAACACCTTCCAGCTGTGCTATTTTGAAAAGAGCCTGGGCTGGCGTGCATTGCGAAGCTTGGGCAATGGCAAGTAACGCAGGGTTTTTGAGGAGTGTAGGAGAGCCGGAGAGTGTCCAGAATGACCTACAGAGCGAGCAATTAGCAAGGGGTCGACTTCTTGGAGGTTAAGGACCTACTGGTACAAGATTTCGTTCTCCCGACAGTACTGGACCACCTCCCTGTCCCATGCGTTCCCTTCGAACCACCTATTCTGCACAACCTGTACCTTCCTCTCTTTCCCAAGGGCATGCAGTAGGCCTACATCGTATGTGTTGCTGATACCGATCATCTTCACTTTCCCAGCATCTTGGAGCTTAATGAGCTCACGCCAAGCTTCGAGAGTAAGTTCAATGGACTTGAGTGGTGAATGGAGAATGTAGCTATCAAGGTAGGTGGTGCTCAGGTTCGACAGGGATTTTTGGAAAGAGGTCTGGACTTGAATAGGGATGGGGTCGGAGGCTTTGTATGGGAGAGGCTTGGAGGTGTCCTGGCCACCGATTGGCGTATACCTTGAGCAGAGAGGTCAGCATAGCTCAGAATAGAGGAGTAGAATGATATGTACTTTGTCTGTATCCAGAGGTCTTCGCGCTTTATGCCATGGTTTGAGTCAAGCTCCAGGAGAGCTTTGCCAACAAGGTCCTCACTTCACGGCGGTTGCTTGGTTGTGCTCACTCATAGAGTGGAGCTACTTACCGGTAATGCTTTGGCTGACACGCTATTCGAGGCTTGTCAGGAAAATTACGTACTTCTGGGTGAATTCCATTGCTCACCTGTATCAATCGCTCGAAAGCCGTGCTGTACGGCCTGTACTACAAGGCCCGTAGTCCGCTCCTGTTTCCTAAGCAAGCCAAGTTAGTGATGCTCTCTTACCATAACAATACAGCGCTTCACCAGGCAGTGCCATAGATGATTCTCGCAGCAATCTTTGCGCCCGACATCGCTTTAAAAGGCCAAGTTACGGGGTGTGGCGTCAAGAGGAACAATGATCTAAGCGGGACCAGATTGGGTATCTTATCCCCACGTGGCCCTGGAACGCCTCAAGGCTTTGAACCGAACGTTGAATCGATTTGGAGTGCGACCACCAGACTTTGCACTGATCTTTCACTTTAACGACCACCAACGATGCAGGCCCTTCAGGTATGAACCAGGAAAGTTCTTGAAAAGTTGTAGACTAACCTCAGGGACAGTCTCATTTCTTCAATGTTCGCGACATGCTCAGTCCAGTACGCCACTCAGTTGAATTTCACCTGACTGTAGATCGGTAGCTGATAGGCGTTACTAGGTGTTGAAGGAGAGTAGATTCAAGGAGGAAGGTCGTATCACGCCTGGTAAGCTCATTGAGACGCACATTAACGCGTATTATCGTTCTAACTGCGGCAACAGAGGAGTTCGTTGCTGCAGGCGACTTTCTGGTGTACAAGTTCCCCGTGTGGAAATGGTTTGGGCCGTCCTCGTGTTAATGTGACTTGTTAAAGCTAATATACGACATAAACAGGGAAGCTGGAGATGCAACCAAGACTAGAGACTTCCTGCCCAAAGATAAGCAGTACCTAGTAACACGCGGCGTGCCCTGCCTGCGTCGTGCCACTTCTCTCGCTTACACCGATGCCGACGAGGATGCAGAACGTCTGCTCTCATTCGCTGACTCCTCCACCCCAACGCTTCTGGTGAAGATGAGTGGGTCGAAACTCATGCTGGGAGGAAGGCCACCCAGGATTCTGCTGCCAATGCGGGCACTATTGCTGACATCCCTGATTTGGATGGAGACCAAGACGAGGTGACAGCTAAGATGGGTAATGTATCCATTGGAGGGACAACACCAGGAGAGATACCTGATATGGATGATATCCCTGATATGGAGGATGAGATTGAGGAAGAGGAGGACACCGCTGCCGCCGCTCCCAAGCCTTCAAAGGTTGTTGACGCTAGGTAGGCATATCTTGCGCGTGCTTTTGCCATACATGGTGCTCATATACCTAAATTAGCGAGATCGAACCGGCGAAGGGCAACCTTCTGCAGGTACGAACGTACGATGTGATGATCACATACGACAAATATTACCAGACACCCCGCTCTTGGCTCATTGGTTACGACGAGGTTAGCCTACCTAACACACTTCGCCTTTTCCCCACCTCCTAACATTCTTCTGTATTCCAGAATGGTAAACCCTTGACCCCAGCCCAAATATTCCAAGACATCTCCGCGGACCATGCTCAAAAGACTGTCACAATCGAACCCTTCATCCATAGCACATCCCTGCAAGCCGCCTCTGTGCACCCCTGCAAACACTCTAATGTTATGAAGAAAGTCATCGACAGGATGAACGCCTCCATCATCGAAGCTCAACTAGCCAGACGCAAGGCTGCCGGCCAATCTATCCCCTCCAAGGACTCGAAGAAGAGGTGGTTCAGCAGGAAGGTCAGCGGACCTGCGTCGGCTTCAAAAGACGTTGGGGACGATGATGAGGTTGAGGGCATGAGGGTTGATTTCTACTTGGTCGTGTTCTTGAAGTTTATCGCCTCGATTGTGCCAACTATCGAGGTGGATTCGACAACGGCGTTCTGAGTTCTTCCACTGGGGACTAACGAGGTGTCCATATCATAATGGTCGGAGGGTTCACGGAGCTGATGAGGCTCGTTCTATGGTGTTATAGTGTTTTGTACTTCATACCTGTATTGCTCAATGTACACAATATACTCTTATTACTGAAAGTTCGTTGTCAAAAATCTACGTGCAACCTATCGGTCGGTTCTATTGACTATGAATACAGAGATCGGCGTCACAAAAATCCAGCAAATGTAAAAACTGATGAGTCGACCCAGGCTCGAACTGAGGACCTTCTGTGTGTTAGACAGATGCGATAACCAACTACGCCATCGACCCAATTAAAACATCAAGTACCTAGGCAAATACAAAGTCATCAGCATTTGGGCCTCCAAAAGCTTCGTGCATTTGTGACAAGTTTTCTTGCAAAGTTCTCCTAAGGATTAGTCCGACTAAAATTCTTACATCCTACACTACATTACGGATTCATAACTGTGACGAATTTCGATCTCTCGATAAGCACCAGTCCATTAATTAGGCCCTGAAGGACATCCCTCCATCATCCTTGAGTCACACTCAAGGCGGTCTTGTGGCGTTGAATGCGAGTGCTCCGAGTGTGGACGGAGGCACATTAATGCGAGTCGCAAACGATCGTCGGATGGCGGATATGTGGCACTGCGAATCTGGGGTGCGTCGCAAGCCATATCGGAAACTCATGTGGGGTCTTGTATGTTTTATGTTTCGTCCCCTGGACATAGTGCGGGGAAATTGGGTCGAACATAAGAGGGTGAAGGATCTGTATGTTGATCATCGAGGCGCAAGGAAGGAAAGAAGCAGGACGAGCATTGACATGCCAAGAGCTAGATGGATCTGCGCCGTCGTTCACCTGAGGCCCCCACATCGCATCCGGAGCCTTGACATAGGGGACGCCTCAGAACCTCTTCATGACTGTCTGCCAAAATCCATTCTTAAAATCATGTGAATCGACACCGCTGAAACCTATAATGATGCTCCCGAAGCGTGTCTTCATCTGGGCGAAGTTGACTGGGGATTTGTCTCTGACCAAATGGTCCCCCAGCATCACTATGGCTTCAGAATCAGCTTCGTGGATAATCTTCATTGCCTTCTTGAAGTTGGGGAGGAATTTGAGGCTTCCCCAATGTGATTTGACGTGGAACATCCCACTGTAGTTAAGGGGCAAGAGAAGGAGAATGTCGCCTACGCAAAGAATTAGCCAAGAATCAAACCAATGTCCTTGGTGTTCCATACCTCGGACAGAGAAGACTTCCAAGCCCATTGCAGGACTCTCAGGCGCTGGGGTCAGCTAAAGGGGATAATCGTAAATGCGACATACAACCTTGAGACGGTCCGAAATCACGTACCAGCTGAACAGTAATGTTGCCTGACCAAGAAGCCACGAGGACATCAACTTTTTGACCTTCTCTTCTGGTCTTTCCAGTCGTTGACAGGGACAACGAAACCTCTCCATGTTTGGTGCGAAAGGAGGCTTGAGGATATGCTTTTTCTTTGATTGAAACCCTTTCGTATCGTCAAACCCAACGGCAGATGCTCTGGGGTCAATATGGTAGGTTCCTTAACAATACAGTTTAGCGAGAGGCACTCGGATGTTCGACGGAGTGCCGCGTTTAATTTTGCGTACCTGTGATAGGAATAGAACCCTTCTGCATGAAATGTAGGGGTATCAATGTCAGAGAACTTCCGGTTGCGTGCCATTGGCCTAACCCAGCTTGTGAGCTTGAACCTGGCAATGTTGGGGAAGTTTGTATTGAGGACCCGGTAGGTGACTCCACTACCAGCTTGAGATCAGGTGTCGACCCTGTAGCTCTAAGTCCTCCGATTCGATGAGGCGGCGGGGGAAGCAACCGATGCCTGTCATATTCTATTGAGTCTTGGCTGGCTGGGACGCTGAAAGCTCGAGAAGGCGTCGCGTGAGGATCACGTCGACTAAAGGGAGGTAATTCCTCAAGCTGGTCTGGATCAATTTTCGCGTCAATAATCATCGTGTAAGTTGTTCCTTGCCTCTGAGAGAGATGACTCGATGTTACTTCGGCTTGCTTTCTTCAAAGAACGCAGGAAGAAAAGTCATTTCACCATGCTGCGCGTCGTGTGAATCGTCGTTCTGGGAGAGATATAGTACAGCCCTGAGCATAGCCGCCGCATTGTCGGCGCTTGTTGTATCCCGGCTTGGGCAAATCATTTAAGTTCTATCACTGCGTGTATCAAAGAGGCTGTTCATCGTCTCTACTTCTTATAAACCAACGATCATGAAGATGCCAATAATGAACAAGCAACGCAGGTCTGGATCCTATCACGAGGACGAAATTGAATGGTAATCTACTAGATGACGCTTGAACCTGTGCGCCTCATGTAGCTTTTATCAATCCCACCGCAGCTTCTGTCCCAGCAATCCTCTCCAGGCGGAACCAATCGTACTTGGAGTACAGGATTCGGCAGGTCAAGTCCGAAACATCGACATCATCGTCAAGGAAGGGGTAAGACAACAGTTCAGTGAAGAACTGCGGATGATCAGGGGGGCCATAGAAGATGAGGTTACGGATACCACGAAGCTTGTACCTTCGCACAGGAATAACAGTCAACCGCAGCTCAGACGGAGGCAAAATGAGAGTGACATACCGTTTGTAGAAATGGAAGCGTTCACTTATCAGAAGGAATTGCTTCTGACCGAGGAAGAATGCCTGTCGGGCACGGGAAATCTCTTGGTTGGAAGAGTATCTGAAAGCAGATTAGCAATTATAGGAGATGTTAGCTAGTAAGACGTACTCAGAAAGCACGGTAAACGAGACACCAGCATGTTTGCGGAAGTAGTTGTGGACCCGAATGAAGTCAAACGAGGACGGCACAAAGACAACAGTGTTCGCACTCTGAACTGCGGATTTCAGAACGGCAGGCAGTAGCTGTGTCGTAAAGTGATTAAACCGCTTATCAGCTTCGTCTTGTGGGCTCGCGCAATCGGAATGAACGAAGTTCTAGGAATCAGACTTGTTGAGTATTGACACATAAACCGCACGAAGTGGGTTCACAAACCTGTTCAAGGCCTTCGGGTATACTGACCGGAGAATAATGCCTCTGGGTTCTTATCTTGCCCGCAACATTTTGCAAAGAAGCATTGAAGAGTGCTCGGGTTTCTGATGTTTCGTATGCAGACAACAGTATCGATTGGCGCAGAAATGCGGCGCTGGGTGCCGGTGTTAGCCATTTCGCCCGGTAGAGCAAAAGCACGTCAGAAACTCACTGCCCATCGAGATACCAGGGTTTTATCCGTGAAAAATCGGTGTCGTGGGATTCCTTTGGCAGCTTGTTCAGATGCGACAGAACGAACTGGGGGTGGAGGGTGAGTCAATAATCGGACAGGTAGGTGCTTATGAACGGCTTACCTTTACGTGTTCCCAGTTTTGCATAGTCAAGGCGTCCATTTGATCAACAACGAGTATCTCGATAGACGAAAGATAATCGGCATTTCTGATAAAATGCTGTAAGAACCGGGATAGAAAAACGAGCAGAGTAGGAATATTTACTTGTCTTTCTCGATCGCCCGTCTTAGACCGAGAGGACTTGCCATGATTATATCGCATCCGTAAAACTCGGTGAACATTTTCACGCTTTTCCGGGTGAGTTTTATCCCCACTCTGAAGTTATCGTCAACATTGCCTTTGAAAATGTCAACATGGTCCGGTGGGTATGTTCCGGGTTCCGCTTCTACGAGTTTGTCTACTGCATCGGGAGGTAGGCCGTACTCGGACAAAAAGCGTGATCGGTTTTCAACCTGGAATGCGGGAGATGGTGTATGCGATGTGAGCGCATTAAACCAGCTGAGCGCAAAAGAGCGGAAGGGAAGGAGCAACAGGACCGAGGGGCGAGTAAACCCTTGATCTTGGACATCTTCTGGAGGTTCGGCATTCGGATTTGCTTTCGCGGCATGTGCTAGGCGCTCATTATTCTTCAGTACGCGCCGTCGTTTCCTATTGGCTTGTAGGTGAGCAGGGTGAATAGGATATGCGTGAAGGAAACGGACTTGGTGACATGGTTAATGCTATGCAGAGCGATTGCTTCTCGGGTACTCCGTTTTGTCTCCAGTGGGACCGAGGTCATGTACAGGTCCTTTCGAGACGACAGACATGACAAGAGGTCGTTTTGTATTTCATTTTGTTCTATTGGTGTAATTAGTCCTGAGGTTCGGTCATCGGTCATTAGAGGCTAACAGACCTGTCGATTGCTTAGCCTGTCGAGCGGTAAATGGCGTCTTTAGTCGTTCAAGAATCTAGATTCCGATGTCAATGAGAAAATGAAGACGAGGGGTTTGATTTATGCTTACGTCGATTGGCGGCATATCTTCGGTCGGGGATTGGTTGGTCTCTCCTGGGGTGGAGATCACAGCTGCACCTAGTTTCCCAATTGACTGAGTCTTATTGGTCCATTTCTTGGATTCCACTGACTCCCTTGCCTCCGATGTCAGGGCAGGTGGCTTTACGCCAAAATGGAGTTCATAGAGATCTGAGGCTAAGAAAGCAGCTTTAGCACGAGCGTTTGAAGTTTACTGTTGTTTGATTGTACGCACCTTCTGGCCCGTCATCATCCGCATTAACAGCCTCTTCTGCCTCCTCTTTTTCTTCGGCCACTTCTGCCTCTATGCTGACCGATTTTTCTTTTTCGGTGGGCCCAGAAACCTGAGGCTCGGCTATGGTCACAGACTTGCGTTTGTTGAGCTTTTCAGCGGGTACAAACGTATCATTTTCACGTTTCCTTTTGCCCGGTCGTATTGCAGAGACATTCAAGAGAGTAAGCAGAGATGTCGTTATAGCATTGGCCTTTTCAACGTCTGCCATTGCAACCCTCAGCGTTGATCAAGTCGAATTCAGAAAATCTTAAAGGCGTTGCCAAACAAGACCAAGCAGCTATGTTACAGATCACATGTCCGCGAAACGCGTCTGTCGCGACATACGGCCATGGTAAACACGGTCCGCCTCTTTTCCCCGTACCATATCTACAGAGCAGCCAACTAGTCCATGAGAGTGCTCTGTGTGGCAGAGAAGCCGTCTATAGCGAAGTCTATAACCCAGATCCTTAGTGGCGGTCGATTTAATACAGTAAGCACTTTAAAGACGTGTCCGCGTTGTCCATTTGTCTTCAACGATATTTTTGTAGCTTCCAACTGCCCTGGGTTATATCAAGAATTACAAGTTCGATTATCCACAGACAAATTCTCAGTTTACCGTGACCTGTGTTACCGGACACCTTACCGAATGTGATTTTGACGATGCACACCGAAAATGGAACAGTTGCGATCCGTTTTCTCTCTTCGACGCCCCTGTCTACACAAATACCGCCTCCGATAAGAAGGTCATAGAAACAAACCTTACACAGAATGCGAGGTCGAACGACACCCTGATGATTTGGACGGATTGTGACAGGGAAGGGGAACACATCGGTTTAGAGGTCGTAAATGTTTGCCGAAAGGCCAACAGGAACATCGTAATAAGGAGGGCACGTTTTAGTGCTATTATTGCTCAGTATGCACTTTTCCTCTATGGCTATTCTCGCAATAACACGTCTGCCAGACAAATACATAATGCTGCTCAGCACCCGGTAGACCTCGACCGTGCACAAGCCGCTGCAGTAGAAGCAAGAATCTTGCTCGACCTGAGGATAGGTGCTGCATTCACTAGAATGCAAACCCTCATACTACAAAACCGTTTTGCTCAAATTTCTGAGGGTCGCAATATCATATCTTATGGTAAGAAGACTCGCGTTCGTGAAAGGCGTCGTACTGACTCATTCTAGGACCATGCCAGTTTCCGACACTTGGCTTTGTTGTTCACAAATGGAATCTAGTGCAGAGCTTTGTCCCCGAACCATTCTGGTATATTCACCTGGCCTTGACCGGCTCAGAAGGAGAAGAGACCCCTTTCAACTGGAAAAGAGGCCACATATTCGATCAAGAGCTTGCGGTTGCCCTTTACGATGGTGTCATGGCAAACCCCATCGCTCGGGTCATCCGTGTCACAAAGAAAGGTACAAAGAAATGGTAAACCTCAGCATGCCGAACCGTTTGTAGTCGTGCTAATATCGACCTCAGGAAGCCACTCCCATTGACAACAGTCGAGCTCCAGAAAGCCGGATCAAGATTACTCAAGCTTGCACCAAAGAAAGTCCTAGATGTATGTTCACCCCTTCTTAGCCTATACCAAGGCTGAATGGTTGGTCCGTAGATAGCGGAAAAGCTCTACCAACAAGGATTCCTATCATACCCTCGCACTGAGACGGATCAATTCGACAATGCCTTCGACTTCCAGACCCTGATACAAAAACAGACCGTCGATCCTAACTGGGGTCAATTCGCTACTTCGTACGTGCAAATCCTTGAATCTGCTCACTATCGGGCTCACTATCGGGATCGCTGACATGCCATGATAAGGTTGCGGGAAGGCGGTTTCTCGGTGCCGCGAAAGGGAAAGAAAGACGACAAAGCCCATCCTCCTATTCATCCGACGGCACACGTTGCAAACCTCGTTGGTGATGAGAAGAGGGTTTATGAATTCATTGCCCGACGGTTTTTGGCGTGCTGCTCTAAAGACGCCGAAGGCTTTGAGACGACCGTAGAAGTTGACTGTGGAGGAGAGTTCTTCTCGGCGAAAGGTTAGTGTGCCGGTTCGTTCGTCGATTTGAAGCCTTCTGACAAGCGATGTATAGGTCTGATAGTGCTCGAGAGGAACTACCTACTCGTATACCCTTATGACAAGTGGGTGGGTCACGAGCTTCCGGATTTCGAGGAAGGACAAGAGTTCCAACCGTCGACTTGTGAACTTAAAGAGGGGCAAACGTCAAGACCAAGTCTGCTGACCGAAGCGGATCTGGTCACGCTCATGGACAAGAATGGAATTGGTGCGTTTATGATTAAGTTTTTAATAATATCTTTCGAGGAGTTGACAGGGTTTGGTAGGAACGGATGCAACAATTGCGCAGCATATACAGACAATTATTGACCGGGACTACGTCATAGAGAAGATGGAAGGCAACACTAAATATCTAATTCCCTCGAAGCTCGGAATTGGCCTGGTCGATGGGTACAACAAACTCGGGCTGGACAAGAGTCTCACCAAACCTCAATTACGACGAGAGGTACGGGTTTTGCGCCTGATTTCGTTCTTCGTCATCTCACTTTTGACAGACGGAACGGAGCATGGTTCAAGTCTGCGAGGGGACGAAGTCAAAGGCCGAGATGCTTGAAGAGACCATATCTCAGTACAAAGAGATGTTCATAATTGCCAAACGCGAATTCGAGAAAGTGGTTACCGTATGTTTTCCCAATCAGTTTCATTCTTCCTATGTCATCTCATTTGTTTCAAATAGAGTGTTCGTGAGTATCTGGATGGAACCAACAATCAAGGGAATGGTGGGCTCGGAGGTGGGGGTGGAGGCCCAGGGGCCGATCCCCCTGGTGATGGTGGGGGAAGAGGCGGCAATCCTGGGCGGGGCAGAGGAGGACGAGCGCCGCGGGGTCAGGGAAGAGGCGGGGGCCGAGCTGGTCGAAATGCAAGTGGAACTAATGGTGGTGATTCTGATTTCGGTAAGCACAAAAAAGTTTTCTGCGGTCAACATATGAGAAGTAACGAGATTTCTGATTGCAATATCAAGATGGCAGCGATCCTCCTGCACCTGCACAACCATTGAACTCGTCGCGCCGAGGCAACTCGACATCAACAGCCGCTCGCCAAAGAAATGACGCAGGGAACAAGACCAATCCTCCGCCGCACCCAACTCGAATCAACCGCACCCAAGCTCCCAATACCAGTGCTGATGCGCCTTCTTGTGAATGCTCACAACCTGCAGTTCAACAAACAGTGACGAAGGAGACAGCAAGTAAAGGGAGAAAATTCTGGACGTGTAAGAGCCGTGGTTGCGGGTTTTTCCAATGGGCGAACGAGCAACCAGCTGTCATTCCAGCGAAGAGATCATACTCGGCAGTACGTCATAATCAATTAAAGTCAATGTTGTCCGTTTATCAAGGAGCTTTCAGAGACAAGACAACACGCCCAATGATACCCGGCTGTGCAAATGTTCGAAGCCTGCCGTTCTCCGCTCAGCTATGAAAGAGGGTGCTAATAAAGGTAGAGGGTTCTGGAAATGTGCTCAACCACCAGGCGAGCAATGTGACGATTTCTTTGAGTGGGATGACGAGCCGCCTCGGTCGACACAGAATGCTGGGCCCGGTCCGAGTTCGCAGACTGGGCAATGCTTCAACGTAAGATCACCTGGGCACGCTCTTAGCTGTCGACGTCTGACTGTTTTCTCAGTGTAATCAGGTCGGACACTGGTCGAGTGGTAAGCCCCTGATCCATCTGCCAGAAATTTATTGACTCACGTATGCTAGCTTGTCCGAATGCTGCCAATAAGCGGAGTAAAAGTTTTGGTTCCTCATCCGGCCCTGCGACGTCGTCCGTGAGGTGCTTTACTTGTAATGAAGAAGGTCATTACAGCAATGGTAAATGGCTTTCAATCCCGTCACTACGTTTTCGTCCTGTACTGACAGCTGTTGAATAGCATGTCCGAAAGACAAAAACTATGGCAGCACAAATGCGAGGGCGTCCACGTCGAGCACAGGGTCCAGCAAAGGGGCGGATCCATGCTACAAATGCGGTCAGACTGGTCATTGGAGTAATGGTGAGTTGCATAAAGCTGCCTAACCGATCGCTTCTTTTTCTGACGGAAGTCTGGACCGTTCTGAAAGCATGTCCTGGTTCAACCTCGAGCGGGCAAAAATCGACGGCCAAATCTCGTGGCACCGGCAAGCGGGGTAGTCGACAACCTCGGGGTAGTACGTCAAAAACTGGAACAAAAGGTCGTGGACGAGGCGGTGGCAAGAAAATGTCTGCATTTGGAGCGCCTGATGGACACCCATAACTGTACGAACGACGAAACACTGTCCCTTGGATATACTACACAATGTATTTCTAGCACTTGACATGATGAACGCAATGGATTTCTCCCATGTCGCGAGTCTATTACGCTTCGGGCATTACCCCAATAAGTAGGTACCCCGCAGGCGACATGGGGATAGCCACCCATCCACTCCATACCCCGATCGGAGGGTGCCTTACAAGCCACCCAATGGGTACGACAGCCAGGTTGAGGTCATCCAGTGAGTATCTGAGCTTCCAAAGTTCTTGGCAATGGGCATGCAGCTCAAGTGACAGTCAACTGATAGTGGCAGTCTTTGGCATATGGCTCCTCGTCTTATCTCGAGTTGAACACATGTCACTCACGATTCACAGCTTGCTGAACGGCTCGGACGTCGTCGATTATGAGATCCGCCTGTGGTACAATATGGACCCTGCATAACTCAAATTGCGCCAATCGCCCACCCTCAGACCCGAAGCAAACCTGCATCCTCACAAACTGTGTACTACGATGCGGTCCTACGGGTGACATGATGCCCCTTGCGCCCTCTTAGAATCAATGCATTACAGTAACGTAAGAAGACGATTCACGATCACCACGGGTTCAGACTATCCACCTTCTGAACGTCGCCTAACCTCGGTCTCTAGAAATCATGGAGAAGCAGGCAAATTCCAAACCTTACCGTGTGCCGAACTCCTACTCGGATCTCTTATGGAAGCCCCATGGGTTATTGCTCAAACGTTGCTTGGAAGCGGACATGCCGAATGCTTTGCTAGTCTGCCTGGACTCAATTGGTACAAATACCCATGTCTGACCGAATGCAGATTTCCTTGCGCTCTGGCACCTTCTTCCATTGGCTCAACCTTGATTTAGTTCATCGTTCGCCATGTCTTCCAGCTCCAGTCTCAAGAAGGAAGCATCCTTCGAGGAAACCATTGAAACCACGGGCAGGGATGTGGAAAAGGTCCCCGATTACACAGAAGAAGAGTACAAGCACATTCTGAAGAAGATTGACAAACAACTCCTTCCGTTTGTGTCGATTCTGTACCTTCTGTCGTTTTTGTGAGTGTTATGTGCATGTTGCAAGGTTTTTTGAATCTTTTACTAACGACGTCATCAGGGATCGAGCGAATATTGGTAACGCCAAGATCGCTGGCCTTGCAAAGGATCTCAATTTGCAGGGCTTACAATACAACGTCGTAAGTATCATGCTGGATTATTTGAGACACACTGCTGACAGTAATTGTGTTAGATTGCTGGTGTCTTTTTCGTACGTGAACACCATTTTTGCAGCTGAGACGGGGCTCAAATGTCCTCAGATCCCCTATGCATTTGCAGAGGTGCCATCGTGCGTAATTCTACATCACCCTCCGATACGGATCTCTGATATTCTATGTAGGAACATCTGTTTGAAGCTTTTCAGGCCCTCAATCTGGATTCCATCCATCATGGTTGCATGGGGTAAGCAATACACTGTCAGAGCTCGTGTTCGTGTTTCTAACCTACAACCAGGTATCGTGATGACACTCATGAGTTTGACCCATACCTATGATGGGCTCATTGTGTACGTTTCACCCGATTAATCTTTGCGCTTAGTACACCAGATTTACGAGATCGCCGCAGTTGCCGTATCTTCCTCGGTCTCACTGAAGCTGGTCTGTTCCCTGGTGTAAGTAATTTTCACCTCTCGAATATCGCACTAAATCCTGACTCGATTGCCCCAGATCACTTACTACCTCTCCCTCTGGTACCGCAAGCGTGATGTCGCGGTCCGTATCGCAATTTTCTTCTCGGCCGCAACACTTGCAGGTGCGGATCACAGAGTTATTTTGGTCTCATGATCACATTGCTGACCTCCTCGACTCGGCTCATTAGGCGCTTTCGGTGGTATCCTTGCGTGAGTTCCGGTCCTCGGTGCGGTTCATGGAGCTTGCCGCTGACATCTCACTAGCTTTGGCATTGAGAAGATGGAAGGTATTGGTGGACTTCATGGCTGGCAATGGATTGTGAGCAGCACTCTCTCATACGAGTGAAGACATGTTCTAACTTGATTCATCAGTTCTGCCTTGAGGGAATCGCCACTGTTCTTGTCGCCGTCGTCTCTTACTTCTTCATGCACGACGTGAGTACATTTCAATTCTGCCAGCTTTCTTACATTTCTGAAGGGTTTGTTAGTATCCTGCAACTGCCAAGTTCCTGAACGAGCGCGAACGCGCAATTGTCATCCACACTCTCCAGGAGGACACCCAGGGCCAATCCAGACACTTTGACAAGAAGTTCATTTGGCAAGCAGTCACCGATTACAAGACCTATGTGCAGATGGGCATCTACCTTGGTCTTTTGACGACTGTATACGCTATCGCTCTCTTCATCCCCACCATCATTAATGAACTCGGTGAGCTTGTTCAAACATCATATACGACTTGAATCTGACGATTCCCGTGTTCCAGGCTACTCCTCCGCCAGGGCTCAGCTTTTGACTGTCCCCGTTTTCGTTGCTGGCTGTCTTACCACCGTTCTTTGTAAGTTCCAACCATCGTCCAATCTATATGTCTGACTCAACGACCTCCAGTCGGTTGGCTATCAGACAGATACGTTATCCGTGGTCCCTTCGTTATTGGAAGCTGCCTCCTCTCATTGATTGGCTTCATTGTCTTGTACACACAAACAACGCCCGGCGCATCCTACGTCGGAGCCATCCTCGCTGCTATGGGTGCTTATCCCACCATTGCCATTGATCTTGCTTGGGCTGGAAGCGCTGTTGGTGGAGACATCCAGAAGGGTGTCGTCCTCGCCATGGTTGTCGGTACCGGAAACTTGGGAGGTATCTGCTCTTCCTTCGTCTACATTACTCCTCCTCGCTTCCATATCGGCCATGGAACCATCATGGGCTGGCTAGGACTCTCGTAAGTGGCTCCCAGCATATTCCCCCGGACAGAGTTCTGATGAATTGCGTTTGTAGGATCGTTCTCAGTGTGTTTGCTATGTGGGACTACAACAGGTTGAACAAGAAGAATATTGCTATTTGCGAACGCGAGGGCGTTGACGACAGCCGGCGTCATGAGTTCAGGGAGATGGGCAACAAGAGCCCTCTCTTCCGGTCAGTTCATCTCTCCCTTGGCGACTACAGCCCATCTGACTTGATTCTGAACAGCTACACCATCTAAGTCGGCAAAATGCACCTTGTGTGGACTGCTCCTTTAATAGTAATATATTACTACATCAACCTAGTAATAGTAGTATTTCTTTCATCATTTGTACACATAGTAGAGACTGTCATCCCAATAAATTTCCTTTAAATTCTCATAGCAACTTGTCTAGTTTCGAAGCCTGTGCGTAGAACTTTACTTGTCTGTTTACCTTCCCGGATTGCAGCTACCTCCACCAAAGAGTCCATGTCCGGGGTGCCTGGCGTTCTTCTACCTTGGACCTGTTGGGAGGAGGAATATAGCAAGCAATAGCTCCGAACGTCCTTGATTCACACATGGGCCCAAATCCGTTAGGAAACCGGAATTCCCTGCCGGCAATGCTTAGCAGTGCGTATGAATGTTGTAGATGCACATCGTGATAACTCACTCGGGCTGGAAATTCCCGGCTGCAGCTACGGAGTCTCCAGCTTCACTAGATGTGTGAATGGAGATGTGTATCCCGGTGCCACAACCGACGCTGAAGTGACGAACCCAAGGTCAGGTTTCCTGTGCCTCCTCCGAGATGGACGAGCAATGCGTACCAGGGAATCCAGTCCGTCCCGGTGCGAATCGAGCGGTGGTTGTGCCAGCACTCTGGGCATCGCACACCCAGGTCGTTTGATCCAGCAGTGACGGGGCTGAGGGTAGAGAAACCACAGATGCGAAGTTGGAATTTGCCTCTAGGCTCAGCCCGCAACATGCGCTGCATATCCACCGGGCCATCGATAGTCCTGCGCTCATCCCATTGCATAAGGGCAAGCTTGCGAAGGGCGATCGAGAGGATGCCAGGACGATCCTGATATATACCGAGTAAGACGTTCTTGAAAATCTATTGAAGGAGGAAAAGACACAATGAAGAGGTATGTAGCTGAACGAGGGGTCCGATAACGTACTTGCTGATTCAAACAAACGCTCTCCGGCAGAAAGAGCTGACTCCCGTACACGTCGAGTATCTCTATGTGGTGTTCAATAATCCTTGACGGTATCCCTTGGTTCCGCGAGTGACGGGCGAGAGCTTTGAGGCTATACGAAGAGACGGTTGATCAGTAGACGCCGACTGCAGGAAGGAGAATAGGACCTCACATAATAGCATCGATTTCGTGCTTTGAGATTAGAAACTCAGCATGAAGCTTCGAAATCCGTTTGCTCTTGTTAACGAATGCCCAGGGAATCTTCTCTAACAGGACGAAGATTACTTGTCGCGTTCGGGATGCAGTGGTCATCGCTTTGATCTTGTCCTGACCCGCATTCAATCTCTGGATTATGTCCATTAGAGTGCTTCGACAGCGACAAACAGTAGTGACGAGCTTCAGGTCTTCCTCAGAGCCAGGTTCAAGCCAACCTTGCCCATTTTTGAGCAAGACCAACAGAGAGCGGAGAGTAGACCCAGATAGCTGGGCGAGCTGCTCTTGAAGCTCCCGGTGCACAGCGCTTCCTCCAGAAGTCTGGCGCAGAAGCTCCGTTAGCTTCAACGCCGTATCATGGAGGTTCTCCGTGACCTGCTCAAGGTCTGAGAAGCGTGACCTGATGAGGTCGAGAGGAGTGTTTGGCCCGGGTAGAGCAGGAAAAGACAAGGGGTCTGTCACGGAATTGATCAAATTGAATGAATATGCCAAGTATAGCGTAGAGAAACTACTAACCGACGACATTGACGGTGTAGTGATTTGTTACGGAGTCCCCTTGAACTTGCGTGAACTGGCCTCCATGGATGGTGACTTTTGTCGCGCTAGCGAATGACATGAGAACAGGTGCGAAATGGTGCAGAATAATCGTCAAATTTTGGATCCTCTAAATACTTTGCCTCCATTTATAGCATTAATGTCCTTGAATACTACTTGAAAAGCTGTCAGTAAAAGTCTCCGAAACTCCGCAAATAAAATACCAATAGCTGTGAAATCCTGCCCCACGGAGGACAGACTCGGACGCCACCAAGATACTAGAGTCGAACCCTGCAAAACTCTTGCCACATGACGCGTCGTTTATGTAGGCGTTGAGATGAATTCAGCTAAAAGCACCAGAAATTCACAGGTGGAGAACACGGGGATCACAAACAGTGCACATTGCGCGCATTGCCACTGCCCTTTCGGGATTTGATAACTCAGGGAATAAGGTTTTGTCAGCGTCCCTGGCACGCAATGTGTTCGCTTGCTTTTCTAGCATGTGGGATGGTTCCTGCCATCGATGTCCAGAGCTTTTGTACTTGGGATGGGAAATGCGGAATGTTGCGTGTTGCTGCCCCCTAACAGCGGAGCTGGTAATCCTCGGTGACAACCGTTTGTCCCTCCGAGCGTGTTCGAGATAACATTGTTCAAGGTTTGTTTTGAATAACCACAGCGTTACTCGCCAACAGGAAGTCTTGTTGATTAACTATGTAAGTCAAAGATGGGTCAGTATGTCAGATGATTTGAGTATCCTTTGGTAGAGGCCCTTGCCGCCAGTGATCTACTATGGCCCCCCGGAATTTGCCCGTCGGTTAGGTTTGAGATAGGGCGCCAGAGCACTGCCCTCCCGAAGCTGTCAGCAGGCGCCTACATCGGCGACCGCCGTGTCCCAAGGCCTCAAGCTACAGAATCCTGTATCAGGAATAACGATATTGAGTAGAAATGCATGCAGACTGAACTTTGAAAGCCAGCCACGGCAAGGGAAACACGGTCCGAATGTCCTGAATTCGAAATGACAGGAAACGTTCTATCTTCATCTGGTAAGTAAATGCGGGATCTCCGCAAGATGAATTTGAAAACAGACGGAAAAACGGAGTACATTACGACGGCGATCAGAGCGCTTCTCGAGGTCGCCGTGGCTAGCGAGGAGATAAAGACGCGTCGTGTGTGAGGCGGCTTGCGTGCGGAGTGCTGAAAAGCAGAGCAATCAAGGTCGCGACGGCCTCGGACTATAGAATGTTAGACACGCAAAGATAAGCGATTTTAATAACAGATTAGGATGAGAACGAGAATGGTTAGGCACTGGCCTGTAGAGAACAGTGCGACGAGTGCGGAATGCAGAGTTGGCACTTCCTGAATCACCTTCACTAGACATGCGCCATCTTGGTAAACGATAGTTAGCGGGAGCCTACGAGTGGCGGAATAATAAGCCTGCAGCGATCCGTGTGGCCCCAGGTCGAGGTCACGGTTATTGTTCTTCATTTGTCCAGTAACTTTCGTGCCCACTGCCCAGTCGCGTTTCCGTATTCGACAACAAAGATAGCATTCGTACACAGCACGACAGTTGTTTGTACACTTTGAGTAGGTATCCGCGTGATATTTTACGCCTTCTTGACATTGACAACGATTCCGTGGTTGAGTGCCCTACTGTACGGGCAAGCCTAGACGCGTACAAAGAAGATTGGGTGAGCTTCCGGTCTTCTTTATTCGCGAAAGTAGCGGTATACCTCATGTCCAGCTTTCAACACGTCCTCCGGGACGTTCTCGACTTCGATATCCACCGCTAATCCGAAGCCACCAACTTCCTGGGCTTCTCCAATGTGGACATGGGTGCGGACGACAGCATCCTTGGCGCTTTCAGGTTTCCCTAATTTACGAGCGGACAGCTGAATTGCTCCAAGAAGACAGGCTGAAATACGTGCATCGGCGTTAAGACGAGTAACGAACAGGAAAGACTCGAAAACTCACAAGCATATCCCATAGCAAACAGCTGCTCAGGATTAGCACCCTTTCCAGTGCCCCCTAGTTCCTTTGGCATAGCTAGGTCAAGCTCAAGCTTTCCGGATTTTGTCTCGCCATTGCGACCTTCCCCCTTGGCTGTCGCGTGGGCTGTGTACTGGTGGCGTCATGTCAAACTACCCTCAATCGCGTTAAACCGTAGCTGTCGTTACCTTAACGTCTTTGAGAGTAAGGAAATTCCTCCTTTGAACACCAGAGACGCGTGAAACGGGGACGAGACGGGGAACAGAGCGGGCTAAACGTGCGACGTTCATGAGAGGCGGTCGAGTTGCAAGCCAAGCCCACCGATAACATGGCCCTACTTACCGGCTTACGTCATCAAGTGGCACTGCTCTGTTACAACTGTGACATGGATCACACAAAGGAGCGACCACATCACGAAATTTCTCGCGATTATATATGGCCATATATTCCCATACATTGCTCGCATGCGTCACAATGGACATGTCGGCCTTTAAGGTGTCGCAGGGCAATACACTAATTGACTTTTATTCCCAATGCTCACAATCCATAGAATCTCCGGTGTAATTCACCGTGATTGTAGACATTGGCAATGATTACAGACCAATTTATAATAATGGGTGATTTCACCTTTTCGGGGGAATAAAACATTGGGAACTGAGCTCATGCTAAACGGCGTCGTAATAAATAATGTATTGAAATATTTTAGGGACATCTGAGTCTGTAATAATTGGACTACATAGGCCATTCTGCCCGTTCATGGTACTTTGTGCTACTATGATCATATTTAAGTTTCCTACCTCAAGTTGTAATGTAACGACTACCTGGTTGAAAAGTGGATTGGTGTCAGGTGGCAGTGACAGGGACAATTTACGGTGGTACTCACGAAAACTTTCAACAGAAGGGCAACTCCCTCAGCGGAGAGCAGCGGCCCTCAAGCGGCATCAGTGTTCCAGCTATTTGGTAGCGTGAGTGGCCCTGAAGCGACATCAAGTAGGAGAGTCTGACGTACTTACTGTGAGCAAGATCGATGCCGCTTTGGGAGACATCAGTAGCACACTTTGCTAAGGCTGGAATTTCAATGCTGAGATTGAGCTAGGTCAAAGAACTTTGGACTAACTTACTCGTGCTTGCCATTGTCACTGCCTCCCGCCGCCGGCGGTTTTTGTCCAAGTCCCAGCTAAGGATAAGTAGCTTGAGAAATACCCGTAAGAAAGAGCAAGGGAGAAGATTCAGAAGCTTACTGAGTAAACTCATGTCAGCCTAGACTTTGCAGTAGCATTAGGGGGCAGTCCGGCGAAGGGAGATTGCATGAGAGGGATTGAGGATGGCGGTGAGAGTGGAAGGGCTAAAGTTCAACTTACGCATGGAAAATTGAACTTAACGACCACGTCGTTACCCGGGTCATTTCTCACGAAAAGAGTCCGAAAAATTAGATTATATGGCGCTGCAAAAGTCATAATGCTATGGAAAGGAGCAAGGGACTCGACGAAGTCTGTGCAGCGTCGGGATGCCTATGCCAATCCCGCCCAGAGGGATATATGGCCATCCCATCACGCGCAGAGCCACATATGGCCATCCCATCACCGATCCAGCTCGGCGAACATCGCCTATGAATACCGAGGATTGATTTTTTTCCTGATGCACAACACCCCATCTATGGACCCCCCAACCTCCAGTCGCGGTATTAAACGGGCGCAAGAAGGGACATCGGCTCCCATGACTACAACAAAAAAGGCCCGGACAAACGATCCCACAACGTACGAGACCCCACTCTCAGAGAGCACGAGTAGACAGCATGGCGGGCCCCACCGTGACATCATCAAAGAGACGGAAGACATGTCCCCCGACGAACTCACGCTCCACGAGGAGGCAATGCATACTTCAAGATGCACTTCTGAATCTTCTGCGAAATGAGCTATCTGGAGCTCTCTATGAATCACCGTCCCTCCTTACTTCGTTCTGCCCCGACCATGGGAGGGCACAGGTCATTTTGGACTGGCTACTGGAGAATCGCTGGATTACAGTGCGAGGCCAAAAAGTCGGAATCAAAGATTGGCCTTTACTATCCGCCAGCGAGGGGGAATTTTATTCCCCTTTCAGGAGCCTCCTTGACGCCATCGTCACTGGGTTTAAACAAAAATTTCCCGATGTGCCGAGTAACCGGGTATCAAAGGACATAACTTAGCATTTCATGTCTATGACAAACAGATGCATGAAAAAGTCGAATCCGACGCTCCAATCAAACCAAGCATTCTCTCCACATTGGCCTCAATACCCGACGGCCAACTTTGCTCGTGGTCAGACGTCGAAACTCCCGGGGAGCTGGCAAAAGACTGGAAACTCCTAATCGCCCAAGCAGCTTCATATGCCCGATGCATCTTTGCCTCAGCTGACAATCGCTACTTTGTTCCAGCCTTCACCCTCCATTACCAAACCTCGCATTTCCGCCTTGCAGTATTTCACCGAGGAGGCCTGTTGGCTTCGAAGGCCGTGAAGTTGGCAACGTACGAGGGCTTCTATTCTTTCGTCTCGACAATCGTTGGCATATTGAGCTGGACAAGCTCGTCGCAAGCAAGATATCAAACGGGACAAAGCCAGTCTCATTTCAAATTTAACAACCACCTATATCACATCAGGCATGTCTGTCGTCGCAACATAATCCGTGGACGTGGTACTCGTGTCTTTCTACTCTCTCTTGAGCCGGATAATATATGTCAACAAGGGAATGTCGAGCAGCCATTTGTCTTAGAATCAACAGCTCTACGACCCAAAGATTTAGACCCTCTTTCTAGGCTATCGCCCGAAATACCCAATGAAAACATACAGCTCCCCATCAATTCACTCCCACACCGTTTCATTCTCAAATGTTCTCCCCCGCCAGCCTCTCTAGACAAGGAGGAAGACATGTTCGCTTCTGTGAAAGAGTACATTGGAATCGTCAATATTATATGTGGCTACGACGTAGACCAATTCAAACTGCCCGAGGACATTGCTCCCTGGAACTTGGATAGTATTCCACCTCCGACTCGCATCGAATGCCGCCTGCATCGTCATATCCTCATCCGGGATATTGGCGAGCCCTTGTCATCTGCACGAGGGCCAAAAGAGCTTGTACTTGCCCTAGTACATGCAATGATTGGTAACGTCTTCACGCACTGGCAGTATTTACTTCACAAGAGTTCAATTCGGCCTCTAGGCCATTGCGCCCTTTTTTACGAAGGAAATTATCTGCATCAGGACGTCAGCAGCGGCAACATCCTCTTGCTCTCGACTGAAGAGCAACGCCTAGTTCCACCTCTGTGAGTCGTCCAATATTATACCTGACTCCCGCCTGATGGATTGACATATGGATATGACAGTCTAAGTAGAATTGTTCCCAGTGGACACTGTATTGCTGTGCTCATTGACGGTGATGCTGCAAAGAGGTGGGGGGACAGTGCAGAGGCATCCACTCAACGCTCAGTAAGTCATCCCTGCGTCCAGGCAATGCAACTTCTTGAGCTTTGTCCCTGGCCCCCACAGGGCACGAAACCCTTTGTCTCCCGACGTGTTTCTGACGGATGGCGTTACAATCGAGGTATCATCCACACCCCGCTAGATGATCTTGAATCCTTTTTCTGGGTTCTGCTTTCCACAGTATTGTCTCAAATCCCTCCTTTCAAAAGAACTGAAGTGGAGCAGCTATGGTGGATGTGGCTTACCCATGATTCCCTTGCTGAGGTTGACAGTGGAAAAACATCAATTGTGAATCGTATGCGTAAGACCAACCGGAACACAGGCCTCTCAAAATACTGGGAAGTATTCAATGATCTGTTATCTGATTGGAGAGAACTGTCGGTACGTGGTCAAGAGCAGCTGGGGGAGATGGAACAATTGGATTTAGAGGTGGTGAAAGAATTATCAAAGGAAGTCTATATCGACTTTATCAAGGCCGGGTTTAAGCACATAGATGGTCTTCCAGATGACTGGCCTGCCTGAGAGTAGCGATAGCACCCTGATAGGTTGGACGTTGCAATAGAATAACTTGGTACGGTTTCTCCAAGACCTTGAGTCGAGTTGGATGATACATCTGAGCCCAGTACATGACCAAAGGATCAATTAATGCAATATCTCAGATAGAGCATCCCAACAGGGGGACTGTGTGCAAACCAAAAATCACAGGTGTTGATGTAGCCAGGCGATAACATGGTTATGTCGCCCGGATTACTGGCCTTGTTCACAACCTCGGGCTGCTAATCAGTGGGTGCAGTAAATTAGCATTACATTGTTTAGAGTAATTTCCCATAAATGCTCGCTCCCGACCGGATGTTTCGGATTTTCACCTGCAGTGTTGCTATACCACGATTCACATTAGGACTACGCTGGATACATTAGCACATTGTATATTAAATAATCCAACTTTAGCCCGATTCTTCGACCTCACCTTTGCTTTCGCCAAGTCGAATAGCCAAGGCAGTCACACCTGCCAGAATGCGATAGCTCGAGCAGAAAGCAGCAATTTGAACTTCAATTGTCCACTACTATACCAAGAAATCAAAAAGAGAGAGGTGAGAAGTAAGACCAAGGATAAAACGGGTGATCATAGACATCAGTCAATCTAAGCAGGAGTAGGCCACCACGGTATTGTACACGAACATAAATAGTGGACTTGCACTTCACTCCGGCGTGGAAAATGGAAAATGAAGAATCGGAGCCGAGGCAATGTTCTTGGGAGCAAGGTTGAGGAAGTACAGGGCAAGTACAGGGAGAAAAGGAAAGTAAGGCAGTCTATAGAAGGAAGCATAAGAAGGAAGGACAATGGTGGAGAAGGAGTCGAATGGTGAGGGCTTTCTTATACTAAACATTGAACTGATTAATCCCCCAACGTAAGCTGTATATCAAACTCGTCGATCAGTGTCAACAATGGCACAAAGCAACTTGCCCGTTCATGACACCCAAATAAGCACATTGACTCCTAAACCCTTGTTGCTGGCGATATTATAGGCACAGACAAAACAAGGCCCTGGAGCGCGCCTGATGACAGCGTTTTTGCCTCTCTCAGAGCACCATGCTCTCGCCAGGGCCTCCGCACCCTTGCCTGTGGCGTTGATAACCAACACGCAATTGTCATCTTCCTCTGTCGATGCATCCTTCAGGTCCTCGACATTCCAGACATTCCTTTGGAATTTCCGAAGCTCCCTCGTATGCACCGGATGTCCTTGAGCACCACCCTCACAGAGTGGTGGGGTGACGAAGACTGGGTTAGCGTAGAGCGTGTAAGTGACAGCCGCCTCATTGTCGACCTTGAATGTGATGCTGGCCCTGTATTCGGTTTCCTGTTCGATTTCCTCCTTCGACATTTTGCTCCTCTTCGCGGCGAACTTCACATCGAGTGCAAGTGCCTTGACTCGAATGCTTGTCACGGTACATGTTGTCATCTGGCGCACTGGGGGCTCCGGACACGTCCAGCGGGACTCATCCTTGATCTCCGCCATCCACTGATGCACGTCTTCACCGTCTTTGAGGCGAACAGTTTCCTCGCCATCATCAGGACGGGACGAAATGTATATGGTACGATCACCATCGTGTTTGAGGGGTGCGACTCGACGCGCTTTGAGTCGGATGTATTTGCTTTGTGGTCCTTCGATCGGCGGGCAAGGCCCAACCCACCCAGAGATCGACTTGACCCCGGGAAGACAACCTAGGACTCGGCCTAACACTGTACGAGTTCGCCAATAACTCCGTTCCGGCAGAGAGAGCCCGTTTTCAAAATAATAGCCGACGCCGAGAGTGTTGCTGAGAGATGGGGTGCATAGGACAAGAGCGGCCATGATCTTGAAGGCGGCAAACTTGCCTGGGAGGACCACGCCAAATAGCCAGTCCCATATATCCAGCTTCACCACTGAACCGCCGCGAAGGTTACTGTAGACGTCCTCCACATAGTCGCGGGTCTCGTTCATGAATGGCCACTTCATGATTTCGGCAAATCGGAGGAGACCCTCCACTTGCATTTCGTGGACGCGGGAGTGCATTTCTAGATTCCTGCCTTCCATGTGGAAAGAATCATCCCGGGGATCCGATTCCTCACCCTTCGCCTTTCCCTTGTCTTCCTCCCAGGAGCTTGATCCTACCCCATCTGCCTTTGCCCCATCCTCTCCCTCGCTCTTCCTGGCCCCTTCATTTGCCCTCTCCTTCCCCTTCTCTTCCCGTTTCTCGTCCGGATCCTTTTCGACACCCACAAGCACAAGGTCAACGTTGCGAATCCAAAGGTCGGAGACGATCAGTGTTGCCAGGACATCCGTTGTAAAGCCGGAGATCGAGGCATCAGGAAAATGCTCGAGCCTTCGAGCCAACTCCTTCCCAACTATAACCTGCCATAAAAAATTCCATAAACCCAAACTCTGCTCGGTCCCACCCATTGCAATCAATGCAATGCTAGACGTGCTGGCAAAATCGACGAAGGCATCTCGGCGATGGATGAAGCTATACAGGTCCGAGAGCGGCCCTCCAATTCTGTCATATTCCTGCCCGCTTATAGAGTATCTAGAGAAGAGTGGATTGTATTAGATCTACAACTGGTAGAGCAGGATGGAACCAACATACGGTTTGATGTTGGTGAACTCACGTAGATCTTCCTGGTCTTGTTGGCGATTCCATCCAAGCTTGTCTGGCCCTCTTTGCAGCTCATGAAGTCGACGCAGCAACTTCTTCGCTGGGAGGTCAGGGATTTTTGCATAGCTGACAAGTATTGTCTCATCGTGGCGTTTCCCAAATATTCTCTGATGGTCCCAACACTCCATGCCAAACCCTTCCACAGTAACCGTGCCGGGGTTGACGTTCTCGTACGCGGGATCACTCTCGATGTCGAAAAAAGCGTAATCTTCATCAGTACGCGGAGTGTATCCGTCACGCTCCCGCCGCCGTTCAATAAACCGCTTTCGATGGTAGATCTCTGGACAGCACACATCAGCATGAACGACATGGTCAGGCGTCTGAGCAGTTACCAAGAGCGTCGTGTGGCATTTTAACGAATCCTTTGTATCGCTCGGTCCAAAAACCACTCTCCCCGTTCTTCCCTGCCCAATGGACCGAAGCATTGCAGTATGACGACCAGCCTCCTTGGTACACCTGACCGGTGAGTGCCCCTGAAGACTTGTCCTCTGCCCAGAGTTCCATCTCCGTCAAAGCCTTCTCCAACTCCGACATTTCTGGGTCATCGGCATCCGGGGCAGGCTGTTCGCTTTTGGTTTTGTCGGTGCTTGGGAGCTGCGGCAAGGTGGGACCTTCGGCGGGTTTTTCTGTGTCTCCCGACACGCTAGACGCTGCAGTCGATTTGAGGTCCGCGAGTCGAACACTTGCGCTATCGGAGATGTCATCGTAGTCATGTGCGGATGCTTCCTGCAGCAGCTGCAGAGAGCGAATCTCGTCGCTCGCCACGATGTCCTCCCGTAGCGTATCCCTCGTCCGAGATAGAACATCAGGGAAGAGGCTGACGAGACTGTCGTTGAAACCTTTGATCTCAGCAATCAGGCCGATAAACTTTGCCTTGTCGCTAATAGCCCAGACTGTCTTCTTTCGGAACGATGTGGACTCCTTGTAGTCCTTTGCCGATTTCTGCAAGCTTGAGTAGGCGTGCTTGAAAACAGCTCCAAAGAGGAACTGAGCGCTATCTGTCGATATCAAGGCAGAAGCTTGGTCGGTTGTTGGCAACGGACCCGCGCCATCTTCACCAGTTCCGCCGGTCACAGATAAGGCCTTTAAACCATATTTCTTCTGAAGCGAGCCAGTGTCCTCGAAGACTCGCTGAACACATCCCAGCAGGCGCATTACCGTGTCTCTAATTTCTGGCCGATTGAGTCTAGGATCAATGAGAAGGTCGGGATCTGGCTGGCCACGCTGTACTTTTGCCAACCCAACAGCTTCTCCCCACATGAGGAGCCGCGCTCTCTCAACCTCGAGCTTCACTCGCACGATCTCCGTGTCGAGCCCGTAGTTTCTGCCTGCAGCCACAGTGTCGAAGACCTGGACGCAGGTGTTCCATAGCGTCACCATACTGACTGCCGCCATAATAAGCCCTGCAGCCTCCATGATCGGCTGTTAGTAACAGAGGTTCAAATGGGTGTAGAAAAATCCTCAGAGACAATTGAAAAGCGAGATGATGGCGGGAATGGCGAGGAGTGATTGGGGGTATGTTATTGAGCAATGACTGGATATCAGCCAAAGAGTGGATGAACTAGAACGTTTGGGCAAGTGTTAGG
Organism: Clitopilus passeckerianus; assembly: GCA_944990035.1. NCBI lineage: Eukaryota > Fungi > Basidiomycota > Agaricomycetes > Agaricales > Entolomataceae > Clitopilus > Clitopilus passeckerianus. The sequence goes on from CALYLX010000139.1 coordinate 50,980, forward strand.
GGGTAATGAGCTGAGATCGGGATGATGCTGGTGGGAAAAGGTGCCAAGGAGGAACGGAATATTTTCAATGCAGGATGGATTAGTTCGACCAGATCAATTGAATCTGCGACAACTTGTTGAAGAGTTGAGGAAGGGTATCAGGCGGGGAAGGACGCAAAGGCAAATAATACCCTTTATAGAGCACATCTACATCGCCCTTGGCAAACGTTGACAAATTGACGGTAGTGCTGAGGGAGTCACGGTACTGCTCCTGACCTTTTTCACATCATGCTGGTGAATGCACAGCCTGAGCTTATTGGGACCATGACAATTGGTCCTGATCTGAAAGCGATTGCGGGATTACTTACACAACCTGGAAGCAGCACGAATGGCTGGGAAAATACCTTGCATAACGCATTGCAGCTGTATGTCCGGCCCAGTTTAGAAAGATTTGTTCATGTCGAAACTCCAAACGGTTCAAGAATATATGGCGGTGACACCTTCGGAGATGGCTATCATAAAAATGACAATATTGACGAGCTAACAGACAAGACTACCTGGGAAGGGAAGGCAAGATGCTTCAAGGCATCCCGAAACCTTTTGACTTTCCTGATTCTTGTAACGAACAACAGACGTCTTGGACTGTATTTGAAGGCGGAGGTTTGAGAGTGAAGAAAAAATGCATTTCCATAAGCGGTAATGCTACGCCTATGAAGAGATCATTCCTTTCAACGATCATGTTCATCTCACGGCCATGACCAGGATCACAAACTTGGGACGAAAACGAACCTATCTTGAGGCCGGCTGGGGAAACGGAGAAGAGGACGTCCAGGAGGCAGAAGCACCACTGTCAGCAACGGACCATGTTGGGGAGTCCAATGGAGCAGGACCTCCGAAGAAGAAACGGAAGCGGACGAAGCCTTCGATGAGAGACGGGAATACTGGGGTCAAGGCTGCTCAGGCTGCAGCAGAGCGAGCCGAAAAGGAGGCGCTGAAAGCGAAGGCGTTGCAAGATGGTGATCTATCCGGCCTCAGTAAATCGGCGAAGAAAAAGCTCAGGGACAAGAAAATGAGAGAAAGGCCCGAAGAGCCTCCAGGTATGTCAGAAATTAACAACATATCCTGACCTCGTCCTAACACGCATTTTAGCACCTTACTTTGACCCTTCAGAAAGGCGAAGAATGAAACGGCAATTTGACAAGTTCGAGGCCACAATATGCTTCATTTGCCGTGAGAAGGGCCACCCTGCCAGAGACTGCCCTCAAGCTGAAGGAGCCGGAGGAAAGGATCACTTGGTTGGGATCTGTTACCGGTATGTCATCAAATAAAGTCAGGATTGCATTGCTGAACTTACATTGTATTTTTGCGAAATTTCAGTTGCGGATCTGAGCACCATACTTTATCGCACTGCAGGAAACCCTCTGATCCAGAAAACCCACTGCCGTTTGCATCGTGCTTCGTTTGTAACACAAGAGGTCATCTAGCATCCTCGTGTCCACAGAACAAGGAGAAAGGTGTATACCCCAACGGAGGTTGCTGCAAACTATGTGGAGAAACTACTCATTTGGCCAAAGATTGCAATTTGAGAAAAAGAGGTACTATCTGCTACAGCTTCGTTCGTGACGAAAAGTATCTAATAATTTTTGCAGATGAACCAACCAATACATCACTGCTTGGGACTGGGCGCGGTGCAGGAGCAGATGAAGATGACTTCCACCTGGTCAAACGACAAAATGACGGCTACGATCGAGCAGAACGGAAGTTCCACAAGTCGACGGATGCCCGGACAGGAGCAAATAGGACGGCTAGTATCGGCCACAAAAAGGTTGTGAACTTCTAGTACATACTCATGTGCAGTTTTTGCATCTTCGCAGCGATAAAAATAACGCCAACACTCACAGAATCCCAGTAAAAGTTCTAATTCTCATTTGGATTACATCTCGGCATACGCGAGTACATGCAAAAAATAACGTATAAATAACTAGCAAGATACATTATCATGAACATCATGACGAAACAGCTTCCTTCTCTTTCGACACGGAATCCTTGTCGCTTTCGCTATTTTTCTCGTCACTCGTCTGGCTAGCGACATCCATATCTTGGATAGTTTGAACAGGACCCTTGAACCAGTGGATACCACCGTATACGGGGAGGTAGTAGTATCCGATAGCAAGTGCGAGGGTGCCTCCCCATACCGCTATGGTGTAGTTGAATGTCTCCTTGTCGGGGTTGGGGCTTGCGGGGAACAGGAAGACAACGATGATGAAGACCATCCATGTAACTGCAGTTGCTGCAACGGGCATCGACTAGGGGAAAGAACATTAGCGGGAGGTCAATATTGCATGCGGTACGAGAAAACTCACGAGTCTGCCAAGAGAGAAAGGTCCCCTTTTGACCTCTTTCTGGCCAATGAACCTGGCAGCGATGGGGATAGAGTAGGCGAGGTATTGGCCGGTGACTACCAAGGAGAAGATGGCACCGATGGCGCTGGGCCCAGCGAAGGCGAGGAGGCCGAGCAACAATGACACGCCGGCAGCGAACCAAACTGCGTTAACGGGAGCATGGGTGCGCTTGTTGACGTTGTAGAGCCAGAACGACAAGGGGAGACCTCCATCTCTAGAGAAGGCGAAGATTTGGCGAGAGCAAGTGGTGAGCTGCAAAACAAAATGGCATCAGTAAGGAGATCCGACCGAGAAGCTCTATGACCATTCGACTGACCATGCTCATTCCGATGGAGAATCTATTCAAAGGGAAAACGAGGAGCTAATCAGCATGGATGATCCCAGACTGGAATAGGGAAGAGAAGCGTTACGTACTGGACAATGATGATCCAGGCCCAGAAGGCGAGAGTACCTCGTTGGCCAAAGGAGTTGAAGAGGATCTAGTAAGTAGCACCCCCTATGAGTGTGGGTCAGACAACCATCAGAGACGGGTACATACAGCTGCCATAGGTTGACCAATTGGGCTGGCCAGAATGCTCTCAAGGTCCTTGCCCATGCAGAAGGCCAGAGCCACGTTAATGCCTACGCAAGTGAACGTCAGAGTCAGCCTGGGAGATAGGTAGAGGGGTTGCCCCTGACTTACCCCATCCAATGATACTGCTGGTGGTTGCGGCGGTAATCATAGCGAAGGGAATCGCAGTATTGGCATTTCGGGCTTCCTCACTGATGTGGACGGTGGAGTCAAAAGCACCGATGGTCCATAGAGGAGCCAAGAAGCTGAGAATGAATGCAAAGCCATTGTTCCAACCGGAGACTGGGCAATATTAATTAACACGGTGGAAGTATTCGATGAAATTATGTGCTCTCACAATTTTGGAAGTTGCCGAATGCGAAGGAGGCACTATTCCTGAACTCATGAGGAGTTGCGGCGGGGACACCAATAATGATTACAAGGCAGAGGCTAAGAGCATGGTATTGATCAGCTCGATAACCGAAGGACCTAAGAAAAGTCACACACACAACATTTACAATAATGAAGGGCGTCTGCAGACGAGCGATGAATTTGGGGTTGAGACTGCAGAGAGAGGCATGGCACAGCAGGAGGGCAGCGAACAAACCGCTGAGATCGCGTCAAGTCAGAATGATGGAGCAGGAGGAACGGGCAGAGCAACTACTCACAAGGTTTGTGCGGTTGTTGCCGAAAATGTTTCACCAGAGCCGATGCTCACAGCAGCCATGATTTGGACTGCGCACCCCCAGTCAACTGAAGCCACACTAGCAATATTGCCAACGGTGTTGGAATCTACACGTACGTTAGCATCTCAGTCACGATTTGCTAAAACTTCAAGACTTACAGCCAACAATCCACGAAAGAAGACATCTCCACTTCGGCGACGAGAACATGAAAGTCCAGTAATACAATCCACCAATCGTTGGTGCTGCTGAGCCCAGTTCTGCCATTGCGAGGCCGATAATTATCAGGAAGATGGCACATACTGACCACTAGACAAGAACTCAGTGAGCTCTATGACACGCCAAAAGCTTCAAAGACTGCCTACCCCCCAAACCATCGCTACCGGTCCGCCATACGGGATCGAATAGACCAACACGGAGCTGTTGAAATGACATCAATTCTCCTGCTTTGCTGGAACTGCCAACGCTACTCACGTCAACGAAGGCAGCAGACCAATAATGCTGAATCCTACACCGAAAACCTCGATTGGGCTGAAGACTCTGCGGAATTCTAAGCAACATCAAGATCAACATCAGACGAATATCCTCTAGGACAGGCCACCACGTAACGTACCAGGCTTGTAACCCAGCTGAGCTAGCAGGGTGTCATCGCGCCCTAGATGCAGCTGCGTAATGCGAGCACTAGTAGTAGCCTCGCCCTTGGTCTCTCCGGCTTCTTGCAACATCGTCTACAGGGCCTGGTGCGTCGTGTTCACCGGTGGCGCTTATTTACAAGAGGGAACGGTACGAGGGTCTCCAACATCAGCTAGTAAAATATACTATGGACCCTTAACTGATGGGTAAAGATGAGATATCCCCTTGATAGAAGGGGTTTGGGAAGTTTCATGGCAAGCAGTCGGGTGATGCTTTCTGCGGCGCTTCAATTCATACGGGTGAATGGCGTGGGTAGGAATGATGCCCCTCCCATGTCAGCAGTAATCTGGGTGCGACACTGCCGATAACCGCTCGTCTTTTCGGGGTGTCCAAGCCTCCCTTTTGACAGCTCTCTTTCGGACGATCGGTCTAAGGCACACCCACAAACTTGCTTGTGACCAATTACAAGTGGTCTATCCATATGGACTCTTTGACTTCGTGGTGATAGCTGTCCGGTCAAACTCTCGGGCATGGAAGGGTATTGGTAATTGTAGGTTGTTGTAGAGACTCACGTCGCAACCAGTCTCTGTCCAAAGCATGGAGTAGCCACCCTAAGCGAACGAAACGAAAACCCTTCGGCATCTCATCGCTAAAAACGCTAACAGAACAAATGATGGCCGTTGTGACCTTACGAACTTCAGAAGGGTGACAGAATCTGGCCCTGCGCAGACTCTCACTCCTCTAGCCATTTTGACAAAAATCCTGACAGCAACGAGTCTTATGAGCCTACTCTGAGGAACATAGGAACAACAGAATCACCTCAAGTTCTGATGAGGTTCTCAAGGTCGTTCGACATGTCATGGACGTAACGGCCGTAGCGATCATCACCCACAAATGCACACAGAAGGATAACGTTGTAACTTACACGAGGCACATCTAACTACACATGGTACCTGATATGTCGTTCCCAGACCGGCGGGATCGAGGGTAGCTAAGACCTGTGAGCGGCAGTCTGACCTCGACGTGATTGCTTGTGATTGATATCTCACACTCGGAGGTATCGCGGATGCAAATCCCTAAAATTACACAAAGAAACTGCGATAAACATGCAGAGGCTCTAAACCACGGACGAACCCCAAAACACTGGGGTATTACGAAACGCGAAGGGGGACGGGGGAATATCTAAGCTTAATGGGTAGGTATACAATCATACTCCTGTCCGTTCGTTGAAAGTCGTGAGCTCCATATCTGTGCTATCTATGGTGTTAATCGTCTGGTCGCGGCGGTGGGTCCCCATCGTTTGTGTGTGCGAGAACTTGATGACGGCCACGGACGGCATGTACGTATCGATGTCGGATATCGTACGATAGTGGTTGGAGCGGACAGAGATGAGAAGTCGATTCGCGAACACGCTAGCAACGACGAATGCGAAGGCCGTGCCTAGCTCGTCCAGGGTTATCCTGTTGTGATACCATATGATCAGATTGGCGAGGTATATCCAAAAGATCCTGTTTTGAATAGAATTCAGTATGTTATGCCTCTGGGAAGAAAGGCGGGACGACTTACGTCGAGAAGTAAATGACGGAGTCTTTGGTCAATTGCTGCATAATTGAGCTCCCATGGGCTGACTTGCGATGTTGCCAGGCCTTCACGAGGGCGAGCGCTAGGAGAATGCCTTCGACACAGAGAACAGCAGTCCAGTAGTAGATGACCCAGTGGGAGCCATCCGGCGGATCAGCGTCCGCACAAATGAAGTTCCCAAGGAAAGGTTCGTTCGTGCCTATCATGAGAAGGAATATAATCAGTCTCCACAACGAATGAATGAGAACAAGGTCCCGCCGCGTACCAATCAATAAAGGATTAGGAATGCCGAACACAAGGCCCATTGCAAGGGCCTCTCCTAGGGTAAGGCAAACCTGCAAAGAATTTCAATGAGCAGGTTCAGCCATCATGACGAGCTATCAACTTACGAAAAGAGCGAGGATCTTGCGAGTGCTACCATACATAGCATAAAGCCGAAGTTCGAGAATAACTGGAAAATTACATGGTCAGGGTTGGAAACGGGGGTGGCTGGTGTAGACATACTGTGGGTCGTGATAACTTGCAAGCTTGCCCCCGTATTTTGCCAGTGAAAGAATGTGTTACCTGAGCAGCAGCATGAGAACAGAAAAAAGTGGAGAAAGAGCGGGAACTCACATCTATACGTTTCAGCCACGGTAAAATGAGGTTGGATCAGCGACGAGTATGATGGATGCAGCCAAGGATAGAAACTCACAGCTAAAAAAAACCAAAATGGTTAGGACGGTCTATAACGGTGTAGATGAAGCACTGAAGACCCACCTGATATGAAGGTTTCGGTTGCATGAAAACTAGCCTCGTGTCAAAAGGGATTCACACAGGCCGAGTCGGGTGCTGTTACTCACCAACCGCATTGGATCTTCGAAAAGGAAGGATCAGCCACCTGTAGTTGAGGCAATAAGGTGTACACTCACATATTGAACGCCAAGGAGTAGTATCGACTCTGAAAAACCCGCCCAGTTAGTTGGCGTGTCCTCTACAGTGATTCCTGAACTACTCGCCCAGAGAAAGAGCGCTTTTGCCAGAGACCACCTCTGTTTCCAGAAAAACTCGACCTGGGTAACGATGGGTCAGGTTTAATCTTCGGCCAACCGTGCTGCGGGGAAGTACCTCTGAGTCAAGTTGGATAACTGAAAACGAGTAAGTACATCAGTGTTGCTCGGAAGATATTAGTATCGGAACTTACGATACTCGTAGGCAATGAGTGCCGCGCACGCTACTGCTCAGGCCGTGAGTCACCACACAGGACGCCTAACCAACGAAACACTTACTGTAGGCGTTACGCTCCCATCTCGCTTCACTGAAAGACTGAAGGTCGAATGGAGGTGGAGGTCCAGGAGCAACCGACATGCTTCTCAGTCGCTTTTTCCGAGCACCCTGGCCCCGACAGTTATATAACCTGGTGAACTCCTCCCAAGAAGCACTTGGAACGACGTCGGACTGATGAAATCAGCAGAAAGGGATATAAAGGACTATAGACGTCGAGAAGGACTATAAGGTTTGGACATGAGTTGACTACTCAAAATGGGGCTGACATGCAGCTTCTGAGCATTGCCCTTTATTCTTAGTAACGATAAAGTCTGATCCAATGAATTCAAAGAAACCGAGTTACCTAACGGACAATTTGATCCCGATGGGCTTGCAGAACCCTTTGCTCAATGATACACGTCCCACGACTGTTCAATTCTTCGTTCGAAGTTGATATCCTCTCCATGCTCGATAAGGTCTTTTCAATTCACACAGCACATCGAGTTCAAGATACCTGGGTTTTGGAGACGAAAACTCACGAAAATCTCGGTAGCTCGGGTAAGCCCTGTGAACACGTTTTCTCGGTGCTGTCAGGAAAGGTTCGGTAAACCCGGCGAAATGGCGTAAACTAAGGCAAACAGTGTTCTTCCAAATACAGCCAAATAAGGCCATATGATGTGGCGCAGTTGTATTCAGTCTTCAAACACGAGCATGGCGATGGGAAACGATTGCGCAACCAGTAGGAGTTCTCACTTTCCTCAGCGATCTTTATCCGGATGATGCACTTCAGCCCATAGGGAGGAGCGAAAGCTCTTCAACGTCCCCGCCACATCACACCAACCATAACAACAGCGCAATCAGCGGCGAAAATGAAGTTATATTTGGACGCACGATTTTCTATCGAGTGCAGGATCATGTTCCGATGGTTTCATCTCGCTGATAACGCTAACCTCATTCAGCATCGGTCTGGAGCAGGCCTGGAGAAAGACTCGACCTCCTTGGCGTTTAGGGTCGGGTCCCCCGAGGCTGCAGAGAGCGTCATGATCCGCGTTCTGTCGCACTCTTAGCATACTATAACTCTACTGCCCGTCGAAGGGTCACGCCGTAGATCCCGAAGAGGATTAACATTCACCAAATTGGAAGAACTCTAAACCGACGAAAAAGTGACACGGTCTGTACGGGGAACTTTCTAATACTGGAACTGTAATCTAGTAGAATTCTACAAGACGAGTGAGCACTGCTTTCTCATCATCCCCATCCAAAGCGAGAGCATCTCCAAGAGTCTGAAAGATACGTGAGCTTGTGGTATACCGTAGTGAAGCAAAGGAATATTACCTTGTTAACGGAAAGGTACTTGGTGGTGAACTCTTCTCCAAGTACCTCCTTCAACAACTTATTCTCGCCCAGACGTTTCCTGGCTTCATCCCAGGTCAAACTCATCCTAGTCGTGATGCCCAAAGCCTGCCTCTGCTCCTCCGTCATCTGAGCGGCTAACAAAGGGCCTGGACAGTCCTTAACAGTGAGCTCCTGGTTCTCCACAACACCAGCAGTGCCGGCGGCAATGATACCCGCGAGAGCGAGGTACGGGGACGCGGTACCATCGACGAAACGGCACTCAAAGTTCCTCGACGAGGGCGAGGTAGAGTTCGACAACCTAACAGGAGCCTCGCGGTTCTCGGTGCCCCAATTAACGTAGGTGCCGCCGGACCAAACCCCGTCCAGCATACGCTTGTACGAAGCGGGAGTGGGAAGCGTCAGAGCTGTCAGTGCTGGGAGGTTGGCAAGGACACCTGCGAGGAAGGAGGCCTCAACGGGTGATATCTGCTCTGGTTTCTTCTCATTATTTTTGGAGTGAACTGAGATGTGCGTGTGAGTGGAGCTTCCGGCCGAGTCGAGATAGATCCTAGGAGCGAAGGTTGCTTTGAGCCCGTGCTTGGTGGAGACGTTGCGGATGATTTCGCGAGTATGAACGAGGGCATCGGCGGCTTCAAGAGGGCTTAGAGGTCCTGTGACAACTTCATACTAGGGAGATGAAGTCGTTAGCGTCTTCGTGAAATGAAATCAAGAGGCGGATGCATACCTGACCAGGAGCAGCTTCTGCGTGATACATTTGAAGTTCTATACCCGAGTTTTGAACGCCATCAGCAATTTCTCGAAGAATTTTGGCCTCGAGGGAGCCCGATACGAATCCGTCCGTCGCTGTCCAACTATGATAGTTAGAAGCTTCCACCGGTTTAGTGGATTTCAACAGGATGAATTCCGATTCGAAGCCGACAAGGAATTCGAGACCTGACTGCGATGCTTTCCTGCGTTCAATCAGACAGGTGTGGCGGGTGCACAGGAGAGAAGCACTTACGAAACAAGACGCTTCAACGTCGACCTGGGGCACAAAGGCACTTCGACACTGAGCTTATTGTCAGCTCCAACGTAAGGCGTCTTTTCGTGGAACCATCCGAGTACGACGGCCTCATTCGGTGCGTAAGGGCACAACCTGAGGGTGGAGAGGTCTGGCACGTAGAGGTATTCTCCTGTGGAGGAGAACCCATCGGCCGCCATCAGGTAAACGAGGCCTAACGCGACCTTCGCAACGCCGACGCCAGGCCGACTCGCCTGAAGCAGTCTCTTGAAGTATGTGACTGGAACGACGCGACATCTGGTGTTGTTGATCAAGTCCGTCCACTGGATACGGACGTACTCTGTGAGCGTTGAAAGTTGTCAGAAAAAGTGAATGATCCCGCGTCACATGACACTCACTGATGTCCAGCTTGGGGTCATCGAGTTGTTTGAGAGTCAGAGTACCATTGCTGCCTGGGGCAGATGGGAGGTAGATAACACCGTGGTCGTAGCCTGTAGACATCGTTCGAAAGAATGAGTACTGCTGCAGAGTATCGATCGATATAAAAGCACTCACCCGTGGTCCCTTGATAGGTGGAATCTTCGAACTTCTTTCGTCCTCAAATCAAATCACTGGCATGCTTGATCTTGATATGGCAGGCATCCTCGTGTCAAGATTCTAGCCTGCTGGGCGACGTCTAGTGAATTTGTTGCCTTTAGTTAAGCCCTGGAAAAGCTAAAATAAACTCAAAACTCACTAAATAAGCCTGGACCGTGCTGTTTTTAGTAAGGAGATTGCGTCTTGTCACCGGCATGACGAAGGGACCCAGCGCGTTCCACGCTTGTGCGCAACATTCTTGTTCCCTTATTCGGCGCGTTTGAGGGTGTGGTGTACGATGACTGATATGGCCCGTCGTAATCTCTAGGAATCTCCAGGTTTTCTCGGAACCTTGTAGATAGGCATGACAATAACGCCCGTTTAAGCAGCGAGGAGGCACAGTCGACAGGTCGAGGGAAACTCGTGTTTGAGATGATGGATACACATCTGGGAACGTTGTTAACCACGTCGCTAGCCACGCTGGAGGTCCTTTCTACGCAGGACCAGTCGAAAGTGGCGTATGCGTGCCATCAAACTCTGAGAAAAAAATAGAAATTGGAAACAGTTGGAAACAGGACACAACATAGACGGACAATTCGACCCTGCTTCTGGTCCCAATCATCCGAAAATGTAACCGAATTCATTCCCTCTGTGAGACCTTCTCTGTATCACGCTAAACCCGTTTGATGGGAAGTTAATAGATCTTGCACATGGGCTGCCGATCAGGCTGTAGTCGGCCACTGTTTCTCGGATGGCAGCAGTTGGGGACTCCCCCTTGAAATTGACTGCAACGAGAAAATTACCTCCGTACGAGTTAACCCCGCCCGCCCGAATGATATGCCGGCTAGGGTAAAAGAGTCAGGACCTTATTCGAACCCTGAGCGGCACCATTACCTCCCTCTTAACTCGAAGTCCTCGGCGTTTCCTGGTATCTCTAGTTCTCTCTCAAAATGCCTACTGCAGTCGCTACTACCAGCATGAGCATGACTACTCTGGCTGAGCCACCCTCAGTTACCTGGCCCACGAGGCCGTCTCTTGACTACTTCGATGACGATGCTCAACGGATCAGCGAGCTCATTGACGAGACTTTGAAGGTATTGTTCGAACGTGATAAGTGTTTCTTGGCGTTTACTGACCTGAAATCTATTTAGCAAGAGGCCTTGCGACGGAAAGAGGCAAGGAAAAGAGAAGTTCGAGGTAGGTCAACGTGAAAATATGCCGTCGCCAAGCCGTGTCTAATCGACGGCATCATGCCGCAGTGCTCCTCCTTGGCCAAGCAGAGTCTGGTGAGTCTCTTGTGTGCCGTCTCAACCTTGAACTAAACAACAACTTGTTCAGGCAAATCAACACTACAAAAGCAATTTCAACTATACTATGCTTCACAAACTCTCGAACGTGAGAGGCCCTTATGGCGGGCCGCAGTCTACCTCAACATTATTCGAGCAATTCGCAAAATCTTTGACGGCGTTGACCAAGAGCTAGCTCTAGTCGGCTTCGACGATGACTATGCAGAGCCTGACGCCATACTCACGAAAAAGGTCCGTGAGGAGCTAGCTCTGCTCGAGAGCAATCTGCGACCACTGCTCGCTGCCGAGCCACCTCTTGCATCAGATCTCAACGGTGGGCTGTCGGGAAGGGCAGCGAACTATGTTAGGAGTGGCTGGCAGTCGTTGATGAAGGGTTCTACTAGGACGAGTACAGACACTGCCTCGGAGCGATCGCCAGCAACACTCCATGCGGCGGAGATGCTATGGCAATCGAAGAAAGACATGAAAATTTTATGGAGGAATCCCCTCGTCAGGGACCTTCACACCAGGAGGAAGCTCCGCATCGAGGAAAGTGCCCCATTGTGAGTTCCCGCTCAATGCCGTCTTGATTCTTTACTGTCGGTCTAATGTTGGCTTTTCTTCCCCAGCTTTCTCAGTAGCCTTGATCGGATATGCGATCCGGAGTATCTCCCAACAACTGGTGAGTTCAGGCAAACGACCTCCTTATGGGAACTGCCAACGTTACTTTGGAAAATCCTGCAGATGATATCCTTTTTGTTCGCATGCAAACCCTCGGTGTCATCGAACATTCTCTATCAGTGACACAAGCGGGTGTTGATTACATTTGGCGAATGTACGACGTTGGAGGTGCAGTGAGTAACTCGAGTTTCACTGATATAGATGATACACAACTACTTACCACTTCTTTTCGTCTACCTCCTACTCTCCCATGGCTGTCACCTAACAGCGTGGACAGGTAAGCTTCTGATTTTCACATTATGGATCTATTACGGAATGCCGACCCGCTCCCCTATGATCAGCGACATGCATGGGTTCCATATTTCGATGACGGTGCGAATCTTTCACTCTACTTTCTCCACTCGGGGGACTGATGCCTCTGTCCCTGCCCCTGTAGCCACCGCTATCTTATTCTTGGGTAAATTATATTTTATGCATTGATGGAAGCCTATGTTGAGCGCTCCCTTGATAGCACCTATCAGTGCCTTCGATCAGGTGAGCCCCTCAGGACACCTCAGTCGCGGGAGAAGTTCTGACATTGCCCTTTTCAGCAACTTGAAGAAGATCCAAAGACCAACAGGCTGGAGGACTCCTTACAGCTGTTTACGACTATTTGCTCGAGCAAGCTTCTGAGAAATGCAAGTCTAATCTTGCTATTGAATAAGGTCTGTGACTTGATCCCCGTACCTTTCGAACCTCGTGGTCCGATTGGACGTCTTCGTTCGGACAGCTGACCTGACCGGATATTTCTTATTCAATAGATTGACTTGCTGAAGCAGAAGTTGGACAATGGACGGAAGGTCCGGAAGTAGTGAGTGAAGTTCTGCACCAATGACCATCACCTTTCTGACTGTATGACAGCATTCCTACCTATGGGAATCGACGTAACACATTTGAGGATGTATCGGAATACTTCAGGGCACACTTTGCTCAAGTATATCGACGATGTGATACAACACACCGTGGACTATTCATCGTAAGTTTAGCACCTTCTCTACTCAGAAGGTTTCTGACCCAATAACCTCTAGCACTTTACGACCATGGTAGTAAGTACAAAATCTGAGTCTTCACCCTTGCTCTTTGTGCTAAAGGAAATTGCAGGATACGGAGGCCATGCAGAAAGTCGTCGAAGATGGTATGTACCTTTCTGCTTTTTTACGACTCGTCACTTATGGATATTTCAGTTGGGAATGCCATCATCCGTAAACATATAGCAGAAGCTGGATTAGCATAGACACCTCCCAGCTCGCTCGCTTGTATATATCACGGACTTTGGAATGACATACATGTACTTTTTGTACTACTTACTATTGATATTGGCATCTGATAGAGGTTATCTCAAGAACAAAAGCATGCAAAAAAAAGACTCCGGCGGATTATTATTGATATTCGAGTGCCACGTACCCGGGTTGAACGAGTGACCTTCTCATAGCCGTACGTGTTTTGTACGAGTGAGACGCGCTACCACTACGCCAACGCGGCAGACACTGACTAACGCCGTCTAACGCGCCTGGGCGGGCGCCATACGTCACAAAGTGGATCTCCTCGAGTCCTCCCATCCCGCCACTCAGCATCTGCTCAACGTTGTCCAGCAATGAGATTCACGCGTTGCTTGCGCCAGCAATTCAGATTCTTCAGCCAGCACGCTTCTAGTGGTCAAACCATCACACCGGATTTGACTCTATGGCGACAAGTCTTCTCCCCAACGGAGCAAAGGACACTTCTCGCGGCTGCTCTGCATGAGCTTGACTCAAAAGAGTCTCGGAAGTTCCGAAAACGAAGAGAAAACTACCGAGCGCCTTTGACATCCGCGGATGCACCTGCCGACCTTGAAAGCACGTTCTATCCCGATGAATACTACAACTTCGAGGAGGTATGCGTCTAGCCTGCTGAACTGCTGAAAATGTTAACGAGACTTCTGCTAGGGACACTACGACGGCGTTATTCGAAACTATCGCGAAATGCACCTAGCAGAATGGCCGACATCAGCGTTCCCTGGGCTTTCGCTGATTTTGCAACGACTCTATGCGCTTTGTCCGACTCCAGACACCCAGACCCACCTACTTCACCTTGCATCGGACGGAGAGATTTTTCCACATATCGATAACGTCGGAGCCAGCGGGTCATGGATTCTTGGCGTGAGTCTGGGTGCACAGAGGGTGCTTAGGATGGACAGTCCCGAAGGAAAGGCGGAGAATAGGATAGAGATTCCTCTTCCGCCCGGAAGTGTGTACATTCAGAAGTGAGTACCCTTCACTGTCCCAGCAGAATCCCAAGAGCTCATTCTAAATGCGTCTAGGGATTCTATGCGGTACAGCTACAAGCACTCCATCCTCGGCGGTGGTGCGTCCCCCGACAGCCATATTGGTCAGAGAATGAGCATCATGATACGAGTATGTTAGTTGCCCTTTTCACTGCCTCCTTACTAATGGCTTCTCTTCAGGACCGCCCATCTGCTCCGGCTCAAGTATGATCATATTCAAGCTTTGGAACAGCATCCAAGAATCTACATTCCTATAGACTGAGTATATGCTACTGGATACATCTAGGGTGTATGTGCCCGAGGAGTCTGCGCGTCGTATGTATCGTTAAGGGTACCATTCACCAAAAGCTCCTTCGTGTCCTTTCGCAAAGCCTTCTCGCTAACCATAGACTCCGTAGGATGGGGTGGCTGGAAGTTTGCAATCTGGTACTCAAGCTGCTCCTCAAGCACGGCCTTTCCTGCTGAAGCGGCGACGAAACCAAGGAAAGGAGGCGAGGGGTTAAGAGGGCGTGTGCAGAACTCGGGATGGGCCTGGAGGCCGATGAAGAAGGGATGATCTATACCCAAATGTTTAGAATTTTTAAATGTCCTAGGACGACTTGAATAAACCTACCCTTCAGCTCGAGAATCTGCATCCGTTCTCCCTTCTCGTCCCTACCCGCGAAGATCATGCCACTGTCGTTCAGCTGCTGCACGTATTCCGGGTTCACCTCATATCTGTGCCTATGCCTCTCCCAGATCTTTGCGGCACCACCATACAACTTCCTAGCAATTGACCAGTCTTCTGTGCCCGGCTCAAACACGGTCGGGCGCAAACCCAAACGCATTGTTCCACCCATGTGGGTACGTGAGATCTCTGGCATGAAGATGATGACGGGGTGTTCTGAGTTCGGTTCGAATTCGCCAGATGTGGCCTCTGAAACCAAGAATGTTAAACCAGATGATGAAATTTCAGGAAGAGTTGACGAACTCGGGATATCCAGGACGTTTCTAGCCCATTCCACCACAGCCATCTGGAAGCCAAGGCAGATACCAAGGAATGGTACCTTCTGCTCACGAGCATACTTGATAGCGAGCTGCATTCCCTCCGTTCCACGGCTACCGAAGCCTCCCGGCACAAGGATACCGCTAGATATATCGAGTTAGTACAGAGTTGTCTGGAGCATAGGACATACGCACTTCGCAGCGACAACAGCGCGCCAAGCGTCATGATACTTGGCTGGGTTGGATTCTTGTGTGCCAGGCTCCAAATCAGAAGACTCGACCCACTAGTAACAGTCAGAAGAAACGCCCAATGGAGAGAACGTTTGAACATTTACCTGAATAACGAGCTTGCGCTGTATCCGGAAGGCAGAATGCTCCAGAGATTTGGTAACGGACATGTAGGAGTCCTTCAGGTCCGTGTACTTGCCCACTAGGGCGATAGAGACGGAATCCAACAACCGCTCCTGTCTATTCCACGATGAGCCAATCTCTTCTCTGCAGACATGAGAAGACATACTTTGAGGTGAGATCTTTCCATCTCTTTTCTAATGACAGCCCCTTCTCTTTCATCTCCTTCGTGATAATAACCTGGTCCAATCGAAGGCGTTTATGGAGGTACTCCAAGATGCCTTGAGATTTCAGGAGGAGAGGGACGTGGTAGACAGAGGAGACGTCGTGGACGCCGAAAACTTGCTCTGAGCTAACGTGGCAGAACATCGAGATCTTCTGTTTTGTAGATGGGTGCAGGGGTTGGGGCACAAGCAGACGACATGCAATCTATGACGTATATCAGTATCGTCTCCAGGTATCGAGTGAAGTTGAAGTCTACCAAGTCAGGAAGAAGACCCAGCCCACGCAAAGAGTGAACAGTGGTCTGGGTCGGCTTGGTCTTCTGTTCTCCGTGGAGGTCGGGAACAAGGGAGACATGGATGAGGGCGAAGTTTTCGTGTCCCACGCGGAATTGGAACTGTCGCATTGCCTCTACGAAGGGCGCAGATTCGATATCACCGACCGTACCTCCGAGCTGAAGAGTTGTCAGATAAAGTCCTTGAGGCAAATAGCAAACGTACTTCAACTATGCAGACGTCGGGCTCTTCGCCTGTCTCATCGACAGGGATCGTGGATACACGCTCAATCCAATCTTGGATGGCATTCGTGATATGAGGTACAATCTAGGAACATTCAGCTTTGCTCACGACGAAAATTGATACGCAGGACTCACCTGAACAGTCTTTCCAAGATATTTTCCTTCTCTCTGCGATAACGATATGATGAGATCATACAACGCCACTTCAAGCCAGCCCTACCTCCTTGTTGATTACTTCACGGTAGATCTTGCCAGTCGTAATGTTGTTATCGTGCGAGAGCGTAACATTCAAGTACCTCTCGTAGTTGCCAAGATCCAAGTCAACTTCGCCTCCGTCGTTGAGCACATATACCTCGCCTGTGTTGCGTTCGTTCATCTGTCTTCACACGACCGTGCTTGAAGCTCAGCTCACCATGTTCCGTCGGGGCCATAGTGCCGGCATCTATATTCATGTAAGGGTCAATTTTGATAGCAGTGGCCTTAAGCCCTGTCGTCTTCAACAAGAGACCCGTGGACGAGGCTAATCGCGCGCAAAAATTTCATGGAAAAAGAAAATTGGATGTTAATTGCCATTACTACAAGATACAGAAAGCTAGCAATGTTTCGTACCGATGACACCTTTCCCAATGCCACTGACGACTCCTCCAGATACAAGGATGTACTTTGTCATGGCTGGCGTTTTGAGGGAAAGGGTAAGAGGCGCAGCCGGACTCGGTCAAGGCTTTTAAAGAGATTTTTCTGATAAATTCCGATCAAACACTGCCACAAAACTTGACTCGATCAGCAAAAACATAAGGAGACTCCCAGTTCGATTCCAGTTGTCGTACAACATTGTGATACAGAACGAAGGTATAACGAACGGAATACAAATAAATTACATAAAAACGTAATCAAGTTATTAGTGCTTGGCGCTGCAAATTCCTGCACGAATGCAATCCCTCCAGGCAGCATACTGAAGAACAACAAAATTGTTGCCTTCAGGACTACCAGCGGTGTAGGGGACGGTGTCGCCCCAGTTGAGAGGGTTGACGGCAGGCGTAGCAATGCCAGTGTCGGTAATGTGAGGATTACCTGCAGTGTCGTTCGATCCAAGGACCTTCCGGATGCCATCAGCCCACTGGATGTGCCTATAGGTGAAGGCGCCAGGACGCAAAACGGCCATCCGGTAAGCGACAGCAGAGATCAAGGTAGAGCCTGAAACCTCGCCATAACCATGCTCGACAGAAGTATCATTAAGATAATTCCTGAGCAGACCACCATCGGGTGGAGCACCCATGGCACCTTCGACAATCTCCTTGATCCATTGGGTCAAGTTGTTAATCGCGGTGTTACGCCACGGAGCGCCGTATGCACAGGGTGCTTTCAGAACTGTGGCAAGGACGCGAGTCATGCCAGCCGCGGCCCAGGCATTACCGGTCGACCAAAGGCCGACATCCTGGCTCTGAGGGCCGATGATGTGCTCCCAGACGCCCCTGTAGGAAGCGGTGGTATTAGCCTGGAGGATTTGACGGTATTCACCACACTGCTTGACAGCTTCATATAAAAGCGTGTTGTTCTTCGTGTCAGCAGCGTAGTAGGCGATGAATGGTGGGGCCATGTACACAAAATCAGCCCTGGATACAGCGCGATCAGATTAGCAACCTTGTGAATAACATATCGGGGGAGAGGTAAGTAAGAAAATTTGCACTAACCATAGTTCAGTGACTGAAACGCGATGTGAGATGGCTCCATTCCAAGCGCGAGGTGCTTCATTGACGACGAAATCAAGTTGCTGGGTAGCGGCAGTGGCGTACTTTTCCTCTGATTTCCCAAGGAGGACGGCGCTTACGCCCAAGCTCGCCGGGTCACCGACTGCACCATCTCCATCGGAAAGCGCGTTCGCACCGGTACCGATAATAATTTTGCTATCTGCGTACGCGAGGGATGGAACATTGGCTTTAGGGAGTTTTGGGACTGGGAACGGAGAGTTGCCAAAGACCGAGAATTCGGGATTGTAGAGCTCAAGCAAGGCTTCGGTTGCAGTTCCGTATTCCCATGAATGCGAGGGAAGGGCTTTTGCTTGGTCAGTCGCTTTTTGAATATCGAAGCCGGGATTGTAGGGGAAAGGATTGTACTGGCCGGTTGCTGCAGAGAGAACACGGCCGAAGCAAAGGGACAAAATGAGTGTGGTGGTTATTGCGTTCGCGTTGAACATTTTGAGGGGGGGAACAGGCCAATGGAGGACTAAAAACCACAGATGCGAGTGAACGCTCTTTATACCCTGACTTGACAGGGACTTAAGGATCCTGGGAGTGCTAGCGCGCTTCGGACGGAGAAGATCAGTGCAATAGAGATGTAGGCGCTGTTCTGTCAAGGGTGAAGCTTGTTACAAACCCTGCTTTTATTCAACTGGGAGATTATTAGAGCCATATGGCGCAACCCACAGTTACCGATGATTGGCATAGATTTGCACTTTGCAATGAGAGAGTCAAGAAAATCTTGGGAAATCCACCGTCGAACGGTATTTCTTCGGGCGACTTGGAAGGTCCTGATGCTCGACAAAGTTTCGCATGTAATCATGGTTGAGTGAACGTGCGTACGGTACCTATAATTTACATTACTTCGTAATAGAGACTGAGTGTTGCTTACTGCGGCTTTGAGTCTGGAACTCCCTTGAGCTTTTCCTTCACAAGCGCATTGAATTCTTCCCGCAGGATAGCCTCCCTCCTCTCTCTTTCCTCCTTTTGTAGCTTCAGGATCCCCCGCTTCTCCTCCGCACTGATAACCTGGTTCTCCTTCCTCATGCGCACGGCATTCATCCTCCTGTGCCTGCTTCCACTCATGACATATCCTTGGTCCTCGTACTTGGCAATCTCGTCGGACGTAAGACCGATTTCACCACGTCGAGGGATACGGCCATCAGCCCCGTCTTCAAGGAAAGCGGCCATGGCTGAACCTTCGCCCCGCAGAAGTTGGCCCCCATAGCTCCGTTCATCATACTTCCGAGTATTCGCGCTCGGTAAGGGAGTAGGTCCGACCTCGTCGTCTGAAAGATCATTTGCATCATCATGATCACGGGTATAGTCAGGAGCTGCTGCGCCTGTGGGCTTATGAGATGAGGCAGCATGCATGGTGACGGGTGGCGGGTTAGAGCTTTTGACGACCCACTCGTCTTCACTGGGTCCGCGATCAGGTGAGGGACTTCGTGTGCGAGACGGTGTCCTTGTTCGGGGCGGTGACGTTCGCCTGCGAGTATGTCGGTGTCTGTCATCTTCACTGTCCACGCTATCGCTTCTGCGAGATCTGTGATGTCGCTTTTTCTCGCTCCTCTTTTCCTTTTCTTTGTCCTTCCTTGCACGTTTCCTTTCTTTCCGCTCTCTCCTCCGTCTTTCCTCTTCGGAGTCGTCGCTAGAGACGGACGAGGACCTTGCTCGTTTAGACTTTTTGTTCGATTTAGAGCGTTTCGGAGACCTGTAGGAGATGTGAGTATGTTTTGACTTGCCGCTGAACAAATAATACGAACAGTTCGCGAGTTGGAGCTTTTGGAGAGGGTGGCCATACATTTGCGGTCATATTTTCCCTTTGTGTCCTCCGACTACGGATAGCAAATAAGAATGCAAAAACGAGAGAGATTGTAAGAGTGCACACCTTTCCAAGAAATCAGCACCCCCGCGTCCTCCATCGCCAAAAGGTCGGCCGCCCCGTCGTTCGGGGTACATGCTATTCTCCTGTCTCCAAGGAGCATTTCCATCACCGTTTGCAGTATTTGCAGCAGGGGGAGGCCTTTTGTAGTCGTCATAGGAAGGACTTGCTCGTCGTCTCGCAGCAGAGTCATCATGGTCCCTAGACCTTTCATTGCTTCTTCCTCTCCTGTCAGGACGGCGGTTGTCGTGGCCGTTGGCACGAGTAGAAGAGTGGTCTCTGTTGTCCCTTCCTGACCCTCGCCTGCGTTCATCATCTCGACCGCGTCCCGGACTTCTGCTTCGCCTCGGGCTAGGTGAACGTCTCCGGCGTGGTGAAGGTGACCGACGACGTGGTGCAGAGGGAGCAGCTCGTGCATTCGGAGCAATGAGAGCCATTCGAGATGGGTGAATCGTCGCCATCGTCGTGGAAAGAGAAGGCCTGCGAAGGTGCAAGTTTGGAATGGAGTTTAGCTCAGCTGCACAGGTCGCAAAGGGCAAGGCAGATTGTGAAAAAAATGTGTCGTATATGGTGACCTGTATCCACTTAACAAGGCCTTATGGTCCAGAGGTACGATACTTGCTTTGGGTTCTTCAAGTGCAAGTGACCTGGGTTCGATTCCCAGTGAGGCCCTTCCTTTTTGTCTTTTTCTCAAGCCATTGGCCGAGCCTGGTTGCCTTGCACTGCCACAGCGCGTCTGTTCCTCATTTTGAAATTCGGGCAGGCTATAATTGCTTGGTCTGCTCTGCAGCCTGGGTTCTGGCGGCGAGCGGTAGTCACTGCTCAACCAAGCTACCAATATAGCTCTTGGGTTCGTGCGTACTCTTATACTTATAACGATAGGCAGACTCAGCGGAGCACAGTAATGGAAAGCAGATAGTGGTGTATTATATA
Organism: Clitopilus passeckerianus; assembly: GCA_944990035.1. Classification (NCBI taxonomy): domain Eukaryota; kingdom Fungi; phylum Basidiomycota; class Agaricomycetes; order Agaricales; family Entolomataceae; genus Clitopilus; species Clitopilus passeckerianus. The sequence continues at coordinate 71,879 of CALYLX010000139.1, forward strand.
TCAAGGAATAATACATTTTAGAGCTCATCCTTGGTACCAGCCTTCTTCATCTCCACCAACTCGGTCTCAAAGACCAATGCAGCATTTCCTGGGATGACATTGCCAGCACCGCGTGAACCTTCATTGTAACGATCTGTCAGTTCCACTTAAATCCCTGTAGTATGCTGAGATGCTTACCGTAGGCCATGTTGGAAGGAATGGTAAGAGTACGCTTCTCGCCAACGCACATGCCAATGAGACCTTCGTCCCAGCCTTTAATGACTTGGCCGATACCGACTGATTGTAGGAATGGCGAGTTAGCTCAGGAGCCACGTGAACGGGACACAAGTTTCAACGTACGTGTCAGAGGAAGGGGGTTGCGGTCAACGCTAGAATGTAGAGTTAGCACATAGTCATAATGGGACAGCACGAAGGTAACCTACCTGGAGTCGAATTGCTTGCCATCGTCGTACAGAGTACCCGTCTATTCACACAGCACATTCAGTTTGGCAATTCTCCGAGAAGAGGGGCAAGTACATACGTAGTGCATCTTGATCTGGTCACCCTTTGCAGCCTTGACTGAGCAGTCCTCCGGTGTGAAGGTGGTCTCAATCTTCAGCTCAGTGACAGGTGGCTTCTCAGAAGCAGAGACTACAACAGCAGCAACGAGGAGAGTAGATGCCCAGGCGAAAAGTTGCATGTCGATAAGTTAGATGGGGTGAGTGGTACAACGAGAGGTCCTGGTAGTCGTAAACGTGGAAGGAAACCAAGTTATGTTCAAGAAGTCCAGCCGAGGTCAATGAATCCTTGCGGACGCATTTCCCAAAATAGTTGGCGCGACGTGTCAATTTCCCGGTGCTTTCCCACGAATATTTTGACCTTGATCATGATCCAAATTGGCATCTCTAGCATTGGCCTGGTTTATCTTATCTCAAGCTTCGTCCGTTGTACTGCTCTCTACGACGATGGGATGACAATGTCTACCAAATATTTGCGAATAAACGGCAGCACCCAACAATTGAGGTTAGCGTTGGCGAAACCCTTGAAACCACCTGCCACAGTTCCATATGCTCATGCAAACAGACCTTTCCGACGTCCCCTTGCTCGAACAGAAGCATTGTACGGGTCAAGGTAAGTTGGGAGACCAACTAGCATGCGCCACTTCGGTCTCTCTCTCCGCAATCACTGCATCGCTACAACCACATTAGGCTTGCCACCATGACGCACCTTCACCCACAAGACATCCACTTAATATGCTGCTGAAACACTTCCCCGCACAGCAGTCTGAATGCTAAAGAGGGATACTGAAAGCCTTGCACGTTGCGTCAGTGATCGACACGAGGCGCCGTGCAGGCGTTCAGTCTTTTCGAGTGGAACGAATACGTGTTTAAAATTTTTGTTTTCCATCCACTCCCTTGAATCCAGGAAAGCACTATTCTTTAGGAGCTATGGGCAAGAGTAGCGCGCAGAAAAAAGCATCCCCCGCAATTTACGAAACTTTCAAAGGCGGGCAAATCACTGACATCGTCATCCCGTGAGCCTCTCGTTTCTGGGAATTTAAGATAAAGACAGCTCATTTGATTCATTCAAGAGTTGTAGGGATGCGCGGGAGTGGAAAGAGCTCGGTACGCCTGGTTCTATCTTTGAAGAGGGTCACATTCGAATCACACCATTTGCAATAGTTCGTCAACCTCCTGCTAGGAACCGAACAGATGAGGGTCGAGCATGGCCTTAGAGTCTGCACAGAACACCTCCAGCCTGGAGTCCTGAACGAAATACACGTTTCGCAGATATACCCCCACCTGAACAAACGCCGTGTCGTCATTCTTGATACCCCAGGCTTTAAAAATAACTGGCCAAGCCAAGCTGAGATATTTCAACGTATCAGGGCTTGGCTAAGAGCGAAGTACGTTTCAATAGACCTATGCATGGTAGCTTTAACACGTGGTTTGGAAGCTATTCCGAGGATATGAAACTTGGCGGGATAATTTATCTTCAAAATATCACACATCAACCCGCACAACCCATTACTGACCAACAACGGCGCGTATTTCAAGAGCTTCTCCATGGCGGCGAGGATATTTTGAAAAGGACCATCCTCGTAACCACGAGATGGAAAGAGGTCAATCCAGACGTTGGGGTGGAACGAGAAACCACCCTTCAAGAGACGTTCTGGAAATCGATGATTGATCATGGCTCCAGTATGATGAGATCGCACTTTCAACGAAATTCTGACCTCGACGCCTTGAGATGTATTCTTCGCGAATCGTTCTCGGGCAATCAGGAAGATATTGTCATTGCGTGAGTCTCCTTACCCGTTATATGGGAGTACAAGTGTGGCTGTTGAGTAGTTTTATAGCGTTTTGGGGAAGACAGGTGTTGGAAAAAGTACCGTACGTCGTTGCTTCAATCCATGACGGAGTTGAAGATTTCTGAATTTAACATCCAATGCGATAGTTTATCAACACATTGCTAGGGAGAAAGCGGATGTTTGTTAAACATGCCATGACTTCCTGCCCAATCCAACCTGATTTCGAGATTCTAAACCTGCCTGGTGCTTCCGGAGCGCATCGTCGCATTGTCATTGTGGACACTCCCGGATTTAGGGACACTTTCGTCAATGATTCTGAGATTTTTCAGCGGATTGAGAAAACTTTGTTGTCGTTGTAAGGCGAGATTGCTCACTCTTATAATCAACCACTAACTCGTTTCCGAAGCTATACGAAGGATATGAAGCTATCTGGCATTATTTATCTTCAAAGCATTTCAGAAAGGAGGATGCCAGGGAAGGCAATAGAGGAGAAGCAATGTGATTTGTTTCGCCGTCTCTGTGGGGAGGACGCATCGAAGAAAGTCATTCTGGGGACAGCCGGTTGGGGTGACGTTCCCTTTGTAACCGGAGAAGGTCGTGAAAAAGAACTCAAAGCCATTTTCTGGAAGGGAATGCTGAAGGCTGGATCGCGAGTTATGCGTTTTTACCTTGACCAAGCCTCAGCACTAGACATTGTGGGCGCTATTCTTCCTCCTATTTCACTGTGAAGTAAAATTTGCACACGTTGGCACAAACAAACGGAGGGAAGAGAAGCCGGGTCACAGAGAAACCATGGCATCTCGCCTGGTTAACGTTGTTGCAATCGGGACGAGAACGATCATCTAGGAGGGCAGAATGGCAGCCACATGTTCAGACATACGACGCGACGCATAGACGCCAGAACGTGTTTCAGATCTGCAAGCCAGTACCTGACTCGAGAAAAGGAAACGCGAGTGTTGCACTGGGTGCGCATTCGTTATGCAACGGTGCGCAAGCCTTAAAGGGGCGATCTTGGATTCATTCTTCGTAGATAGTGTTCAGTCTCTCAGCAACCGAAGAATCGACATGGGTTCGCGTAAAGCAAGCCTGAGACGCCTCCTCTCAAGAACTAGAAGGCCACCTTTTCAAGTTGGTAACGATGACAAGTTTGTTGGCCGTGCTTCAGACATTATCATTCCGTCAGTGCGTTCGGCTTATCGAAATTGTCACCAACTGATAAAACTTGCAGGGTGATGGGAATGACAGGTGCTGGAAAGAGCACGGTATGTCTCGTCTGAATGGCCAGTTTCACTCTAATTTCACCTCAATAGTAGTTCATCAACGCCGTATTGGGCACGCCTGGAGCGATGGTGGTTGGACATCGCATGGTGTCCTGCACACGCGAAGTTCAATGGAAAATCTTGGATCCAGAAGTTGTGGCAAAAATATGTCCCCTTTTTCCAGATAGGCGTGTCATCATGGTAGATACGCCAGGCTTTGGCGACGCCTATGTAAATGACCTCGATATTCTCCGGACAATTTCGACATGGCTTGCTGCAAGGTAAGCGTTTGGTCGTGCCTCTGCTCTAATGTCGCTCAATTTTTCTGAAGATATGCGAGTGATATAAAGCTTGGTGGGATTGTCTATCTCCATGATATTACCGTGACGAGAATGGACCACGCTGGGACATTAAACCTTAAAATACTCAAGCAGCTCTGCGGGAGAGGTGCGCTCAAACGAGTCATCCTCGGAACAACCAAGTGGGAAATTTTTAACTTAGAGACGGGTGAAGATCGGGAAAGCGAGCTTAGAGAGAGCTTTTGGAGGGGTATGATAGCATCAGGATCTCGAGTTATGCGATTCCAGGGGAAAGCAGACTGCAAGTCAGCGCGCGATATCTTGGGAGAGATCCTTTCGCACGTCATCATTCAGTCGGAAGAGGGGGTTTTGAAGATTCAAAAAGAGATAGTGGATTTACGCAAAGACATTCCAGAGACCGGGGCAGGACGAGCACTTTGCAAGGCTCTTGAAGAAATTCTGGCCAGTTGCAAAAAGCACCACGATCTCAGGGCAAATGCGACTGATGGTGTCGCTGATTACGCAGACGATGCTTTATGCGTAGAGCTAGCAAAGGCAGCGGCACAAGTGAAGGAACTACAAGAGGAGATACGAGCGTTGAAACTCTCGCCGTTGAGTAAACTGCTCAACTTGATTGGAGTTTATATTTAATCACCTATTACTAGTATTGGGCCATTCTGCTTCCGAAATTCCGATTCATGCCTCAGTTGATCTTATTTGTTGTTAATAAGACACGATCGATTCGTCCGGGAATGACCCATCGTTCGCTGTCTGAAGCTCATGATTTAGATTAAACATCATCCTAACCGTATTTTAATGTATCTAAGGCACTAGACTGCGCCGAACGGCACCACTGAATCTACGGGGGCGAGTTGGGGGCGAAACTCCCTATCATCACGGGCCCAGGCTTCACACCACGCTTCATCCACGGTTTCGCCCAGCCATTTGGGTTGGCAATCCATCAAGGTCACACGTGCACCTATATTGAGTCTACCATATCGAGCTTGCTGCACCCTAAACTCATACTTCCAGGAAAATGCGGTCGGATAAAACTGAGGAGGTAGATCTGAAGTAAGGTGTTTGGATTTCATGCTCCTGGTAGCGATGAAACATGGCGGGGAGAACATGTGGTTGCGGGTACAGTGCAAGGAGCGTCTCTCGTAGCCTTGAAAAGGGCAAGGCAAATTTCAGTATGTTGACTCCTTCAAACCTGCTTTAGGATGCTGGCTTCGAAGCGTAGTAAAAGCTATCCGCCCATCGAGAGAAATAAATCATTCCCAAGGGGACCATTCGTTGGTAAAGATGCGGATATCGTCATTGGGTAAGTCACCACAAAATTAGGATTGGCTTCCGCTTATATTGCCTCTAGAGTCATGGGAAAGGCTGGAGCGGGGAAGAGCACTGTACGTTCTCGTCACCGACAGACACACGGTCACTATACTGAAGGACGATTGGTTAGTTCATTAACGTTTTGACGGGAGGTCAATGTATGGAGGTCGGACACGGCCTTAAGTCCCAAACGAGCACCCCACAGGCCCAAGTAATCGACCAAGCCTTCCTGTCGGACGAATATCCGGATCTATTCAATCGTCGCGTTGTGATTGTGGACACACCTGGCTTCGATTTGTATGACGAAGATCCAAAAAGTCTCAAGACAATCAACCGATGGCTTGCTTCAAAGTGAGTCCAATCGATCTATTTCATCGAATTTAAAGCTGAACCAACCAATAGATATAGCCCCAATAAGAAGTTGAATGGGATCATCTATTTGTGTGATATCAGTTCGTCACGGTTCGGTATGGGTAGTCGAGATTACGAGGACGTCTTCAAGGAACTTTGCGGCACGGCGGCTCTTCGCATGGTAATCCTGGTCACCACATTCTGGGGTTCTGTCCCCAAGAATGCGGGGCTTGAGAGAGAACGATTCCTGAAAAGCGATCTCTGGAATGGGGTAATCGAGTTGGGTGGCCAGATTCTGCGCTTCGAGCGTGCAGATCGGTTGGAGGCAGAGTCGATTCTACGAGAGGTACTGACTGAGGTTCTCAGAACGCAATCGCCAAGGTCACTAGGGGCAGCCGCGCTTGAGGAGACTCCAACCAGCCTGTTCTGTGGGCTATGGCTTGGGATATTACGCGGACATCGGCACAGGAGGAGGCCGCCCCGAAGAAGCCAGACGTACTAGACTGTATTCAAATTCTTGGTCTTGGATCAGGCCGGAATACAGTATTGAACTTTCAATATACTATGTTGTTCAAGTTATTAGGACTTCGATGTGTTCGAGTCTTGAAGGCCCTCGTGAATTTTGTAGGTAACACCACAAAGTTGGCTTCTACGTTGTAGTAGGGATAAAAGGGTATTCAATGTGAGTTGAAGAATCCTAGCACCAGAGGTGATCGTTGATGACTCAGCCCTACATCGGCAAATTACCAGAAACTCGGCATACACCGACGGCAGCCCCAAACAACCAACAACTATACAGCTGATCTCCAAACCTTATTTCCCCTTAACCGGACGACACCAACACCACCGTACGCAAGTCGCCGCACGCCGCCTCAACAAACTACCATGGTGAGTTACACGGCTTCATTCAACGGAATAGACTGACTAAAGATAATTATCTGCGAATTCAGCCTTCCCAAAAGACCTTCCGCACCAAGCGTATCCTTGCTAAGGCTTCCAGGCAAAACAGGTGCGTCTCAAATCCTTACAAGAAACAATAACGATCTAATCCATTTAATTGTACAGGCCGATCCCTCAATGGTTCCGCCTAAAGACAGACACAAAGATCCAGTACAACGCCAAGCGCAGGCACTGGAGGAGGACTAAGCTCAACATCTAAACATTTCCCCTCCTTTACCCTCGATCATCATGTACACACGTTCGTCTTGCGCGGTTTGGACTGCATTGGTAGCGGGGAAGGAAGGTTGGTGGGAGAGTGGGGCGGATTCAAAATTGTTCAATTATTAGAGAGGAAGGAGGGGAAGGAGAGAATGGATGGAGGAGATCAACCTGCTTGTCCTCGCACCCGTCGTCAAACTGCGCCATACCGCCATATACTGCAATTTCATGTTTTCCTTTCGAGATTCGATATGCTATGATCCTAGCATGAACGTGGCCATTGTGAGTACCTGAGGTCGTGAGGGTTCCTCTTGAGGATTCAGGGGATTATCCTGTAGGATCTATCATTGCCAATGCGCTAACTTTCCTGTGATTTTGTTCTGACTTCCCCGCACCCTCTACCGGGTGTGAATATCTTTGAACCACAATGCACGTTCGCAGCCATTTATCACAGTCTACTAGTCTTAGTTCTTCTTCATGACATGTTTCTGATCGATAGATGGCCCCATTATTCCCTCTGATATCCTCCTGAATACCCCACATTCCAACAGAACATCCTTAAATTTCAATAAGGGCTTTTGAGCGTCGGTGGATCCCCCAGCCGACCCCTAACTTTCGATTCGCGAATTTTCCCCTCATTAGCCGGTCACATGACCCGCCACGAATTCTCCAGCTCAGAAACGTTTGCCATGCGTTCACGTATCCAGTCCTCGTCATCACCCACGCCCGCGTCCGGTCGAAATTCAAACGAGCTAGCCTTGTGCTTGCTTGCTTTCTCCCTCGTCTGTACTGTATTGCTACCCACTCTGTTCCTGGGGAACTGCGACGGGTGGACGTATCCCTGAATCACTGCCAGTGTCGGGAATTTATTGCTAGGTCACCTCTGGGTATATCGGTTACGGCACTCTCTCTAGATAAAAGAGTATAAAATGGGCTTGATATTGGCGATTTTTATGCTGGTCTTTGTGACTGAGCTTATTTCGTGGATCGGGAAGAGTGTTTTGTTGGAGTTGGTGAGTACCATTCTGACTCACGGAATGTCACCGTATAATTAACATCATTCTCCTAATGCAGGCTTATGCACTCTACCTACGTGTGTTCCACTCAACGCTCGATGCACGCATTAGGAAACTGAAGACGGAAGTCCTGACGACAAAAAAGGAGCTTCTTGCCACGAGTGCGCAGGACCAATTTGCGAAGTGGGCAAAGCTGAGGAGGAGCGTGGATAAAGGCCTGGGGGAGCTAGAGAAGCTGAGTGCGTATTCTATTTCCTCCGTCTCAAACCTTACAACAGAAATACTGATTCATGTTTCCGATTAAATAGACTCCGAAGCCTCCTCGACCAAGACTGCATTCTCACTCAAGTTTAACAGCTTCATCTGGATATTCACTACGGGTCTACAATTCGTTGTGGGGTGGTGGTATCGCAAAGCTGCGGTGTTCTACCTTCCACCTGGATGGTTTGGGCCTTTGGGATGGTGGTTGGCGTTCCCGTTCGCGCCAAAGGGTGCTGTCAGTGTAGGTGTGTGGCAGTGGGCGTGTAAGAGGGTGATTAAGATCGGAGAGAGGGTTGTCAAGGATGTATTGGGTACGTGCCCTTTCCTTGAATTCTGTTACGCCTCAGTCTGGTATTCCGGAGTTCGGGCGCTGAGATTGTTATCCGCTATCTCTATTCAATTCTACTCTGTTCATCTCTACGATTCTACTCTGCTACTTGATGCTGATAGTCGTCCGATTTTAGCTCCATCGACGTTAACTCCCGAAGGTGAAAAGAGCGCGACTGCTAGTGGAAGCTCGACTCCAAAAGAGAAGAAAGCTGCACCTGTAGCTGAGCCTTTGGATTAACTTATAGAGACTTGTTATGCCTTGCATCGTTGTTTGTATGTATCACTTATTGTGAATAATATATTGACATGGCTTTGCCAAGTAATTGAATGAGGCACCGGATGGAACATGTCGACGAACGTACCTCGAGAAGGTTGACGGAGTCGACGGAACTCGGATTCGGAATGGTTCTGGAACAACAAGTGGGGTGCTGGCAAGTGCACCCTTACGGCACGGCATTCAGCTCTTCACGGCACGGCACAACATTCTCTCTGTAGGACAATACCTAAAAGAAGTGATTCCGACGGAGGTCGAACTGGAGAACACGGCTACTATGGATAACACGGTGAGAGTTATCAACTGCAAGCGTACAAGTTTCTTCTTTCAGTGATAAGGTGACATGTGAAATTAACGGATGAGTGACGTCGCGTCCGGATTCACGGGGAGCCGTCCTAATTTGGAACTCATACATAATTCGTCCAGGATCGAACCCTCGACTCTCTATCTTTCAATTCCACACAATGGTTCTAGGCGTAAAAGTCCACTCTCGTCAATGCCCACAGGCTCAGGCCGAGCTCTTCACCGACGGCGCTCTCGAGTTCCTCGCTGCTCTGCACCGCACATTCGAAGCTACTCGCCAATCTCTCCTCGTTGCTCGTGAAGAGGCGCAGAGGAGGTACGATGCTGGCCAGCAGATGGATTTCCCGGAGGAGACGAAGAGGGTCAGGGAGGAGCTGGGTTGGCTGTGTGCACCCCCTGCTCCTGGCCTTGAGGATAGGAGGGTCGAGATTACTGGCCCGACAGATAGGAAGATGGTCATCAACGCGCTGAACAGCGGCGCAAAGACCTTCATGGCTGATTTTGAAGGTGTGTAAAGTGTTGTTGAACATGGGTGCTTTACTGACTTTGGTTCATTAGATTCCAGCTCGCCAACGTTTGCAAACATGGTCAATGGCCAGGTCAACCTCCGTGATGCCATCAAGCGAACCATCGACTTCGAGGCTGGCGGCAAGCAATACAAGCTCGCTGCCAATCCTGCCACTCTCATCGTTCGGTATGTTGCCATCCAAGTTCTCTAGTCATCACATCTAATACCTCTCGCAGCCCTCGAGGATGGCACCTCGACGAACCCCGCCTCACGATCGACAACGCTCCCCTCTCTGGCTCCCTCTTTGACTTTGGTGTCTACTTCTACCATAATGCCAAAGAGCTCGTCAAGCGTGGCAAGGGCCCCTACTTCTACCTTCCCAAGATGGAGCACTACCTTGAGGCCCGTCTTTGGAACGACGTGTTCCTATTCTCCCAGAGCTATATCAGGATGCAGCATGGCACGATTCGGGCTACCGTGCTGATTGAGACTCTGCCTGCTGCTTTCCAGATGGAAGAAATCTTGTTTGAGCTGAGGCAACATAGCAGTGGGTTGAATTGTGGACGGTATGCGGATATGTGCGCTTTTTCTCAAAGAGGATAGAACTGACAGGGAGTTTGGGTTGTAGATGGGACTACATCTTCTCGTTCATCAAGAAACGACGAGCGGATCGCAGTGCCGTCCTCCCCGACAGGAAGGACGTCACTATGACCGTCCCCTTCATGGACGCCTACGTGAAACTTCTCATCCAAACCTGCCACAAGTTCGTTTCTTTCTTCCCCTTTCCATCAGTAGCATATACTCACCTATTTCTACCTTCAGACGCAAAGTCGCTGCAATGGGTGGCATGTCCGCCCAAATCCCAATCAAGAACGACCCCCAAGCCAACGAAGTCGCCATGTCCAAAGTCCGCGCTGACAAGCTGCGCGAAGTCACCTCCGGGCACGACGGCACCTGGATCGCGCACCCTCTGATCAACCAGATCGCCATGGGTATCTTCAACGAGCACATGCTTGGCCCGAATCAATATCACGTCCTGAGGCAGGAGGTCAAAGTCAAAGCATCCGATTTGTTGAACTCGACGGTGCCAGGGAAGCTTACGGTGGAGGGCGTGAGGGAGAACGTGAGGTGTTCTCTGGCGTATATGGCCGCGTGGGTAGGCGGGAACGGGTGTATCCCGCTGAACTACCTCATGGAGGACGCTGCTACGGCTGAGATCACGCGTGTGCAGCTGTGGCAGTGGGTTAAGTACGGGTCAAGGACGGATACGGGGGAGGTTATCACCAAGCAGTGGGTGACGGAGATGATTGAGGAAGGTGCGAAGGAGGTGGCGAGTGGGAAGGTTGCGGCGGGGGTGAAGGAGGAGGATGTGAGGATTGCGAAGGAGTATCTGAAGGATCAGGTTGGGAGGGAGTGGCCGAGTGAGTTTTTGACGAGTGATTTGATGGGATGGTTGGCCGTTAGGGATGGAGTTGAGGGGAGGTGGTTGAGGGCTGCACTGTGAGGGGTTGGGATTTGGACTCACTCTTATGCATTTCCTCACTATCGGCCTTGATATCTCTTCATTACTTTCTCTCTGTGCATGTCAACTAGTAACTGCAAAAAGGGACCCTATCTACTAGTGTATGAACGACAATGAACATTTGATTTCCAAACATCATGCACTTCGCTTTAAAAGTTGAGCTTGGCAAAGGAAATCCACATTTAGGTGCGCGTTGTTTTGGTTTGTTGACGCGTTTGTTAGCTGGTTTTGAGTTAGAAGTCCATCTGAGCCCAAGCTCAGGTTTGTGGGTATATTGGGTATGCAAGCGTCAACAACGGTAGAGAATGGCTATAGATCCAACTTTATTTAGAGCTAAACCCTCTCAGAACTTCCAACCTCCGGCAAGCCCCATAACATTCCCCGGATCAACCCTCCTCTTCAACTCTCTCAGCTTCCCCAAATTCTCCCCATACATCCTCTCCAGCGGCGTGTCATACGTCGCATAATTCAGATACTTCGGTGCATTCACCGCGACAGGATCAGGTTGGCCGTCTGCGATGAGGACCCGGCGGATCTGCTCAGCGCTTTGTTGGACGACTTGATGCATTTCGGCGTCGAGGGAGGGATCGAACCAGTAGTAGGAGATTAGATAGGGAGTGTAGGCCGTATTACGGGTGGGAGGCCAGGCGGTGCCGAGGGGTGAGGTGTTGAAGGAGAGGTGGGTGGGGAGAAAGGGCTGGATGAAGGAGAAGGAGACGGTTTCTGGGGCGGGATACCTGCGTCCCCAGAACTGTGTGGGGAGAAGTCGAGGTTTAGTGTGGGGAAAACGGTGAGTAGGCCAGTGTACGTACCTCAGTTTCGTTGTGGACTGCTTCGAGAACGCGAGGTGTTATGTATTGGATTGGGACCGTGTCCCAGGCGACTCTGGATTGGGGAAGATTAGCCCCTGCCGAGTTGAATGGAATTATACAGTCAAGTTACCTCAATCCATAGGTGGCATTCGTTGGGAGACTCTGCACGACTGAGACGTAGTCTCTCGTGCTGACATCGGCGTATAGGTGTGGAATCTTCATGAACGAGTCGAATATCCCAGGTGGAGCTTTAGGACCGTCATAGAACATGACGATTACGACGCCGCCTAACGAAGGCTCCCCGAGGAGATCTTCCCAGATGGGTGCGACTCCAGGTATTTCGTCAATCGAAGGATGGTATATCGCGAGCATTGACGCTTTGGGGTCGGTGAATTGGATTTCGGAGGCGAAGGCTGCAACGGCTTTGTTGACCTCCGGAATGCGGAATATGGGGTAGTAAATGGTTCCGCCCTGAGATTACATCGAGTTTACCTAAGGCCATGACCGGTATGCAAAGGACTTTGCTTACCCAGACTTTATCAGTGTCATATGTCTTCATCGTAAACCTAGTGACAATCCCCTGACGAGAATGGAACTCATTGGCCATTCGAAGGGAAGCGTGATAAATGTGCACATACGAAGTTGTTAAGTCCTCCCTATGAGAGTGTCAGCCTCTTTAACGAGTTGAGATTCAGGTGTGCCCACCTTCAACCCGAAGAAAAGTTCTGGATCGGATGTTTCGGTAACTTGAGCAATTGTTCCATCAGGCTTGACGAGTTCGTAGGCGAGGATGTTATCCACTGTTAAGCCATGCTGGTTCGACGTGTAGGAGTACCCGCCGCCCAGAGAATATCCTGCGACTCCCACGCCAGTGAATCTACCTCCAACTACGCTCACTTTATGCAGTGCCAGGGCCTTGTAGACGTCGTCCCAAATGAGACCTGCTCCAACGACAGCCGTCTGAGAAGCTGCGTCGTATGTCACTTCGGAGAATCTTGACATGGAGATGAGGATACCTGGAGTGGATGAAAAGCCAGGATTTGTGGCATGCCCACCACCTTTAACCTGAGGTTGATAAGCTCAGAGGATAAACGCAATTGTGATGAAATGGCTTACTGCGAATGGTGTCTTCGTCGACCCAATAATTTGAATCTGTCGGGGCCAGTTAGGATATATCCTGGTTGTCAATAGGTAGGGCTTACTATCTTGCTTAGATCCTCAGTGCTTCCTGGACGAACACTGCACTTGGATGGTTGAGAGCTGGAGCTTGCCCAATGTATCATGTCCTCCTGATATTGAGATGCCAATAGGTCTATGGGGACATAGTGGATCAGCTTTGCAAGAACGTATGGAATCGCTCCCAATTACTCGCCTGGATAAGCCACATGTGAGCCTGAAGAGACCGAAGACTGAATCTGCTCACAGACTGTGTCCCGAGAAGAAACAAGTCCAGTCAAACACAAACTGATGAGCAGAAAACGAGCGAGGTAACGCCCGGTTATGGGCATTCCCGAAAGAATGACGAGGGTTTCAAGGGAGTGTGCTGGCGCTGGGAAGTAAAGGAATAGAAACTACTCGGCAAGTAATACTTAGAGATGTCATTGACAGGAAACATGAAATGAAAGCATCAAAACTAAGCCGAAATTGCCGGGGTGAGTCGTGCGCGCTCAGGGCGCCTGATATCTCTGTGAGTACGACAAAAACACTTCTACAAACAACGCGTACTAAACTCCTCGAACCTTCATTTCGATTCTAAATGGCGACAAGCAGACCGCCAGTGACCATGATACAAATAGGCTCCGAAGTGCCCACTGCCAGTCAATAGACTTAGAAGAGAAGTTACTTATGAGTGTCAGAAACGTCTTGAAGCCTTCTAAGAATTAGACTACCGAATCTTATGAGCGTTCAGCATAAGTTTTACTCCAGCCTGAGCAAAGGCCTGAAGCTTGAAGCCTGAGGGCCATGTCGGCTTTTGTTTGGTTGTGTTACTCCTTCAGCGTCCAGGAGCCGATTGCACAACCTTCAAGTTTACCCGCTACTTTCAAGACAGTCTCCGTTCATGGACTCCACTTCTTCTCTGAAGCGACCCAATGATGATGATGATGGACCCACCACTCCATCGAAGAGAATGCACTCATTGCCCGTCACCGATACCCCTTTATCGGAGAACACTGTTCATCACCAGGTATCGACCTCAGAGATGGCCACTGAGGAGGCCCGACAGCATGCCGAAAAGCAGCGGAAACAAAGCGTCTTGAAGGAAATGCTCTTGAAAGAACTGGTTGGTGCAACCCACGAATCTAAAACTTTGCATGAAGTCATCTGTCCCGACAAAGGCCGCACAGGCGTCATCATGGAAGTTCTTCAGCAGCAGCGATGGGTAGAAGTGCATAACGGATCTGTCCGGCTTCGCGGTTGGCCAGAAAAGTCCGGCGCCAACGAACGCAACTACTACAAACCTTTTACCAACCTTCTTAACGCCATCATCGATAATTTCAAAGCTCGCTTCCCGAATGCAAAGAGCTATTGGAAAGATAGAAATATCCGGTTTTACCCATATGACAAGGAGATGAAAGAGAAGGTGGGGTTCGCTGAGCCTCTCAAACCAGATTTTCTTGCTGCCCCTAGTACCATCGGACCATTCGACTCCACTGCCTGCTCATGGCTCGATGCCGAAATTCCTGGAGAAATGAAAGCATCGTGGAAGGATATGACCACTCAGGCAGCATCGTATGCTCGCTGCTCATACGCAGCAGCTAACCATCGGGTATTCGTCCCAGTATTCACTTATCATCAAAAAAATGCTATCTTCCGTTTATCGGTTTTTCATCGAGGCGGCCTATTAGCAAGCCAAGAAATCCATCTTTCGAAGATCCAGGGCTTTACCCGCTTTGTTTCTATCGTTGTCGGAATGCTCAGTTGGGAGACCCCGACGCAGGCAGGGTATCAAACAGGACAAAGCCATTCGCACTTCAAGTTGAACAACAAACTCTATCGTATAGTAGAAATGTTCTGTCGCCGTCTTGGGGTCCGAGGCCGTGTCACCCACGTGTATAAGCTGTTACTGGAACCTGACCAAACCGCTCAACCGTTGAAAATCCCGAATCGCTCTGGGCAATCAAAAACGTTGGAGCCCCTCTTGCGCCCCGATCCAGCGACCCCAGCGGACAGTCAACAGGTCACTGTTTCCTCGCTACCAGAAACCTTGGTGCTTAAATGCTCTCATCCTCTCGCTTCTCGGCCCAGAGAAGAGGACATCTTCAATACGGTCAAGGGGTATATTGGCATCGTCGGTATCCTCGCCACATATGACGCCGATTGCGTCTGTGCTCCGAACGACGCTACCTTTTGGGATCTTTTTGGGAGAAAATCGAAGGCTTCTCCACCGAAGCCTGAGCGCCGCTTACATCGCCATCTCCTCTTCGACACCATTGGGCGACCCTTATACACAGCGTGTGGTCCCCAAGAGCTTGGCTATGCAATCCTGCATACGATGATTGGTTCGTATACCTTCTGGTCTGAAGGATCCACGACTGAATCGGTTTTCAGGGCATTGTGCGTTATTCACCATCGGAAACTACCTTCATCGGGACATCAGTCATGGAAATATTCTTCTCCTTCCAAAGGAGGAAGCTCGCTTGATACCACCGTTGTACGGCTATTTTACCAACTTCTAAGTGGTCTATTGATTTGGGACAGTTTGCAGGGGATTGTTAACGATCGTCACTGTGTGGCAGTGCTCATTGATGGTGATGTAGCTAGGCCATGGGGGGACACCCGAGAATCGGGCACACATCGCTCTGTGAGTGGATCAGATGTACTCGTTCTCCTAATCTTAAACGTTTTCAAAGGGGACAAAGCCGTTCTTATCGGCTCGTGTCTCAATGAATTGGTCACGGGTCAGCAACATAGTCCACACGCCAATTGACGACCTGGAGTCATTCATCTGGGTTCTGGTGTTTATCCTGCTGTCTAAACCTACCGAGAGGACGGAGATGGAAGAGTATTGGTTCGAGCGCCTCGTTGCGGACGAGTTGGATTCCGTCGTCGCCGCAAAAACCACCATCATAATGAGCTTCGTGGAATCTCCGTCAGCGAGCGAACCGACATCCAATCCTCTCACAACCTTCGGGACTCTGTTACATGAATGGTTCAAGCTCGCAGCTTTTTACAAAACGAAAGTAGAAAGACTTTCATCAACTGACGAGATGAAAGAGCTGTCACTAGAAGCGTACAAGAAGTACATCAAGATAGGACTTGAGCACATACCATCTCTGCCATTGGTTTGGTAACATACGGATGATTAGGGTTGTAGAGCACATTTAATTAAATCTAATGGATACTCATTATCTTGTGAACTCATGGATTGACAGTTTTGAGTGTTCGTGGAAGTTCTTGTCTAGGTTGCGGTGTGTGGCCTCTGTGGTGCACGTTATTTGGATTTGTTAGTGTATGGTTGAAAGGGCCTAATTGTCTACATTTTGGAACATTAACCTTCAGCTTCAACCACGGCAGTGCCAGGTTCAGCGCATGGACTTGACTACGTCCTCTCCGAAGCGATCTAATCTGACTCGCATAGTCTTGGCTCGAAAGCGTTCCCGTCCTCTGGCTTCCAAGCGGGCAAGAGAAGAGAAATTTTTGAAGCTGTTGAGAGAATCCATCGACAACGTACATATTCTCGCGGCATACGAAGCCGGAAGCTTTTGCCCTCGAGGGGATTGCAACCTCTTGAAACCTTCTGTTGAACCAAGGACGTCATCACCAAAGCTTGAACACCGCTTGCATAGTCGTCATCTCCGGATCAAGCCTATCGGACAACCTCTTACTGCCGCGCGTGGTCCTCGAGAGCTTGGACATGCAATTATTCACGCAATGATTGGTTCTTAAGTCTGTTACTTGCCTTCGTGACACGCCTTGACTGGCTACTTAGGGCACTGTACATTGTTCACCGCCGAGAACTACCTTCATCGAGATATAAGCAGCGGAAACATCCTTTTACTTCCGGCAGAGGAGATCCGTACAATACCACCCTTGTAAGATAATTATGTTGCATCACTAACGGAATAACCTAGTCCTGGACAGATTGGAAGGCATTGTTAATAGCGGTCGTTGTGTTGCAGTGCTTACAGATGGAGACGTGGGTAGAGCGTCAAATGACATTCGAGAAACGGGCACTCATAGTTCTGTGAATGCATTCAACGTATTTGGTCTCCTAATCTTACGCAATTTCAAAGGGAGCGAAGCCGTTCTTATCAACTCGTGTTTCAGTGAATTGGTCGCGAGTTTTCGACACGATCCACACGCCAATCGACGACCTGGAATCCTTTATCTGGGTTCTGGTGTTTATCCTGCTGTCTAAACCTACTGAGAGGACGAAGGTGGAAGAGTATTGGTTCGAGCGCCTTGTAGCAGACAAGTTGGATTCCGTCGTCGCCGCAAAAACCACCATCACAATGAGTTTCGTGGAATCTCCGTCAGCGAGCGAACCGACATCCAATCCTCTCACAACCTTCGGAACTCTGTTACATGAATGGTTCAAGCTCGCAGCTTTTTACAAAACGAAAGTAGAAAGACTTTCGTCAACCGACGAGATAAAAGAGCTGTCACTAGAAGCGTACAAGAAGTACATCACGACGGGACTTGAGCACGTACCATCTCTGCCGTTGATTTGGCCATCCACAGATAATTAGGGCTGTAGAACACATTTGATTAAATCTAATGGATATCCGTTACCTTTCTTATCTCGTGGATTGTCCGTTTTGAGTGTTGTGGTTCGTGAAAGTTCGTGTCCAAGTCGTGGTGTGCCTCTGCGATAGACGTTATCTAAATGTATTAGTGCAGGGTCGAAAGGGCCTAATCTGTTTACATTCTTCAACATTAACCTTCAGCTCACTGGCAACTCCAGCTACCACAGCCCATGGACCCGACTGTGCCCTCTCCGAAGCGATCTAACCTGACTCACATAGTGTTGTCTCGAAAGCGTTCCCGTCCTCTGGTTCCCAAGCAGCCAAGAGAAGAGAAAATTTTGAAGCCGTTGAGAGCACGCCCCAGCGTCGTACATATTCTCGCGGCATACGAAGCCGGAAGCTTTTGCCCTCAGGGGGATTGTAACCTCTTGAAACTTCTTGCCGAACCAAGAATGCCACTTGGAAAGCCTGGGCACCACTTGGTTAGTCGTCATATCCGGATCAAGCCTATTGGACGCCCTCTTTCTGCTGCGCGTGGTCCTCAAGAGCTTGGATATGCAATTCTACACGCAACGATTGGTTCTAAAAATCATTACTGGCTCTCCTGACACACCTTGACTGATTACTTAGGACACTGAGCACTGTCCATGATCGCCCAGTTCTACAATCGTCGGGACATTGATATTGGGGACATACTTCTCTTCTCGCAAGTCGACGAAACGCTCAAAATACCACCTATGTGAGGTGTTTCTCCTGTCTAGATAGCTGGTCAACTCATATTGGACAGTTTGGAAGGCATTATCAATAGAGATGGCTGTACTGCATCGCTCCTTGGTTTCGATGTGACTAGACCATGGGGGGAAGGAGTGTCAGTCATCCCATGAGTAAAACAATGTTACTCAAAGATCTTTACCTCACGAAAAGCTGAAGGTAACGAAGGCATTTGTATCACAACGTGTTGTGCAAAAATTGGTTTCTTCCTACACCAATTGATGACCTAGAGTCATTCGTTTGGGACCTGTTATTTATCCCGCTGACAAAAAACATCAATAAAACACGGGAGGAAGAGATGTGGTTGGAGGACCTTGTATCGGATGACCTGAAGCACGTCTGGTTCGGGCAGATGGACATTAAGTCGACCTATACGGATTCCTGGCTATCGAAGCAAGCGACATCGAACCATTTCCTAGCATTCGAAACTTTATTGCAGGACTGGTTCAAGCTCGTACCTAGCTATCAAACGAAAGTAGAAACCCTCTCGTCAACTGACAAGATGAACGAGTTAACGCAGGACGCGTACAAGGAGTACATCAAGGCGGGACTTGAGCATATACCATCCCTCCCATTGGATTGGCCGTCTACGGGGTATTCAATCCTGACGAGCGCCATTTCATTTGACGCGTTATAGATATTGTCGAATGGTCTAGTCTATTGTCAAATTGATTATCGTTGTGACGAACAGTTTAGTTTCGAGTGAGTTGGTCCTGTGAAAGTCGGCTGTGTTGAGGCTTGTTGATCGAGAGACCGCGTTTCTAAACAACCCCACACAAAGGAATTATTGAGCTTGCTCATCGACGACTACCGCGTCCACGACGCCGTCTAGCGGTTATTCAACAGGAAACTTTGCGGAGGCTTCAGTGACTGCGGCGTAGAAGATACGAACACGAAGAAGCTTTGAAAAACCCTCATTTGCAGGATGCATCTCTACAATTTCACAATTCAACCGCCCACCGCGGTTGCACAAGCAGTCGTCGGCAACTTTTCTGGGGCACGACAGCAGGAGATTATCATCTCTCATGGCACTCGATTGGAACTTCTAAGGCCCGACGTGCAAACCGGCAAAATGTTGACAGTCGTTGTAACGGACGTTTATGGGTCAATCCGTTCCCTGGCGGCTTTTCGACTAACTGGAGGAACCAAGGGTGAGCCCTTGTACGTATTGCTGCCTTTGAACGCTTGATTAAGCTGTTTTACAGACTATGTGATAGTAGGGTCAGATTCGGGAAGAATAGTCATTCTTGACTATGACCCAAAAACCAGTAGCTTCGTCAAGCTTCACCAAGAGACCTACGGCAAATCTGGCGCCAGGAGAATAGTCCCTGGGCAATACCTCGCAACGGATCCCAAAGGGCGAAGCGTCATGATTGCTGCAATGGAAAAGGCAAAACTCGTCTACGTCCTCAATCGAGATGCCGCCGCCAACCTGACAATCTCCTCTCCCTTGGAAGCCCACAAAAACAACACGATTATTCACCATATTGTTGGCGTGGACGTTGGCTTCGAGAACCCTATGTTTGCGGCACTGGAGGTGGATTATACGGAATCAGACCAAGACCCATCAGGAGAGGCGTTCAACAATGCAGAAAAAGTGAGTGCAAATTCTGTCATTCCAGCGTTACAGTAACTCACTATCTTCTTAGATGCTAACGTACTACGAACTTGATCTTGGTCTGAACCACGTCGTTAGGAAATGGAGCGAGCCAACAGATCCTCGTGCAAATCTCCTCGTTCAAGTGCCTGGTGGTCAAGTAGCTTCGTCTGACCGTTTCGACGGTCCTTCCGGAGTACTCGTCTGCTGCGAAGACCACATCATCTACCGCCACATGGATAGCCCTCAACACCGCATACCAATACCCCGGCGAAAGCACCCCCTAGAAGATCCCAAACGCGGAATAATCATCGTAGCTGCGGTCATGCACAAAATGAAGGGCGCATTCTTCTTCCTTCTTCAGAGCGAAGACGGTGATCTGTTCAAAGTCACGATCGACCACGAGGACGAAGACGTTAAAGCCGTCAAAATTAAATACTTCGACACTGTCCCTGTTGCCAGCAGTCTGTGCATTCTCAAGTCTGGCTTCCTGTTTGTGGCATCAGAATTTGGCAATTAGTATGTCATCTTTCCCCCAGCTTGCGAATATCAAGTTGCGAATATCAAGTCTAACCTCTAGCTTTTAGTAATCTCTATCAGTTCCAGAAATTGGGCGACGATGACGATGAGCCAGAATACAGCTCGACATCCTATCCTAACTTGGGAATGTCCGACCCCAAGTCGCCACTCCCTTACGCATATTTCCGACCTCGGCCACTTGATAACCTCGTATTGGCGGACGAAGTAGAATCCCTAGACCCGATAATAGACTCCAAGGTCCTCAATGTGCTTCCGAACTCTGATGCCCCCCAAATATTCGCAGCATGTGGCAAGGGTGGAAGGAGTACGTTCAGGACTCTGAGACACGGTCTCGAAGTTGAGGAGAGCGTGAGCTCAGAGCTCCCTGGTATTCCCAACGCCGTCTGGACCACCAAGAAGCGTGAAGACGACCCATACGATTCATACATCATCCTTTCCTTTGTCAACGGAACTCTTGTACTCAGCATTGGGGAGACAATCGAAGAAGTGCAGGACACGGGATTCCTGTCATCAGCACCAACATTGGCGGTTCAACAACTAGGAGCAGATGCGCTCTTGCAGGTCCATCCTCATGGAATCCGGCACGTTTTGGCAGACAGGAGGGTGAACGAGTGGAGGGTACCTCAGGGTCGGACGATTGTTTGTGCGACCACGAACAAGAGACAGGTCGTGGTTGCACTAAGCAGTGCAGAGTTGGTGTACTTCGAGTTGGATCTCGACGGGCAGCTGAATGAGTACCAGGAACGCAAAGCCATGGGCAGCACTGTTCTTGCTCTCAGCGTTGGCGAAGTTCCGGAGGGCAGGCAGAGGACGCCATTCCTAGCCGTCGGCTGTGAAGACCAGACTGTTCGCATGATCTCACTTGACCCCGACTCGACCTTGGAAACCATCTCACTGCAAGCATTGACCGCCCCTCCCTCAAGTATCTGCATTGCCGACATGCTGGATGCTAGTATTAATAAAGTCCAGCCGACAATGTTCGTGAACATTGGCCTGCAAAACGGGGTGTTACTTAGGACGGTCCTGGATCCCACCAACGGCCAGTTGACTGATACAAGGACAAGGTACGTATCTCTACCCATCTGAATATTATATGGCATGGATCTAACATGTGTGTACTACCAGGTTTTTAGGAACCCGTCCTATCCGTCTTGTTCGTGTCTCGATACAACGCTCACCTGCTATCCTCGCTCTATCCTCTCGGTCATGGCTCAACTACACACATCAGAACCTGATGCACTTCACTCCGCTCATTTTTGAGACATTCGACTATGCTTGGAGTTTCTCTGCGGAACTCAGTCCGGAAGGCCTGATCGGGATTGCAGGAAGCACTCTCCGGTAAGGCTCCCTAAAAAGAAGGTCTGGCATTTTGGTTGAACTGACCTTCTTTATTCCAGGATTTTCCAAGTCCCAAAGCTCGGCCAGAAGCTGAAGCAGGATTCTCTACCTCTATCCTACACCCCGCGCAAGTTCATTACACACCCTCAAAATCATTACTTCTACATGATCGAGAGCGACCACCGAGTTGTAGGGGAAGAAGCTGGAAACAAGAAGCTTGCTGAACTCGTCAGTGTTATTTTCATTCTTACAAGATGCGTATGCTTACGATCTGGGTGTAGAGGGCTCAAGGAAAGGCTGTAGACGAGGAAGTTGTCAACCTACCACCGGATGTTTTCGGTCGGCCTCGCGCCTCCGCAGGCTCCTGGGGTTCTTGCGTCAGAGTCATCGACCCCATCGACGCCAAGACGGTTCATCTTGTCCATCTCCCACCAAACGAAGCTGCCTTCGCTATGTGCATTGTACCTTTCGGTGCAAGAGGAGGCGAACTGCATCTCGTCGTAGGGTCCAGTGAAGAGACGCTTGTAACCCCGAGAAGCTGCAAGAGCGGTTGGTTACGGACGTACAGATTCGTTGAAGGTGGTGCGGGACTAGAGCTGCTCCATGCTACGGACACAGATGATGTACCCCTTGCACTTATGGCCTTCCAAGGGAGATTGTGCGCAGGTGTCGGGAAGGCACTGAGGATATACGACATTGGAAAGAAGAAGCTGTTGAGGAAGGTTGAAAACAAGGTTGGTCGATCGTAGCTGGATGTTTATCTTGTACTAATGACTTTCTGTAGTCCTTTGGATCGCCTATAACCTCTCTAACGACACAAGGGTCCCGTATAATTGCTGGAACCCTCTCAGATTCAATCCACTATTGCACCTACAAACCACCCGAAAATCGACTCCTGACGTTCGCTGACGATACCCAACCCCGCTGGGTCACTGCTCAAACCATGGTGGACTACAACACTGTTATCTTTGGTGACAGGTTCGGCAACATATTTGTCAACCGACTGGATGCAAAGATCAGCGACCAGGTGGATGACGATCCTACGGGCGCGGGCATATTGCATGAGAAAGGAGTTTTGATGGGAGCACCACATAAGACTAAGCTGGAAGCTGCTTGGCATGTAGGAGATATCGTCACCGGAGTACACAAAGTTGCACTCGTTGCTGGCGGTAGAGAGGTTATCCTCTACACTTGCCTGCACGGGACCATCGGCATTCTCGTCCCCTTTGTATCCAAAGAAGATGTGGACTTCATTTCGACTCTGGAACAGCACATGCGTACAGAGTTGTCTGGGCAAGGTGGTGTTGGACAAGGGAATCTGGGATTAGGGCTGGTAGGGAGGGATCACCTGAGTTGGAGAGGGTACTATGTCCCTGTCAAGAGTGTGGTGGATGGCGATCTATGCGAGATGTTTGCCAGGCTGCCACAGGGGAAGCAGAGCGGGATTGCAGGCGAGCTTGACAGGACGATCGGCGAGGTACTGAAGAAGTTGGATGCGCTCAGGGTGAACAACAGCGGGTTCTGATTGGACACGGCGTACTGAAGGTGTTCCTGCTGTGTTTTGCCATGTATTACATTGTGCTTATAATGAACAGAATCATACTTTGCCTACCGCAATCGCGTTCATCTTGGGACATCTGTATGGGTAAGGACAGTATAGGCTATTCTTGGAAACAAGGAAAGTGATATATGTTCCATTTGAATGCGTACAGGCGTAACATGTAATCCTTCAATCGTCAACCTTGCCCGCAGTGTCGATCCGCAAATATTTATTGACGGATTTCCAGAAATCAGATGCCCTCCGATGCGTCAGCGGACGCTAGCAGGCAATTCAACGCAAGCACAAGCCTCAGGTTGCACGTCGATGATCATTTTCTCCCCGAGCCAACAAACCGTTATTGCCTTCCCGTCCTACTCTGGCTACTAATTATGACGAGTCATCGGTGATAATGGCGGCTTGAATAACTTAAACTGACATTTTACTCTGAAATTAACTTGAGGCGTAACCCATGACTCAAACTTAGACGGATGTACTGCATCTTACTCTGAGAGGACACCACCTGGCGTCGATCCCAGGTACTCCAAATTACATCTTCATGACATGACTGGCACAAATATGAGAATCCAGATGGTGTTTGATTAGACATGGTATAAACGGTAAAGCTATCCGATAAGTTAATCTCCTGTATAGTGGAAAGCCACTAGCAAATGGCTCGATAGGGAGTTTTTATAGATCGCGGCGCATCCTTTCAAGGTCCGCTTTTTCATCGTCCCCTAGTTCCCGTTCAAACGGCTCGAATATGTGCTTTGCGTCGCTAAATGCCTGCCTAAGAATAGCCTCACGATTCGCGTTCCTGGGGATAAATGAACAATTCAGATTGGTTGGGATATTGATGAGGCCCTGCGAAGTCAATTGGTTAGCCGACTGCATGATCAAGAGATTCAATGCCACAAACGTCTTCATAGTTCTCAAGATCAGGTTCTATCTCACGCCCATCGCTGTCGCGTGCCTTGCAAGTGTTGAAGCACCACAAAATGTTCATGACGACAATTATCTGGCAAACAAGCTTTAAACCTGTTCAATTCGACACTAAAAGGACAACCTACCAGCGAACTCTTGGCTAGGTGGTTGCCTGCACATGCACGCTTAAATTGCTGTCAGCTCGAAGTATTAGTGCAAGCGAAGCCAGCTCACCCTTCCGCTGCCAAATGCGTAGTCAATATATTTCGCCAGCGCTGGATTTTTGATGAACCGCTCGGGATTAAAAGTGTCTGCGTCTTCAAACAGAGTCTCGTCACGAAAAACTCCCCCTATGAGGAGTTTAACACCTTTGGAACTTGGGGTCGCTGAAACTAGTACTCACAAGTATTCTGGAATACAATGGTGCCTTTGGGAATCATGTATTCCCCATACTAAGTTCATAAGTCAAATGGCTATACTGATCAGAACGTCGACACTAACACGAATGTCTTCTATAGTTGCGTGAGGCACAGATAGAGGGGCCACAGTGCGGAAACGGTGCACCTCAAGGAGATGAGTTAGACAAGAGACCAGTGATCGGCGAGCCTTGTAGGGTACTCACTTCATTTATGAGAGCCTCAAGATAGGGAAGATTGGAGAAGTCGTCAAGTTCTGGCATTCGGTGGGGTCCCACGACTTTGTCCATCTCCTCTTGGGCTCTCTTCTGGACCTCAGGATAGGCAGCCAATAGCAACACAAAGTTCTGGAAGAACACCGAGGTTGTATCGGACCCAGCTTCCATCATGGCTCCACCAAAGTAACTGAAACAATTAAGAGATCCCTCCGACATTTGAAATGATACAAACTTACAGTACGAGATCATCATCCAAATTCCACTCTTCTGCACGTTCATAGACTGTCTCCATAAAGCACCCGGCCGGCTCCCCGCGTGCCAACCTCTCTTGAACAGGTCGTAGCATCTTGGTGAAAACTTCTCGTTGTTCGGTTCTGAGTTCCCGGCATTCCGTTTTCCAGGATGCAAAGCGTTCGGGAACTTTCTTCAGAATCGGTATCAGGTCTACCGGTGGATGCGAGGTGGGGGCAGTCAAGTCAACAAATCTATTCAGCATATCCCAGAACTCGACGAAGATAGGATTCGTCGTAGTGGGCACACGAATGCCGAAGAGCAGTGACATCATTATCGAGGTGGTCGTCCGTCGGAGCGTAGGACGGATTGGCTGGTCCCGTTAGCATCATCGCGTCTCTCGAATATAAAAAAACCTACCTGCTCATTGAGAAGATCATAAGCCAGTTGAACACCTTCGGCATGCTGGGCTGCTAAATGCCTCTTGCAGGCCTGAGCAGAAAGCACTTCACGTGCTGCCCTGCGTAGGGATCGCCATCTCTGTGCTTGGCGAATTCAATTAATCCCCATTGAATACAACTGAAGGATAGCTTACAATATCTACCACTACGGTCATAGTCAACGCCGGTCCAAGGACAATCAATAAGATACGCACAAGACCACGTTGTTGTTTTCTCCTTCTATAAGAGTTACAAAGTGAAACGGCGGACGGTCCGAAGTCACCGCTGAATTCTTCTCCATCACCTGCCGAATGGCGTTGAGAGAGTTGAGTACAACGACGTTCGCATTGGCCAGTTTCAGGCTGTAGATTTCCCCGTACTCTCGCCCCCACTTGGTGAATCTAAACAGGATGGCTGTCAGAGAATCGCTTCAACTAGAGCTAGCTCGAGACAACGCACTGATGTTGGGGGCTTTTAGTGGGTATCTGAAGTGCATTGCCTATGAGGGGCGTCGTTGGTGGTCCTGGGGGAAGATAAGATTCTCTCTTCCCGACCTTGCTCAGCTTCCTCAGAGACCATAATAAGAGTAACCCAAAGCCAGACAATAGTATAGTAGAGGAAGAAACTTGGACCAAAGGGGTCGAGGGTGCTAAAATCATTTTGTCGTGTGAGGCAGAATACCTACCTCCAGGTGATATTTATTGCATTCTCAAATCAATGACCTTGGTGTTTGGCTTGAATAGGCCCAGTTGGCACATAGGAGCTTATTGCACTGAGTGCCTGTGACCATAAGTGCCCGTTACGCCCGTCCGACATCGTATCAAAATCCTTTGCCTAAAAGATTGTCCATCTTAGAGATCGTAGTAGCGGAAGCTGGGGCCTATGCCCGCGGCGCTTCCTACCCTCTTTGCGGATCGTCCACTTTAGTAATAATCTATTCCTGTGGTCTTGAAAACACGGAGTTCATGTTCTTAGGTTGCCTTTAGTGTTCTTGAAGTCCTTGGTCGGGCTACACGGAGTGGAACAAGCCTTCAGAACTCGGAGCATCGGTGCTTCCAAAGAGTTCGATGATCAACAAGGATACTCTGCGTTTTGACGGCTGGTAGTTTCGAAGGTGCATCAGGGGAAGATGTAAGCGCCGACTATGCTCCTAGATTGTATTGATTTAATCATGCGACGAGCAGAAAATAACGCAGAAGTGACGTGAGGGTAGTAAATCTCAACACGGTACGAGATGAGGAACTCCGACCACAAGAACTCCCAGTGTGCTAGTGGATGTGCCGGTGTCCTAAAATAGCAAATACTTCTCACTCTTGGGTCCCACCAAATAACATTTAAACAAACGAAATTGTTGCAGTGGCAATCACACCTCAATGAACATAGATACTGAATACAGTTGTAGGAACGAATAACAATGATGTATGAAAGTCAAAGGAGAGATGCGTTCAAGCTTAAGGTAGGTATCATCGTCCGAAGCCAAGGTATAAAGAATGGAGTCCTAAGGTATGGGTTTAATGGCATGAGGCTGTTTATCAACCTGGTCGTTCAGGTCGTGAGATCGCGCGCATGTAATCAGCGCGCCGAGGTATTCTGGCCCACGTTTGGGTCTGGTGAACGCCCCAAAACTTGCTGAACAATGTAACTCGGTGGAGACAAAGGAGGGGGAACGAATTCCGTCCTTGATCGGGGACTGCTGGGTAAAGGCGGGTGGGGTGGTAGGCGAGCACTTAATGAACCGCTCGTGGAGTCGCTGTGTCGGAATCTGAGTTCAGATACAGACATAGGAACGCTGTCTGTGGGAGATATCACGATAGATGTTGGATGGGGTCCGAGTCCATCACTCCCGTTAGAAGCTCTTACGTTACCAACGTCTCGAGGAGGTACAATGATCGGAGCAGGTGGAGGAGGACGTGTTCCAGGCTGAGCGGAAGTTGGTGACGGTTGAGGCGGGTTGAGTTGCATCTGTTGCATACTAGGATTGTAGAAGGGAGAAGAGGGAGCGAAGGTAACTGGATATGGGAAGAAAGAATCCCGATTCGAGGGTGGAGAACTAGACGGCCCAGACAGATTTGAGGAGTGGGTTCGCTCAGTTGAATGAGATAAGGCAGTGCTTAAGCGCTGGTTTCCAGACGGAAAGGAGGAGGGCCCGTATTGTTGCTGAAGCTGCGCCGAAATAGAACCTGGATAACGACTTGAAAACTCAGATGGAGCGGTCGACCTCGTCCTCGAGGAGGTATCGGAGCTACTGGTGAAATCGAGGAAGGATATTGATCCATTACGGTCCCTAGCGGGACGACCATGGGCCAGAGGTCGGAGATCGGGGGTTAGACGCAAGATAGGATCAGGAGGTTTCGACCCGTCCTCGGTGGCGACTGAAGTACTGGAGATCATGGTCGTACGCTTCTCCTGCAAACCGGAACCTGCTTTGAGGGGCGAGTCTTGTTTGAGTTCTTCCAACGCGAGGCCAGAGAGATCAACCTGTAGCGGGCTGGGTGACCTGATCTCTAGGAAGGAACCCCGTATCTGAGGAGGCGATGATGACAACGTTGAAAGACCCTCTTCAGCTCTCATCTCCAACGACGGGTTCTCTGGGGAACCAACTTCCAGGAAAGAGCTATCCGGGCCTTGCGAAGAACCGTGGGTCAATGCAGTGTCGGGTCGCGTCTGCTCGGCGGCTCGGTTAGGTGTAACCGCTCTGCTCGAAGCCTCTTTGGGTCGTATCCTTGAAGGCCCAGCAGATGGTGGTTTAACGTCGGGTCGAAGCTGTTTGTCCCGTGAACCTGGCCTGCTTGAGGAAGCTACTGGTGCTTCTCGCTCGATATGACTGGTCCTAGGGCTCAAATTCCTGATCGTCTGCCTCGTGGTGCCAGAGCCTAGATAGCTTGTTGAACCGTCTGTGGTGTTATTTGCGCTTCCTCTGTCCTCCCGTGGGGTAGATTCTGTCACTGCGGGCGATTCTTTGTCTCCATGGTCCTGAGGAGTTGGCGGAATGATAGCCCCAATAATAGGCTCGTAGCTGTGGGACTGCTGCGACATCTCGTCCTCGACGATGATGTTGGGCTCTCCACCGTGTGCCAACAAAAGGTTGGCACTGGCACGTCGACTATGGCGGGACGTAGAGTTGAACTGTGTTTGGGTCATAGGGACGCTCCGGGTAAGCGATTGTCGGGGTCCAAGGGGTTTGCCAATGTTGGCGGTGCTCGACCGTCTTGAATTTTCGTGGGTGAAAGCGTAAGCATGTGGCGTGGTCGGCCCGGCCTGAGCTTGCGGGTAGGTCATATACGACAAGGAGGTGAGGCCGGAGGTTATGGAAGGTGGCTTGGAATCCATCTCGGTTTCCTTGTCCTTGGCCTCTTCGAAACTTGCACGAGACAATGGCCGTACAGGCAGTTCCAATGCGGTACCAGGCGACCAAGAGCCAGCGCTGGCGTGCGGTGAGCCCTTCGCTTTCTTCTTTCCTTTCCAGCTCATCCTCGACCAAGACCCCTGCCGAGAGCCAAAGCGCGAGGACTTTGCACTACGTTCCCCGCTCTCCTCATTGGTTCCGCTGCGACGACTTCGTCCTCCGGTTGAATCAGAATGCCTAAACCTTATACTCAACCCCAGTCCCTCCAAACTACCTTCCAGGTCACGTTTCCATCTCGCGAAACCCGACGGAACGCTCGATCTTGCCGTGTCCAGATTGGCTGCATGGTCTTGATTGACAGTGGAATCATCATCACGGACATATCCCAGATTACTGTGGTATGTAAAGACCCCGCCCCGACCCGCAGGCGCAGTCCCTATGATGTTCAGCACATCGGGATGTTCTTTCGGCTCGGTATGAGGGTGCGGGCGTTGTTGCATGCTCTGTCGTGCAAGTCTCCGACGAGGCCGGATAACAAAGTAAAAGAAGAGGAGCCCAGTAATCGCGAGGAAGGCTAGGAGTCCCCCGAGTACTAGAGCGGCTATGGTTCCCTTCGGGATTGAACCTCCTGACGTGTTCAGCGCACTGGATGGCGTTGGAGTTGAGGTCGGCGGATTGCTATCAAAAGATAAAGTATTAGGCGGTGAAGGGAAACAGATGTAAGATGTCAAAAACTTACGGTTGAGGTTCGGGAACAAAAACAGTGAAACCGTCCGCATTTAGCGATAATTCACTCCCGTCCTCATTCACCACACGCAGATCGTGCGTTTGGTTTGGATTAAGACCACTGGCAAAGAAAAGAAGGGTGTCGCGTTGCACGAAGGAACTTCGTCCTGAATACGTCGTAGTTTGGTTATCCAGAGTAACAGAGTACTTTCCCGAGTCGGGAGACGTTATTCCAGTCAGCATGAATGACGAGCCTGAAGTGCAATTTCCAGGGTCAATTAGAGTTTCAGTAGTGAAACGGGAACGACCTGCCGTTGAAAGTGGTTGCGGACCAGTCGCCGACGTTTTTGGAAACGTGAACGGGACGGTCAGAGATGGTCTCTGACGACCAAGGACCGTTATACGATACAGAATGGTCTGTCAAATTGCGCCTTGTTATCGTACTACTAATATCATTTCCAATATTAGCGCTTAGATAGAGATTCATAGTATAAATTAACTCACCTGGTAGGAATATCTGAATTTGCCGTTATGAGTGCTTTGTCGAAGAATAAAGAGCGTAGTGGAGGCCCTGGCGTGGCAGGAAGCTTGGTTCTCAGTGTAACATTGTGAACAGCGTCGGTCAGATTCTGGAACGTAGCCAGAATCTTGTTGTTGACGCTAGCTCCCAATGAGGTCTGGACAGTTCCGTTGAGGAGCACCTCGTAGTCTGATCCATTGCTGTACCCAAGAAGTTGTACTCCCGTTCCTAATCAGTCAAGATATAAGCAACGGGTCTTCCGAACGAGGCTAGAATCACCTTTCCAAGAAATGGACAGTAAACCTCCGTCCATGGAAGTGACATGGTAAGTATCTCCTTTGCCGGTATCTCCAATCGAATGGGCAAATCCAGAGTCGCCATAGTAAGGATTCCAGCTAACTGTTAGGTTGGGCGTAGAGAGGGTATCAGATATGGGTGAATATGAGACTGTTGGTGAGGTGTCGTCCACGAAGAATGAAATGGTCTGCTCCATGTAAACATGGGCGCTTTCGTGGACGGCTCTTGAAGAAACAAGTCGGGTTCTGCTTCACAGACCAAGCACAGACAAGGGTGACCTAGATGAGACCACATATGAGATTAAACGCCAGTCGTCGCTTAATGAGTGAAGAGTATGCTCACCTTGGAGGTTTGGTCTATCCCAGGTAACTTCGGCAGTACTTCACGGGCACACAAGGAGTTCCTGTGTTGCTGGCGTCCAATACGCTACGCCCTAGAGAGCTCTGGCGCGTGAAGCGAAGGTGATAGTTCAAGTCCAAGAGTCGAAACGAGATTCTGAGCGACCATCCGTCCATCAAGAGTTGGGAGATCTTTCCGTGTTTCCCCATGCAAGATTCGCCAGGAGCTTGGACAACCGACAAGGCGGCATATGCAATTTACGTAATGAATTTTCGGAACATACAGCTGCCACTCGAGAACTGCCTTATGGCCGTTCTATCAGTGGCAAAGCGTTCTTTTTGATATTTGGATATGATACTAGCATCTTGGAAGTCTACAACGATCATCAACAAACTTGATCTAGGCAAGTCCAGCTGACTGTGGTTTCGGAGAGGAACTCTGACATTCGATATCAGGTGCCGCATTTCAGAGCTTCGAAGCCACCTAATTGACAACGGTCTATTCTACCAAATGCTGGAAATAACAACCACAGACGAGCTCTTGCCTCTAGTTGGAACACCTGCATTCTTGCCAGCTGCAGTTGCGTATGTCCGAGGTTTAGCCTCCGCCACACTTCCGTTAGAGCCATCCATCTTTCAAGCGATTTTGCAATGCATTATTGCAGGAGATAAGAATCTCATTATTCATACTCCAGAAGAAGATGTCGGCCTGGTTGCCAGACTTGCTCTATGGGTAAGTGACATCCATGCTTTCAATAAATGAAGAAGTCGCCGGCACGTGGAGATCCTGTCAAGGCTTGAGCGATTATGCGGACGTTCAGCATTGCCACTGACTTCTGGAAGCCACATATGCTCGAAGTGTGGCACGAGCTCCATCATCGTTTCCCGGGTCCAACGGACATGCCAATTCCTCCATGCGCAGCGCAGCAATTACCTTGGCAGCACAATCGAGACTCACAGTAGCGATATTTGTAGACCTTATCATCTCTCTTCGACCTACCGGCCCACAGGCTCAAGATTAAGGCACGTCCTGTTGCTACTTCTCCTCGTCACATAGAACATGGCCCGGCTCCTACTCCAGAGACATTACTTCGGTCTCTGTTTATGCGCTCCTCCTCCGCACGTGGAGATGTATCAGAAGGGAGCAGGCCACCATCTCGTTCACGCAATGGCAAAGTGAAGCAATCGGAGTATAGAAGATCAGCCTCGTACCCTAAGGAACTGCCGTCGCGGAAATCCTCCCCCCATCTAGCGAATCTGAGTACACTGACAGATCAGGAACCATTGCCACCAGCACCTTTTCGTCCGCATCCTCTGTTCCACGCCAATACAGATTCAGAGGTGAGGCCCCGGACGGGAACTCCACTTGAACTGCCCACTGCCATTGTTGCGACTGGCTTGGAAGATTCAACTATTTCTCAGCAGAAGGCTCTTGAGCGTGTATTCGCTGAACGTCAAATCATTCTCGGTTCTGGACCTTCTAATGTTACCCTCACCCATGAGCGTCAAGAAGAGGGCGTCTGGCCTCTGCCCGAGGGTTTCATGATGGTTTATGTATGTCCTTGGGACCCACGGGAAAGGCCTGACATCTATAAAGCACTCGTAAGAGCTTTAGCTTTCTGTGCGGTTGAATAAAAGTTGATTTATCATTAGCTCGATCGCTTTTCTATGAGTGTCCATGTGATTGTCCCGCAGAACATTCGACAGGCATTCAAGTCCCTCCCGACAATGTCGAATACAAGTGTTCCTAGACCTCGATTACAGTCATTTTCCCGTAGTTCAAACGGGTCTACCCCTTCGCCTCTTGTTCAGGTTTCACCTGTCTCAAAGCCTTCCCATAGCCCACTCATGGCCTCCAAGTCCCTACCCGTGCACCAGCCTCGTCCGCAATACTACACCCAAACAAGTCAAACAAGCTACCATCACCAAACAAGGCCATCACCTCACCCCCTACCGCAGGGTTCACCAGCACCTGTGCTCCCGAAACAACTCTTTCCTCGAGCATTTCTGGTCACTCTACAAATTATGGCTAGACAAGCGTACTTCTCTCCCGAATTGCGGTTGTATCTCCTAGACTTGTTCGCAGCGACGAGGCATCATTCCCAATTAGACGGGATGCTGCTCACGATGCGAGCTACTGAGGATGCTGAAGCCATAGCCAGGGCGAGTAGGGTGTTGGGACACGACCCCACGGGCGGAGAGCTACTCGACCAAGCTCTTGGGAGCTCGCTTTATGAATGGGATGGCGTCAATAACGCACTGCGAGATGAGGAAGCGGAAAGTTTAGCTCAGGATGATGCTCTGAGTGGGAGTCGGAGTGCTAGCGCGACGTTGGCTCGCCCTTCCTCTCGTCGAAAGATGAGTTCGGTTGCGGGAAGGTCGTTAGGAGGGACCTCTATGGATGATCCTCGACGGTTGCTGTATGTGACGGAGGCGGATATAGCACGGGCTATGCCGAGGGTTGTCACTCACAGGTTGCGAGTGAGGGATGGGCCAGAGGCAGAAGTGTTGGCAAGCGCTGTGTTTGGTGCGACTTTTGGAAGAGAATGGGAAGCCGAGGGAGCTAAGGAGAGCGTAGAGGAGCGCCCAACGATCAAAGACATACTAGTCAGTATTCTTTCTGAGGTTTGAGAAGAGAAATGTTGATTCTATGTGACATTGTTGTGTTATTCCTTGCACCTGTCGGGCAATGGATGGACTGTCCACCATGTGAATATCAACTAGGAGACTTGAGAACAGGGTCTGACAACAACCTTGCAATTAACCTCAGTACGCATTTCAATGGTGTTGACGCGGTTCACCATGTTTATTACCTTCGCAAAGAAGTCGAAAGTGGTGAAATCCTCTACCTGACTTCTGTATCGGTCTATCCCATCCTCCCAGTTCATCTAATGCTCAAAATTGTTCATTCGAGGCCTATAACCTTCACCTCAGAGCCATGACCGGTAATCGGTTCCATTGCCGGTGTTGTTGTCTATTTACCATCAGCTTTCTCGGCAGGCCATCAGATCTGATGACGCGGAGATGGCTGTGCAATTATCACTACTCGCCATTCCAAGAGGTTCTTGTTCCAGAAACCACAAACACATCTTCCCACTGAACCACCATGTCTGCTCGGACACGAGATTCTCCAGGAAGTGACTCAGGACCGTCCAGAGTGAATGGGCAACAGAATGGAGCAAAGAAGCGAAGGATCCCTGGGGCTTGCGACAATTGCAAACGAAAGAAAAGTGAGTACGATCTCCTTAAGTGCGCAACCCAGTTTAGCTCGGCGTACGGCTTTCTGGTGACTGAAAGTAAAGCTTGCTGACTTCTTTGTTCTTAGTTCGCTGTGCGTGATCTCGGTATGGTGATAGAAATCGACAGCTTGATGACATTCAAATTATAGGCGACAGCGCCGAAATGCCTGGGAATCGGTGCACAAACTGCATACAAGCCTCGGCAGAATGTACTCATAAAGAGGTTTCAAAGGTGCGTTTACCTCTGCGTATGTAGCCTGAAATTTGCCCACTGAATCATGACTCGCAGACGCTCGGTTCCGCGAAAGGGTGTGTTGCCGCCGCTTTGATGATGCTCCATTAATTCAAAAGCTGACACGTGCGCCAGTTATGTGGAAAGCCTTGAGATAAGATTAGAGAAGATGGAGAAGTTACTCAACAAAGTGGGTCAGAGGCCAAACTTGCATCACATACCAAAGCTGACCTCCTGGTTAGCTCAAGCCCGGAATTGACCTCAACCAAGAGCTAGACGGTGCAGACCGATCACCGACGCCTACGGAATTGGGAGAGTTGGCAAGGAACGATGATGATGCTCAAGAAGAAGGTGAACTCGTCAACCGAATGCGCAAGTTAAGCGTCAATCCTCCCCAAGGGGTCTTCTTCTTTGGAAAGTCGAGGTAAGGAAACGTATCAGTCAAATACCCACCATATACCAATTGATTTCTTCCAGTGGTTACACACTGGTCCAGACTGCGCTGGATATACGTAGTGAGACGCACGGAAATCCAAGAAAATTCCACGAAACACTTTTCATGGGCTGCAAACGACCAGAACTTTGGGAGAATCCTCCGGTGGGTTAGATCCTTGATGTTCTTCACAGTTCGTGGCTTATAGTTCTTGTAGTGGCACCCAGAATGGACTGATCGACAACCTACCCCACATTATAAGTTTCCAGAAGAGGACTTGATGAAGTCGCTTATAGACCTCTACTTCTCAGAGGTCAACGCGTTTATGCCAACACTGCATCGGCCTACCTTTGAAAAGCATGTCAGCGACGGTCTCCATCACACTGACGTGCCCTTTGGTGCCACTTTACTTCTCGTTTGTGCTCTGGGCGCGCGATATTCGTCGGATCCTCGCACATTGTATCCAGGGCAAACCTCTCTTCGTTCATGTGGGTGGAAGTGGTTTGAGCAGGTCAACGTTGTGGATAAGACGTTCGAGCATGCACCGACGTTGGCTGAGCTTCAGAACCTTGCAGTATGTACATCACTTGCACAACTCGCAGCCTCACACTAAACGCGCCCAATAGCTCTACATACTTTTCAGACAGGGGTCCGAAGTTGGCAATGGCGGGTGGACAATACTTGGAATTGCGCTCCGACGATGTGAGGAAATAGGAGCTCACCGACGAAGGGTTTTAAAGGTTCCGACAGTAGAAGATGAGCTTTGGAAACGTGTCTTCTGGTTCGTTCCTCTTTCTGCTACTACGAATACACACACAAAACTCACTATATACAAAGGGTACTTCTCGCAATGGACAGGCTTACTAGCTCCTTTACGGGTCGTCAAAGTGCATTGCAGGATGAATGGTAGGCTTTCGCCATCTCATCTGGGCACCGTCTCACAAAATTCTTTTCAGCTTCGATGTCGAATTGCCTATGGACTGTGATGATGAATATTGGGATGTCTCGGATCCGGAGTTGAAGTTCAAGCAGCCCGAAGGAATGCCGTCAACAAATGCATTCTTTACCTGCTTGCTCAACCTAGTCAGCATCCAGAACCATGCTATGGGGGTTATCGTGCGTATTTCAGCTCCCTTGTTGGATAACCTGGAACTAATCAAAGTGTAGTACTCCGTCAGGAAACCGACGCTTACCATCGGCCAAGAGGTCCAGCAAGTTAATCAGCAGATCATTATGGAGCTGGATTCAGCAATGAACAGTTGGATGGACAGTGTTCCTGAGCATTGTGAGCCCGTCATGGACTTGGTTTATCGGCTACTTACTCACATCTGCGTAGTGCGCTGGGATCCTAATCGGAAGAACGAGCTATTCTTCAAGCAATCAGCTACCCTCTACGCTCTGTATTATCATCTACAAATATTCGTTCACCGACCATTCATTCCGTCTTATCGCAACCCAATACCTTCAGCTTTCCCTTCCTTGGCTATCTGCACCAATGCGGCAAGGTCTTGCTGTCATGTTCTCGCCAGCCAAACTCAACGCAACCAGCTTCCCTCGCCACATGTACAGGTAAGTTCGAGCGACCTTCCTCTCGACGACGTTCCCTGACAGTGTACCTAGGGCGCGATCTTCGTCGCCGCCATAGTCTTACTCCTCAACATCTGGAGCGGAAGAAGAACAGGCATAGTTCCGAACCCGAAGAGGGAAATGGATGATGTTCAGCGGTGCATGTCTGTCCTAGAGGCAGCCGAGCCTAGGTGGTGCAACGCTGGGAGAGTACGGTGCGTCCAATTCGCACCTCAAATGCTCGATGGTTTGCTAACAGAAAGTCCTCTACCAGCGATCTCTTACAGGCTATGTCCAATGCCAGCGACGTGACTTTCTCGCAACCTGCTCAGCGACCGAAGCGCCCTCGGGACCCTGATGACATGGACCCGAGCGTCTTCGCAGATTCAGGATTCAAGCCTACGACAATGCCACGCCCAGTAGCAGGCTCCAAACGAGCTTCTACTGCGACGAAGAACTCTCAACAAACGTCACCAACCTTGAACGGCCATACTCCTGATTTCGCTCTTCCAATGTCAGGAGCGGAACTCGGACGGCTCCCCGTATATGGCCAGTTCAATTTCTCAGAATCGAACAAGATCCCTGTGTTTGGCGCTTCGCAGTTGGACGGACTCGGTCCTAGTGCGAATAATGAACCTAAAAGACGCCACACCCTGAGCAACACCTTCAGCGGAAGCGTCTCGGACGCAAGCACAGCGAGTTTGTCGCCTGAATCCGTGGATCAGAATTCCGATTTTGATTCACTGGATCTCAACCAGCTCTTCGGTGGCCAACCTTTGAACATGGCTATGAACATGGGCGGTGCCCTTAATCCGACACTTGACGGGACAAATGGTGTTCCCTTCTTGGATAACACCGACGCTCTTGCAGCTTGGTCCAGTGTCTCCAACGGTTTTGAGTGAGTTGCATTTCTTGTTCGTCATTTCGCCTACAGCGGATACTGACATCCTCATTCCAGGCTACATGACTGGGGCTCTTATATCACCAACATCGACCAGATGATGCATAATCAGGTCAATACTGCTCCTGCTCCAGGCAGCATACCTCCGTGGCTGTTCCAGGGCAATCCTCTTCCTTTCTTCAATTAGATCATTGTGCGCATTTCTCATTTTGTTATTATAGTATTATGGTGTACTCGACCTGTATCTCTAATACATTACTCCTGGATGTTGGGCGTTTGTCTACTCGTAAGAGAAACAAATGCGTTCTTTGAACCGCTTCCGGGTCGATGAATGAATTGGACGCGGGTTTCCTCAATTCGTGGGACTTTCTGTTCAGATAATCCTTACGGGGATTCAATTATCTACGTTTGCTTCCACCGAACTGCCATCTACTCTGACATACCTATTACAGCCCTGCACTCAATGACGACATCTGACAGACCAAACGAAGTTGCTCACAAGGAGATATACGATGCAGGGATAGTGATGAGGAGGAAAGTTATGGTGCGTACCGCTGTCTGCTTTCGGATGCGTTCATAACATGAAGTATTTTTTGTAGGGGGATGACTTTGTGGATGCACAGTTGGCCAAGGCAAGTGGGATCTGGAGATTCAAATATGCCATGCTGACAGAGTAGGCAGGGCGTTTCTGATTTTATGAAGCCGATTCAGGAGGTATGCACCTTGGATGTTGATTAATGCTTAAATGTTGACATTCTAAAGTTAGCAACAGAGGTATGTATGGTAGTGAGCCAGCCAGAGTTTGCATCTCATGGTACTCGACAGGCTGCTTGGGGAACCATCTGGACACGCCCAGGATTAGAACTCAAACAGCGTAGTCTGATCGTTATAGCACTTCTTGCTTCTCAAGGCAAGCACGAGGAGGTCTGTTCTTCTTCCTTTCACAATCTTCCAATCATCTCAATATATGTCTTTCAGCTGAAAGGCCACATACGAGGCGCAGTGAACAACGGCGCAACGGAGGTCGAGATTAGAGAAACACTCCTTCAAACTGCGGTTTACAGCGGGATGCCGACGGGAATGTCTAGCTTCCGGACCGCAGATGAGGCTTTACAAAAGCTTCGGGATGAAGGAAAGATCTGAGGAATGTGTACCTACAAGTCGTTATCTGGCCGATTCACATGGAAGCCAAACCGTATGCTTTCCGGTTCGGCAAAGATAGAGAATTATCATGCTTCAGTCCACTGATCATCGCGGAGATAAGCCACCTCGGAACTTTTCCTCTTTGTTGAAAACAACCGAACGTCTGGGATATTAACCTTGTAAACGGATGTGGCGGAAAACAATGTCTGAACGTGCGGTGTTGTGGCGCCTCGTTGCTACATGATCGAACAAAGATCATTCCGGGAGCTTGGAGCTCTGGGGCTCTGTGTATTTCAAAGGAAGCCGCTGAGACGTCTCAACGTATCAAAGAGGCGAAAATTGCGTCCGCATGTCGCAATCTTTAAGCAGTATTGGGAGTTGCGGAGAGACAAAGCAGTGAGCGGGGTAAGCGGTCCTTAGATCCGGTCCCGAAAGCCGATTCCGATTTGCCGAAGTCCAAGAAGAGTGACAGATACACAGCCACCAACTCTCTCACGTGACGCAATTTTTCCTGGAAAGGTGGCTGGCGCCGAAACGGACAACACCCCACTCAAACCAATCCAGCTGCCTACCCGCTTGCTCCTTGACCACAACCGACTTGCGTCCTTGCACGCGCCTATATCCTTGTTCTTTCTTTGCTTAGGCTGGTATCGAGGAAGTAGTCTTCAGTACGGATCTTAGAGGCTCTGGGGTGTTATATCCGGGATTTCGCCTACGGGAGTCACCATTTTACCTTGGACTTTTTGACAGATTTCGTGCCGGTCGTTTCTTGAAACCAAGTTCAAGACCACACTCTCTTCAAAGCGGTATATACCAGAGGGTAGCTGCCTAGACACACCAAAACAGCTACAGACGACGTCTACAAGCTAGACCGTAGATATGTCCGGCCAGGCCGTATCTGAACCCACATCGTCCTCGGCAACGACGTCAGCCTCATCTCAACATGCAGACGAGAGCAAAACAACATCAACAGCATTGCTGGCTACGCCACCTGCGAAGAAGTCGTTTGCTCTTGCTTTCCTGAGCCCAGAAATAGCATCGTATTTCATTGGTGCGTCCTTTGCCGTTGACCTCCTCTTAACTGATAAACTGATCGAAAATTTGTCTCTGCAGCTGGAGGATGTGCCGGAGCTGCCTCTCGTACTGTCGTCAGTCCCTTGGAACGATTAAAGATTATACAGTGCGTATTCTTGCAATTTTATTATGCGGCCAATATGATTGACACTGGTCACCCCAGGCAAGTGCAACCACGAACTGGAGATGGGCAATACAAAGGGGTGTGGCGGAGTCTTGTGAGAATGTGGCAGGAAGAAGGGTTCAAAGGATTCATGCGAGGCAACGGGATCAATTGTTTGAGGATCGTTCCCTACAGGTTAGCCTTGATATTTCTTCCTCCTACATGTTCTTCCTAACAGTTAATTTCCAATAGCGCCGTGCAGTTCACGACCTACGAACAATTAAAAAAGGTCAGTCGCACCTCGTTTTTCGTCCCTGAAAATTGACGACTGACGTAATGATGTCCACAGTTCTTTGCAAAGCATAGCGCCTCACATGAGCTGGATACACCGAAGAGGTTAGCGAGTGGCGCTTTGGCTGGTATAACCTCGGTTTGTGCGTACCTTGTACCTTCATCCATTTTTACGTCCTGACTAACCAATTGCGATGATCCACAGGCTCGACATACCCCTTGGATCTCGTCAGGTCACGATTGTCCATTGCTACAGCCTCAGTACAGTTTGCAGAAGCAACAGCAGCTTCAGCTTCAACAACTCAAGCGGCAGCAGTAGCATCAACAACACAGACTGTCACAGCTCCTCGAGCTTCGCCAGCAGCATCAATAGGAAATGCCCAACCCGCTGCACTTTTCCACTCGTCTTCGTCTTCCTCCGCCGCAGCCGCCACTGGAAATCTTTCCACCGCCGCCACGGCCCAACTCCAAAGATACTCTCCACGAGACCTCACAATCGCAGGCATGACCGCCAAAATTATGCGCGAAGAAGGCGGTATTCGTGCGCTATACCGTGGACTAGTAACGACTGCTTTCGGTGTAGCACCCTACGTTGGGATCAATTTCGCTGCATATGAGGCACTACGAGGGGTGATCACGCCTCCAGGGAAGAGCAGTGTTTGGCGCAAACTGAGCTGTGGGGCGTTGGCGGGGTCAATATCGCAGACGTTGACGTATCCGTTTGATGTGCTGAGAAGGAAGATGCAGGTTACGGGGATGAAGGGTGGTGGTGCGAAGTATAACGGGGCGTTGCATGCGTTGAGTGTGATTGTGAAGACGGAGGGCGTGAAGGGGTTGTATAGGGGTTTGTGGCCGAATTTGCGTAAGTGATTTGCCTTTCTTTCTCTATCATCCTTGGGTTATGGATGGGTTTGTGGATGAGATACTGATTGCGGTTCTTTTCATCTAGTGAAAGTCGCACCGAGTATAGCTACTTCTTTCTTCACTTACGAGCTGGTCAGTGGTTTCCGTGTCTTATCCGTCGTCTGGAGTGGGTGTTGATTGAGCTGTCTGTCATCCAGGTGAAGGAATTTTTGATAGCTGCTTGAGTGCACGAACAACTCTAGAATTTCACGATCTACGTCAGGAGAGGAGGATTGGTTTCAACAGCTATGTATATAGACGACAAGAAGAAGCTAGGACAAATGGCATATAGATTTGGCGTGGACTTGACTGTCAGCGCCTTGACCTACGGACCCTCAGGCCTCAAGGTTCTCATTTTGGATTGCTCTTCATCTCTTGCCTTTACTTCAATTGCTTGGGACTGCCGATCATTTCATTCATATCTCACTTCTTCCCCTTCCCTCCATTCACGATCATCCTTCCATCCCCTGACTGCCATGCTTAAATTACTCGCTATCTTGAACACATACACTTCACGAGACTCTATCATCTGCATTGTATAAATTTTCCACATACCTAATGTACAGTTACTACAAAACAATTAAACGGTTCCGGTCATCTGATCCTCGTCAAATAATTAGCCGTACTTTTCAGAAAGTTCGTTTGACCTTCAGCTGACAGAGAGGGGTAAGCTGCTAGTCGCTTTTTAGGGTTTTCTTGTGGATTGCATGCTAATTATGGGCTGCCCGCATGGACTTGGAGACCAGGGGATTGTGCGAAAAAGTTTTCCAAGCATTGATGAAGCCCTTGATGTGATGATTGCCTGGTCCGTTGACTGGGAGGTCCGTAGTCCCTGAGGAGGTCTCTGTACGGTCACTGTTTGCCACGACCGACTAGACGACCATTGAAACCAGTGGCCCTGACTATCCAACTCTAACTATCCGACAACCACCGCAAGCAATAGCACATGCAGCTCTACTAGATTACCAGTCATTCCTTTTTATCGTGAGTCCCAACATTTCGATCAATGGACCCCTTCATTTTCGCTTTGGTCTGGTGAAGAGTGTCAGTGCAGCGTGGCCTGTCAGGTCTGTTTGTTAGTCGAGCAGGCTGGCAGTTCATTTTACTCGATTTCATGGGTTCTGTCGTTGCAGCCTCGCAGCTGCAGCATGGTCCCCACTGATGCCCTCCTGTGATCTTTGCTGCCCACTGGCCTTTCGCATTGTCACTATCACCGAGATTCAATACAGTTTGCTAATTCTAGACGCTAGGTATACCCTAATCTAAAGATTATCCCTTTTTGAAGAAGGAGCCGAAACCCGTGTTTAAACCCGAAAAGCAGCAAGGGAGCATGGCGATCGGAGTCCAACAGCAGCAGCAGCATGGAACAGGCTCCTCATCCTCCTCGTCGACTTCACCTCTTGCACAAGGAGGCAATGTCGCTGCAGGCAGGCCGTTACCTATAATTCCTGTTTCTTCTCTTGACAACACCACCAACCAATCGGCTGCTTTGGAGAGGCCTTTACCAAACCCTCACTCTCCTGTATCAGCACCAACAACACGTTCTGCTAGCGGTGTCGTAATATCAACACCAGCTGCTGTCACTAAGCTTTCCGCATCGGCTGCTGCTCACAATTACTCTTCTTCCTCATCTCAAGCCCCTCCACATCTACAATCCCCTCCTCCTGGTGTGGCAGGGTCGTATTCATATTCCACCTCTATGGGCCAGAGCCAAAGTGCTGCTACGACAACTGCATCGTCTACCCCTAGGTCCGTCTCTGCGTCACCAGCTTTTCCCTCTTCGGCTACCTCGTCTCCCGCCGCTCCACCATTATCATACCATACCCATGACTTCTCAATATCGTCTGCACCAGCAACACCGATATCTACCGGAAGCAAAGGTGGTTTGTTCAAGCGAGCGCTTGGGGGAGTAGTTGGCGGTGCCTCAGGCTGGAGGAAGAAATCCGACTCGGCCAGTTCAAACTCGCTCTCAACACCTCCGATTGATGGTCGGAGGTCGCCTGCGCCTACCCCTACCTCATCAGGAGGAGGGAGAAATATCGGGCACCTCGCAAGTCAGGTATTCAACGTTACCCCGACCAATAAAAAATCCAAGCGTGATTTACCAGGAGAGCAGCATTCCCCACCTACACCACCCCCGAAATCTGCTGCTGCTGGCGCGGCACCACCTGCCTCTGGCGACAGCGTGTTCGCTTACCATCAGGTCAAGCCCCCTGTACCTGCTACACCTATGAACTCGCCGGCGAGTGCAAATTCGCTCAGTACGCCGCAACGTGGTGCATACAGATCGTCAATTATTCCGGTCACTCCGGCTATCTCGAGTGCGGTGAATTACATGCGGATGAATACACCTGAGCCATTGGAAGAAACTCCTTCAAAAAGCAGGCAGGCGAATCAGGACCTGAGGGGAAGGACAGAGAGGAGGATCGTGCAAGAAGAGGAAGACGACGACGACGACGATGTGGTTCTGGTGAACAAGGCCGATCTACAGGCAGCCAGGAGGGTGCAGCCAACAACAATACTGGCAACTTTGAGATCGGCCTCAGTTCCTCGATCGAGGTCAGGTGGCTCAGAATTAAAAACTGTTACAGCCCCTGAGGCGCTTGTTCCTCCACTGTCTGCCCCTTCCGGTCCCACAACTTCATTTGCCTCCGCTTCGGCCTCTTCCATCTCCTCTCCATCATCACCTACCACTTCGACTTCGTATACCGGGTCATACTATACCTCTGCTTCCGCCTCGAGCCCACCGCTCTCTTCACCTACCCAAAAAGACAAAGAGATATGGCGTCAATCCGATTCTACGATTGGACATCATACCTTTCGACGACCTAATGCCCATGCAGGAATGCAGGACTCGAGACCTGTCTCCATGGCTGATTCAGTCACGAGTTCGCATACTGTCGTTCCTGGAAGCTTCGCCACGCCTACAGCTACGATTGCGGGGAGTCCAGTCGGGAATGCGAATAAGAGGTTGAGCGCGTTGATTACGGATGCAGATTTTGGGATGCCGGAGGAGTTTGAGGAGATCGAGTACAGCGATGTTGAGGGACATGATGATGGGAGGAGCCTGAGAGGAGGGAGGACGAGGGATGAGGAGGAAAGTGACGGCGAGCTGGTGCCTCCAGTTACACCAGCTAAGGACAGGTCCACAACTCCACTTCATGATATGTACGCGTCCCCGACTTCGACAACGGTATCGCCAGCGATGTCGTCGTCGTCATATAATCCTGGATTCCATCATTCACTCGACCTTGAACGCCAAATCTCGCTCACGCCATCCTCGTTCTCGAGGAAGTCAAAGCACTCGAGGTCTGGGTCTGCCGACATCTCCATCTCACGACCGTCTAGCCCAAGTGCCAGCCACAAGAGCAAGAACAGGAGGTCGATGTCGTTGAGCATATCCTCCCACGTAAAGTCTGCCAGCACGGCTGCAGCCCGTCTCCTTCGCTCTCCTGGCGGTACGGCATCGGACACGGAAGGCATGACGAAGATTCAGCAGAGAAGGATATTTACTCAGCATAGTCCTGAAATTTCCTATTCAGGGTACAGTTCGGGCAGCTTACCCAGGAGTCGTCTCAATCCTGCTTCAACTGCACCTTCTTCACCTGCCATCACCCACAACAGGACTCCTCCGCCCCCACCATTGTCGGCTTCACCTTCGGGT
Source organism: Clitopilus passeckerianus (assembly GCA_944990035.1). NCBI lineage: Eukaryota > Fungi > Basidiomycota > Agaricomycetes > Agaricales > Entolomataceae > Clitopilus > Clitopilus passeckerianus. The sequence goes on from CALYLX010000139.1 coordinate 116,066, forward strand.
GCTTCCACCTCCTCACAAGCTTGGCACGATAGAAGTCTTCCCGCATTGCCACCTCAATCGCGTACTGCGCCCATTCCTATCGGAGGTGGCAGCCCTCCTTCCTTCCCCAAAGGACCACCGTCACCACCGACTGGCTCCTCAAGGGGCCAGAATCCCGCTGCCCCCGCCCATGTTCCCCATCACTCTTATGCAGCATCCTCTGGAGGATTCCGTCAAACAGCCATCAGCATCACAAGTGGTTTTGCGCCTGCAGCTGGACTTGCTAAGAGAGCTGTCGAGAAGATGGGTAGGGCATTTGGTGGACATGGTCATTCTCAATCCTACTCGCCCAGTGGAAAGGAGAGCATCCTGACCACTGGCACGACGAGTTCGAGTTCAATCAGCTCTGGAACCCCGCCGAGCTCATATTCTGGCACGGCCGGTTTGGAGTTGAGGAGAACGGGATCAAACCATTCTCATTCGCAATCGTATTCCCACCAGCCCCAGCCAGAGCAGAAGACCAAGAAGAAGATTCGCTTGAGGAGAACCCCGAACGCACCATCGATTTCATCGACAGCGTCTTCGGTCTCGCATTCAACCACTGCATCTGCATCAGATTCAGAAGCTTTTTCTGCACCCTCCGGACCCATTCTGGGTATCAAGCTCAGAGATGGCTGGGCTCCGAAGGGCAGAGGTTTGGTGTTTGGTCGGAATCTGAAAAGTGTTGTCGAAGATACGGCTATTTGGGTCGGTACAAATAGCTCGAGAGGAGGACAAAGCGATTATGAGGGAGAAAGCGACGATGTTGATGAGATGGGGGTCGTGAGGAGGGGAAAGAGGGCCAATAGGAAAAGCGTGAAGAGAGGACAGCTGGAGGCGCTGGAGGAGAGAGCTTTGCCTGCAGTGGTTGTTAGATGTGCGCAACACATCTTGATCTGGGGAATACAAGAAGAGGGTCTATTCCGGTGAGGAACACCGACATCCCCACCACAGAAGAGCGGTTTTACTGATTATGCATTTTTCAGGGTGCCGGGACGAGCTGCGCATATAGCCAGGCTGAAGGCTGAGTTTGACAGTGGTACGTTTCACCAGCTTCTGTTCCACCGCTTGTAGGGCTAACACCTCGTTAGGCGCTGACTACGATATGGCGGAGTGTTCACCAGGGGAACTCGACCCCCATGCTGTTGCCTCAACATTCAAAGCCTTCTTGCGAGAGCGTCAGTAAATTTCCTCGTTATACTCTACGTAGAACTCATAACAATCGTATAGTTCCCGAACCCATTCTCACCCGCGGATTACTTCCATACTTCGATGCCGCAATGGCTCAAGAGCAACAAACTGTGTCAGCAGAGGATGGCAATAGGCCACGAAGTGACTCTCGTGGCGGGGCGGCGCTTCCCGTCAGCCCACGGTCCAACCCAGCTTCAGTTGCCCCCTCCCCTCAAATCCAAATGCGCAAGCCACCATCTCTTTCGACCTTCGCTCTCCCACAATTTAATTCCCTGAGACCTTCCCAACCACTGATGGACGCCTTCCACTCCTTCCTTTCCAAGCTGCCTGTTGAGAACAGGGATTTGCTGAGGACCGTGGTTGAGCTGATCAAGGCGACCGCGAAAGACCACAAGGATACCAAGATGCCTCTCAGTAATCTCCTGCTCGTATTCTGCCCTTCTTTGGGCATGTCGCCCCCTCTTCTGAGGGTTTTGTGCGAAGCGGAAGGGCTTTGGGACGACGAGATCAAAGTCTTGGATATTAAGAGAGATGATGCCGTTCTTGACATCAGAGCGCCGGACTCAGAACAATCGGCAGATAACTCCTACGAAGACAGCATGTCTTCAACGGATGACCTGCGAGGAATGGGAGCTAGAGACCACATCCCTACCGTCTATTTGGATGCAGAGAGTGGTTCATCATCTTCGCTTTCGCAGCATCTTCCACCAAGTCTCGAGCGTTCTCAAACAGATGACGGCTCATCGTTCGTGTCGACGTCAGAAGACCAGGCGAATCCACCCTCTCGCAATGAGGCAGGCTCTCCTCCGGTGCTCACGTCATCCGCAGAGTCTTTGAACACCCCGCCTCCATCATCCTCCATCAGCCATCCGCTCTCTGGATTTTCAGTCAAGGATCAAGATCAGGAATTTGCCAACTCTGAACTGGAAGGTCCAGACGGATCGCCCGTGATTTCAACTTCCCCAGTTGACTCTCGTAGACCCATTATCTCGGCCCCGATACCTATCACGGAACCTGTACATTTTCCATCCTCACCGTCTGGGATGATTGGGCCCCACCTCTCAGAGGCTGAGAAACAAAGGCGGTCCATACAACTGCTTTCGATGCCCGCCTTCTCGCCTTCTCCACTATGGGTGGATCCCAAGTTCGCTAGCGTGGCTAACTCATCTGTAACTCCTGAGGACGGTTCGCAGTCTCCCATGCTGTTGAACACCTCATTGAAGGCCAAGAAGAACGTCAACAAGAAGCCTTCGCTTCAGCTGTTGTTTTCCAAGAAATCTTCCTCCTCCCTATCTTCTCCCTCAGGACCTATCCAAAAATCGATGATCTCGGGACCATACCTCCACACCCCTCATGCAGCGAGCGAGTCCTCCATGTCGACGCCCATATCGGCTCTGACGACCCATACTGCGCCTCAGTCAAGCACAGGAGACTTGCTGCTGCCATTGTCAGCCGATATTGATTCACCTTTGGACGCGTCGTCACTGAAGGTCGTTCAAACACCGGCTACGCCACCAGATGGCAAGTCAACCCTCCCCCGTAGACCTGGTTTCCCTTCGTCGGGATCTTCGTCTTCTCTCCCTGCATCTGCACAGGCGGGAACGCCTATAGCAGATCGATATGCAAGGACGCCTTCACCTTCACCGTCCGTTGCGCTCTCATTCAAGACGTCTACTTCTCAGGATCAGACTGTGCCTCCACCCTCAAGTTACCACCTGCGTACCACCATAGGGCGAGGACGTGGGCGAGGCACGAGTAGAGACAGAGCTGAATCCGTCTCCAGCAATACATCTGCCACAAGCGGAAACCATTTGGGCCTCCTTGACGATACAGGGTTCGATGAGGATTGGACGAAAACGGTACTACTCGCCGCTGCAGATGTCAAGGTTGATTAACACCGGGACATTTCAGCTTTCCTCGTCTTGGGCCGATTATTCTTTTTTATTCTTTTGTTCACGGCATCTACTGGTTTCTAGTTGTTCGTTCACTTTCTATCGCTTACATATCCATGCTATCTTGTCATCAGCTATCTTACACCTGGCACGTCTATTTATTATACCATTGCACTTCACATTTGGACGCTGGCTGCACACACCTGCCCTGGAATTATTTCATAGTTCACCCCATGCTTCACACATAGTCTGCTATCTACACACAAGCATACAATACGTTGATCGTCTGAATGGATACCCTGCCACACGATAGAGCTCTCTAACATCCCCGCTGCTTGAGGTGATGCTCAATATCGAATTTGAATGGCTCGTGTCCAAAATTGGCACGGATGTTTTCAGTTTCATGGCGTAAGCCCACAGAGGGGTATATCTCGATATCCCTCCCTATGTTGTCAAAAACAAATCCTGATCCAGACGTCTGAGTTATTTAACCCTTGGAGACTTGTGCCAACCTACCAAGGAATACACCATTCTTGGTGTAAAATGCTTTGTGAGTCAGAAAGTCTATTCCGCACCCGATAATGTCACCAGCTGCAGAGTTCGAGTGTTAGCAGGCTGTCAGTTCGTAGTATTGTGCTACTGACTCTCAAACACTGGCCCATATGGGGTCCCTGCCCCACTCTTTTCTGCAGCAAAGGAATGGCCATCGTCGCCATGATAACCCCAAGAATGGGGTTCCCAACCCGGAAGGCGAGACAACTTGACGTCGCCACTCGCAAATCTTCAAACACGGTAGGGTTTAGAAACCTTGAGGGGACTCGGATATCGCCTGAAGAACCTACCCGATGCTGATATGACTTTATTCAAGTCAATTTTAGTCTAAAAAGGAGTTCGAGGAATGAACCGACCCTTGTTGGCCTCTATTCAAGACTTTCACTTCGTAATAATAAGTACCAGATTCCGGGGGTATAGGATGGTCAGTCCGGGCCGCAGCTGCATCTCGGTCGCCATGTTTAGAGGCCCCTACAGCAATGAACATATGTTAACCTTGAATGTAAAGAATGCTGGGCACCTACCATGATACAAAAGCTCGCGGCCATTAGGAGAGATAGTTAGTAAATGGTGTGCCGATTGACCACTCCATCTTGAAGGCATCTGTGGCATTGGCGAAGAGTTGTGGTGCTGACGGACAGTAGAATCGCACTTTCGATCCTCCACAGTAGGTATACGGTTAAGACTTAAAGTAACAACTGCGCAGACAATAAGCACCGCGGTTCACGGGAAACAACTGAGCGGTGTACACGGTTCTCCATCTATCCATCTATGAGAATGTCCGAATCGAATTGCAGAGCATGAAAGGCTAGCCGTATGATATAATGTTACACAAGTTTGTACATGTCCGAATGATTGAAAGCGTGTACCTCTATAACCGTGTATTTGTGTTTTGAAACTTGAACGACGCTGATCTATAACGCGTCGGGTGAAAGGTCGCCCAAGGAAAGCGGGCCATCATAGGCACTCCATGCCGAGCGGGCCTCATCGCCGAATTCGGAATGAGAATCGATGGATTCCTATCAGGCATAACATTTAGTAAGGTTTTCGAGGTGAAGGAGACTATCTTACATCGAAGTAGTGATGGGCAACGCCTCGGGGTGCTGAGAAAAATAGAACAGGTTCAGAAGCATGCTGGGATACATCGAAACTCAGATGCGTACTCTTCGGTGTGCGAGGTAGACGGCAGTTGGCACCACTCTGCATGATATGGTATGCCACAAGACCAGACCAGCCAGTCTGATGGGACGCTCCTAGACCCTTGCCGCTGTCTGCATGGAAGAACTGGAAAGTGTTGTTAGAGACTGTAACATTTACCAAACCTGAACCCATTACCTCGTAGAACCAGACATAATCACGGAAGTGAGGATCATGATCGAGTTTATTGTCGCCTCCATTTGTAGCTCGCCTTCCATCAACATCTCGGCCGAAGATGTGAATGATTCGGTGCTGAATTTCTTCTGCAACTCCAGCGAGGTTCATGTAGTCACCACTACCGGTAGGGCACTCAATCTGAGATAATTGTATCAGGATATGAAGGCTTTGTACCTGGGTCACCACTTGCCTGTAAATCGTCGCCGTAATACTGGTAGAAGCGCTGCAAGCTCTCGATAAGGATGAAGTTGACCGCAAGCCCTGGATAATAGTTTGTTAGAGAGAAGGATCCCGAGCAAATCGTGTACTCACAAATCGGTCCTCTCCAATTCGAGTTTCCACCAAACATGCCCGACTTGGAGTCTCCAGGCCAATAGGGCACTTCGTACCGCTGACCATTGACATCCATGCCCCATGGATGCTCCTTGTGAAGTTTCGACAGCCTTAGAAATCGTGAGGTGAGGGTCAATGACCATGCGGAATGCCACAGTATATGCGTACGATCTGATTCCATGTTCGCTCAAGAACTCATTTTCATCCAACATCTTCTGTAAGATCCTGACAAGACGGTCCTTACTTGCTAATGCAAGCAGCTTTCTGTCGCCCTTTCCGCTCACTATAAGGATTGGCTCAGTGGTCGGCGTCACTCAGATTTTGAAGGAACACTTACCCTTCATGTTCGCCATATTCCTATCAGCCATCTCAGTCCTGTTGTCCATGAACCACTCCATTCTCTTCTTGAACCCAGGGAAGCGGTTGATGACGGAGGGTTCAAGGACAAGTGTTCCATACAACGGGATGAGGCCAACTAGACTGCGAACAGGAAGCTGCATGGCGTTGCCGGGGCCAAATTCAATGGCATCATAGTACATGCCATCCTTCTCATTCCACAAGCTGATTTCGTCCCCACCTTCCTTGTAGGTCATGGCGTCAGCAATGAAAATGAAGTGCTACACAAGGATCAGTCTCTGTAATGGCGCTTGGGAGAGGGACCGTACCTCGAAGAACTTTGACGCGATATCTTCATAGACGGGATTATGCTTGGCAAGTTCTAGGGCCATGTTCAACCTGTACGAGTCATCAGGCATGAATGCCTTCATCAATACATCCATTGGAACTTACATGTTCAAGCAGTAGAACGCCATCCAAGCGGTGCCATCGGCTTGTCGCAGCGTTCCACCGGTCGGCAAAGGCTCAGAGCGATTGAAAGCACCGATGTTATCCAGTCCAAGGAAACCACCTTCGAAGACATTGTTTCCTCCTTGGTCTTTCCGATTAACCCACCTACACCAAGTTCATCAGAACCCTATATTCACCCACATATTAAAGCGCCACGCACCATGTGAAGTTCAGAAGCAACTTCTGGAACACGCGCTCAAGGAATGGCAAGTCTTCAGTACCGTACAACTTCCTCTCAATCTTGAACACACGGAAGGTCGCCCAAGCATGTACAGGAGGGTTGACGTCGCTGAAGTTCCATTCGTAGGCAGGGATCTGACCATCGGGCTTCATGTACCATTCACGAGTCAACAGATCAAGCTGAGACTTCGCAAAACCAGGATCTACAATCGCTAGAGGAATACAATGGAACGCAGTATCCCATGCCGCAAAGAAGGGGTATTCCCATCTAATCAAAGGGATGAGTGACTATATGCGCACGATTGGAGATAGTCCCTTACTTATCAGGCATCGACAGGATGTCTGCTATATGCAGGTGTTTCCATTGCTAAAAAAGAAACGTTAACCTGTTGCTTTGTCCTCAGAAAACTGTCAACTTGGACTTACTGCATTCCGAACATGTTTCCTCTCGTCAGGTGGTGTGGGCTGTCCAGGATCGCCTTCAATCCACTCCTTCTGAATGAACTGGTAGAACTGCTTCGTCCAGAGCATACCACCCAGCGCCTGCCTCATAATCTGCTTAAGGTCGTCGCTGATCGGACCCAGCACCAAGTTAGCATAAAACTCGTCCGCCTCTTGACGCCGCTCCTCCACAGAGTCATCGAAGAGTACTTCATCGTCGAGGGTAGGATCCTTCCCGTATCTTGACGGTGTCAGCTTGAGGCGAACCACGGCAACACCTCCGTTGCCTGGTACATCGGAGAAGACGTATTGGGCTGCAGCCTTGGTTCCTCGCAAGTCAGGGTTCACGAAGGATGCACCGAGAGGGAAAGGCGTGCAGGGACCTTCCTCTGGAATATCAGGCCTCTCCATGCCGAAGGAGGATGCAGTTCGCGACCGGATACGGGGTGTGAAGAATGATTCCTCTTGGGATTCTGATTCGCTGGGACGATGGCCTGCGATGATGTGATCGTGGAAGGCATCCTTGACGTACGGTGTACCGTTGGTGCCGCCATACAAACGACTGAAGTTCGTGTTGTTCTCGGTGAAGTGAAGGATAGGCTGAACAGAGCCTGCTTCTGGGTCGATCTCGAAGTTGTTTTTTGGTCCAACAGGCGGAGGAGATGGAAGACAATATAAGTGTGTCTTGCCCAGAGTGTCATGGCGAGCAGTTACACGGTTGATCTTGTTCTGTTCTGTGCCTCGAACGGAACCGTGCAAAGAAGGTAAAGGTGGTTCCTCCGCAGGCCAAGACCAGGTATTCCGGAACCACAACTGAGGAATAATGTGAAGGGTAGCAGGGTCCGGGCCACGATTGTAGGCAGTAATTCGAGCGTAGACACTATCTGGGTCATCTTCGTCCTTAGCGTACTGGAAAGAGCAAATTCGCGTGAGAAAGTGGCTATATGCGCGTGTTGTGGGAGTGCTGACCTCAACAAACACATCCCAGTATCTGTCTTCATCGAATGCATCAGTATCCAAGATTTCATACTCTGGAACTTCGCGATCTCGTCGCTGGTTCTCTGCAATCAACTCCTCGTAAGGGAACCGCCTCTGAGGATATTTGTACAAGAACTTCATGTACGAATGTGTTGGGGTCGAGTCCAGGTAGTAGTACAGTTCTTTGACATCCTCTCCGTGGTTGCCTTGATGTCCAGTTACGCCAAACAATCGCTCTTTGAGAATCGGATCCTCCCCGTTCCACAGGGACAGGCCAAGGCAGAGGCGTTGATGATTATCTGAAATTCCAGCAAGGCCGTCTTCGCCCCATCGATAGGCACGAGAACGTGCGTGCTCGTGAGGGAAATGGCTCCAAGCGTCGCCATTGTAAGAGTAGTCTTCTCGCACGGTCGCCTATGACGGAGCAAATGAGAAAGAAAAAGTCAACGTGTTGATCACAAGGTAATCGCGTGTTTTGACGGTTACATACCCATTGCCTATCGCTAAGATAAGGACCCCACCGCTTCCAGTGGCGTTCTCGTTTGCCGTCTTGTTGCAATCGATACCTTTCAGCACCATGGTAGTCACCTCCCAGCTTCTGAGCAAGTCGTTGTCGATAACTCTGGGCAGCCTCATGGTCAGGCGACCTGGGGGTTGTTTCCTCAGAGCCGCCTTTGGGAACAGCATGTCCTGTTTTTTGAGGAGGTGTTGGGGTCGCTGGAGGAACCTGAGCTTTTGGGATGTTAATCGTCAATCCTCCTGCTTCGCGCTCTCCAGATTGCTGGTTATCGCTGTTAGAGGTAACACCTCTGAACAGCTTCTCCTGCATCTTCTTGACTGCGTTGGACGCCATAATGATTTAGGCCTGCTCGTCGTCGGCGTCGACAACAGGAGAGGATAATGAGAGAACAAGGACGCGTCGTCGGTGGTTAAATAAGGTACACGGGCCACGGGCAGCTCGCCCAATCCCGGCCACTTCGTGCAAAAACCGCGATAGTGATCGTTTTTTGGGTGACGTCACCTGATCTTTTCGCCTTATCAGTTTTTCCGAGGTGAATGACGCGCCCGACGCAATTGAAAAGGAAACTCACGGTGACGTACAGCAAGTCTTACGGGTATTCAGAAAACGAACGTGGGGTGGTCGAGGTTTGTACAGTTCAAATCTGGTAGGCAGTAGAGGGCACTGACAGCAGCAACAAGAATGCTTGCAGAGTTGGAGGGCCCGACTGCAGCGACATGACTATGACTGCATGTATTAGAATTGTCAACCGCTAACATGCAATGCCCGAAGTCTAAAGTAATCCCAGTTTTCATCCGACGACATGGTATGACCTTTGCCTCTAAAACTCTTAATCGAGGGTATCGACTGTTGAACGCCCTTCATCAGAGTATACTCCCGATCTTCCGCAACAAGGCGGGAACGCGAATTATCCCTATAATTCTTTATATATATTCCCAAATCAGAAATGTTCCAGTCAATTGGAATTCTCGGAGGGTCCTGCAAATTCTGAAGGCCATATAATTGAGGGAATGGGTTCTAAATCGATTTGAATCGGTGTAGAAATTCAAAGACGGATTGAGAAGGCTTACAGAATCTATCTCGACGACAACCGTTAGAGAATATAGTGCCGGAAACGCAGCTGCCATGCTCTTCAAGAGCTCTATCGTCAATTGCACTATCTCAATTGAGAGTGTGTCCAGAAGATAAACATGTGAGCTTATAGCCTTGATGAGGGCCATTACTTGCTGGGGCTCGTAGTATCGGTGCGCAAAGCGTAGGTTCGTAATGGAGGTAGGCAGACGCTGAACCAGGGATAGCGTATCTGATGGACTTGACGAAGTGATAGAAAGTGAATTGAGGTTTGGGAACCATGGGTCAAGAGAAGTAAGTTTCTGATGGAATGGAGGCCAGTTCTGTGACACTGCCCCGGAGTCGTCTCGGTGCGGTATGAGTTCCAAAAGATGGAGTTGGAAGGTGTGTAGCCGAAGGAAAGCAAGAAGATGGCTAATCTCTGAAAGCTGGTGTGATTCAATGGGAATCTGGAGTACGAGCTTCCGAAGAGTTGGAAGTTCCCGCAGAGCCTGGAAAAATGGAGCATGATCACCAGACGCGTGAGAGGTGATCTTCAATGTGTGAAGAGTTTGCTTTAGGGCATTGATATAGGGTGCTACGACATTGACAAGCATGGCCTTGTTGTGCATATCAGATTTTTCGCCCTTGGAATTAAAGTCTAGTCGGAGGTCTAACTCTTCCAAGTAGGGTGGGGTGATCAACCCCGACATCATTTCCTCAACCCTCATCGAGGTGCCGCCGAGAACGAGCCTGCAGAGCTTATTCCTGAAAGCATCGTTGAGGGAACTGAGGAACGACCTGGCAGCCAGAGGGAGGGGTAGGTTCCGCCATTCTATACGAAATTCTCTGAGGTTGATCATCAACCCCATGGCTTTGTGCATAGCGGCCATAACAGACTCGTTGTCATCTGCAATCTTGCGGAAGCTGCGTGGAGAAGGTTTACCTCCTCTCTGGGTGCTCTGGTCCCGACCAAACCATGACCTGGCGTCTAGAAGCTGTCCAAGCTTCAGCAAAGGTCGACGTGCTTTGGAATCAGGAGGTTTGTAGGCTGCTCCTTCGAGAGTGTCCAGAGGCATGTTCAGCAGAACCTTCATAGACCAGGCTGGTATGTGCAAACATCGAACATGAGATGCGATTGCTGGCACGCTGCAAGTATATGAATAAAGGTGTTCACTGAAGCGTAATGGACTCACCATAGACGCTCGATTCTTCTGAGTATCATTGCTGCGTTAGGATCGGTCCAAGAGACAATCCTGTACCGCTCATCAAGAACAATATTCATCATCTGTCTGTTGAGACCTATCAGACTTCGGCGCATTCGCCATGGGAGGTGGAACGAAATGAGTTCCCAAAGATCCTGGGGTAGGTCGTTGGCGTTAGCCATTGCTGGTGGTACTTGCGGCCAGGGGGTTTATGGGAGATCAAATACACGTGTAAGCATCTGCAGCGGTATTTATATTGTGGCTATCCAGAAACGTCAGCTTGGACATGTTCTGCGGATTGACAGCGATGAGTTGGTAACAAGAAAATTGGCGCCTGACCTGTGCCCGTCAGCAGCCTTCTTGTTGTTGAATCCTCTCCTTTTTTTGGGGGGGGGGGGGCTTGCGGCAGCAATGACACACTTTCAGAAGGATTAGAAGCATATATTGGGTATTATTGACCGCCGTTGAGGTAGTAGATTGCAACGTTTCGAGGCAAGTGGCAGTGCATTGAATACACTCAGTACATCATACGCCTCAAGTTCTTGCTCGCGTAATGCCGTTATCCACGAAATTCACAACCAAGCCTTCATCGACGCCGCCATCAAGGAGGAGCTTCATGACTGGCTAAGAACCACCTTGATCCGCGTAGGAAAAGGGTGGCCGCCCATCGTTGTCCTTCACGTCCACCTCGACCGCTTCCAGCACCAGGAGGACTTAGAGCTTTGCAATTGACTCTTGGCCGAATGTAGCTGCGTAGATGAGATGTGTTTGTCCGTGCTCCTCTCGTATGTTTTCTTGAAACCATTCGTTATAACTTATCTCTGCATCGACGTATCCTAGACCCCTGCCACAAGAATTGGGTGTCTATTTCATCGAAAGGCTGCAAAGGCGCGTGACAATGTGTGAAGTTGACTTTGCGAGGATGGAATATTCCGTGGTGTTCTTCCGGTGTCCAAAGTTACAAAGGTATTATCTTTTCTAGTTATCTACGTTGAATTTCCATGGGCCGACGCAGGAAAAGTTGAGGGATCCCTATGAAGGTGGGAAGGAATTAAAATCTCTATTGACTGTTAACGTGGTGTGCCTAATATCTATAGTAAATCTTATCCGACGGCATATATCGAGTAGTATGACCTTTGCCTCTAAAACTCCTAATCGAGGGGATCAATCGTTGAGCGTAGTTCATCATAGTGTACTCCCGGTCTTCTACAACAAGGCGAGAAAGTGAATTATCCCTATAATTCTTGATATATATTCCCAGATCAGATATGGCCCAATCAAATGAGGTTCCTGGAAAAGGGGGGGGAAACATATGATTGGCATATAGCTCAAGGAACGGGTTCTAAAAATCGTCGGGAATCAGTGTAAGGCTCCAAAAAGATAGATTGGGAAGCCTTACGATGGAATCTGACTCGACGACAACCGTCAAAGAATACAGTGCTGGAAACGCAGCCGCCATGCTCTTTAGGAGGTCTATCGACAAATGCACCACTTCAATTGAGAGAGTGTCCAAAGAGTAAACTTGTGAGCTTATGGCGTTGATGAGTGCCATTGCTTGCTCTGTCTCGTAGTATCGGTGCGCGAAGCGTAGGTTGGTAATGGAGGTGGGTAGGCGCCGAACAAGGGACAGCGTACCTGACGGACTTGACGAAGTGATAGAAAGGGATTTGAGGTTAGGAAACCACGGGTCAAGGGAGACAAGTTTCCTGTGTAACGCAGGCCAGTTCTGTGATACTAGGGCAGAGTCGTCTCGATGTGGTATGATTTCCAAACGATGGAGGTGGAAGGTATGTAGCTGAAGGAAAGAAAGAAGTTGGCTGGTGTCTGAAAGCTGGTGGGATTCGATTGGGATTTGGAGAATGAGCTTCCGAAGAGCTGGAAGTTCTTGCAATGCCCGGAAAAATGGAGCATGATCACCAGACGCGTGAGAGGTGATCTTCAATGTGCGAAGGGTTTGCTTCAGGGCATTGATATAGGGTGCTGCAATGTTGGCAAGCACGGTCTTATTGTGCGCGTCCGTTTGTTCGTCCTTGGAATTGAAGTCCAGCTGGAGGTCCAACTCTTCCAAGTATGGCGGGGTGATCAGACCCGCCATCATTTCCTCAATCCTCGCCAAGGTGCCGCTGAGGATGAGCTTGCAGAGGTTATTACTGAATGCATCATTGAGGGAGCTGAGGAATGATCGAGAGGATGATGCGAGAGGTAGGTTCCTCCATTCAATATGGAATTCTCGGAGGTTGACCATCAAACCCATAGCTTTGTGCATTTTTGCCATAACAATCTCCGCGTCGTCTGGAAAGCTACGATGTGACGTCTGGGTAGTCCCATTGATACCCCAAGCCCGACTAAACCATGACCTGACATCTAGACGCTGTCCGACATTTAGAGGATGACGTGCTTTGGAATCGGGACGCTTGCGAGCTGCTCCTTCAAGAGCGTTCAAAGGCATGTCCAATAGAACTTTCATAGACCAGGCTGGAACATGCAAACATCGAACATGGGATGCGATCGCAGGAACGCTGAGAACACTTGAGCAATAGAGACCACTAAAGAGTGTACTGGACTCACCATAGGCGGTCGAGTCTTACCATCGCTAGGCTCGGATCAGTCCAAGAAACAGTTTTGTATCGTTCATCAAGAACAATATTCATCATTTGTCTGTTGAGGCCTATCAGACTTCTGAGAATTCGCCAGGTGAGGTGGAACGAGATGAGTTCCCAGAGATCCTGGGGTAGGTCGTTGGCGTTGGCCATTGCTGGTGGTACTTCCGGCTAGGAGGGAAGTGAGAAGGACACGTCAACACCTACAGCGGTATGTATTTATATTGTGGCTCTCCGGACCCGCCTTCATGGATATGTTCTGTGAAAGAATTGACAGAAAATGATTCGGTAACTAACAAATTTCGCGCCTGACACGTTTCCGTGAGAAGCTGCTTCAGTTGGAATCCGCGTTTTCGGCCAGTCCCTAGGGCAAGTGGATCGCATTATCTTCAACCGCCACACAGGTTTTGCTGAGGGCAGTGGCAGTGGCAGGCAACGTTTCCAGGCAAGTGGCAGTGCAGCCAAGATAGTCAGTGCGTGCCACGTGATAAAGATCATGACCTTCACCGTCTTCGGCGTCCAAGTCCAATGCTGCAGGCTTGTCAAGGCATAATGGACATTGGGTCATACCTGGAACACGATCTCGAAGCCATGAAGGCCGAAGCACTTTCGAAGAACGTAGAGCGGTCTTCAATGACCCTTTTGCCTTCATTACCAGGCGGTTTTTTCATCCCAACGCTACCAGATCGACCTCAGAACCCAATCATGGACAGTATCAAGCAAACGCGGAAGCCATCTGTAGAAGGAGTAGAAGAACTACAACAACTTCCACCTGAGCTACGACTGCTCACACTAAATCAAGGACTTACCAGATTTGACGGGTACCAACGACCTTCTAAAGAGCTCGATATTTGGAAAGAAGCTCTGACGCGTAATCGAGGGCTCAAGGCGCGTCATTCTCGTAAAGAAAAGGAGAACTGAACGTTGACCACGCTTTGATACAGAATCGCACGTTCAATTGGGATAGTCTTCATCATGGTCAGTACGACGAGGCTTCAACCAGTAGATTCATCTCGGAACAGGACCCCTTCGTTGTGACGACAGCCAGGCAACAGTGAGCAGTATTTCACGATTACTGGAGGGAAAAAAGCAAACCTAAAATAGGGCGAAGGCTCAGCCTGACCCTGTTTCCGCAGATTTCGTATATGCCTCGAAACACAAGCTCTTCAACGCGCTGAAGTTGACCATACTCGGGGCGGCGTCTGTCTTCCATACCTGGGATGAAAAACTCGAATTGTTTGTTCAATCCGACTCTGGAGATGGGAAGACAACTGGAGTGCTGATTGATGGTATTGACAAAACTATTAGCGAAAGGTGGGTGGCTTTCTGCGACTAAATCTTGACTAGTTCTGACGGGTTGTACATCAGTGTGGTCGCCCGCTTTCTAAAAATTGGGACACTCCTACGGAGACTTGAAATCGTTGTGGATAGGTTGAGAAAGGCGTATGGCCCTTCTGCAAATGTATATAAAGCTGGCCACTAACCTCATCTTCCTTCAGCTCCGCTAAGAATGGGCCAACTGTTTTCGCCTTCGCACACGCACTCTCGACCGTTATATCTCTCCTCAGGAAAGACCTAGCAAAAGGGCCCCCTACGCCTATGGCACCTCTTGTACCAGAATCGGAATTAGCCGCTACTTGGATGCACTACGAGATCTACGAGCGGACGCTTGTTGCATTGTCACGCATGTGTGGATGTGTACGTTTATCGACTCTTTCTGTTTTTCTTGTCTCACATTTATGACTAGCCAGCCGAAAAGGCTCCCAGTCAATACCCTCGGATTGACGTTGACCATGCGGCTCTTCTTGACCTCGTCTACTCTCATGTCAACACGCATATGTGCAGAAAATCACCCCGCTTTCTGACCGCCACCTTCACCTTCATTCTCACAACTGTTTCCGATGACTACTTCCGCAAGCTGTCGCATTCAATTGGATACCACACGGATGCTCACCATCAGCATGGGGCTCACAAAAAGTCCGACGTTTACCTTGTTGATGACGGATATGAGCTCGACGCTTCAGATGGGGAAGATGAAGACGCATCTAGGCCTTCTTGGGATCACTTCCCCGAATTCCTTCCTCCAGAGCTTCTCAACATTCTGCCAGCAGCCCAGAAATCCTTAACATTACTGAAGGCAGCGCAGCCAGACCATCCATTGCTTAACGATACCTCTCAGCACACCCGTATTCATTGGATATGGCGGCACGACCGCATCACGAAAGCATGGGAAGGAAGGTTAGATGACACACATGCCCAAGATTATGGGATTGCAGATGTCCCCAGAAATGGCGCCCCGAGTGGAGAAGCGGACCACTTCGCTCTTTTCCGGGACTTCGACCTTGAGCCGGGCCAAAAATCATCATCTTCTTCATCCTCGGTTATGGACTCGAGTGCACTGCTGACGTTGGAAACCTTTATTAACATGTTCCCAGAATCTCTGCCACCAATCGCCCCAGACCTCTCCCACCTTACCTCTCTTGTCATGGCACCTCTGGTGGAGCATGCGTCCACATTGGCCAGCGCACTTCTCACATTATTCCTGACCTCCACCGACAACCTCAATTTCCAGTCGCATCTCGTCCTGCTACGTTCATACCTATTGGTCACGGGCACTCAATTCAGGTCTCGTCTCTCATCTGCCCTCTTCTCTGACTCAGAAGACACCCATTCGGATGAAACAACCCAGCAGATGTCAATCAAGTATCTCAAGCGAAAACCCAAAGGTTCTTCGTCCAATGAGGCAAACGGTTCATCGTCGACAACATGGGCAATGGGTCTTTCGCCCAGCCTGTTGGAGAGAGGGGAGTGGCCACCTGTTGATGCAGACGTCAGGTTCTTCCTAAGAACCGTGATCGTGGATTCTTTGGACGAGGAGAAGGAGACCCTAGAGGGCATGGGGCTAAGTGCCCAAGTTACTCGGGAAGCAGAGTACAGGCTAGGCTTTGTACCTCGACTTCCGTCAAGGGAATCAAAAGTCAAGTGGCAAGACCCTCTAGGTGAGCATACGTTTGCCATCCCGACGCATCGAGCTAACTTTGTGCACGTTGTTCAGTGATCGAGTGAGTTGCATGGCAGTGAATGACCCTTGACTCAGTCTGATCCTCTTTAAATAGGGCACTAGACTTCGTATACATGACATATCGTCCACCAGGGCCGCTGGAGGTCCTGATTACGCCAGATATTGTGACCAAATATCAGCGGTTGTTCTCCTTCCTTGTCAGGCTGATGAGAGGTTTGTCACTTCTCCATCTCGCAAATGTTGAAACCTAATTTATTTCCAACAGTCGAACATGCTCTTGGCTCTCTATTTCGCATCACTCGGAAGCATTCTCACCAGCTATTTCCAACTCTGGTGGAAACTCAGCGATTACTGCTGCATTTCCGGTTTGTGGCACAATCCTTTGTTTCAAATCTGGCTCGCTACGTTTTCGACACTGCCATTGCGGGCAATTTCGACCCTTTCTTCGAGAAACTCTCAGCGACTTCAGAAGCAAAACGCGGTCGCAATCAATCTGGGTACACTGATGTATTCAGCCTTGCGAACAGTCATTCCGAGATGCTGGACAACATCCTTAGTGCATGTATGCTTCGAAAGGCCCAGCAAGGCATGCTCGACGTCCTTAGGGCCCTCCTGCAAACCATCCTAGATTTTTGTATCAAAGCTGGAATGAGGTACCGTGGCCAGTTGGAGGAGTACCAAGCTGCACCCATGCTTGAGGAGATCTCACAGAAGTTTCATACTCGAATGACGTTCTTTGTGAGTTCTGAGCAAATCAAGGCAATGGCTCGCTGACATCAGCGGATACAGGTCCGAAACCTCAGGAAGATCATGGACATGGACAAGGACTCAACAATGCCGACTCCAACGGTACACAATCCTTCGAGCGAAGTCAAAGAACCCGTTGGCGGTGCTGAAGCATTACGTCATCTTCTCATTCGGCTCGACCTTGGCAAGTGGTGGCTTACATCGAAGTGATAGACCTCGCACCGAATACTTACATATCCGCCTACAAACTCGGTACTCAACTCTGAATATAGTACAAACACGCCGTATCTTCCGACAGTAACGAATCTGGGGAGCGACTCCGTGCTTGAGTAAGAAGGCTATGGCTTTTAAGGCCTGAGGCGACGCGTTCAAGTCACGTGATGGGACCGCGCATGAGGGCAGGCTGAATGTTCGAAAACGCATTTCCCAAATTGAAATTCATTTAGAGGCGGATAAACCGTCAGACTGTTGATAAAGCTGGTATAAAGAGATGCTCCATATTGAGCAGGATGCATCTACCTCCTTGAAGTACAAGCCTCAACCTCGAACGATGCCACGCTGTTGCCAGGTGAATTTGGAAAGCATCTAGTCCATTATACAGTCACTGGAATCGGCCAATCTTCGTGACGAAGGGCGTCGAAGGCTCCACTCAAAGTCGCTTACTGGGTTTACGAGCTCCCATGGCGCCTGCGAAGCGACTGCCTCCGGAGGTTTCGCAAGAGATCTTCTCGCATTGGTACCCGCCCAGTTTCACCATACTCAGGGCGACTATGCATTCGTGTACCTTTTATGACCCGCAGCGAGCCCTGGATATTGCGCTCAGTCTGTTCTTGGAGGCGCTTGGCGCTAAGCCAAAACACATTATGGAACCGCATCCTGGTACGCCCGACGAGCAGACGCACAATCCAGCAATCATGATTGCAACCGGAGCACTGGAAAGACCTCCTTCAACCCCGCCGCTTCCTAAGACTTGAGATTATATAGAGAGATATATACACCCTTGCGACGAGGTGACTCAAGACCTTGACCATAGATAATCGATTGTATATTATCATGATACGGCCGATACTATATAACCCGACTCGAATAGCTACTTTTCATCTTGCAGGAATGAAATGATCTATGAATCATCATCATACTCACCGCTGTACTGTAGTGGCATGACCAGGGAATCCCACTCAAGGAAGAATTGGATGGGAAATCCGCGTGTGCACACAGCCACACGATTAAGAAATTTAAAAGGTCGGCGGTGTCGATTCCATCAGATTCCGTCCCCATCAACCCACAGCGGTTGACCCCTTCTGACTGCCAATAAAGAAGCAGACCAACTACAACTCCTATGGAAGAAACTAACAAAATAATTACAGCTCACATAAGTATACAACAACATCCCGAATGAAAATCCTCCGCTAACCCCTCTCGAATGCCTCGACTTGCAGGCGGTACTACTGCCATTGCGTCGGCTGATTCTCGAATAGATGATATTGCCTGCGGTAGCGCACACTGATACTGGGACCACGCTTCTCTCAGCGAGTAAGATGGCATATCTGGAACCTCACGCATTCCGTTTCCCGATTTTGGGTGCAGACCGTCTAATGTTACCCTCCAAAAGGCTTCCTGGCGCTCTAACGACATGTGAATATGTTCGAAGCTTTGAGCGGCGGTGCTCCAAGCTGCCATTCCATCGGGACGTGCAGCTATGGCTGCTTGTCGGACAAATTCATTATCTGGACCTATAAAATGGAAGGTTATCACGGATTAACGTAGGAGGCGAGTTCACTAACCTATGTCGTCCACGAGCTGTCTTTGAAGCTCTGCTCTAGTTGAAGACCTTTGGAGTAACGGCTTAACCATTCCATCTTCCTTAAGGGCCTCAAGAGAAGACTGAATAGATTTGGCTTGATGTTTCATACCCTCCAAGTCGCTCAGAAGCATAGCCGTAGCCTTAGACATGTTCTGGAGAATTGGCAATGTTGCAGAAGGGGATCCCTCCCGGGTTTCCAGGTACCGGAGTAATGTAAGATAATCTCCAGAGATATTGTAATATCTCTGAAGGACA
This sequence comes from Clitopilus passeckerianus, assembly GCA_944990035.1. Classification (NCBI taxonomy): domain Eukaryota; kingdom Fungi; phylum Basidiomycota; class Agaricomycetes; order Agaricales; family Entolomataceae; genus Clitopilus; species Clitopilus passeckerianus. The sequence continues at coordinate 135,074 of CALYLX010000139.1, forward strand.
TTGCATGTTTCCGAGCAAAATTCGTCGAATCGCCGGGACTGTTCTCTGAACGCAGAAAGAATGCCCCTTTGACCGCTTCGCCCGAATTCGACGATTAAGACGGCATGCACCTGGTAGAGAGATGCCATGCCATCCTGGATGTGTTTAGCTAGCTCTGTGACGGTATTGCTGTTAGGAATTTTCTACGGTCTGTCGTTGGTACACCTGGTGAGCCAAAAAAACAATGGATGGAGCTTACGGATGCCGGACAATGGGACTCCGTCGTCGGGAGGACTAGCGTTAGGTCACTGTGTGCGTCACTTGAAGGCATTGGGATAATTGTACTGAAGGTGCAGAAACGATCTGTAGATATATTCCTATACAGGTCTCTCCCTGCCTGGGGCCGAAATTGTTTCACCACCAATAGCCTTACACGGGGACAAGAGAGCCATGTTGACGTGCACACGCTTTGACGATGTGTTCACCCGAGAGGCGTAGTCAAAACGTGCGCTAACTTAATAGTATACGCGACTTGCATGGGACTTCAGGGGAGAGTCACGGTGGCGACAAAAGGCTACCGATCTTTCTTCCTATTCTCATAACATAAGGTGGGATAGCTTGGTAAAAGTTGGCATGTTTGAAGTGCGTGACAAATACTGGGGATTGAACATACTGTCCTTCGGGTTCGTCACCAGGTCACTCACCTTGACATCATCGACGTAGCATTAAGCATCAGACTGGCCCGGGAACACGAGGCGACCACGTTGTAGGTGATTGGTTTTGACCTGTCTAAACATTGGCGACGTAATTTCTGATCCAGTGGGGAAAGTAATGAAACTTGTCAGAACCCCTGTTTGGAACTTGCGAGATAGGTAGACGCCAAATGTGACCGTTTTGAGAGATTCAAAAGACTGTATGGAGTGTGAATACGGTGAGTGTTTGAAGCCTGGCAGAATCGAGGGAAATGGCATTCTTCTATCTGCCTTGACCTCATCTTTCCCCCTAATCTGACCGAAATCAAATTGAAAGATTAATAGAATATCCATTGGGAAAGCCAGGCCAGGATACATATGAGTGATATCCGGACTTCATCTCGTAGTGCTATAGGGAATTACGCTGTCCTTGCCACAGTAGAGTTTAGCAAGAGTTTAGTTGTTTGCCCTTGAAGTGCACACATCATGTTCGTGTATTAAGCCCAGTCAAATTCAAAGGAGAACGAACGGACGGACTGCCGCCACAAATTTGGAAAGAATTGGAGGGCGCAACCTTCATGAGACAGCGCTTGTATGTTCCTTTCTTCCTAGCCCCTCAGAAAGCGCCTTGCCAACTTGAAATACAGATGAATATTGGTTTAAAAACGAGCTTGTTTAAGCCGGGCTCTACTCTTCCCGTCGAGCTTGACCAGGTGCTGATCGTATAGCTCGGTGATCTGGTGCGAAAAGTGAGAAATATCCTTCCCTCGATAATATCAGCAGCAAGCTCACCTTCTCACAGTAACTACCTGAGTGGCCCTGCGTTTCCACAAATCTCTGCCTCACATTCTCGAGCTGAATAGTGGAGATGTTTGAAGGTGACATGAGATCCGATTTCATGCAAGATTTCAGGTACTTTGTTTTCGTAGATAGAGCCTCCCACCATTTGATCATCAGCCCAAGACCAGCGATGATGCGAGAGACTGCGTCCTTGATACATTGAAGGAGTTCACAAAGCTCTTGTAGGTTGTAATCAATTGCTAGGACCCCCAATTGATTAATTGTGGTTCTGAGGCCAGGACTTTGGGAGGCGTTACTCACTGAATAGCCTCTTCATAAAAGCAATCATCCCGTTCTGGGGCTGTTTCTGCTCCCCCTCTAACCTGTCAATGCGTTCTAGCAGGGTTTGGTGCACCTACAAAACCGGCCAGTTTTATAGTTGAGGGTGAGAGCCCTTTTAGTGGAGCCACTCACCCGCATGATGTCCAGCCTGAATTCGCTAAATTTGTGGCTCATGTTGCGGGCGTACATTGCCAGCTGCAAAGCACAATGTTCAATCTCGTCTACTTGCGTCTTGACGTATGTTTCACGTTCGTCTTGGCTTTTAGAGTGTCCAATTTTCACCAATGCCTCACAGAACTGCCGGCCATGCTCACTGGCAACTACCATAGAGTGTGCAGCCGTCAGGCTATGCCAGATCACATCCATGTAATCTACGGGCTGCTTTCGAAATTGCTTGACAAGTTTTCGTAGGCTTTGGCTGGTTGCGCTATAGAAGATCTGAACAACCGAGTTGACCATGTTTACGATGGCTTACCTGGTTCGGACGCCTCCTAATAGAAAGATGAGTTCTAACGAGATCCTAGTGCTAGAGATGATGTCGCTGGATATGTCGGTTTCGGAAGACTCTGCCAGTGGCACGGAAGCTCTGAGAACACTAATCAGTTCACCAGCGGACATCATACAACCTTCGGACAGGAGGCAATCAAGGTATTGGGTGATTCTGCGAGGGAGGAATTTAGGGTGGCATTTATACTCTCTATTCACCCGAAAGCAAGCCTCGAGACGTTGTCCGGTGCCAATGAGGGCCCATGTATCTTGAAGTGATAATATGTAGGGCGTTTAATCCCTCAGGGAAATGGTGCGGATCTGAAAGCAGGAGGCATTAACGTCTCCTTGTTGTTTAGGATTTTCGTTTGAACCCGATCCAAGAGTAGGCAGGTTATACAGTCACAGGAGCATGATTACACAGCCATACAGTGTATGCGCCGAAAGGGCGAACATAAGGTGCATACTTTAACGTTGGCACGATGCTCAGCGCATGCAGCTAGAATTCAGCATGAGGCCACGACACGAAGCATGGTCGTTTCATCTGCCTTGAGGAAACCTTTCTTGTAGAGCGAATCCGTAAGAGGATATCTCGAACGGGTCCCATTTAGCAGAATCCACATGTAGTTATGCATGAGGCGCTCGCCATTCGGTGTGTATTTAGGGACCAAGTCACAGGTGTTGGCAAGAAGGACCAAGGTCAGGGCTTAGGCGCTTGAGTGTGATATACTTCTTGACTACTCGGATCTGCGGAGTGCGGACCGAACGGCCGCCACGCATTCTGACCCTTCTTCCTTCATCTTGCGTGGTTAATTGACTGCGAAGGTCGAGATTTCCAAGGTAAAGGAGTTTCCATTCATTCAGGCGAAAAACGACCTAGATGTTCATACTATACGTTATAGGAAGCGTCATCGTTACTGGTACCAGCAGTCATTAGAGGTAAAGCGAGTTGCAGGGATGACGGTCACTAAAGGTGCGAAAAGGCTGCCAGCGCTTCTTCTACGCTCCTGCGGTCAATCTGAGTGGTACCAGGTGAGCCCCGAAAGGTCAAACTATATAGTGGGGCTACTCACAATTGCCTCGGTATAATCACTGAAGGCGAGCACGGAGCACAAAGTCCCCACAGTCTCTACGCACGATTCGAAGAGATCAAGAACAAGAGTGGCGTTTGAGTGCAACGAAACCGCACGGTGAAGAAAGCGCTTGTCGCCACCGGATGCCAATGGGGCAGGCTCTGGTGATACTTCAGATGAGTGGCTGAAGCGCCCTAATTTCTTGCCCCGCCGAGAGGTTTTCTGATAGAAGTACGACCTCAGCTGCGGGGTGTACTCGGAAATGAGCCTTGAGGTAGAGATGTGCTTCTCTAGGCAAGAGACTGCCATCTCCCTGGTTTCATCTCTTGGGCGGTCCCCTTTCGCGGCCCAGTGGTCGATGAAACTGGCAGAAATATGCCGAAGGAAGAGGCCGTGCAAGCGAAACTCGAGGGTCATTGAGTCCTTTATCTCATCTAACCTTGACGATATATTCTGGAGGCCTTTTCGTGGGGCCGACTCAGCCGCTCGACGCAGATTTGAGAATGCACTTTCCCATTTGACAAATTCTTCGCTCATGGCCGAAATGGCTTGTTGTGGACACATCTAGATGCTGTTTAGAATGTCGACCTCACGAAGGGGTGATCCGCAACTTACGAGTTGAGCCCCTGGAGAAACGATTGAGGCGTTGTAAGTGGTAATTGATGGCTTAGTAGAATATGGTTACCTGGATACGCATACGAACGCTACTTAGGGATTAGAGCTAGGATCGTACAAATACTACTCGGTTGCTTACGTTGCATATCGTCCGGTCGACGTTGCCATCTCTTGGGTAGAAGTGGTAATCCTTGAGTTTGCATATCTGTTTGTAATTAGAATCTCTCTTCCGTTACTTAGAATCATCCAACTTACCTCCGAGAGATACTCTCCGAATTGTTCTGATACCTCCTCCACGCGTTTCTTGCTCAGCGCGAGCATCGGGGTCACTTCGAACGTCGGGCTTTTCATCCTGTTTGATAAGCAGTCGAGTTCGGTTTCTGCGCCAGTCCACCAGATAGTGAATGCTTTTAGATGTCCCAGTACTTGGTTTAAGTCATCATTTGCTTTCTGTAGTTGTAACGCTACTTGATCAAGAGAGACTTGCTGCGTCCTACGCTCTTGACACCTGGTTAAATTGATGCGTACGATCAGTACGAAACCACAGAGAACATACCAGAGGCTCTTTCAATTTCTACGTCCCCAATCTTCTTGGCGATGAGCGAAAGAATGGGGAGTGTCATCGGCAAAATGATCATGACGATGGGCGATGGAGCAGCGGCCGATGCAATGGCAGCATCACGCAAAAGTAATGCCGTTTTGTAGGCGACCTTGGCCGCGAGAGAATGTCTTCTCTCGGAGCGATTGATCTTGTCCATCTTGAAGAGCAGAAGCTCGGCCGTCAAGGGTATGGTCCGAGTCAGCTTGAGATCAACCCTATGTATCAATAGCTAAACGATGGACCTATCGATGGGTTTGACTTCACCTCGAAGATATTCCTCCGAACTTGCTCAAAATGCTGGAGGGTTTCTTGAACGTTTTTATGTGCTTCGGAAGCGTAACGTCTTAGCTCCCTGATATTCGCCTCGATATCCGTAGGGTCCGCCCCTGTTGCTATGCTTTGCCACAAGACATCGAGATCGTATGCAAAGTTAAGAACATGCTGGCCAGTCTCCAAGGAGCGGTCGATGGCTTTAACGAACTCGAAACCTTGCGACCTTATTCCTGTAATTAGGATTTGGATTTCCTGTACCCCAGCGGTGCCTGTACTGTCGGATTGTGAGATGAATTGCCTTCATTCATCAAAGTTGTTTCCCAAGGGAAGAGACTTACATGGGTTGTGCATGGAACCAAGGTTCAAGGATTTGGAAGGCCTGAGCGGCGGACTCCTTGAGCTGTCTGACTTGGATAGAGGATATGCCTTGAAAAGGTACTGGTTTCGACACTGCATCGATGTCGACGAGGGCCATCTGGGACTGGATCGCGTGGGAGAGTAACGAGGAATCTCTTGAATACGATGTTTAAGTACCACTAACGCCTGGCGGTCCATTATGGATGTCACAGAGCTGAGAAACAGAAACGTGGCGGCCATGAGGAAACGGAGTGGTACATAGCTGGTGTGTCACATACTCAGACGTCTGCAACGAACAAGTGCCAGCACGATATTCGACCCGATGTGATTGTCGCGAAGGTCATACAGGAAACCGGAAGATAATCTCGAAACAGCGCGATAGTTCCAATGAACCAAGGTCCCGCATGGTCGAGCATACATTATGGTAGACCAGAAATATAAAGTAAATCTTTGCCGAGATCAACGGGTAGGGGAAAGGGCGCATGAAGTAGAGTGGTGTAGTTGGATTGTTAGTCGAGCCGGGACGGAGTTGATTATGAATGGGTGGGCCATAGTCACGACATAGACGTATCAACCATATGTTACATTCACGGGAGGCATGCTTCACAAGGAAGATGCCTGCACGTTCGTCATCACCTTAGGAGAGATCTATTCTTTCGGAAGTGAGGCTTCCACCTGTCGTTGTGCATCCGCATCCAGCCGTGCCAGGTGTTGATCGTAGAGTTCTGTCATCTGCGAGGTAGGCGTCATTTATACGTTCTTCCGAGAGCACTCATTCTCACCTTATCGTTGTAATTGACAAAGTAATCCCGTAGATTAATGAAGTTCTTTTTGACATTCGCAAGGTGGATGGACGATAGTTCTCGGACGAGTTGGGAATTTGCGCTCTTCTTGAGATATTGTGATTTGATGACCGAATCTTGCCACCAAGATATTAACTTCTGCAAGTTTTCCACAATATCCGTGACGAGGCGATTTATACTCTCAAGTATGGCAAGAATTGCCTGTGGATCTTTGCGAGCTGTTAAATATAATTAGAAAGGCTACGACACTTGATATTGAATGCTCACTGAAGACCCGCTTCATAGAGGCAAATAAGCCAGACTTCGCGCCTTCAGTGATGAGGTTAGAAATCTTCTCTTGTACCTAAGGGATAACGTGAGTTAGAATTCAAAAATTGGAGATTGGTCGAAGACGAATGCCTTAAAAATTTCAACCCTGAAGTCACGGAATTCCGCCAGCATCTGGTCAGTCGATGAAGCCAGCTGTTTGGCATACTCCTGTATTTGACCCGCCTTCTCGACTATGAATTCGTCCTTCTCTTCTGGGGTGCACCGCGCACTCTCCGGGTCTGAGACGTCTATGAGACACTCGCAGAACTGAGAGCCGGTCTCGCTGACTTCAAGCATGGTCCGTGCCACAGAGAGACTTTTGAGAATGACTTTCATGTACTTCACGGGTTGGCTTTGGCAGCTATCAACAACCACCTTGACCCGTCGGTGGCGAGACCTAAGAATTCCAAGTTTCAGTGAAGGATTTAATATCTAGTAAAAAGCAGGGAATCACGGTTCTAGACTCCTCAGTTGAAAAACCAAGTCCAGTGACTTGCGGGCACTGTCGATCATAGATTGTGGGTGACCTAGAGGAACGCTGGGCGAAACGGCGGTCTCAGCAGGCTGATTGGACACGTCTGGAGATGTCATCAGGTTCAGAAAGGAAGCAACAGGGATGAGATGGTGAAGGCAGGTTACACTGGACCGCTGGCTGAAATTTATACAAGTACGGTGGGCATGTGTATCACGAACAAGAACGATCAAAGGTAATTGCTAAAGCCGGCTGCTCAGCCCAGCGAAGTCCACGGCACTCGTCTCCGTGTATGCTGGAATGTGAAGACGAAGACATCATGATTGTGGTCAGCGAGAGGCGCCAAAGTATGTGACAAGTGTTACTTTCGCGCCGTTGGCGCCTGAATTTACCTATTATTTATTTTGTATTATTTTCACTTTAGGTTTCCCATCAGATTCACAGATCCTACACACTGCTGGCTTGTTGGCCAGAATCCACGCCTTCTGCACCTGTCTTTGGAACATTTTACGCTTTCAGGGGTGAATTCAATCAATTTGAGACACTCGACTATGTCCTGGATTTCGGAGCCTTAATACCAAGATTCTGGCTGACAGAGGCCATGCTTTGATCTCGCCTGATAGTCGATTCCAACGCAAATAAGCGGTCGTCTTCCTGTGACCATTAACGGCGCAGCCTCTAACCTGTCTCAATATCTTAGCCCAGTGTTTGGTGTTCTCCGAACATGAAGAAGTAGACGCCGTCAGCTGACATGCTTGGTGCACGAGGGCGTTTCGCAAACAGTGGGGTGACGAAGAGAGACTCAATACGGCCCGTGAGGCCTTACCTGCTCTACGGTTCTGTCGTCAAATCCATACAAAGGGCTTCTTTCAGGCGGATAGCTTCTCTACTTCCCCCCAAAACACGCAAAGCATGGCTCCTGCAAACCGGCTGGAACGCTATCCGGGCAACCAAGGTTTCGTGGATGGCCTTGAATCCGTAAGTCATCTCAACATTTGAGGATGACTACGCTCACTGTGCGCTCCCAGTCAACCGAGAAGAGTCCTACCGTCCATGATATCACTGAGCTGGCTCAGCTAGTGCAGGAAACCATGGACATATTGTACAGATTGTACACCACCAATGCCAAACCGAAGAAATTGACCAAGCTCACCGAATATGACACCTGTATCAAGGCTTTCCGATCGTTTTGCGAATGCGCCATCGCCGGACTACAAGATTACTACAACTTGACACAGGATTGGTTAGCCTTGATCGATGCCAACCTAAATAAAGAACCTTCTTCTGAGGTACAGCGCTTCGCTGAAACTCTCAAAACGAGCATAGGCGGGGTGCTTGCAGGTTTCGGGGCTCTACATCTTAGCCATGAACGCTTCTTTACTTCACTTGAAGCTCTTATCGCCCTGAAAAGCGAAATCGGATCCAGTAAGCAATATTTTATCGGTTTCAACTGCTGCTTACTCGCCCATAGAGCATCTTCAGAATAGCCTCCCCGACATGAACGCAATCTCAACAGCACAACAGATTGGGAAGCTCAAGTCAGGATGTCGAGATATTTTCGATCGCCAGGACGGCTTCTGGAAGGCTCAGGATGTAGGGCTGTCAGAGGTCCTGAGCGATACTCGCCGATTGCCCTCCATTGAAGCCATTATGGCCATTCGTGATTCCTGGTCTAATTCCTCTCATATCGTATCGGCCGCGATCGATTCTATTCGGCAGTCCGAGGATGCGATAGACGTAGCCCCTTCAGCCGCACAACGCCGTAGGCACACCGCACCTCGAGCTATCGCTGGCCAGGTTGTGCGTATAGGAGAACGGCTAAAACTCAGTGTCACTCACAAGGACGACGAGCGTCCTTCCTCTCCGCCTCCGATCACACAGACAGGGACCTCTACTATCCCGAAAGGGCCTCTCCTAATTGAGGGGGCTGGGTCTGATAACGAAGAGGGCGGGGATTCGGATCGATCTTCTGAGAGTATCTCCTTCATCGATGCAGGTCATTCTCATTCTCCACTCGTAGAAGAGCCAGAAAGCTCTTCCAGAAGTTCCTCCGAGATGACTATTGTCGAGCCCAGCGATCATAGCTGGGGTGCAGCAGCATCGGAATCACCCAAAGCCGAAAACGAATCCAACAAGAAGAATGGCTTCCACAAAATCGCAAACAAAACGACAGACGGAATCAGAAATTACACGAGAAAGTTCACGAATACATTGAACGGAGATGGAACAGCCGTAGGTGGTAATGGAAAACGGGTTCGAGGGAAGGAATTTATGCGTCGTCTCTTCTCGGGCACAATAAAGCGAGTCGGAGGTAAAGAAGGAAAGAAGGAATCTGCCGTTGCTCGTGAAGAACTGAAGGGCTTTGTTCATGATGAAGCATCGTACCCTGATACCTCGCGAGGTATGTCGAATGTTTCGCTAGGAGGCATTGAGCTCACGAAATGTCTGCCCTCATGATAGTCTCCAAAGAACACCAAGGAGACATGCGAGCCTCTCTCAGCACCGCCGTCGCCGCGGCGCCGGCTATCTTGTCGAAGTCCCACAAGCACCAGAACATCGTTCCAAATGGCCCCCTGCAGACATCTAGCGTCGACCCCTATCAACCCCCAAGAACCGCTGATAGTACCAGTGGATCCCTTGTCATTGATGCGACGATACAGAAACAACCGAAATCGAAGAACGAAAATAAAGGCCAAGTATCATCCAAGTTACGCCCCTGGTCGAAGTTCACCGGAAAGACCAATGCTAAGGATGCTCCCAAAGATACCGTCACTCTCCAGGTTACCTCCCCACCATCACTATCAGTCGCAACTCAGCCACTCGACGCCCTAGCTACTACCTCAAAGGTTCACAAGGGATATGGCAGCGGAGGCGTGCCGACTTCACCCACTGTGCCGAACTCTCAGGTTTGCTGTAACTGATAGCTTCCGCCGTAGTGGTGACATCCAAAGCTTTGAGAACTAGATCTTGCGCATAGGTCTCGTCTAGGTTTCTTGCAATTTACTTAGGCTGCATTTACTGCCATTCTTCGTATCTTAATTTCATCGACTCACAACGTGTGTTATTTATGTTTTACGGGATTATAGTTCCTTAGTCACGAAAACTCTCACTGATCGGGGCAGATTATTAATATTTGCCGAACAGGCCCAATTGCGATTAAGGAGTGTATTAAGCCAGGATGGTACATCGTAAAAGAGAGTAGGTAGTCATGAAGTGGTAATCTCTGAAAAAGTACATAATAGAAGTACAAGATCAAACGTTCGGCCTAGGTGCAGGCGCTGTTGCTGATCATTGCCCCACAGCGTGAGCACTTGACCCGTCGGTCAAGGAGACAAATACCGATTCCAAGGGGGAACCAGAAGACAGCGGCAAGGACACCTAAGAAATTCGGATTAGGTGCCGTTGGATGAGGGGTACCAAGAATCGGACTCACCTAGAAGACCGTATTGGGTCTGCAGGACGTGCTCGCCAGCCTGAAGACAAACCATCTCTGGATGATCAGGTGGTAGAAGGGATGCGACATGTTCGCCAGTTGCGGGGTTGACGTAGTGGTGCACCATAGGATTAGTGAATCCAGGTTGTACTGCGCCAGAAGATGAGGCTACGACGGCACCATGAACTCCGACAGGGGCTTGCTCTGTTACTGGTTGCTTGACGTCCACCAGTGGTGCAGAGTCTACGGGAATGAGCTGAGCATCTACATGATAAATGTCAGACTTGAAGAGCTGGGAGTATGAAGATTAACTTACCGCGATTGTCGCTCTTCGTGGCCTGATCGTATGCAGGAGGAACCTCATCAGAAGGTATGCCGTTAGCCTGAATATGCTCCATGTTAGTTTACGTTCGTGAAGAGCAACAAGATAGTCGTACCATTGGGCGGTTGTTGTGGTCAATGATCATGGGCACTTCCACCGAAACGCTCCTTATATTTGTCAACGAGCTCCGCAGCTAGAAATTCGCAGGACGAGAGGGAAGGCTGCGCATGCCAAAATTGCGGTGCTGAAGCTGTCGGGCCGTTGCACACGAAGAGGTGTCGGCTATGCCTCTGTTTACCAAAGACTTCCCCATGTTTGGCCCTGGCTGAATGGGGTTATTACCGCTTTGATAATTTTTTTTCCATTGGGCATCGGAAGCAAGCAGTTCTGCCTTCAGCTTCTACTTCCATCGATTCCCTTTTTTCCCTTCCAAAATGGCCAGCGCTGGACAAACCGTCGTTAAGGACATTCCTACTGATGACTTTGACATGACCTCGAAAGACTAGTGTGTATTATGATTGTTATAAACGAACTAGAGCGCGTTGATCTAACATTCAATTAGTTATGCCGATTCTTACGCTCATTTTGGTTCGAATTTCTTGAAATTTTTGGAATCTCCTGTTCTTACGCTTTGCTATAGGAATTCACGAAGAAATGTTGAAAGATACCGTCCGAACAGGATCCTACCGCTCCGCGATCATCAACAACCCACACCTTTTTGAGGGAAAGACCGTGCTTGATGTCGGATGTGGAACAGGTATCCTGAGCATGTTCGCTGCAAAGGCTGGCGCAAAACACGTCGTTGGAGTGAGTTTCTCTATTTTGATGATCGAACTCGTCTTGACAGATGCACCCTGTAGATCGACATGTCGAACATCATTGATCAAGCCCAGAAAATTATTGAGGCCAATGGCTTCAAAGACCGTACGTCTCCGCAGACAATGATCAAACCTTGCCTCATATTTTCGTGCTTTTGAAGAGATCACCCTTGTGAAAGGCAAACTCGAGGAAGCAGACCTCCCTATCAAAGAATTCGACATCATCGTTTCAGAGTGGATGGGTTACTTCCTGCTTTACGAGTCCATGCTCGACACCGTCCTCCTTGCAAGGGATAAGTATCTCAAGAAGGGTGGCCTCATGTTCCCCGATACTGCCGATTTGTATATCGCTGCCATTGAGGACCAGGATTACAAAGAGGAGAAGATCAACTGTAAGAAAAATCTGAAGCATTTCTGCTGTGCTTGGTTTAATAAACCTTCTTAGTCTGGGACAGTGTATATGGTTTCGACTACTCATGCATCAAAGACATCGCCCTCCGGGAACCTTTGGTTGACACAGTGGAAATGAAGGCGGTTGTTACCGATCCATGCAAGATTAAGGTTTGCTCTTCCCGTGTTCGTCACTCGGTCTGCCTTTCTCACACTATCTTGCTCGCAGCACATCGACCTGTTGACAGCTAAGAAGGAGGATCTGACATTTGAATCTCCCTTCGAGTTGACTGCCACTCGGACCGACTGTACGTAAAAACCTAAAGTTTAAACCTGATCGTGCTCATACAACTGCATTCCTGTAGATGCCCACGCTTTCTTGTCATGGTTTGACATCTCCTTTGAGTGCACCCACAAGAAAGTGCAGTTCTCGACCGGACCTCATGCACAATACACGCATTGGAAGTGAGCCTCGTCGCTCAGATCGGTCAACCACAGGGGCGCTAATCTATTTCACCTTTCACCAGGCAAACCGTCTTCTACACACCGACAACCCTAACACTCAACGAAGGCGACCATATTCAGGGCAGACTCACATGCGCGCCTAACGCACGGAATAACCGCGATCTGGATATCGGCCTCACATACCAAGCCGGAAACGCTGAACCCGTGATGATGCATTATAAGATGTGCGTGCATTCTTCCCTTCTAAGCGCCTTCTATTTCCTTCACTTTTGGCGCTGGAGAACCGATCGCTGACCAGGCATCAGGTCTTAATTGCATCCACTATGCATGTGTAATTGTCTTGTCGCTTGCACACGCATACATCCACCCTCTTGAACTCGAATTGGACTTGGAAATGTGGCGTCTTCATACTTTGTGTCCATTGCACTGGCATGATCACCCGATATAAAATTGTGCTGCCCACTTGTGATGGTGGCACTCCTCGCGGCTGGTACCTCCGTCTGCTTCCCTCTCATCTTCCGCTGGAAATATAATCTTACATTATACGTATCACGTCATCCTTGGACGATTTTTACGCATATAGGTACTGATCACGACAAGTTGCAAAGTTGTCGTTATTTCTTGGTCTCTGTTGTAATATCTTAATGTTTAGATGATGAAATAAGACGCATGTAATTGATATACCAGTTCAAGTTCGTGTATAATTGTGTGAGCATAAGAGATTCCGTGGAGACGAATGTGATGAGTATTACAGGGTATTGGTACAGTGTTAGTGTTGACAGATTTTGAGGTATATGCGAAGAGATGGTGAGAGATTAGTACGACATGGTATGTACAATAAGCAAAATGTGAGAAAGCGACGGTCCGGGGGAGTGTGGTTCCAAGAGGTAATGGTACAACATAGCTAATTTTGAGTGCTCGGGTGGTTAACTTGCAGCAGGAACAGAGAATCAGAAAGAAAAGATACTCCAACGAAGGAAATTATATCCTGGCGGTAGCCGTTGACCTGGCCATCCTGGTAACAATTGGCCCTCTTGTAAGCACGGCACTATGCACCGCAGGTCCCAACCCCACCTTCGCCACGTACCCTCCGCCTCGCCCCTTATTCACAAAGAACCCCCACACCGCCAGCACTAGCAACATCCCGCAGAACAATATCATCCTCATCTCTTCCCCCGCTGCCGACCTCTCCGTAACCAGACTCAACATTCCCCTCCACCCTGACTTCTGCCTCGCCTCGCAACTCAGTGGTCGCAGATCCTTGACGTACTTCTTCCGTCTTTGCGTGCTTCCTAATCCCCAAGGCCAGACCACTCGACTGTCTTCTTGGCCGCTTAGGCTTACGGGTAGCCCATGTCGGTCGGTTGTGAGCGTGAAAGATCCGCTTGCGCGACTGGGGACCAGCATCGGGAGGTATGATAGCGAGTACGGTATTGGCAAGGGGTATGACGGCGGGATGAAGGTGAGCGAAAATTGGGATAACCGAGGGTTGTATTTTGCGATACGTGCTGCGCCGGATGAGAGTGTTTCGTCGCCTGGATATTTGACGATCGTGAGGTGTAGTGTACGTAGCTTGGGGAATCCGCGAGCTGTCTTTGAAAAGGTATCCTGTCGTGGATAAGTCAGATATATATACTACCAAAAAGGGCTGGGTCAGGAACGTACCAGTTGGAAAGATGGCTTATTGACACAAGCCAATTCCAAATGCTTCAAATGAGGACAACTTGTGATCAACGACCTCAGAAGGTTCCCGCTGTCATACATCGAATGGAGCATGAACGAGATCTTGAGTTTCTCCAACTTCGTCAACCCCAGTAAGAGTCCTGCGAGTGTCTGTGCTGACACCTCCCTTGTCTGCACCGGATCGCGGAACGTCACGCTCACTAGATGTGGATGCAGATATGGCAACGCTTGCAGCTGCTGCAGTGTCCCCGAGAATGAAGTCAACTGGAGTGCACTTGGGTCCATTGAAGCCAGGTGAATAGGCTGAACGGTGTATTTTGATAGGCTGAGATCCTCTAGATGCGGGTGGGCTTCCAGGAACTGGACGAATGGCCGTTTTGTAGTTGAGTCTGTGAAATCCGGGATCCAGTCTATGGAGACATCCCCAAGGGCTAGTTTGCGGAGTTTAGGCCACCGGCCTTGCACGAGGGCGTGTACGTCCGTAGGGAGGCTTGAACATCCTTCGATTACGAGAACTTCGAGGTCCGGGCAGTCGTTGAGTAGCATGCTCCATAGCTTTCGGCAAGCCGCGTTGTCCTCTGCAGAACCCTCATTAAGTAATTATGGCAGTGGAAGAACCATAGCTTTCGAGCTTACCATCAACGAACATGTCAATATGGGTCTCGTAGAACCCAGACTTGAGCGTCAGTGCGAAGCCCCGAAGATTCGAAAAGTCGAACAGCTAGATTGACGCCATGAGCTCCAACTTCCGGTAGATCGGGAAATAAACATACATGGCTATGGGCCACCAAAGGCATGGTCCCAATCGTTGTCGCAATATACCTCAATTGAGGACACCTATGCCAAGGAACGTCAGACAAAGTTCATGTGACGTAGGTCGGTAGGCTGGAGAGCGGTCCAGTGATGGTGTGGAACCGCTTAACGGTGAGAACACGATACGCACCCCATGCGCAAGGCAAACCACATGTCATCGTGGTAAGGTTTCTCGTCCCCATCCCAAACAAATTCTGCTAGCGCGTCCAAGTTCTTTGTTACTGCGACCTGGCGAACGGCGGCGGATGCAAGGAGACTTGCGGCAACGCGTGATTGTCGCGTATTTGCCGGACGGACGATAAGTTTCCGGATGTGCCGTGCAATGGATGGTCGGCGCTCCAGCATTGCGAGGGTTAGTGTACATTGTTCGATGTTGGATAGTGTGACGGTTTCGTAGAGTGTTGCCGAGATGATGGTGTAGATGTATTTAGACTATGAGAATGGTGACCGGCCGCAAGTCAAGTTCCTGTCAATGCTTTGGCGAAGAGAAACGCACTGTTAAACTGAAATTGAACAAGTCTGCTCTACATTCCAGATGTTTGGCAATCTCAGTTAAGAGGTCGCCAGGAGCCCAAGCCATTGGTGATTGACTTCGAGAGTGGTAGTGCTCAAGCAAGGGTTGGCTTGGCGTAGCCTGCGAGTATAACGTCGACCATAAGTTCCTCAACATTGCCCAGTTTCGTCGTTGGTATTGACGGCGTAGGTGATGGTGGTGGTAAAAGGGAAGAATGCAGCAGATTGCCGTCAGCAGCAGGCCTTGGGGTCCTTCTGTCAGGTCAGGAAAAGATATTATTATGATTTGATCAATGGAGCTAACGGGCGAATTGCCACCCCATACATCCATTCGGCTCAATTGGTCCGGTTATCCGCCCGTTCCGCTACAACCAACATGCCAAAGAAATCGAACAAGGACGAAGCCAACGCCAGTGGAATCGTTAATAGGGATATTATACAACGATTAAACTTCTTGTATCAAGCTAGTGTTTGCCTCAATGCCATCCCAGAAGCAGCGAAGCCGAAGAGCGGGAAGAACAAGCGCCTGGATACTAGGGATCTCGCAAAATTCTATATCGCCGACCTGCAAGCTGTCGGTCAAAAAACGACTGTAAAAATGTACGCAGCAACTTCTCCTGGCCCTAACTGTTGCTTGGCTGACAGCGCTGCGCCGTCTAGCGACCCAAACGTGAAACGCACAATATGCAGAGGATGTAACGCGACGCTCATTCCTGGTACCACAGCTTCAATTCGAGTCAAAAGTGAGTCATTCACCTCAAGTCCTCGCCGAATCCATTTCCGACCAGGATATACATCGCAGAATCAAAGGCGCACGGCAATATCATGGTGTACACATGCAACGACTGCAAGACTTCGAAACGTATACCCGCACCCCCCGCTCCTCAAGAGGAGCTACTGAGCCCACAAACCCAATCTGAGCCTGATAGCTCCCGGAATCCTGACAGAGGCACCGGTGAGGCGCAGCATCATAACCAGAATAGTGCCCACTCGGAAGCAAACCTGGCCATCGCCGTCGTCGCCTCATTAGCCGACGATTCTATGCAAGATTGCAGCAATCAGCCCAATATCGATCACCATCCCTCCTCGTCTTTCTCATCATCACTCATGGCACCCGTGACCGTGGCGCCTGCCCACAATCCTCCCCTTACCGTCTCCACGCACGCATCTTCTACTCAACAAGCGCACCTCTCGGCGACAGAACCTACGCAATCTGTGCAATTACGCCGGGGACTGGATTCAGGGAAGCGTGCACGCCTGCCGCCACATTTTGCGCGTGATGCAGGACATGTCATCTTTGTTGGAAATGAGAGGCTTCCTGAACCAGAAGCCAGCCAGGGCAGCGGGATTTACATCTCTTAACCCTTGGGTTTTACCGGTTTTGGAACGTTTGTTGAATCGATGGAAGATTGCAACACATGGGGTACTTTTGACACGGGGCATTGAAGACAAACCATGGGATAAATTCGGTCCTCGAGGCTTTCAGCTGAAAATTGAGCAACCATGCTATCTGTTCGGCCGAGTATCAGGCCAGGGGTTACTGGGAAGTTTTGGCACACGCTGACAGTTATCGACACCTCACTGCCTGCGGCTTACCTGTCTCCCTTGATTGGGTTCTACGATGCCGATGTCGATGCGGCGGCAAAGTTACCTTGGACAGATGCACTGAAGTCGTTCAACAGGACCCCGGCTTCGTGTTCCTCACTCTGCGGGGACTGGCAAAAGTGGATAGCCCGCAAGCCATTGCGATCTTTCATGCCTCGGTGCGGAGGCATATGCAGTGAGCGGATCGGTTAGCAGAAGTCGACATGTTGACCCACTGCAAAGCTGACTCGATGCATGTAGAAGATTCCAGTAGCTTTGAAAGGCAGTAAAGTGATGGTAGCTTGTTCTCTGGATATACGATGTTACAGTGTATGAAGTTCCGGGGAAATTAAACGTTGATATTGCATAGGACGATCATAACCCGTCAGAATGAATCGTCGTCGTCCAACTTCCACTTATTTTCCTTGATCAGCTTCTCCTCCTCCAGAAGGAACTTGCCTATGCATACATTCCGTCAGCATTCCCGCATCCTCACTGATGATGATGGTTAGAAACATTCAAACGTACCTTCTTTATACTTCTGTCCAGCATCCGCGGCTTTGTGGTAGAACCACCCTACTCGTTCGTTGCAGTTTATGCAGAATACATCTGCAACCGTATGCACACCAGTCCTTCAGAGAGTTATTCAACATGTTCAAGCGGAAGGATTAATGAAGGAAGGAACCTACATAAGCTGTCGGTCCTCTTTCTTTCCTAACCTCACATTCTCCGCTGAATTCATCAAACTAAACTACCCATAAGTTTACAGAGCGCATGAGATGGAATGACGGAACGTACAATCCTCTCCCTTCCCTCCCGGAGAAAGCTTTGCTGATCAATTCATCCTGAAGCACCTAATGCACGGCTTGAGCTTGAGCTTCCTACCATCTACCTGCAGCAAATACAGAGGCAGACGTACAATAGTAACAGAGCACTTTTCACAAGAATATATGGGATGATCGCCGTATGAATGTATAACCGTCGTGGCGGGGTCATCAGATGAGGACGAGGACGAGGAGGATGCTGACGCCATGATTTAGTTCCAAGCTGACCAGTCCGGGTGCCAAATCAAAACTTCGCAGTTTAGTAGAGTCAAGTGGCAATCAGCTACATTCCAGAGTCACGACGACCTGGGTGCCTTCGTTGACGGACAGGACCATTTCAGGTGGATAGGAGCAAGCAACCCAAATTTGGAACACCCCGGGCTTTGGCTCTGTTTGACAATAGCCTCACGTCGCGTCTTCAATTCCGCATTCCGAAGCCGAATACACTGCGAGCAGGAGCTGGCTGCTCAGTGTTGCTCATCGCGTATTGGACCCCTTCCCTCGCCTGGTTGTGGCACAGCCAAAATTGCTAGAGGATGAGCTCAGATCATGAAGATTCATTGAACGTGGAGGATGACGAACATGAAGAGACCGTGATGGAGGCAAATGCCGCAGCACAGAATATCCAGAAGCTCATAGACGCAAGGTTCGGAGTTGGTGTGAGGAAGGACGTGGATGGGCAAGCCGGTGGTGCTGCGGGAGAGGTCAATATGGTTGATGTGTTGAATGCCTTGTTCCCTGATGGTGCGTGTGCATACTTCATGACTGGTTGGGAGTATGCTGATGTTGGTTTACCTTCCTGGCTATAGAGGATGCGTTAGCGCATATTGAACTCGTCCAATCACGGCTTGCAGAGACCCAACTGCAGATGCAGAAGGAAATTGAACTACTGAGAGCTGAGCTCAGGAGGAACCAGGATCCCGAGAGAATGCAAGTCATTCAAGAGATGATTTCCGTGAGTATCATACTTAAACTTTGTCTTATTGGCCCCTTAATTGAATGCTGTTTGTCCCTTCCTAGGACCTTCTGAGTCAAATGTCCCGCATACGCGAAAAGGCCACCGAATCCGAAGCAGTTGTCCGGAACATCACCAAGGACATTCAGATTTTGGACACAGCGAAAAAGAACTTGATTGTCAGTATGACGACATTGAAGAGGCTGCAAATGCTAGGTATGTTTTTGCCTTGACACGGAATAGTATTTTCATGGATGACCGATTGCAGTCAATGCATTGACGCAGCTGGAGGAGCTGGTCAAGGAGAAGAGGTATCACGAGGTTTCTCAGACGCTTTCCGTGAGTTCTTCTCCGCCCCCCTGCATGAGTATCATGACTGAAGGTCGACTTGGCAGGCTGTGGATCAAATCTCGGCGACGTTCAAAACGTTCATGTCTGTTCCTCGAGTTGCACAAGTCTGGAAACGGATACATGATGTGCAAAGTGAACTGAAAACTCAAATCGACGCAGACTTTGACGCATTGTACGGTCTTTGTCTTACATCTTGGTCTCTTTACTCATCTGTTCCTTGCGTATAGCTACCTCCAAGATACCTCTAAACAAATCAAACCCGCTCTCATCACTGAGGCTTGTGCTGTCGTGGATGTCTTGGGAAATGACTTCCGCTCACACCTGATTGAACGCTACGTCAACCTCGAACTGAAAGAATACCGACGGATATTCAGGTCCACTGACGAGGCTGGACAACTGGATAACATCAGCAGAAGGTTTGCATGGTTCCGGCGGTTACTGCATACCCACGAGACGGAGCAAGGAAGGGTATTTCCGAGTGATTGGAGGGTGGCTTGGTACCTCCTGGCCAAGTTTGTGGATATTACGAGGTGTGTACTCAGCTATTCATCGAGCCCGAAGGCTGAAATCGACGGACATCGTATTGACTAGGGATGATATGGCAATGTTGCTCGTGAAGGCAAGACCGACGCTAACCGTGAAGGCGCTCCTTGAAAACCTTCAAATCGTAACAGAGTTTGAGTCCGCAATGGCCAAGAAGTGGGCAACACCTGTAAGATTTGAGGGCTCTTGTCTGTTAATCGCATCGTCTAATCAACCGCGTTTATAGCTACCTACCATCCTCAAGGCCACCGTTAGCTCTCACGCACAGCCCATCAAGACGATATCTTCGGCCTTTGAGCCTCACATGTCAATCTTTGTCGACGCCCAGGACAAGTAAGCACTTCCTCTATAACCCTTTCTTACCCTCTCATGATCTTGACCCGTGTTTCACAGAGTCCTCGCAGACATGCTTGCTCCACACCGCAAAGCCAAAGGCAGGCAGCAGGCACCACCACGTCAATCCCTCGACGTTTCTTCCACGACTGGAGGCCCTGAAACAGAAGAACCAGAGACCCCCGTCCTCGTCTTACCTTCCTCGACGGATCTATTCCTATTCTACGGACAGAGTCTAGAGCAGTGTGCGAAGCTTTCAACAAACCAGGCGTTGTTTGATCTGTGTACGCTGCATAAGAAGTGGTTGAGGATATATGCGGAGGAGGTGTTGATTGCTGGCCTGAAGAGGTGAATTCCGTGGCGTCTAGTGAGGATTCTCGGGAACTGATCTGAATAACAGGCCGCCCACTCAGTCGAGGAGATCAGCAGACACGCGCTACGACCCCAAAGAGCTGAAGCATGCTTGCTTGCTCATCAATACCGCTGACTATTGTCAGACCACCGCATCTGAGGTACCGCATTATGTGCATCAAATTTGGCGGAGAACTGATGCAAATTTGGCGTTTATAGCTTGAGGACAAAATCAAGGGCAAGATTGACGAAGAATTCAAGGAGAAGGTCAGCTTCCAGAACGAACGAGACATGTTTGTCAGGTAGGGTATTACCATCACCTTTCATTGCCTCTCTCACCTTCCTATAGCGTCGTCTCAGCAGCCATCGTCATTCTACTGCGGGAACTCGAATCAGCGTGTGATGCCGCATTTATGACCATGGCTCGAACTACCTGGACTGGCCTGAGCCAAGTTAGCGGGCAATCGAATTACGCAGGCGACCTCGTCAAGGCCGCCGAGCAGGTGGTCGAGACGGTCAAGCCTCTTATTGAGCAGAAGAAGTATCTGAGGAACTTCTTTGACAAGGCTTCTAGGTGAGCACTGTTACGTAGTGAAAGTATCCGACCTGTTGATTGGTTCTGTTCCGTTGTAGCTTGATCATCGGCAAGTTTACGAATGCGATCGTCCGAAGCCGGCCATTGAAGGAGATTGGTGCAGAGCAGGTAGATTGGATGTCTCTGTCATTTGACATTCAGACTGACGATCATCCAGCTCATTATTGATCTGCAAGCCGTCAAAAGTTACCTGTCTAGTATGCCTGGAGAGGCATTGGTCACGCAGAGGTATGCTGACTTCCCATGTTTATTGTTATGTCGGAACTTGGAACTAACGCAATCCAGTTATATACGTGGGTTGACAAAAGGCACTGGCCAGTTGGAGGCGCTGCTGAAAGTCATAGTTACGCCCGTGGTGTGTGGCGTTCGGTTGTTTCATTGAGCTGGTTCTCATTTCGACTAGGATCCTGCTGAGAACTTCATCTTGAATTATACCCTAGTGATCGGCGATATGTCGTCCTTCAACTTCCAGAAGGTAAAGCTTGTCGCATCGTTGTGTGCGTCAGCGCTCAATCTGTTATCCTTCAGATTCTCGACCTCAAAGGAACTCCCAAGGCGCAGCAAAACGATCTTCTGGACTCCTTCTTGAAGATTACGAGCACCAAGACTGACCTCGAAAGCAATTCATTCCTTTCGTCTCTCGATATGGAACCTCCAGGGCCTGGCCAATTGGCAGGTAGCCTAGTCAGCCCTGGTGGCAGTCGGGTCTCCCTTCCAAGCGCCATTAGTAATAACAATGGCGAGAGTATCTTTGCCGCTCTGGCATCCCCTCCATCCACTGGTCCATCAACCGGGTCCAGTATGGCCGAAACGATCTCTGGGAGGATGGGTGGTGGCGAAAAGCGAGAGGTGTTTTCTGGGCTTAGTCGCTTTGTTACATTTGGACTGAGAAAGGATTCAGTAGCGTAGTACGCCAATTGATTGTTTTGGTACTTGTAAAACTTCTTTTTTCGGAGGGCAAAAACTCAGCCAATTCGAGTTTTTCAGTGCCAAGCCATCGCCTTCACAAGACGACAGCCAAGGTAGTCATCAATACTGGAAAAGAAAAACTCTCTGCCTGGGAGTCGAACCCAGCTTTCGCGCGATCAATGTGACTTGACAGGCGCGTGTACTAACCGATATACTAGCAAAGACATATTCATAGTGCGAGCAGGCTTTCCCATAATCATACGAGGTCGTGCGACTGAATCTCCCTGTTTCAATGTCATAATGTCATAGACCCGGCTCTTCTGGTTCCGTCCACAACCTACGTTACACTGGCTGGTACACATGCCTTCTATGGGCGGTGGTGTCTCATATGCTTCTTGAGTGCCTGTGTACATGGAGATGGCCTCTTCTGCTTACTCTCTCTCTCGATGATCGATGGACGATAAACGCCTTGCTACGACTCGGATGTGATTATGGCGCCCAGCTGGTATCAGGGGCATACACCCTTCACGCTCCTCAACTCATCACTTCCACCATGTGTAATCCACATGTCTAGAGATAGAAATCCATGGGTAGATACCACATCATGCTCCTTTGCATTGTCCTACACTAGTCATGGCCAACTCCCCTGCCGTCGTCGAGGATGAAATTACCAATACAGTTGCCCAAGGAAATCTTGCCAATGCAGTTGCCCAAGTCATCAAGCACAATATTCTGAGTCTTCCTAACGGGTCACTGTGGATCACGGCGTCCTCTCATACACAAAATGTTTTTCTCGGAGGTGCGTAATATTTTCTCCTTCAGCGCCTATTCGGGAGCTCATCGTCTTGAAGATGAACGGGTGTCTTCCAACCACCGAACAAGCTTGAGGATGCAGGGGCTTGCAAAGGGAGAGCGCATGGACCTCATCCCTCAAGCATTGCACTTAGAAGAGCTTCTCGAACAAGCTGATAAAGAACTCGACCAACCTACAACATCTTCGATCGAATACAAGCACCTCACGGAGATCATTGACGATATTACGAACGCAACTCTGCCGGTCGTCTATAGGATCTTACGAGATGGTTTCGACCGACTAGATCCTGCTACGAAATGTGCAGAGAGATCACTCCTTGTCGAAGTCAACCATATGCAATCTATTTTAGTTGGGCTTTTGACGGATCGACGGGCGACACGGGACGGGCATACCGAAGCGACCACAGTGGCTAGTGTCTTGAAGAGACTCATGGGTGACGCATGGAGTTACTTTCTGACATTCGTTGGCGAGAAATACAGAATTGCAAGCGTTTGTAGGAAGTTGTACACTTGTCAACTGATGATCAGAGGCCATCTGTAAGTGTTGCTGGTAATCGCTCCTAACCTCGTTTCTCATGGGAATGAATCAATAGTTTCGTGTTCAACGAGGCGAGCTTTGGGCTGCCTCATTCGAAGAAAGGACTGCACCTGCACCGGATCAACATTTGCCGTTTTTTTACCGCAGGATTTTTGTTTCCGTCGAGAAGTGAGACTAACTTGAACATCTCGTGGGTTTTCCTGACACTGCCATAATTGCTTCCTTGGGCGCCAGTTGTCTAACCAAGTCCTCCTTTCCAAGTTTAATGGTGGTCCTGCCGAACAGATTGTTGCGTCAAACTGCTTCGGGGTCTTTCAGCAGGAGGGTCTTAAACTCATTGGGCGCAGCGAATGGGTGAACATGATTGAGGCGGGGGTTGGGCTGCAACTCAGCGTGGTGGTTGCTCGGTAGACACATAAGACAGTGGTTGACATCGGTGGGTCCAGATGCCCTAAATGCAACCATTCTACAACCATCCGTCGCTCTGAAAATTGGGAGGATTGGTGAGCTGGCCTGTTTCATCCCAAGACTCGCGCGTCAGTGGGGCTGGTTACGAGCCTAGCCTGAGCCAATTTCACGATTATTCGCATCCAACGAAATATTGACCATGATCAATCGAATGTCGCATTCACCAATAGACTACCCTACTCGTCAAAATACGTACTACTAACTAATCCAAAAAATATCGTGAAAACAAATCCACCCCCACCAATCCCCTCAAATCCCCAACGAACACCACCCAAATCCCAGCCAACCTCCCGACGCCAAAAACAACCCCGCAACCATTCCCAAGAAGAAGTAACAACTTCAGAGCGAAAAGCTAAGGAGAAACAACGAACGTGAGGGTTCAGGAAGACGCCCTCTACTCAACCCCGAAGGGGAGCAGAGAATTCGCCCCATCCGCCTCGTCGCTGAGTTCCGTTCGCCTTCTTCCGAGTCGTCGTCCCCTCGAGGTGGCGAAGAGATGTCCGTCGTCGAGTAGGTAACCAAGAAAATGAGCGGCGCCAAAGAGAAAATCAAAGACGGCGGTGACGAAAATGGATGGAAAAGGAGGAGCTGGGATGAAGTCCCGACGCGCCCTCGAGTAGGTACATGGATATGAAAAGAAGAGGTAGCTATATGCGTCATTGAAAGAAATCATGTCAAGTATCGTGGTATCATCTAGAGAGGAAAAGGAAACAGAGAGATAGATAGACGGAATAGATATACAGTGCAGGAACAAAACGAAACGAAGACAATAAGTAAATGCGAAATGAGTCGGGAAACGATATGTGCAGAGGCGAGAAACGATGCAAGCAGATAATAGTATCGTACAAGGACGTACACGTCCAAGGGAAGCCAAGAGCTTTTGTTCTTCAGAGATGTGAAGAAGGGGTAGGGGTGCTGACTATATGCGCATATTCCTGACGATGAGGAACATGGCGGACGAGAAAGTCGACGTCGGCGAAATAAATCGATAGATAGGACCTTGCTATGCGCAACGGCGAGCGTCAATTTTGATGTGATATCGTCCAGCGATGATGTCGGCGAGAAGGTGAAAGACTTGAACAATGCCGACCCTTCAGAAAACCCCAACTCCGTTCCACAACCCCATATCTTGAAGCGACCCGAATTGCTGTTGCTCCTGAGGAGCCTGCGACTGCTCGAGTTGAGCAGCGTCGACGCCCAGGGCAGCCAAAATCTGCTGCATCGTGGTGTTCTCTCCATCCTCCGCCCACTCCAAACCCTGTCCATACTCAAATTCCACATCCACTCCGTCAGTTCCATTACTTCCACCCGTAAGGTCGTTGAAATCCATCATCTCGATTCCTCCACTCGCAACCACCTGCTCCCCCTCACTCCCCTCCGCGACGCCGGTAGTGTTGTTGTTGGAGACGGAGCTCACTTCCTGCGATGAACAGGAGTTGGCACCACCCTCAGTCTCAACTTCACCCTTCTTAGTCCCGATCTCCTTCCCGACCTTTTGCGCGACAAACCTGTCGGTCCGTGCTGCAGCGGGTGAGGTTGTGAGACCTTGGACGAGTTGGGAGGTGTTGGTTTCCTGAGGCTGGGCGAGGATTTCCATGAGCAGTGTCTCCATGATGGCGTCGTCGTCACTTGTATTTGAAGTGACTTGTTGTGGGGCTGGAGGGGTGATCGTCGCTGACTGGGGTTGTGCGACTTGGGGAGCGGAGAACAAGAGGCCTGACAAGGCGTCGACGTTGAGGCTACCCGCTGCTGGGGCATCGACTGAGTTGGTGAAGGCTCAGCGATGGACGCCACCCGTGCTAGGTGGCGAGTAGGCTCGGTGTTGACGGACTGGTCGGAGGCGCTCTGGGGTTCAGGTGATGATTGGGGTAGGGATTCGAGGTTAATCGATGGTGTTGAGAATTCAACGGATGAATGTGATGGTGCGGGTGAGATGGGGTAGACAGGTGCGGGTGTAGGGATGGAGGTGGTGGTGGGAAGGGCGGAGGCGAGGATAGGGAGGCCTTGAGAGGCGAGAGCCTTGATAACGGCGTCCCAGCCCTTCTCAAGAGTCTTGATCCTCTCCCTGAGTTCCTCGTTCTCCCTCTCTCTTTCTCGGGCCTCCTGCCTCTTGTGCTCCTCAACGGCTGCCGAGGACGAGGTGACGGGCAAGAGAGGGATGCCTCGTGCAGCACGAAGAGCTCGGTTCTCTTCCTCGAGCTCTGCAACTCGTCGCTCAAGGTACCCAAACTGGGCTTTCCGCCTATCACGGGAGTTCTGTGCTGCGATACGGTTACGGTGTGCACGAGCCTCTTTGCGTTCTTCGGGAGAGGCATCAGTGCGTTGGCGTTTCCTCGACGAAGATGCTGACGAGGATGATGATGTGTTCATAGGTGCTGGTGAGGGTGCATCCATTGATGATGGTGTGGATGGTGCTGGTGACAGGGAAGCCGGGTCGATGAAGTAGTTCATTCTAGCGTTGACGATGGTAATGGCTAAGGAAAAGAATGTGGAATGGCGTGGCCCTAAGCTTTTGTCAGAGGGAGGTTACTGCGGAAGGCAGGACGAGAACGTGGACTTTCGTGAGGATACGTGGAAGCGACGTGGCATTATTATATCACGTTCCCGTCAAAACAAACGTAAACAAGGAGGCTCTGTTTCCCCCTGTTTCCCCGCGCCATCCATCGTTCGCCGATGGTTTCGCCGAGGTCCATGCTGCCGATCCCGTCCAATGACCGTCTGCACATTGACTCCGTGGGTCACATTGAGGCGAAAATTTCTGGCGGAACTTGCAGGGTTTCCCTCTGTTTCTATGTTATTCCCCCGTCTGCTCAAATACACACGATCTTCGCCCAGGAAATGTTCTACGCCGAATATTCTCCTCTGGTCCCTCAGTCACAAGTCTCTATCTCTAGACTCGAGTATATAGGCACCGCGCAAAATACAACAATTTTTGACTCTTGCCTGCCAGAGTTGAGAACCTCCAGTGCGCTCCCGACTGTCAGATGATTTGATGGCGCACTGTGCGCTGCCCGCCTGGACACCGCTTCTTGCAAAAAATTGACTCTGAGCTATGATGTGTAGATGCACGACTGTAGCGGCCGTTAGCCGCCTAAGGGTGAAAGTGGGTGACTGAATATCATCTGCCTCGTTCAACATTGTGAAGCGTTGCTGAGCTCATCATTCAGTCACGCAAAATTAAATAGCCGTCAGAAATTCCAGATGTTGCCAATACAATAGAGACTTTGTCGACGGAACTTCAAGAGTATGCTGCGGGTTATGCGCCCAAGACAACGAGCCAACGGACCAGGCTCGTGATACCAAGTACGCTACGCGGTTCCCAAGGGTAGCAAGCGTTATGCCACCGGGATCTTCCTGATTTTCTACCTCGGAATTTGCCCAGATCCAAAAGTTTCTAGAGGCTTCCGGATGTTTATACCCTCGAATCTTGAGCCTAACAGGCGAAACTTCTCCTACCCTCCTGTGGCTTGCCAGTTTTGATTCAATCTATCCATCATTTTTTGTTGATCTGCTTCAGGCCTGTGGGTCGTTTATGCTTTCGTTAATGATTGTTTCCGAATCATGCTTGACTTGCTCATTGGTTCCAACAAGGATTTAAAAAATGGCAGACAGGTTTCACACTATATATCAATCCATCTTCAACCCAGCAATTTCGACCCCTAGATTTCGCAAGTACACGTCTCAATTTCATCTCACCCGCGCCCAATTGGCCTACCTACACTTGTATGCCATCCCACTCGACTTCTCCAAGATCTGGCTGTACCTAATGTGGTTTATATATCAATACCGGCGAATAATAGAAAGTAAATAACATCAGCCATTATATCTATTGTAACTAAATCGAACTTCAACCATTTCTAACTTCCCCATGCCGTCTAGGTTGGGAAGGCGTTCCTAATCTGCGGCTCCAAGTCGGTCACATCGTCTGAGAAGAATATCATGCTAGCGTCCACGAAAAGTGTGATCGACTTCCAAGAGTCCACTGATTTTGCAGAGGTTATAGTATCAAGTATGCTCCTGAATTTCATGTTAAGCTTGAGAGATTGGAATTTGTTTGTTGGGATAGTTTCGAGGGGAGCCTCGAGCCAAAGGGAGTAATAGAGGACTAACGGGTTTACGTCCATGGTTCTGATTGTAAGGTCAGATAGGTTGGTGTCCTTATCCAGTAAGATTAGGAACAGGAAGGGTAAGTCTAGTCAATGTCGCAGCACCCCAGGACGCGGAATCTATCTGGACCAAGTATAAACACTTGTGAATAATTCAATATCGATTATCAATGACCGTCATGTCTAAGCACTCAGTCAAACTTCTACCACCTCCAACTTCCCCGTACCGTCCAGGTTGGGGAGGCGTTTCCTGATCTGTGGCTCCAAGTCGGTCGCATCGTCTGAGAAGAATATCATGCTGGCGTCAACATAAAGTGTAATCGACTTCCAAGAATCCGCTGGTTTCGTCAAGGCTAGGTTATCAAGTATGTTCCAGTCAAAACAGGCGAAGCAGTTCGTTGAACGCTCGCCCAATGTCATTCTGAGCTTGAGAGATTGAAATTTGCTTGGTGAGATGGAGTCGAGGAGAGATTTGAGCCAAAGGGAGGAATATGGGCGTAACGGGCTGACGTCTATGGTACTGATCGTAAGGTTGGATAGATCGGTGTTATGATCCAGCAAGATCGGGAACGGGAAGGCTAGGTTTACAGTCAGTCTCGCAGTGGTCCAAATCCTGAAAAGGCTCAAAATCTCACCACCATGGTCACTGATCGAAAAGCGGCCAAATGCACTGGCGTTAAGATTGAGGGAAACTCCTAAGGCTAAAATTATCAATCAATATCGCACTGGTCCAGCGCTTAGAATGGTTGGAAAACTCGTTACCGTTTTCTCGCTCTACCCGAACCGCTTCTTCACCCACATCGAGGCGAAGTTCTCGGAGAGAACTTCCTATGTGTCTGAGTAACAGGCCTAATGGTTTAAAGTTCATAGCTATGATTCCATGGAGGACGAGCACCTGGAGATAGCAAGGCTGAGCCTGAAGTGTTGCAAGAAAACTGCCTACAGGCATCGTCATTGATATCTCCAGGGTACGGAGAGAATTGAAGACAGTATCGGGGGAATGTGGTTTGGGACCGTGATCTGTATACCAGAAAGGAGATCCCTGGAGTTGCGCTTGAAAGTCACGAACCCGGCCGAAGCTAGAGACGAACTGGCAGAAATACGACGAACTTGGGAACATGACAGCCCTGAATATCAAGGACTCGACCTGCTTGAATGAGCCTAGTACTGCTAGGCTTGCGGGTTGTATGCGATCGAAAGTCAACATATCAATAGATAGTTTACGTGGTGCCATGGGAAGCTTTGAAAGGCGGGCGCAGATACCATCCAACTCTCTGTATGCAGCTACAATGCTGTCATTGGACGGATAAGCTCGATCTGGGCCTATGATATAGAGCCAGCGGATGTGGTGAATGAAGGTGCATTTCGGATGATCAAGAAGCATCATTATCTTATCAGTGTGCCCGGCCATATGAGGGTGTCCTCTGAAGATAGGCAAGAAGCGGAATGACCAGAAAACATTCCGTGATCGCGCAAGCCAATCCCTGGACACCAATGCGCAACGATTGAGAGTCACCGTATCGCCGTTAAGCTGATCGAGGATCTTGTCGTGAATCTCTGGTGGTATATCGTGGGATGTGGCCATTTGAGTTCTGATGGTCGTCTGAAAGCTTTACAGAGGTATGGAGGGCCTGGTTTATCCAATTGAAGACGCCTGACAGTGAGAAACTTCTCAAGGTGCACCTGACTTTGCTTCCATCAACTTTGAAATACAATAGAAATGACCAATCAGCCCAATGTGTTGGTGTTATGAGCAAATATATGGAAGACACGAGACTGTGTACGCTCTTGAATTACGGCTCCCTCGCGGTATGTACACGCAGGAGAATGCAAGCGGACTGATGTAGCATTCAAGACGGAAGATAATCAACGAGAGCACAAGTGGCCTGGGCAGACATACCCTTGCTTTGACAAAGGTGATTTTCTTGAGTAAATTTAGAACACATGACAGGTACGAGTAGAGGTAAACGCAATCAAAATTCAGCTGCTCGAGATAGTCGGATGCCGAACAGCGGCAAGAATGCCTTCTCCTGGCATGGTGAAACGTGAGGGTTCAGGCCAGCGCCGCATCAGGGAAACTTGAGCGTCACAATCTCGTTTATGAGTTGCTACTTTGAAGATGTGTTTATTTACTTGTAGAAGAGTCGAGACGCGGATAACCCAAGCTATAATTCTGAGACCTTGATCATCTACAGGCCGAGAGCAGGCGATTCGGAAGTGTCCAACCATTGCTTTGAAGGTTTCCCAAAACGTCAAGTGAGTTCAAGTCCTTTGTGATTATGAGACAAGACCTTTGGGCGTTGAAACCGAACAGAAGAAATCCAAATGAAATCCCATGAGCAGGGTCAAAAACCCAGTCAAAAATTCGCCCATATGCTCCTGCCCTAAATCCTTTTAGAGACCGGTACCGGTCACTTGATTACGAGGTCTCCATAACGTGAACAGGAGCCATTACCTCCCAGAACTTGCAATCGAAATTTCACGGTGGCATATCGATTTGAGCATCCCAGGCTACAAATTCTGCTTACATCTGAAGGTCAGCTTTTTGTGACCTATTGGTAAGGACGACGGTTGCGAGGCAGAGCCATTTTCTGCTTCCGAGTCGAAAGGAAGGCTACCCCGGATGATGTGGCGCTGGAGTGCCTTGCCTTCACACACCCACTGAGCCCTCACCAATTCATTTTGGACGCACGCAGAATGACCTGGTCGACAACTGAGCTTCTTTCTACCACGAACACCCAGCTCTCTGGGCTATTAAGGGCGTACTTGGAGAGCTAACATCCTTTCTTCTCTGCATCCGGGTTTTGCTGGGGTATCCCAACTTTTCACTCCTTTGAAACGCTAGTACCGGAAATATGCCGTTCTTTACACTCACAATCGAGGACTACTCCCCATTCATCTCATACACGTCGGACTGGATTCCTGGAACGAGTGCAGATGATAACTCCACGAAAAGTTACTCGCAGTCAACATTCATGGTCACGCACAAAGCAGGCGGAACCGCCAAAATCGCATTCAACGGAACGGGCATTACGATATTCGGAGCGAAGCGCACAAACCATGGTCGTTACCAAGTGAACATCGACGGTACTGATACACCAGCAGCTAGTGGCTCTGCTACACCCTGGCAATTCCAGGTGCCGCTCTTCGATATCCACGGCCTACAACAAGGGCCACATACCGTGAGCATTACCAATGAGGAGGAAGGGCAATACTTGGATGTTGACTACGTAAGTCCAAATTTACTTATCTTTTTTGACCGACATACTCAAGGGCAGCAATCTAGGTGACAATTGAAGGCGACGTCGGGGAGGACAGCACGGGCGAACTCTATGTGGTCAATTATCAAGATTCGGACCCCAATATCTCCTATTTGCCATCACCCTCCCAATGGTCGACAAACCCTCCAAATCTTGGGACTTTCTTTGGCTCAAGTGGGCAGTGAGTTTACCAGATGATGGTTCCTCTTGCAGTCCTGACCCCAAGTTTCAGCCTCACCTCGAGCACAGGTGCCGCTTTCAATTTCACCTTCAATGTAAGTCAAAGAAGTTGTTAGGAGCCTCTCATCCACAAACTGACGCATTGCCCTGTAGGGTCAGCGTTTCCAGGATATTCCAGCGTCTCTGCACTTGGTCTGACTTGGCGTTTACAGGCGATGGGGTGTCGCTATACGGCCCCATGAGCACAAATGGTGCGCCGTATAAGGTGTCACTTGACGGCTCACCCCCGACCAGATACCAGTCCCAGGTTGACCGCTATCTACCTCAAGCCCTTCTCTACCATGCCACAAATATCGGTGCAGGAGAGCATCATCTTCACGTCGACTACGAACCTTCGGGAGACGGTCAGGTGTTCGTAATCGACTATGCCAACGTCTACACTACGAACCCTACCAATTCGAGTGCTAGTGCCTCAGGCTCCGGCAGCGCGACAGACCCCTCGGGCTCTCCAGCAGCAGAACCAAGTGGTGATTCAAAAGATGGCTCATCGTACGTGTTTGGTTCAAAATACCCTTCATCTGCTGACCAGCGTATTCTGGTGCCAGTTCACCACAAGGTAGCTCGGGTCTCTCAGCCGGCGCTGCTGCAGGTATAGCGATTGGGGCGTGCCTCGTTACTCTTCTCGTCGCGGGGCTCATCTTCCTTCTCATACGGCGGAGGAGGGAGCGGCAACTCAGCGAGAAGACCATACCAGCAAATACCGTGGAGCCCTACCCCACACCTACAAGTGGCCTACGCGAGTATTACCAGCATCTCCCTGGTCAACGGCCGCCTCTTCTACACATCCAGACCAACTTTGACACCTTGGGAACGCCAAGTACCGACTCGCCCTCCGCGGATCCAAGACGACTCACGTTGCCTTTGAATCTCAACAAGTCCGCGTTCTCGCCGATAGTCAATCAGACCAGACACACATGGGATCCTCGTCTTTCAACAGGGGTGATCGGATCGCCCAACACGTCTCCTGCCGCATTCGTGAGTTTCTTCATGTTGGCTTCTTTCGCCACTTCTCATGACACCTTTATAGAACTCTCCCGCCCTACGAAAACCTCGTGCTGTCATGAGTACCATTGTCGAGCGAGATTTGAGACTAGGTGTCAGTCCACCTGATTATTCTCAAACATATTAGGTTTTATCACTTCTACACTCTTTGGACTTTTTTCGCCTTCGTCATCTGTTGTATCAATTTACCAGTCACTCTGTATCATACCTTCCGTCTCTATTCTTTGGGAAGTTCATGGGAATCTCGGTGGCCACTCATGCTACGCCTCTTCTTTGTCCTGACCATGCCTCCCCTATCTTTTGCACACGTCCGCACACAAATTTTACCCAACTCGAAGATCAACCCATGCTGAAAGATGGTGATCTTCATTGTGGTGCATAAGAAACGTGAAAAATATCCATATGATTTGCCGGTAGCGCCGGCATATGGACCATATTTGGTATAGACCCGCGGACAGCGTATGATCGGGCGCTCTTCGAACCATCTGCATCATTTGCTGGAGACGAATAATTGAAACTACTGTATCCAAAGCAATGCCCAAGCTCTCTAGGCGGCTTCTATCACGGCTAGCCCCCGCCCGGATTCTAGTATCCGTGCTTTGCTGCGCGCCAAGCCTTGTTGGACTGTGCTTTAGGCCCCTTGCCACCACCAACGGACTTGTTGCTGTGCAATGCCTTACTTCACTCTGACCATTGAGGATTACTCGCCGTTTATCACCTATTCATCGGGCGACTGGTCACCAGGTACTAGTAATGGCGATAATCTCGCGTACCAGTGAGTTTTCATGTTGTTTCAATCCCGGTCGTGCGTATATGATAACATCACAGGTATTCTCAGTCGACCTTCATGAAAACGACGAAAGCCGGAGCAACGGCTACGGTTGCTTTCAATGGAACTGGCATAACGGTCTATGGTGCCAAGCGCCCGAACCATGGGTTTTTTCAGGCGAATCTCGATGGTCAAAATAATACCCCAGTCAATGGAAGCGCGAAGGATCTATTCGACCAGGCTCTCTTCCAAGCCCACAACCTTAACCAGGAATTGCATCAGTTGCAAATTACCAATCAGAACGAAGGCCTCTACCTGGACATTGACTATGTGAGTTTGGCCTGCTTCTTTACCCTGGTCGTCCCGCTCATACGTGGAATTGTACCAAAGGTCACGATTGAGGGCAATGTAGGAGAGAAGAGCAACAGCAAACTTTATGTAGTGACCTACCAAGATTCCGACAACAGCTTCGAATATCTTCCTACGGCGTCGCAATGGTCGGCAAATCCAGACAGTCTAGGCACCTTCTCTGGGTTGAGCGGGCAGTAAGTAAACTTGATTCCGAATTCTCCACGACGCTCATGATCATGCGTATCCAGCTCTACAACAAGTACTGGAGCTTCTTTCGACTTCTCATTCAATGTAAGTGAAGCTTTTATCTTTATTGTAATGCTGACCTGACCAAACTCCCAGGGTTAGTCTATCCCCTCCAACCACTTTCTTGTCGATAATCAGATGACTAGGCGACGGCGTATCACTCTACGGCCCTTTGAGCAAAACGGGCGCGCCTTACACGGTTTCACTCGATGGGGCCCCGACCACAAATTACCAAGCCATTAGCGATCGATATCTTCCACAAGCCCTTCTGTACCATGCCACTGACCTTGGGGGCGGCCAACACCACCTGAAGGTCTCATATACCCCGAACGGGAATAACCAGGTGTTCGCAGTGGACTACGCTAATGTTTACACAACAAACGTAAACGCCAGTTCTTCAAACTCGGACGGAGGCACGGGCTCTACGAATGGCGGTAATTCGTGAGTTCTAATCATTTCCGCCATTTCGTGATCAAACACTGAGGTCGGTTCCCCGTTATAGTGACTCAGGCTTGTCTGCAGGCGCAGCTGCTGGAATAGCAGTCGCTGCTTGTATCGTGGCAGCACTCCTTGTTGCGCTAGCCTTCATCCTCATGAAACGGAGGAAGCGACAACATGTCAAGGAGATGAAGCAGACCAGTACCGTGGATCCGTATACAACCAATGGCACCAGTCATCTAACGAATTTGGGAACCCCGTCCAGCACACACCCTTCCCACTTGCCAGGTACCTTCGGATCTGGAGCTGCTGCGGCTGGAATACCAGCGGGTGCCATGGCTGGCGGCTACCCTACCGGGTCAACATCCGACCTCAATTCGGGAAGACACCGGACCGTGGCCTCAGACAGCAACACATCGTCGTCAAACCCGGCGAGGTTTGCTGCTGCTAGCTCGGACGGCGGGATTTCGGATATGTATGGCGAACTGGTAAGCGTAACTGTTCTGATTTGTTCCCGCCCTTCGACCTGATCATATTCTCCTGCTAGCCATCGCCAGTGGGTATGACAAAACCGCGGTTGAATGCAGGCGACGTACAGCGAGAAAGAACGCCCGTTATGAGCCCTCCGGATTATCTGCAGGCTACCTACGGACGTCGATGACATTCGAGAGCCATGATGTTTCTTCTTCTGGCGACACACTGTCATTATTCTTCATTTTGCCTACACACGTTCTATTCTTGATTTAATATCGGCACGGTCTTTGACATTCTTAGTTTAAAGGTGGTTCTTCAACTTAAGCTGTAATACAGGCTCCAACAACCCGTGAGAAAGTGGGCAAAGCAAACGGAGCGATCTGGGTTGTTGGTCACAGTGGCCAGCCCTCTTCACGTGACTCGTCTCAGTGGACGCGTCTCATTCTTTATATTCGTCTTCACATGCTCTCCCGAACCTGGAAATCCCCAAGAATGCGCTTGCAGTAGAAGACATCACTTGTTTAAAAACCAGGGCAGACCCTTTGAATCTTGCTCTTGGCAATGGACTTTTTTGGGGTTTGGCCTTGATGAACTCTAGCGCCAGCAAGACAATCAAAAGTCGAAGATCAACCATGATGCATGATGATTGGTATACTGTAATCCCAAGCCAAAGGATAGTGATTTGCTGATGACACGGTGTATAGTGACCGTTTTTGGCAGATGCCGTGTGGCTATCATCGGACGCTCCTCCAAGGCTCCAACCATCAGTTGCTTGGAGGAATCCACTGATGACTGCATCGAAGCAATGTTCAAACCCTCCAGGCTTCTATCCTTCGTGCTTTAGGCTTGGTTGGGCCGTTCCTTAGGCCTCTTGCTGTCGCCAACCGACTTGCAGCTGCGCAATGCCTTACTTCACTCTGACCATCGAGGATTACTCGCCATTTATCACCTATTCATCTGGTGACTGGACACCATTTAGCAATGTTGGTGACCCTCTCGCTGACCAGTAAGTTTCTAGTCGCTTGATTGCTAGTTGTGTCTATATATGTTAACAATACAGATACTCTCAATCGACGTTCATGAAAACGACGATAGCTGGAGCAACGGCAACGATTGCTTTCAACGGAACTGGTATAACGGTCTATGGTGCCAAGCGCCCGAACCATGGGTTTTTTCAGGCGACCCTCGATGGCCAGAATAGTACGCCAGTCAATGGAAGCGCGAAACCCGATCTATTCAATCAGACTCTCTTCCAAGCCCACAACCTCGACCAGGGGTTACATAGATTACAGATTACCAATAAGAACGAAGACCTCTACGTGGACATTGACTATGTGAGCTTAGTTTTTTTTTTTACCCTAGATGTTCCGCTCATTCATGGGGTTTACCAAAGGTCACGATTGAGGGCAATGTAGGGGAGAATAGCAATGGCAAACTCTACGTGGTAAACTATCAAGATTCCGACCCCAGCTTCAACTACCTTCCCTCAGCATCTCAGTGGTCGGCAAGTCCAGACAGTCTGGATACATTTGCCGGGTCCAGCGGGCAGTGAGTAAACCTGATTCCGAAACCTCCATGAAGCTCATGATCATCGTTTGTACTTAGTTCCACAACAAGTGCTGGAGCTTCCTTCGACTTCTCATTCAACGTGAGTGAAGCCTTCTTGTTCGACTGTATGGTTCTCCTGACCAAAACACGCAGGGTTAGTCGACTGCTCCCCAGCGCTTACTTGTTGATAATCAGATGGCTAGGCGATGGTGTATCACTCTACGGCCCTATGAACGTCACTGGAGCGCCTTACACAGTATCACTCGACGGGTCCCCAGCCATAAATTATCAAGCCATCACCAATCGATATCTCCCTCAAGCCCTCCTTTTCCATGCCACTAACATCGGGGGCGGCCAACACCACCTAAAGGTCTCCTATACACCAAACGGGAATAACCAGGTGTTCGCAGTGGACTACGCCACCGTTTACACAACGAATTCAGACGGAGGTGGGGGATCCACGAATGGTGGTAACCCGTAAGATTACCCCGTTTTCGCCCTTCCGTGAATCAACACTGAGGTTTCTTCCCGTCCTAATAGCTCGCGCTTGTCTACCGGTGCAGCTGCCGGAATAGGAGTCGCTGCTTGCGTTGTCGCCGCACTCCTTGTTGCTCTTGTCTTCGTCCTCGTGCGACGTAGAAGACGACAACCTGCCAAGGAGGTGAAGCCGACCAGTACCGTGGACCCATATACAATCCATGGCGCCACCCATCCACCAAATCTGGGCACCCCGTCGAACACATACCCTTCAAAGCTACCAGGTACTTTCGAATCTGGAGCTGCTATTGTGGGTATGCCAGCTGGCGGCTACGCTACCGGGTCTACATCTGACTTCAAGTCGGGAAGACACTGGACCGTGCCCTCAGAAAGCAATACATCGTCATCGACCCCGATGAGGTTGAATGCAGGCGACGTACAGTTAGAAAGCCCTCCAGATTATATGCAGGCTATTTACGGGCTTCGATGATGATGAGGCTTTTATCTGGGTGGGTGTGTGATGCTCGGTAATGTTTCCCGCTGTTGTTGTTCCGTATTCTACATTACAATATATTTGACAACTCCCTATTGCGCTGTTGAGAATACCTGTAGGGCTCCGTCTTCCATTGGTTCCCCCACGGGGTCTTCGAAAATGTGCGAGAAAGGGATAGGCGGAATCATGCGCACGTTCGCGCTGTGATTCGTCGAGGTAATCAGTCAACGCTCGCGCTGTCGGACGCGCCTCAGGCCGGGTTCTACCTCATGCTCTCATGGTCCATCGTTCGCTGAATATCCCAGAGATCATACTCGCGACACGTGCAAAATTGACGGGCGCCCTCAGAAAACACGAATGACCTTATCAAAACTTGCTTGAGATAATCCAAGGTTGCTTCAAATTTCCAGACTCAGACTCTGTCCTTGATGAACCCTGGAGCCGAAGAACGCTCTTATCTCTCGACTGAAGCGTTCTCCTGCCGACAACGGGAACTTATTGGGAGGTTAAGCTGACGAGATGCATCTCTTACCTTCGGACATCGGTGTGCAAAATCAGCTCACAATCGAATTTGCGTCCACCTACGTACTTCGCTATCCAGACCATCTCGCACAGTCGAGGTGGGAGATGTAAGGCATGATACATGCAGAATCGGGGATCCATGTCCCACTGAATGGCTTCCTACCAATGCACAAGAACCGGCGGAATTAACGTTTTGATGCCAAACAATGTTTTTATGCCGATTACCCCGGTGTATAGTCCGTCTGTGGTAAATCCTTGCAGATGCCTTGTGATCCGAGAGTGAGCGCTGACTTTCGAAGCATCATTTATTAAGGGTGAACAATACAATTCATAGAGTATATCAACAGGATGTCCTCGCTCTGTGCACTCCTCACTCTCGTTCCAGTGTCTGCCCTTTGCTTTGGTTGAAGCTTCCGTCCTTGTTTGGGGGTGTTCTTCAGGGGGTTTCTACTCGACTTGCATAGCTCAATGCCTTATTTCACTTTGACCGTCGAGGATTACTCCCCATTCATCACCTACTCCTTGGGTGACTGGGCTGCAGGATCGAGTAGTGACGGACTCACGGACCAGTAAGTTTGTGACGTTGATCATTTCTTGGACGTGCCTAAATGTCAACTTTATCAAAGGTACTCCCAGTCGACGTTCATGAAAACGGATAAAGCTGGGGCAACGGCAACGGTTGCTTTCAACGGAACTGGTATAACGGTCTATGGGTCCAAGCGTCCGAACCATGGGCTGTTCCAAATGAGCGTCGATGGCCAGAGCAACGCACCAGTCAATGGATCTGCAAGTCCCGACATCTTTAACCAAGTGCTGTTCCAAGCGCGCGATCTCGATCAGGGGTTTCATACTATGCAGATTACCAACCAAAATGGCGGTCATTACCTGGACATAGACTACGTGAAGCTCGCTTGCTTCTTCGCCTTCGCTTTTTAGACTAACGCGTAGCTTTCCGATAAAGGTCACAATCGAGGGTAATGTCGGGGAAAATAGTAGCGGTAAACTCTATGTTATCAACTACCAAGACTACGACACTAGCTTCAGCTACCTTCCTACGACATCGCAATGGTCTACAAACCCAGACAGCATTGGTACATTTTTTGGATCGAGTGGACAGTATGTCAAGCCAACTGCGGGCTTTTGCCAGTGACCGTTGCTCATACTTGTAAATTTCACCTTAGCGCCACTACCACTTCTGGCGCTTCTTTGGACTTCTCTTTCAATGTGAGTTAAGACTTTCTGTGCGGTTGTATACTCAATCTGACCAAAATATCCAGGGTTAGCCGATTGAATCCTGCCACTTTCTTGTCAATAACCATTTGACCAGGCGATGGTGTGTCACTCTACGGCCCTACGAGCCCAACTGGATCGGCTTATACGGTGTCACTCGATGGGGCCTCAACCGCTAGTTATCAGGCCGTTAGCAATCGCTATCGGCCTCAATCCCTCCTGTTCCATGCTACCAACATCGGAGGAGGGCAACACCACCTCAAGGTGTCCTACAAGGGCAGTGACCAGGTTTTCGCAGTGGACTATGCCAACGTTTACACAACGAACTCAAACACTACCCTAAGCGCTTCAACCCCAGATGGTGGCGGTTCTTCGTAAGTCCTGATCATTTTGGTTCGTCTATTTTCGACCACCTTGTTGACCACTGAAACCTCATTCCGGACAGATCCTCTAATACTAGTAGTGATAGTAACTCAGGCTTGTCTCCTGGTGCAACTGCCGGCATAACACTTGCGGCTTGCATCATTGCAGCACTCCTTGCCGCCCTTGCCTTCTTTCTCATTCGACGCAGGAGCCGACAAAATGTCGAAAACATGGAGCAAACCAGTGAGCCCATCATTAACCCGTTTACAACGATCGGTACCGGTCAACAAACGTATTTCGCGGCTTCATCTGGAAAACACCCTTCGAACCTCCCTCTTGCCTTTGGAGCTGGGGCTACTTCACCTGGAATCTCACCAGCTGCCGTAGCTACTGGCCATGGTGCCGGCTCTACATCCGACCTCACTTCAGGAAGGCATGGCGCCGTGCCTTCAGACAGCAATGCGTCGTCATCAAATCCAACCAGGTATGTTTTCAACCCTGCTGGTAGTTCAGATGGCGGCATTTTGGATATCAATGGGGACTCGGTATGCCTATTTACTCTGATTTATTCCCACTCATTCAGTTGATCATGATTTTCCACCAGCCATCACCAGCTGCAATGACAAAATCACGGTTGAATGCAGGTAGCGTACAGCGCGAAGGGACCTCGGCTGCTATCAGCCCTCCAGATTATATACAGGCTACCAATGGACGTTGATGGCGTTTGGGCTCTTCCCTCACCGATACGGGACGAACCCCGGACGAACCGTGCAGTGTTTCTCTTGCTTTTCGCAACATAGCTATCTTTCCTTATTCCGCCTGACATACCTCTACTATTGTTTAATATCGCAATTTTATATTTGGATTAGTTCTTTCTTTGGCTCCCTTTCCTAATATATGGTTCAAAGGTGATTCGACGTCAAAAAACTCCATCGCAAACTTTCCAATCAACTAGCGAGAAAATGTCAAAGCAAGCAGCGTTCCTGTATAGGACCTCATGCGGTAATCAACAACAACACAGCGCCATTGGTCCGGCCAATGCCGCAGGCGACAACTGACAATGGACGTGTCTTGTCCTAGTTCTGTACACATCCTTCCATGCTCCCTCGTTGCCTAGACATCCCAGAACTCGCACTTGCAATATGCAAAGAATTGGCAGCAGATATCACTCTTTCGGAGACACGGACGAACTTGTTAAATCTTGGTTTAACCAACAAACGATTTGTGGGCTTTGCGCTTGACGAACTCTGGCACCTGCAAGACAATCTCATTCCTTTAATGAAGTGTTTTCCTCGGGATAGTTGGGTGTTGGAAGATCAAGGCGGAAAGATGAATTTCGTACGTTGACGAGAATGTGCTAATGGTCAAAGTGTTCAAGATCTTTTCATATTCAGGCATTTATCCGCCATCTCAACGAGGAGGACTGGATCAGGGTTCAATTCTATGCGCACCGTATCCGACGTCTCGAAAGCCGAGACGAGTGGCTTCCACAGGACGCTTGGGCTGTTGTGGCCGCGTCAATGCCTCCCCATGCTGCCGTGCTCCTTCCCGAACTCAAGGAGATTGATTGTCGCCGGCTGAAAGGTGTATCATATACATGGCTCAAATTGCTGCTCCCCTCATCCATTCACACTTTTGAAACGTCCATATCTACGTATTCGCCGCCGCAACTGTCGTGTCTGTCGAATCTACCCGCGTTGTGCCCCAAGCTACGATTACTAGAACTCGATTCAATAACGGATGAGAATTTTTCGCATATCAAAGCAATGCTACAACGACTTCGATCTCTTGAAGCTCTTCGTGCGGCCGTCAGTCGAAAATCAATCCATTGGATCTCTCTCCATTTGCCATGGTTGAAACGCATCTGGTTTAGCATCGGCGACGATGAAAATACAGGAACATTGTTGCTCCAATCAAACTCTTTACCTTCGCTTTCTGAACTTGTTCTTTCTAATCTCAGGATGGCGGAAGTGACTGACCTACTTTCGGACAGGCCTCTGTGTAATCTCAAAATAATCGGATTTTGGTTTTTGACGGAATCATCGACAGAAAGGTGGTCGCAGACCATGACATGCTTGCGGCAATACGAGCGGTCTCTCGAGACGATCTGTATTCACGAAGGACAGTCAGATTCACCTCCGAATTGTTGCCCAATTACCCCGAAAGGTGCTCGAACCGCTGTTTGCCCTCCCCGGGCTCACCGGGATCCAGTTGCACACCAAGCTGGCAATCAACCTCGATGATGAATTTTACCTGGAACTTGCCATCCACTGCCCCAACCTCGAAGGCCTCTGTATCTTGGGCAATACTCCCCTCCTTTCAAAGACCACTCTGCAAGCATTTACGTTTCTTGCCCAGTGCTGCCCCCGCCTCGAGATGTTAGGCCTGTCCTTCGATGGCCGAAAAGTCCCCCCACTCCCATCGATCGAATCCGGCCATTTCAAATCCAATCATCTCATTACGAGGCTTTTTGTAGGACGTGCCCCAGCCACAGATACCGCTGGAGTCGCCACATTCCTATCTCTTGTCTTTCCCCAACTCAGCACCTTCGGTGGAAACCCTTGGGCCGGGCCCCATAATACACAGGTTTCTGAGCAGTGGAAACAAATACAGCAACATCTTGAGGTTGTACGACGGGTCAGAAGCCACCTTCAGTGACGTTGGACATCGATGTGCGACGTTCGCCACTGCTACTGACCTCCCTCCCGACGCGAGGGAGGCTACTGCCAAATTATAGAAGAAGGAACATGGTATGCAGTTCAGCGTCACGCTCCCTGAGTCTAACAAGTATGCGGGGAGCTGGGGGTCTAGTCCCAGGTGACTTGGAGATCTAGAATAACAATTTCACATAGTCTTGAGCCTTTAGCATAAATTTCTAATTTGATACGTTACCTTTGTTGCTGTTTCCAATATATTGAACGATTTGTACTACACTTATAGCTTTCAGAATCTCTAACCCAGCATTTGACGCGTGCTCCGGACGCGTCGTAAATTTACAACAGGGGTGGGAAAGTTTGATTTGTCCGCCTGGAATGGTGTTATCGCATCCAAGCTTCAAAGCTTCACTAGCACCCTCCACAGTCCACCTTCCAGTATGATTCCACACTGCCTAGACGTCCCAGAAATCCTCCTCACAATATGCGAGGAATTGATCATCGATATACGGGAGGGGAAAAGGGCACTACTCAACCTCTCACTGGTCAACAAACGCTTTCAAGACGCAGCCCTCAAGGTGCTATGGAGCGT
This sequence comes from Clitopilus passeckerianus, assembly GCA_944990035.1. Taxonomy (NCBI): domain Eukaryota; kingdom Fungi; phylum Basidiomycota; class Agaricomycetes; order Agaricales; family Entolomataceae; genus Clitopilus; species Clitopilus passeckerianus. The sequence continues at coordinate 177,322 of CALYLX010000139.1, forward strand.
TCAAACTAGTCTTATCCCACTTCTGAAATGCTTTCCCGATAAGACTTGGGAATATACACATGGCGAGCTAATTGACGGACAAGTTGTGCAGAAGTTGGTATGTCAAGACTGGGAATCGCTAGCCGCAAAAAGCACCCAAATTTCGCTTTTTATTTACCCTGGCTAATTTTTATTGATTTACAGTCATTCATTCGATACCTCCGCGATAAAGATTGGCAGAGGGTTCGAATCAATGCGCGAAGGATAGAGGTCCTTTGTTGGAGTCCAAGCGAGACCAAGGACCTTTCACCCGATTTATGGCATATCCTGTCTGCCTCCCTGCCGTCGACCATGAGGAGCCTACTCCCCAAACTACGAGAACTACATTACCCTAACGAAGACAAGGCATTCTATGCCCTCGACCTTCCATTCTCCGCCTCCGTCCGCACCTTCGCGCTTTCACTGAATGGGTCTTTACCCCTGCGAATATCGTGTTTATTAACTCTTCCCGAAATAAGCCCCTCTTTGCACAGTATCATTATATCCGGATACTCTCCAGGCTGCCTTTCAGGCTTAGGTCCTGCCCTATTCAAATTTAAATCGCTGCGAAACCTAGTGGTCAAGGCCGGCATCATCAGAAAACCAATGCATTGGCTCTCCGCCCATCTGCAATCGCTAGAGGAGCTTGATCTTTGCTTCGACATCCCAAGAGGCAGAGATTTCTTGCAAAAGCCGCTCAAGCAAGGCTCATTCCCGAACCTGAAGCAGGCCACGTTGAGAAATATCAGACTCTCCCTGGTACCTCAACTACTCAAACCCATCGGCTCATCCGTTTTACGCGAGATCAAGATCCACCTCGCCAAGGGCGCAGATGAAGAAAGATGGACGCAAGCTCTCATTGCTCTCCTACCGTTCCAGAATTCGTTGACCACGGTCGAACTCCATGAAAACAACCCAGTCACCCATTACATGCTCACTCGTGCCTCACTCGGGCACCTGTGTGTCTTATCGGGTCTCGAAAGCCTTCATATATGCACGACCGCAGCTCTCGCTATCGGGGATGACTTCTTGCAGGTTCTCTCTGCTAGTTGCCGGGAATTACGTGACTTGGCAATTGCGAACAATGGCATTCGCGTACTGGCCACGCGACCCACCCTTTGCGGACTTCTGCCTCTCTTTGAGCATTGCCCGAGATTTGTTCAGCTTTCTCTGTATATCGACGCAACTGTGACGCCGTTCGTCGCGCACCCTTCCACCCAGTTCGGAGTCACCAACACGACCATGCTTGTTTTCCATGTTGGCTACTCTCCGATACTCGACACAGTCAAAGTCGGCGCCTTCCTGGCTGCAGTGACGCCGAATTTGGTGAGGATCAACTGCCTGGCGGGGCCGTACGCACCATTGTGGGAGCGGACGGTCCTGCACCTACAGGTGGCGAAGGCTGTTCGTAACTAGAAAAGTTGGGCTGACACAATACCACTGCCTTTGTAAGATTTATTTATCATTATACCCGGAACCACAGATAATACTTCCTCACTAATATAGAATATTGAAAGTGTAATAAAGTACGTCTTAAAATACAGAACTTTAATCAGACAAATGGATAAAGCTGTCGCCTCGACGCATAAGGGTGAGAAAGTATAATAATTCGCTCAGCAGATTATCGATTAGTAGTAGTGACTCGACTATTCTTTCTCGTAGGTGACATATTCAAGACTTCAAGCTTCAAGTCGGGAGTCTCAGCAATTGATTACATGTTCTTGGTATCGCGCTCTTGATGTCAAAACCAATATGCAGACAATACAAGAGTAAACGCTGTCTATCTCTGGCCTAGTGACTCGGAGTGTGTGTCGCCTTTAGCCCTTCGGTAAGAATAGCCGCCACAATAGAATGAGTAGCATCCCCAGGATGAAATACTTTCTCATTCCACCGAACCCACTTCTCTGCCCTCGCCCCGTCTGCTTGCTCACATATCAAACCTGCCCCAATATTCAGCACAGGAAGATCGTCGTTCCACTGGAATACCGTCGCCCCACACCCCCCACAAAACTCCCTATGATTTCGTGAACTTGAATCGTAGCGAACCAGTCCTCTCGGCCTCTTGTCTTCCCCGACCAGATTCATAGCCTCCCCTGTGGCCCGATCGATCACATTCTTGTTGGGCGCCATGATCCAACTCTGAATCTGGTTCCCACCGGTGAGGCGACAGTCGTTGCATACGCAATGAGCACCCGCAATTCTAATTGGGCCACCCTCCTTTTCGGCACCTTTAAGCCAGTATTCTGCCTTCGGATCCTTGATCTTTATTGGCCGCGTCAGATAGAATGATATGGCCCCGCATTTGCAGTGGAAAGGTAGATCCTCAGCGTCGTCCCTGGAGAGAAGTATCTCAGACTTCCAGCCTACGGGTACCTCGTTGCTTCCCTCCTCTCCGGAGTACCGAGGGATGACTCTTCCGCCCTCAGCTCGGTAATGGTCCGCCAAACCTCCGTCCAGAGTGTTCTCCACAAAAATGTGGTAACCAATTCCCACTATTCCATCGACTTTCTCCAGTGATCCGCTGAAAACCGAGTAGTGCGGATTCCTGGGTCCGTAGGCGTGAAAGAGGACATGTGCACCACAGTTCTTGCAAAACAGGTCTGCGTGTTCAGCGTTGTGGTATCTGACCAAATTGTCGAGGTTCGTAGGCATGTTGACACCATCGACAACATCGTCAGCCAATGGGACACCCTTGATAGGAACGCAGTGAACATACATTTGCCCAGTCAAATGTCGGCAGGAATTGCAGTGGCAAGCATCAACCAGAATTGGAAGTTTCGAGGTCTCGAAGGCAACCTTGAACATGTTCAAGCCGCAATGGCAAGTGGCTTTTACGTAGGTTGCCATTGTGTCATTCAGCAAGGTATAGCCAACTTTGTAGAATTTCAATATATACTCCACGAGCTAGATGACCTCAAATGACTCACGCACGCTCCCGTAGTCAGCTGACTAGCTGACTGTGTTCACCTGAACTCGTGCAACCCAAGATCTCGCTAAACTTATGCACTAACGAAAGACGCGGTACGCTTTTCGTCGCGTGATGACCGGCCCTAAACCCAATTTAAAATGTCCGAATTGGCAATCCGTTGTCTGAACATCCCGAAGTCGTCTCTCACATCTGTAATGAGCTCACTCCCACCGAGTCTTCGCCAGTATTACCGTTGCTTCACTTGGCGCTAACAGCAAGGCAATTCCAAGACGGTGCACTAGACTCACTCTGGAAAACGCAAAGAAGTCTTTTCCCACTCTTGAGATGCCTTCCTGCGGACTCCTGGAGATTTGAAGGAGGGCAGGGACAGCCGATGTATCGAATGGAAGCAGGAGATCTGGTACGTTGAGCAAATTCAAGGCTTTCTTGCCGCATGGGGGCTTACGCAGATTGTGTCATACCCAGGTATTTTCACGTAGTCTCGATGCTGCTGATTGGGAACGGCCGAGATTCTATGCTCAAAGAATTAAGTCGCTGCACTTGTCTACCCCCTTCAGGCTTCTTCTCTCTACTTGGAATGTGATAGCCGTTTCGCTTCCAGCTACAATGCCCTACCTACTCCCCGAACTCCTTGAGCTACGTTGTCCTAGAAACGACACTTTTTATCACCACATTCTACTTCTCCTTCCACCGTGTTTGACTACACTCAGGATGTCTCTATCGGAGCAGAACAATTCTCGTCTGCTGAGGAATGGAGTCTTACTTTCTCTATCAGTCACATGCCCACAATTGCATACCGTCGGCATCGACCAAAACGATATGAATACACAATCGGATCCCAACCGCATCTTATCCAGGATCCCTTCGCTCAAAAATCTTGCAATCAGACCAATTCAATGTCAGGGCGCCCAACAACTTTTCACATTCCTGCCACACCTGGACACCATTGAACTGGATTTTAACATAGGGACTGGGCAATCTGTATCCATTAACCCGGGCCAGAGGCTACTCCCAAACTTGATACACCTGAAGATTTGGGACTCCCCTTTCCCGAACATTTACACAATTCTAGCCGCTATCGAATCGCAGTCTGTCCGATCCATCGAAGTCTGGCCCCAGCTTGGCGAGAGAAATAATTGGGTAGAACTTCTTCGGACTTTCCACCAGTTTGGTGCATCCTTACGCAGCATTCACGTCTACGAATCATACGATCCGCGAGCCCAGCACGACCGTGACCTGTATTCAATTGATCAGGACGTCTTTCACCCTCTCTGCGGACTCCCGAACCTCACCAATATATACATCATGTCGAACGCTGCCCAAAAAATTGGCGACGAATTCCTAGCTTACCTCGCGAATGGCTGCCGTCACCTCCAACGCCTTCTTATTAGAGCACACAGATTAACCCATTCGCAATCTAGCCATGTAATCACCTTGAACAGACTCATTCCCCTCCTTCGTTCTTGCAGAGAGTTATCCGAGCTAACATTTCAGCTATGCACCTCTCTACCCTCTCGGTAGACCTCATTGACCTCAATGTCATCAACTATAAAATCAAAGTGTTCTGGCTGGGGCACTCACATTTATCATTCACACATCATGCTGCGATGGGGCTTGCTATTCTTCTCTTACCAAATCTAAGAGAAATCATCACCCTCGGAAACTGCAGCTGCAATTCTCAGTGGCGTATTGTCGAGCGTCACCTCCAGGTGGCTGCTGACCTCTGTCAGACATACTTACAATTACCTGAGCTTCTTGTCCCGTACGTCTCCTGGGGTGTTCCTAGTACTGAAAGCCACAATTATTTTATTACCTTTCAATCACATCTTTGCCAATTCTTGCATTGTAAGACAAACATACCTGACCTTCCTGTACTACCATAATAATCAAATCATAATTGCTGTGCAGAAATGGAGGACTGTCTCATCTCCGCCGTCTTATGTGAAGATCTCGAATTCAGGGTACTAATACCCCTCCTTTTCCGGCTCCGCTTTTTCCTATGGTATGGTTTTGCTCAGAAGCTGGAGAGTACATGATCCTCGGCCCGAAATATAATATCGGCGGTGATCTCAAACTATGGCCAGTCTATGTCGTCAAATTCTATGGTAGAACTATCATTCAACAGCCTTCTTCCTTCTCCGGCATCTCTCTTCGGTGCTCAGAGTATTGTGTAGCTTCACTGGTATTAATTTTCCTACATAACCACTTGGTAAGCTTTAAATAGGAGAGTAGGTTTTTACCCACCACCAACTGCTTCAGCGCCTGGAAGCACTGGAATATCAGCCGACGATTGTCAAGGGGATTCATGCCTTTCAGAAGATACTCGTCGAGACGCGGAACCGGGGGAATCAACTTGCGGACACGAGTGTGTTGAGTAGGCGCTTCACCAAGGCGTACTGCACGGATAAGATCCCGAGTTATAGGGATCTGATAGAAAGTTAACGCTGGGCCATGAATCATAATTCCGGGAATTTTCGCAAACTCTAGAGATGGGAGCCCAATACTCGTTCTACTTTGATCGTCCGGACTAAAAGCACCAATGGCCTCTGCAATCAGCTGTGCGATGGCAGCTCGCATGTCATCCTTAAGCCGCTGATGTCAACGATGTCACCACGGGTGAATAAACTCGAGCTCAATGGAATACCTTATCTTCCTGTACCAATAGAAGAGTAGTACTTTTCTTCGCAGAGACGCAGACGTCAGTCTCAGCCTGAACCCATGAACCGGCCATCAAAAATGGCAAGACTTCGTGAGTGTGGACGACGCGATCGGGCTCGTCAAAGTCCATAAAACTCAGGAGGAAGGCAGCGTAGTCAACTGTAGCTGCCTCAAGACTAACAGGATTCATAGCATCACGGAGATATCTGAAAAAGAGCCGTTCATCCTTGGTAAGTCTTTCTCCTTCAGGCGCGGTTGGATGGTCGAGGAGCACTCCGGGAACACCTGGAGGTGGGAGCTCAGCAATGCCAAAGAAAGCGCAAGGATCGCTGACGTTTTCAATGGAAATATTGAAGAATTCGAGCTCGTTGACAGACCAGTCCCTCCCGGCTTTGGCAGATATAATGCAATCTGGCATGTTGGTTAGTTGGTTAGAGGCTAGTGAAGATGGAGGAAGCTATTGGCATAGCGTTTGTCACGAACTGGTTATTGATTATATTTTTATTTGAGTGAACACCGCGTCGCCGCGTATTGACCAGCCCTAAATCAAATTAATCGGGCGAGCGACAACTTTTCGAACTGAGCGTCACTGACTGCCAACTTCGAGTCAACGATGGCTTCTCGTTGTCTCAATATGCACGAGGTCGTCTCTGAAATATGCAAAGAACTCGTCCCATTACCCAAGTCACCAGTTGAACCACTACTTTCCCTTGCACTGACAGCAAAATGTTGTCAAGAGGCGGCTTTGAACACCCTCTGGAAAAAGCAAACAAGCCTGATCCCACTTCTCAAGTGCCTTCCAGCTGATTCTTGGAGAATTGAAGGACGGAACACCGGGATTTCGGGGCGCGTTGAACACCTGGTGGGTATTAATAAATTGAACCCGCGGTTAAAAATCGTCTAATTTTCGTAGGTATTTACAGGTAACCTTACTCCCGAGGACTGGGAAAGAGCAGGCCATTATGCGAGGCGAATCCGAATACTCCGTTACTCTGATCAGGGCGTTAAATTGGCACTGTCCATATGGGCTGAAATCGCGATTTCAGTACCGCTCTCGACACCATTCTTGCTCCCTCTACTCCAGGAGCTCGTTTGCCCCCAGGATGACGCATTCTTCCATTACATCAGACTCCTCCTACCACCATCGCTATGTACCCTCAGAGTATCGCTATTTCGACCCGGAATCGGTACACATGACCTGCAAAACCGTATTCTCGTTGCATTGCCATCTCTGTGCCCGAACCTGAGGCACATCTACCTCGAGAACTACTTCAGACAGGGAAAACCCGAGATGGAACGCATTCTTTCAAGACTGCCTTCTCTTCGAAAATTGTCCATCGCACCGGTGCGCGTTCACGATGTCCGTTCGTTGATTTCTCCACTACCGTTCTTGACATCCCTCGAGATCAATGTTGACGCTCAGCGCCCGCTTTCGTTCGGAGAGGGAAAGCACCTTCCGCATCTCGAATCCCTTACAGTCCGATACTGCTCACTCGCTCATGCCGCACATTTTATCGAGAACATTGAATCCCCGAACTTGGGGACCATTGGAGTCCGACCGATGTCAAGTACAAAGGACGATTGGATCAGCTTTCCTCTCACAATAAGGGCGCATGCAGAAACTCTCCGCACCCTTAATATCACAGAAGTGTTTCCCAATGCTCACGAATGCAGAATGGAGCTCGACATCTTGAAAAACTTCTTCCAGCTACCGAACCTCACGCACGTCACCATTATCTCCAACGCAGTCGTGAATCTCAGCGATGAATGTTTAACGACCCTTGCTAACTACCGCCCTCGCCTAGAGCGACTTCACCTAGGCTCACACCGAACAACTCACCCAGAACGATCGGAGGATTTGCTGTCAATCACTCTGAACGGGATAAATCGCCTCATCCACCTTTGCCCAGAACTCTCTGAACTTGGCCTTACCATCGATGCTACAGTCCCGCTGGTCACGGATTCCTCACTGGGGCAGGTGAAAGCAAATACGAGGATCAAAACACTCCACGTTGGCCATTCGCTCATCGACAAGTCAGTAGAGGTTGCAATCGCATTGGGGACCATGTTCCCCAACCTATCAAGGATCGTCGCTACCGGGGAATGCCTCTGCGTTGTAGAATGGAAGAAGGTTGTCCAACATCTCGAAGTTGCCAGAGCTATGCGCCGTATGGCTTAATTGACATGATTTGAAGCTTAGGTCTTTAGCGTAGAGTTCGAGGTGTAAGGGCTGGCGCCTCACACCTACTAATAATGAATGAGATTGATTAGAACTTATATTTTCCGCCCTTTATCAGATAGACTGCTGCCAACATGCATATCATAGCTCAACGGCAGAATAGTAGTCGCATCCGACAGACGGCCCGGATATCCGTCAATGATGTTACTTAAATTATCCTTCATCTGCGAATTGCTGTCATCTCCGCAAAAACTATGGCAGAAGTATCATTCGAACCCCTTCTTCCCATTTGACATCGCCAAGACCTCCTTGTAGACTCCTTTGTACCAGGATCTAACTGCGTTGTCGTGTTCCATCGCACAACGTGATTTTTCGAACCAGCTATGGGTGACAACTCAGACACAAGTCCTGCGAGTGCTTCGCAAACCAAGCAAACACCGAAAGCTTTATTCATTGTAGTAATGGTACGTCGATACGGTGAAGTCCTGTCATCATCTGAATTAACGGAAATCCTCTACTAGGGCGTCTCTGGTACTGGCAAATCTACACTGGGAAATGCCATCTCGAAAGCTTTCGGCTTCCCCTATGTGGAGGGAGACGAGCTGCACCCACCGTCCAACATCGCAAAAATGTCTGCTGGACAACCGTTGAACGATGCAGATCGAGAGCCTTGGCTCAAGCTTATCCGCGATACGGCCTTGAAGATGACTAGCCAAGAGCTCGAACGAAACTCGGAGCTGAAGGAGAAGACGGATATCAAAGTCCACGAGGAAGGGGAGAAGAAGGATGTCGAAGTTGATATGAATGAGGAAGGGAAAGATGAAAATCTGCGGAAGGACAGTCCCGTAGGCGTGGTCATTGGGTGCTCGGCGTTGAAGAGGTATTATCGGGATATCTTGAGGGGAGTCTACATGCTCCCTTCGGTCGAGGAGAAGGACCTAAAGGTTGAAGTCGATGCTGGATCAGGCACTCGTTCCGAGCCTACTGAAGAGGATGCCAGCTCGCTTTCGCCCTACTTCGTCTTTCTGGAGGGCTCTCGACAGGTGCTCCTGGATCGAATGATGCAGCGACAGGGGCACTACATGAAAGCGTCCATGTTGGATAGCCAGCTCGCTACCCTCGAAGATCCTATAGGAGAGGCGGATGTTATACCTGTCTCCGTCTTGGACACAACCGAACAGCAACTCAAGATCGTTGTAGATAGGTTGGATGAGCTAACGGGACTGGATTTGGCTTAATAGATGGAAATCCCGTATCTTTAATATATCTAATCTTCGAATACCAAAACTTTGCTTCAGTGTCAAACTGGTCAGTTTAGTCGGAACTGAAGAAAGTTTTGCTGCGAGCGAGGCTTGAACCCATTGACTCGGCAATGTCCGAATATGGGAGTGGGCGACGCGTAGACCAGGTGAACGCGTCAGTCGATCAGCAGCAGCCTCTCAATCCAATCCTTGACTAGTCCACCATGGTGAGTACCATCGAGCTCGCCGTTACCGTAGACAAAGCTGACGGTGTATACCTATAGTCCCGAAGATATGACAGTGAGCTCCACTTTAAACAATAGAGAAGAATACGAAGAATGCTGATTATGCTGACCTTTGATCAGGTCGCACAACCATCTTCTCGCCAGAGGGTAAGTTTTCTCGACATCTCCAACGAAATCCAGCTAATTGACATCTTTATAGGTCGGTTATATCAGAGTTAGTCCGTTGTAAATGCCTTACAAGAGAACTCAGCCTAAAATGTAGTCTCAATCAGTCGAATATGCCATGGAAGCCATCTCGCACGCAGGAACCGTTCTTGGTGTCCTGGCACAAGACGGCGTCGTTCTCGCGGCAGAAAAGAAAGTCACAGGAAAGCTGCTCGATCTATCCGTTACGAAGGAGGGCGGATATGGAGGAAGTGGAGAGAAGATCTTTATGTTGAACTCGTGCGTCCATCTCACCTTGCCCGTTCATCTGAAGCAAGGAGATTCTGATATGGTACATTTGGTACAACAGAAATGTGATAGGAGCCGTAGCTGGTCTCACTGCGGACGCAAATTCCCTGATCAACTACGCTCGCTCGGCCGCACAGCGACATCTGCTCATGTACAATGAGGATATCCCTGTTGAATTGCTCGCTCAGAGATTATGCGACTTGAAGCAGGGATATACTCAATACGGTGGTATGTTCCACCTGCACCTTTTTGCACTACTGTTTGGTGACATTTCCGAATAATACAGGCCTTCGCCCATTCGGTGTCTCCCTCCTGTATGCTGGCTACGACCCACACTACCAGTTCCAACTCTACCACTCCGATCCCTCGGGCAACTACTCCGGCTGGAAAGCAACATGTATCGGAGCAAACAACGGCACGGCGCAGTCGTTACTCAAGCAGGAGTACAAGGATGATATCAAGCTCAAAGATGCCATCGGCCTGGTGTTGAGGACGATGAGTAAGACTATGGACAGCACAACATTGGGAAGTGAGAAGTGTAAGTATTTCTAGCCTTGCTTTGTGTTCAGAGACTGATGCAATTTTCACCATAGTGGAATTTGCTGTGATTACGCTGGATCCTACTACGAAGGAGCCTAAGGCAAAGATTTTCAGGCCGGCAGAAATTGATGCACTGCTGCTAGCAGAAGGTCTGACGAAGAAGGAGGAGGACGCTGAAATGAAGTCTTGATCTGTATAATAGCATTTTCATCTGCAATGAACATCGAATCATGAGCCTCCAAAACCCACTGTGACCGAATGGTATAATGATGTTGGATTCCGTGCCACCCAAGTAATACAAGAATATGAGAGAACAAATAAATAATATATACGAAAGCAAAAGATAGGTGTTACAGCAGAGGTGGCCGATCAATGGCCGATCAATGGCATGCCATGGACCTTGGACCATCAGCGTCTGAGACGACAGCATCGATGTTCATTGTCGGGCTGAAGATGTAGTGGCCAAGGCCAGCACCGACGATGACAGCAGCAATGAGATATGACTGGAGAAGGTTAAACAGGTTAGCCTAAAGCTGGAGCGGGCGACAGGAAGGACGCTGACATTGTAGGTCATGAATATCAACATGAGGAAGAAGGAGAGGGCGATGGTGAGCGCATATAGTGAGGCTCTTATGATCCTAGCAAAGATTGGTACCGTTACCCTGTAGAAAAAGGTTGTCAGTTTCTTCGTCTTCCAGCAAGATACTATGCGAAGAAGACTTACCCTCGAGCATAATCGGGTCTGAACATACTCGTACCCGCTAACAGCTCGGTGTCCTCACCACCAGGGCTAGCACTCCTGCTCCTACCCCTTTCCGTCGTCTTTCCCTTGTAATTTGAGGCCAACACCCTCGCAACTCGCTGGTCGTATGTTTTCTGCACCTGTCTTAGGTATTCATAGAATACACCCAGCGCAACGATGGCCAGGAAGGACAGGATCAAAGTCCCCTTGCCAGAGATATGCCAGCTGCGGAATACGACGCATGTATCCTCAATCTGGTTATTCCTGTAACAAGAAAGAAACCAGATTTGAAAGAATCAGAGCCTATTGAGGAAAGAAACGGGTAACGAGCGGAGCCCAAGATTGGTCCTTGGGCAGGCTGTCAAACTTGAACGCACCAGAGCATGTTCATGGAGCATTTAGGCCCTTGTGCTGGCATATCATGGCCCCCATGTCCGCCGTGGTCCATGTCCATGTGGTGTGCCATTGCGAATGTCGGAGGTGGTGCTGGTTGTCGTCGTCAAAGAATGTTGTCCGGATGACCGCAGTCGGACGGCCTGTCAGTGTGCGTCTAACCGTGAGATTGCGCAATCTGGCCTTTCCAAGGCTTGTCTTGTCTGCTCCTTCTGCCAGATTTTGACAATCGCTGCATGGTGCGGCGCTTGTAACCTTGGTTAGTGACAATTGACAAGGATTGACTGCCTTTGTTACTTTTTTTGTCTGCAAGAAGACAAGGGAGGGAAATCCCAGTAACGGGAGATAACGAACAGCCTGACCAGCGTAGCCTGTCGCACATCTCGAAGATCATTCACGTAAAGACATTGGATTAATTTGGTTCGAGAGATTGAGGATACATTTGGAGAATTGCTATGCTACTGTTACTGCTACCAGAGAAAAGTACCGATTCTAGCGTGTTATACAATGCCAGTACACATGTCGGAGGAGAGGAGTATCATGGTGGGAGATGAAAAAGGATATCAGGAAAGGGTAGGTAAAAGAATAATGCAGGGTCTGCGCTGGTCAGAACAGGTAAGAAAGGTATACAAATGCAGCTGGGTGAAGGTGAAGGGTAACAAGGTATAAAGTTATAAGAATTAAGGAGATAAGATTACAGGTGCTGGGCAGCAACCTGCTCGAAATGTATTTATAAAACACGTCGTCCGAAAATAGGTTGGAATGTGAAATATAGAAGGATGTGAAGGGAGAAGGCGATGGATGTGTTGTGTAGATGACATCGGAGCACAGCAAGAACTGGAGGCCCAGATTAAGCAATGGTATCTGTGTATTGATTATGGGAATGTGTTGAGATCGCGTGCCAGGGGTAACGACGAGTTGACTTGGAATGGATTAATGATATTGCAAGAAAAGGCAAATGGAAGAAGAACGGCTGTTTCGGTTCGAGTAGAAGAGAAAAGAAAGAAAAGGACAGCAATTGGGGTAAACTGGCAGGCAAAGTTGATGATGCAAGGAACTTGTCAGAAAGGAACGTATGCAATGTAAGAATGAACAGGTGCTCGGCGCTGAGGGGTCACCAGTGGATGAAGGATGCCCATTTTCGTCACGGCGAAACTTTACAATCCCATCAACCCCGCTCACTCACTCGCAGCCTGAAGCGGTGGCGTCGTGAGTGATAGAGATGAAAGATTGAGCCCCTCAGCTTGAGGCGCGATATCAGCGGTTTGGCCACCAACATTTTCTGAAGCAGCACCAGCTGCGACAGGCACCCTTGGTGCGGAAAAGTTGATCGAGTTGTAAGCCGGCGGAGGCATATCGTAGGTTGGAGCTGGTAAAGGCACCAGCGGTGCATATTCTCTTGGGCTTGTCAGGGCGCGGACCCAACCCAAGTCCTCTTCTTGCTCCTTGAATGACATGCTATGACGGTGTTGGGACACCGTCACATTTTGAGAGGTACTCGTGTCTATGCTTGGCCGTGACGTTCCTATGGGTGGAGGTGAAGGCAATGTACGTTGCCTGTACCGTACAGACCCGGCCCCGGATGTTGTTGGTCTTGTCGAGGATGACGTCCGTTTGTCCGGAGCTTGGTGATGGAAGGAGTGACTTCTGGACCTTCCTAGCGACGGGCCGACATTCGAATATGAACTTGTCGAGGGAGCTGCTGCGTCGGTAGCATTGTCATCAAAACCGAATGTCGTGGCCGAAGGAGGAGCGGACGGAGGCACAGGTGGTAGGGGTGGTTGGGGCAGCTGCCGTGAAGGCCGCCGAGGTGCGTTCAATGAACCAACTGAGGTAGTCGGAGACGACGAAATCGCTACAGATGCCGAGGTGAAGGACGTGGAAATCGTATCATTGAGAGCTGGCGATCGCCGGGAGGGAGATAGTGGGGATATCGGTATAGAAATGGGATGTGCGTACGACGCTGGAGCCGATAGGTCCGTTGTTGATGTTGACGTTGAGGGTTCCTGACCATGGGGTGAAGTAGTGGGAGACGTTATCGGATGAGGCGGCGTAGACTGGGGCCGATGAACAAAATTTGTTGGAACTGGCGGCGGGGGCATGGGTAAATCCCGTATTCTCCCTGAGGAGGTGATGGAATGGGAAGAGGAAGGCCTTGAATAGGTGCTATAAGCGCGGCTCAGTCGGGACCTGGAACCGGGAGCTATGCCAGACTCTTTTGAGCTCGAACTTGCTGAGTGCGAATGGGACAGGTTGCTGAAGTGCGCAGGAATCGGTGGCACTGGCGGCACATCAGACTCGTTGTAGAATGAAGGATCGAGGTATGTATGGGCAGGGGCAGCGACACTTGAGCGAGGATAGAATACAGATTCGGCAGACGGGCTTGCGGGCCGTGATTGCAATGGGGAGAAATACACTTGATCGGTTGGGTCGTCCGGGTCTACAGTCGAAGGATTGGGGCTGGATGAGCGTATTGAAGGATAGAGTTGTCGTGCCAAATTTCTTGGTGATGGGCCACTGGATATTGGTGTTTGGGGGAGACCATCGGAGTTTGTAGAGGCAGAGGAAGCGGATGAACGAGACTTCTTGGGGAACAACGGCTCGCCGTACATTATTTTTCGCCATTGTAGATCCGTTGTGGACACATTTGCAGGCGTGCTGACTGGCGGAAGACCATCAGCCATGCTACCCATGTTAGGCATGCTCGACACAGTGCGGAAATTGTACGACGACGAAGGCACGCTAATTTCGGGAGGGATGCCGCTCGATGAAGCGAACCACTCTTGTACATCGGTGATGAGGAAAAATGTCGTCATGAGGAGGTAGTCGAGGAGTAGGACCGAGACTCCGTGGTGGACCAATATCGGCCGTGCATCTCGCTTGTCGTGGAAAGTTTCGTATACATGCAGCGTTGGAGGGAAGGGACCAGCTGAGGGTTCGAACGTTGCAATCGGACCCTTCACGGCGGAGGTGGTGCACTGGGGATGCGTAATCAGAATCAGCGCTCATGGGGGTGTGGCTAGTCTACAACGTGGTGACTTACCCAATACGAGTCTCCCATCCGTTTCCATTTCAAAGCATGCGAGAAATTTGGAATACTGAATTTCCTGGGGGCACTAGAGGGTATTCATAGGTCAAGATGTGGAGAGATGAAATTATTGGAGGGAGACGTACTTGGAGTTGCTCCCCTTCTTGAGGAGAGTTTCGCTTCCCTTCCAACGAGTGCCCCGGAACCATATCGACACATTATCGGAGGGGGCTTTACCCTTTGCTGGCGCAGTGGGTGGTAGATCTCCTGGCCATTTGATTTCTGCAGTGGTGGTATCACCATCCCAGGCGTCCGCTCGCCTTACCGTAGTGGTTGATCCACTGGTCCTGATGGTATAGAGAGCTTGCTCGGTGACGTCGTCGTGAACATTGGTATCTAGGAACGAAGAAGTTGAGAGCTTGAGGGTCAACAGAGGAGCTTTTGAGTGGGTAGGGGTCGCATCGGCATCGTGGCGACGTAGTAACGGCACCACAGAGGATAACATAGTTGAGGCCCTCGATGAAGACGGAGTCATCGGAGGGGGAGTCGAGAACATGGTGGACGCTGAGGAGCGAGCAGCGTTCATACGTTCGTCAGGCCCTTCAAGGGGGGCAGCCTTAGGCAGTGGATAAAAGCTAAGAAGCAACCTTGAAGGCTGAGGCCAGAAGGGGCATCAGGAGTTGAAGCCGAGTTGGAAGGCAGGGGTGGCAAGGCCCTAACCGACCGACCATTAGGCTAGCTGAGGTAATACTAATAGACCCATTTACACGGAAGGAAAAAATAAAATCGCAATTGTCAGATGGTCGGTCTGATGGGCGTTCAACTCCATCAGATCCATCCAAGAGATAGCACGGAGATATTCTGTCCGGATGACCTCTTTTCACACCGCACAGTATCAACAGAACCGGTCGTTTATCGGCGCTAAGTCGATAGCGTGATAAAATGTACCAGGCGTAGAAAAAACTATTGCCCTGAGTTTCGAGTGTCGGCAGTTGGGTTTAGACCGACCGTTTGCAATGTTTGACGAAAGAAACGACGAAATGCTTGAGGGAGCATTGTACAGACTTTGAAAGGGGTTGGGGCCATCCGGCGTAACGGAGCGTTACCACATGGGACAAACAGTGAGCCAAACAGACGCCCTCTCACTTTCAACCAAAAACTAGCAAGTTCCTTTTCAACTCTACCCATCTGATATGTCTTCCAGTGTTACTGATCCAACGTATGTATCGATCTTCGAAATACCAATAGACGCGCTCACTCAAGGGCATTTTTTTTTTGCAGAACTACCGAAAAGACCGCGAACGAAGTCGCGTCACCAAAGGGCAAGGGCAAGGCCCCAGCTTCTGCTGATGTGAGCATGGAGGGTGATGAAGAGGAGGAGGAGGAAGAAGAAGACGAAGAGGAGGAGGAGGAAGAAGAGGAAGAAGAAGAGGTTCGTGTTGGTTCTTCAAAAACGCGTCCCTTTGCCTTTTTCGCTGTCAACGACGCGTCTTTTTCTGCTCTACCGATCGTAAACTTCAACTCACGCTTTTTACACCTACAGGAGGAAGATTTTGAAGAAATTGATCCCACTGCTATCGTTGGCAGGCGTACTCGCGGAGTCAAGGTCGATTATACCTCGAAGGAAGCCCTTGCCAAAGCCGGCCTCACTGGCAACGAGAACGATGATGAAGACGAAGATGTCACAATGAAGGATTGAAAAGCCACCTCGACTAACCTTCGTATCCAAGTTTTGACCAATATCCTGTATTTTTGGTGTTGTACTGATCTTGTACTTTCGATAACCAATCAACGTGTTAAAAATATGTATTTTTCTCGCCGGACCCTTCATCCTGTCAACATGTTCTCTAGTCAAGATATCTTCCCTGTACCGTCGAAATCAATCAGCCATAAAGGCTTGCTGGTTCTAGACCACCAACGTCGCACGTTCCTTCGTCTTCACGTTCACCCGTCAAATCTGCTGATCACCTGCAACGCGAACATACCACGCTCTCCCACGAAATGTCGCGCATCCGGCTGACCGTCGAACGCAAAGAACACGACGATCGAGGCGACAGCTCACTTCTACAGATATATACTTGGAATGGCTAGAATGCACAAAAATACACCTCGAAATTTAGACCCAATTGTTCCATTTCCAAATCCACAACCTTCCTCCTGGCCGGGCACTGATTTCGGGATGATCGTGACGGCCTTGGCTCCGTAGCACTTTCCCTTGCTCGACCGTTACGGAACTGCGCTCAGTCATTCGCTGAGAAGCCGGAGCTTACGCACACCTTCTGCTGACAAGTTACGGCAGCTACAGTCATCCTCAGGACAGCCATTAGCAATGACGATTTCGGATTCGCACGACGCACACCAACCCCACTGCCTGCCAATCAGGGGTACGGTAAGTACCCTTCTAAATACATACATCACTCTGGCTACTTCAGTTTAGGGAAGTTGTGTGGGGTCAAATTATAGTTGGTAGTCAAGCCTGAAGTAGTAAGTATCGATTCATACAGATTCATACACAGTAAAGGGTCCTGCTGTATACCTACCGACGTTCACTTGACCCACTGGTATCATCATCACGTACGCTTCTGCTTCCCCTGATCGAGATGGCTATTTAAATTTGAGTCTGGATGCACTGTTGATCAAAGAACGTGGGGGTTTGTATTGGCTGCATATCTATTAGATTCATTAGGATTTAGGCGCCTGCCTAGGCTTCAAGGCCACCCAATTCATTGGGGTCACCCTACGCACATAGGCACCGGCTGCGCGTTAAAGATAATGAAATTTGGACGTCGTGTAATGACCCACCCTGATCTCCTTGCCCAATTTACTCGTCCAGAGGGTGGCAGAACTGTCGATCGAGACGTTTATCTCCACGTTCATCTGAAAGTAATCCTCAGGCCCACAGCACGTTCACTACCTAAGATTGATCAAACTACCCTGTCGATCTGCCAGTGGCAGTAGTTTCACCCAGCCAAGCTTGGCTCGTTATCGAGGTACGAACAAGAAATGTCCACTTTGGAACCATTCCTACCTTCTTCCTACCTCTCGTTTGCGATAGCCCGTGATCATCGACTTAAGGACCCAATCGCCTTTTCTCTAGAAAGGCCTTTCCCTCGGATTCATTGAGTTCTCCCAGCATCTTGGATCTTACGGAACGAAAGATGATGAGCTGGGTACCCTGGTGTAATGTACCTTACACGATGAGGATAACTGAGCCTTTGTCGCAGAGTGCACCATATGGTGCGCATCCAATGCATCCAAGAAAGGCTACCGTTGCCGTCTTTCCGAGCCCGGCCGTGGCGCAGTATGGGAGTGTCGGGAGCCCGGATATCGGATATCGGGCTCGGAATCAAAGAGGCGCTAATCTGCAATCTGGTTCCGTGGATTTGGATTCTGGCAGTGACTCCCACTCCCGGATGCAGTGAAGATTCATTACTACCCTACTCCTGAGGATTTCATTTTCGATCGCTGTGCCCGCCCTCCTCTTTGCTGGGTCAGAATTCAGCTCGGTGTTATGGCCAGCAGGAGCAAGATTAGCTATGAGTCGCGCCACCTACTTTGATTCGGTACCTTGATCTCAGTCAAAGGCTCCAGTCACGGTGCCCCACCCGCTCTCCTCTCTTCTCGTTATTCTGGTATCTGATACGCAGAAAATTGCATATCCTCTGAGGAACACTTCGAAAAGCAGAGTTTGTTACCACCCAACGAATCAACCCCGAGCCCGCTTGTTCTCTCGGCCACCTCGTGAATAATTGTAATGACTCTCAAACGACGGCGGCCACTGCCCTCAGGATCTACGAGACTCTCTCAAAATCCTGCTTACTGCCACGTTTTTGGCTTATCCTAATCATTGTTGACGTCAACGGTACACTCGGCTCTTCTGGATTGAATTTAGAGGCCAGTGAAGAGATGTGTACCAGCTATGAGTCTCTTCTTGCGGAGATCCCTATCCAATGAACTATTATTCACTAGCGGTTGGTGCCTTTGTTGGACGTAACTTCGGCGAATCTCCCCAGGTTTCTCTCTTTCTTTTCCTGGAGCAAAGGGTTTTGTGCCCTGTGAGCTTGGTATGAGCTTAACATCGGCGAGTCAGGTTGCCCAACCAAGCCGGTCTCCTTTTTTGACCATGGAGGTCCTCGGTATGGAGTGTCTCAACTACGGCGACAATGTGCCCAACTGCCATATCTAACCGCATCAACCCGAACCCGACTCGACTCCGGGTTCGACGATGAGGCCGAGGCTAAATAAATTCCGTGATATTATAATCACCAATGAATCCTCTGGAACTGGAACATGGGTCGACCGTACATATCTACCTCCACGAAAATTTGATCGAAACATTGGTGCCCACCCGCTCCGCCTCCTTCGAATGCCTGTTTCATCCAATTTTCTTCGTCTGGATCATATTCTTCATCCCCGTCGGTGATCGTGCTCCTCGAAGCAGGGGATAAGTCATGCACAACCCCATGCAGGTCGTCGGCAGTCGGGTATGTCGAGAGTCGGGATGTCGGGATACGGTCACCACGCTATGGAACGTGTCATGTTGTCTATTTCAAACATGCTCCATTCAATGCAAATTCAATGATATGCTCCTTGCTGCTATCTGATAAACTACTGTCAAGTCTTGACGGCTATCTAATATAGTAGGACTTGGTGCACATTGTTGCTAGAGGTTCCATCTGCAGGATAAATTCTAGGGTTCTCCAACTACACGACAAGTCGACAATTCAGCAACAGTGATTGTTGGCTGAGGATTTACGGAGATAAGGTACTCCCTCACCTCAAAGGTTATTTCGAGCTGTGGGATACATAGATTGTATGCTCTATAGATGAGTATAGCTCAGACCAACGTGGGTGGAGAGAAATTGTATATGCTGACCGGGTGGCTTGTCAATGTCATACTTTATCTGACAGTGGTGATTCTTTATGACACTACATGGGAGTGGCTGCAGGAGCCATTATTGGGTCATTCACCTTGATTTCTCAGCATGTATGATTTGGACATGAGGCCAGGAAGCCAGCAAAATAACACGGAAATGTGCCTTTCCTCCCATTTGCATGGTTGTGCCAGGTGCAACTTCGAAGTCGAAGCTGTAAGGATTATCGCCGGGAATTTAGTATTTACAACTAGACAACTCGATCATGGCCGCAAACCTAAACCCGGGAATGGTAGCCTCATGTTAAAGATCGACGATTTCGTCATCTGACAGAGGCTTTTCAGCTTCTCCTCCCTCCTATATTGACATCTTAGCAGCATCTGACGTGGATTGAGCTATTCTGAACTGTCATTGCTCAGATATCTCTCATATGAAAACATTCGACCATGTGGACTCACTACAGTAATGATATCTGTGTTTTCTCGGTCGTATTCGGTGGCTTTCTTGAGATTGAATTCGCCGGCTGAAATACGATCGGACTCGCTCGGTCGTGAATTTACCTGTTATTTCACCATTCTCGCAGGGTTCCGCCCGGGCCACTCTGCGCGCTCTCGTCTTCCGTATCAGCCATACGGTCAAAGTCATCTACTCCCATGATATGTCACTATCCCGTTGCATCAAGAATCAATATTAGACGAAAAGCGCCACCTAGCTTCTTCTCCCAACCCGGCGGCGTCTCGATCACTCCGATTTTCTTGTCTTCCCCAACGCCATTAGGTAGGCTCGGGGCTGCTGCTCTTGGCCAACCAATGTAAACAAGGCTCATTGATACGCTACCGAGTGTGTATGTCACTGCGCCACCCATGATTTAGATGAACTTCTAGTGTCTTGATCGTTGAGCTAACACCCACCAACAACGAAAATAGCGGGCATGTCGGCTCCACTGAAGGGATCAGGGAAGAGCAAGAAATGCCACTCGGAGTATCGACCCATAGTTTGCGTTCCCTCGGCATCCAAGAGGCAAACCTCAGACGAAACGTTGAGAGTCCTGCGCGTGAGTGAACGGTCGCTAGGTCCGGGAAGAAAGCCATCGGCCTAAAGACCCTTGCACGAAAAAGAATCACATGCACATACGACAACCACAAAGCGAAGTTTTTTTTTCCCTCAGTGGACTCACGATTTAGCCTGAGTGACGTAGCTTGACACCCACACGAAGGACGCTGCCGTACGAATAATAAAACAGCTCCATTTCCGCTTAGGCAACCGGCGGTCAAGACAATGGAAACGTCGGTAGAATCGAGCTATTACCCAGTGGGTGTAGTGCGACTGTGCGAGGTCGACAGTGGGCGCGTTGGCCTTGTATCGCCAAAAGGTTCACCATTACGGCACGCAGGGGGAAGGTCTGGCATATCCTACTTCCCGACAATTGGAGGGAGTCCTAAGCGGCAGACCGCAGGGTGCTCCGTTATGCAGGCCCCGAGGGGCTAGTTGATGTTATGAATGAATCCGGGCGCTCAGACGACTTGGAGAGAAGATGGCATCTATGTTTCACTGGGCAAGCCGCATCCAAGTCATCAATGAGCGCGCTGCATTCAAGTTCAAATGAATTTTCAGTATGGATACATCCATGAGAACAATTATGAGATGCCATTAAGTCACTGGGCCAGGACGTCGAACCTTTCAACATGCTCGCCAGTAAAGTATTGAATGCCCTTTCCAATTCCACTCCCGCCCCAACGGAATCTGTCAGCAGAGCTGTTTGAGGCACCAGCGGTACCCTCTAATGGCTGCGTAGTGGCGAGGGTATCGAAAGTGGAATGTACTTGATACGTTCAGGGTCTGGAAGAGGTTCGAGATTGCGGTGACCAAAGCTACAGTCCTATATCAAGAGGGTCGTCCAGCCAAATCTGCCATCGCCTGCTTAACCTCTAATTTCTCCATGACCGCACGATGAAGGCTAGATTTTTTCGACTTGGTGGGCCCTTCCGACCCCTGTCGACTGCCTTCGTCGGGGTGAGGAGTCGAACTTGAAAGCCCACTAGGTGCTTCGCTGGATGCTGCTGGTGGCAAGCGCTTCATGTGTGAAGGCACGATGATTGGTGTCGCTCGTGGTGGAGGAGGCCACTGTCGTTTTGAGTGAGTATATGCACTTTGGAAGTAGGAAGGGTGAGACGTACTCCTCGGTTCGGTTGGTTGAAGTGCAAGGCTGCCCATGGTGGATAGTCTTTCTCCAGACGTATAATGTGCTCCTCTAGCAACTTGAGGCGGTCCATAAGAGCCACTGGAGGCGAAGGGACTGCGTTGCGCTTGTTAGAATCTCGCTTGGTTTTAGATGCAAATCTGCTCACCATATCGAACGCTGAAGTGTTTCTCGATGTTCTGAAGGCGTTCATCCGATGCGAGATCGGTAACTGCAATGGAAGAGCGTTCCCTACCAGCGTCAGTGCCATAAAGAGCAACGTCTTCGGTTTCTGTGGCCTTTCCTTTTCCCTTGTCATTGGATGGGATAGAAGGGTGGGCGACGGTCCTGCTCAAGGGACCCTCTTCGTTCTTTGCGATATCGTACTTCATCTGCACATCCCGGTCGATTGGCTTTGCATCCACTCGAGCACAAGATGCTATGGGATCCGTAGAGGAAGACCCTGCATCAGAGCCTGGCTCGCCAGCACCCAAGGCAGCTCTCTTCTCTGCGAGTGAACGCAGAAATTCTGTACGATTCGAGGCGTCATTTCGGGCTCTGTTGCGTGCCAGGAATGCGGATATTTCATTGGTTATCTTTGAATGGGTGATGAGATTTATTAGGCTTTCAAACAGTGACTGTAAATGGTTCATACCTTGGTTGGGGTGCGAAGTTTTGCTCCTTCAGCGAAATGAGCATGTTTGAGCTTCCGTTCGTCAAGAGCAGCATTGTTTGGTAGCTCAGCTGCGCCGTTAGTGGAAGCGGTGTCTCTGGCCCGCACGCTACGTGGTGCAAGCCTCCGATATCGATACAGCAACTGAAGAAGTACTTCAGCGTGGTTCCGGAGAAATACGTATCTATAACGTACCGGTATTTGTTGGGCGAGCTTGCTCAAAGCATCGGGTACTTTCTTTTGTTCCCATTCAGAGTTCATGACGAGCATGTCAGCTTCGAAGCCAGCCAGGGCCTGTGTAAACCCAAGTGCCTTCAGGAAGTCTTGAACGACTTGATCCCATGAATTTGCAGGCTCAAAATAGGAATTGGGAGTTGAAAAGTCTTTCGTCGGCACTTCATTCGTAAGGTTCCCATAGAAGTTGGAGGGTGCAGGTGCTTGTTGACTTGGATTGTAAGTTGTGGAAGCAACGCCTCCCAAGGAGCCCAGGTGGCCTGCTTGAGAATACTGGCCGACTTGGCCGGACCAGGGCTGGTGGAAGCTGCTGGAAGGGATAGCTGGTACGCCGTTTCCTTGCTGAGCACCGTGAGTCGCCTGGCCGTCGTTCGGCGTCCTCTGCCATGGAGGCGTCTGAACGTGTTGGGTATGAAAATCTGACATCAACGCGTTTCATTTGCGGCATGGAATGAAGGATTAGCTTCATGAAATGAAAGGGTTATAGTCATGGTTGTCAAACAACAAATATCTCTTTGCTAGTATATCGGTTAGTACACGCGCCTGTCAAGCTCAATTGATCGCGCGAAAGCTGGGTTCGACTCCCAGGCAGAGAGCTTTTTGTGTCAGGTTGATGAGCCTTCTGATTGTGTGTATTGTATAGCATCGTCCTTGGATTCCAAAAGGCGCGGCGTGCAGGCGTCAGGAGCTTATTGAGAATGGAGAGTTACACTTCAGGTCAAGTTTCCATTCCTCGGGCCAACGCCGCGGGTTTCAGGCTGGATTCTCAGCCTGCGACCCCTTACACATCTGTACGCTTTTATTGTTACCTACCTAAAGTCGACACACTTCGAACATGGATTCCACTAAGCTCGAATGGAAATTTTCAGGAGAGTGTAAACGGAAACGGCGAGTCTATTCTTTTTGTTGAACCTGCCTCCCTTTCATTGCCAAGGCGAAATTAGCGTCCTCAGGACGCGTTCTCGGCCCACACCTACATTCCCAGCGCCCACAAAGGCTAATTCGTGGCTCGTTTATGGCCAATGCGCATCAAAGAACAATAACTTGGATCTGAGTGACCAGTCACGTTGATCGAAGGTCCTTGCACACTCTCAAGCGACTTTACGACGTTTCTAGCCAATACAACGATTTCCTTTTCAATGGAAAGCTATTTAAACGCTCTAGATCTGAACGAGAAGGGCAGAACTTCAATGAAACAACCTAGCTCTGGTAACTTCAGCGAAATGCCCACTTGCATTGAAGACCCTGATCATCCTGACTTTGAATCAAGATCCAACCCCCATCGCTATCCTCAGGCGACATCTCCTGCTGAAATAAAGCGTGCCTCGCGCTATTACGCTAAATATGTTATGGGTGCTATGCTTCCATGCCCTTTGGAGGATATATCCGAGACTCTGATGAAGTTAGCTGATGAGGCGGTCGAGAGGTCCTCCGAGGTCGCTTTGGCGGCTCATACTCTTCGGGCAAGAAATGGAGATGCTGCTTCTTGCATTCATCTAGGCCTCTGGTTAGTCAAGGCTCGGTTTTCAGACGATCTTAAGCTGATTGCACTCCACTTTTACAGCAAACTCTTCGGGCTCGGCACTCCCTTGGTCGTTCGCAAGGCCCAGGGATTCTTCAACCTAGCGATCAAGCTGGCAGCTGCTTCATCTTCTGCTACCTGCGCGACAGCATCGATTGCATACGCACTAATACTCGCAACCTTGTACATGGCACCTCATACGGCTGCGCCAGAACACAACCTCGTTGACAGAGATGACGTCTTAGAAGGCTTGGGCCTCGCAGCTAAATCCGTTCATCATCTCCATGGAAAGGCTATCCCTGATTTCGTCTATGACTTTTGCAACTACTGGGAGCCCAAGATGAAGACATGGCCTGAGTATAAGCGATCTCCGGAGAAATGGAATTTCCCTCAGCTGTGGAAGCTGGTTCACGAACAAAGAGCGGCGAAGAAGGCGAATGAGGCGAAGCTTGCCAAGAAACTGGAGAAGAAGCCTAACAGGTATATATGCGCGTCACAAGGCTGTGGCATCGAAGCCGAGTCAGGAAAGGCATTAAAAAGATGTACGTGTTCCAGTGTTTCTGAGACTGTTGACACTCATCGAAGATTTGGTTGTCCCTAGGCTCCGGAAAATGTCAAGAGGACAGAAAACCATATTATTGTTCCTCCGAATGCCAGAAAAAGGTGAATATTCTCAACCTCTCTACCAGATCATGACCTTGACGTCTTCACAGGATTGGCCACACCACAAGGCTTTCTGCAGGGCAGATGCCCCGGCCCGTCCACCGATTGCGACTCCTAAGAAAGGCACAGACTACGATTTTGAGGTCTTCTTCAAGGGCTTGCCCAACAGCGATGCAGATATAATACGAACGGTCACGAGTACGACTGGGAAGCAGTATCGCATCAAAGGTCCACGGGAAGGCGTTATGGGTATTGTGACGATTCAGGATGCAGCTCCCGGCCAGGGGGTCCGTGTGAAGTCCTTGTAAAACAAACACCCTGTTTCTTCAACAACGTCTCGACTTTAGCATAGGCACTAGTTTAATTATATCGGACATCATGGAACAGGGGTTGATTCCGTTTAATAATATTAGATTAAGACACGAGGTATATATACACGATCAGGAGCAGGTACGAGAGACGTCAACGACATTATGGAAAGAACGTGTTCTCGAAAAGAGCGGATCAAGGTCAATTGGGAAAGAATGGACGACTCTGCAGTTAATTGAACTTCAGAATAGATATGAAAACAAGTGATACAACAATATGCTCATGATTGATGGAAGATGACACCTGAAACCGTAAGACCCAGGACGTAAGCAGGTAATAACCTCGTAATCTGGCACTTTCCAACGATCATACTGGCTCACTGCCAGAATGGGCCCCAGTACTCGAATATCCAGTTAAAGCAGCGCTTGAACCGCCGTCACTGGGATACGGTCGATGACCACTAGATCCCAAACGTTGCGGTTCCAAGGTCCTCTGTGCCGACTTCGTCATGGGTTGTGGACCTTGAGAGGAACCAACGGTAGCAGCATCTACGAATTGGTTAGAACATGCATCACAGAGGGAAACCTAGCACCAACCAGACGGCATATATGGGGGTGGTTCCACTAAATCGTCATCGCCATGTTGAGCCATCAACGGTGTAGGTGCGAGGTGGGCTTGGGCTTCTCTTAGCCTGCGTTCTCGTTGGCGAAGCCACCAAATAAACGCGAGGAATATACAGATGATTGCGATGCCGCCAACGACACCTCCTGCAATAGGACCAGCTTTCGAAGAACTACTTGACGTTGTACCGTTGTCGGATTGAGAGTTTCCAGAGCCAGACGTTGGTTCCGCTGACCCAGTTTGACCGCTAGTTGAGGGTTGACCATTCCCACCAAATGTGATTATGGTAGTAACCCCATTGGAGGCAATAGTCGATACCTTAGTATTCGCAGAATCAGATGCAGCCGCATTGGACGGCTGGGGAGACGTTACAATTGTGTTCGGATTTCCTACAGCAGTCCCTCCCTGAGTAGGCGTATTTTGCGTATTCTGAGGGTTGGAAGACGTGGGGTTCGGTTGCTTTGATGTGGAGGAGGGCAGGGGCGCACCACCTGTTGATTCGCTATGATCTATTTAGAAAGGTTAATGATCGAGAAGGCTCAGTGCAGAGAGATGTCAGGTCAACGTACTGGGATCATTCATAGCATTGGTCCAGTAGAATTGGGTGCCTTGATACTGATGCAATTTCGTCAGAACTTGAAGAGAAAATGGGAGCTCCCCAACATACCAAATCCAAATATGCGTAGTTAGGTATGCTCGTCCCGTCTGGAATTCTCGCCGGATACCTTGAGCCTCTCTCAGTTTCAAATCGATAGTTTGATCCAGGGAACATACTGCTTATAGTAGGTCTTCGAGCAAGCCGCGGTGTATTCAGGGTAACTGGGGAAGTTGTGAACTTTCGGAAATGCGAGAGAATGCATTTGTTTCGTACGTCAGGTAGTCCCTCGATTGGCAGCCAGAGCAGCCCACCATGAGGCTGAAATAAACTGAATTGCAAAGACACGGGTTGGCATCTTTCGCGGCAATTGGAGGGTACTTGTTATCCGGAGCGAGGACCCAAGGGGTGCCCAAGGCTTAAAGATGAGAGGATGGGCCATTAGCATGGTGACAATAACGCTGAGGCGATCGAAACTCACTGCTTGTACCGCAAGGCGCCGCCAGCTGTGCGGCCATTTCGCATGGGCTTTGACCCCTCATGTTGAACAGCTGAAATTGCCGTGAGTTCTTGCCAAGGAAGTTGTGTAAACAAGGTCGTTACCCAGTTAAACTGAGGATCGGTACAAGCGGCAGCCTAGCCAGAAGATTTAGTCAACACAACTGATCAACGACATCCATGAATGTAGGTCTACACATACCATTTTGGAGAGAAGGCGACTGACTACCACAAGCCCACAAAAACGTCAGAGAGGAAGAAGAGAGAAGTCAAGCCAGTAGCCCCAGACCTGGGGGAAACGACAACCGTTGAAGAGCGCTCACAAACATTTTCCGATTGAGTTTAGCGACATTCCACCGTTTGAGACCCTAGCAAGTTTTGATAGCCACAGGGCAGCGTCAAGGGAGTGTGACAGGCCATCAAAGCACGGCACTGAATTCGGAAGCAATTACCGTATTTAGGTATATCCATCAGTCAATCACTCGATCGGCGATCAACGCAACATTTACCGTGCGAGACCGTGCGAGGAAACGAACGAGCGCTGACTCCTTAATTCTTTGAACACTTTCCCAAGCTGTCGTGCCGGGACGTGTTGAATGAATGAGATGGGAGACCAAAGGTCAATGCATTTAGCAGTTAAAGAACCGTCCTCGGTCGACGAAATGAGTCGGTGCCAACCGAACCGATGAACTTAGTTGAAGCACCCTTCACGAAAAGCTGTTTCATTATTAAGACATGTGGATAGAATCATTGAAACGTCGGCTCACCCGTTGATTGATGTGCCTATTATGCTTGAAGACAACTTCAAATCCTCTCAATCTGTAGCCGATTTTATCGGTGGACTGCAAAGATCAAGACGCTGGGATCCGCTATATTGGGCTGAATGTCTTCAGGTGTCATTTGATTGTTCAGAATTCTATAAAATACAACAGTTTTGCTACAATGCTAGCTCAGGTCCGGCCTGACCTAGACAGCTCTAAAATCAAGATGCTCATCGCCAGGTTCCCCCATCCTCACCAGGAGCTTCGCCGCCAACCTTGCACTGTCTTCGATTGCTTCCGTATGATGATCATTCAGACAGCGTCTATCTTCCCCCTTCCTCCCACCACGCTGAAACCCTGCCCGACTGCACGGATCTGATTCCTTCGTTGAGGAAGAATAAAGCAAAGGTAGCCTACCCCATGCATGCATCCCTCTCTTTCGTACCCGCTGCAAAGCTTTTGGAGGAGGTTTGACTGAGCTTCGAGCAGTTTCATACGATTCGCAGCTCGACGATGAACCTTCTTCGTCCAAGGCAGAGGCGTAGATATCTGCAGCGGAGATAGTACCTTTACTGTTGGTCTGCCGCAACTGATGCAAGGGTGTCATGGCGAAAGGATCCGACGGATCAAAGAGTTCTTGGAAGGGATCCGCTCTGTCATCCGCCTTTCCGTGTACAGACGATGGGGATGATGCGAATTTCGAGGATTTCGATATTCGAGAGATGCGTGAAGATAGGGACATGCGAGAAAAGCACGAAGGGGAGTTGAACATCATGCTAGGTTGCATCGCGATTTGAGTTTTAGAATCACGGTCTCGGCGTGAAGCGTGAAAGGCATCAATGAAAGAGGCGAAGCTAGCTTTCCTCGACCTTTCGACAACGCTCTCCTGCATGCTCTTCCTTTTCGATCGGATACTGATCAGGCTTGACTTCTTCCTGACTGGATCGGAATGCCGAGCTGGACTTGGGAGGTTGATCTCGGACGCAACCAGCGGCTCGTGTGATGGGTGGTGAGGAATGTGGACGATGGTAGCGCGCCTCTCAGGGGTCGGACTGAAGCGAGCATGTGGGCCTTCAGGAATAAATGAAGCGCAGTTCAGAAAACGTGAATAAGGGGAAGGCGTGGATAGTTCTTGATCGTTCACCAACTCGACCTTTATCGGCTGAGGGGCAGCAGAAGGCGCGAAGGCTGGTACAGTGTGAGAACGATGGTTGCGTGTTCTTTGAGGAGGCCGCATATAGGCATGGAGGGGACTTGGCGTTGGTGTTGGGGGCGGACTACAGTAATCGTGAGATCGTCGCACCGGTGAGGAGTACGCTGGTGGAGGAGAATTGGGAACGGAGGATGTACAAATGGCATCCACAGCCGTCATAGTGGTTCGTGTAGTCGTGACTTGAATCGATAATGGGCGGCGTCGCGGGGCGCGTGCTTGACTCAGAATGTATGAAAAGTACGCAAGCAGAACGCAGAGTGTCGCGAAAACGGTGAAGACGATTTGCATCACACGCAGCATTGCCAGTGTATGAGCTACCCATATTTCTGAGCCAGAATAAGAGGCTGACGCCATAAGGTAAGCATTAGGATTTCGTCGGGGAGGTTTAAACTCACTATTATGGGGAAAGGATAAGACGGGCGTCAAAGAACGCGTGAAACCAGCAACACTGAGGTCCGAGTGGTAGGACTTCACGAGGATCATGCTCGAGAGCCGTACTGTTGTAGATGCCGAGAGTAGAACCTGTCCGACGAAAAGCGAGAGTAGCATCCGGACACGGCACCCTTGAGGTAGATGATGGTGCACGTGGCCAAAGCCCACTCCTGAAGCACGCTGGCGTAGATACTGAACGCCGCTTCGAGCTTTCCGGAGGACTCGGCGTTGCAAGGCCATAAACGTGCTACCTGCAGCGCCTGGCCGGAGTCCTGACTCGACGTCTAAATCCGAGTGAGCCGAGAACCAAGAGATCGTGGGGTCTCTGGACCTCCGCGCATTGGAACCAGGACGGGCAGCACGTAATCCACCAATAGGGGTAGGTGGTGGTGGCGGTGGCAAGTAAAACGGGTTAAGTGGAGGTGCGTCGCATGACAAGGATCGCTTTTTGTCGCATGAGGGACGCGAGAAGGACGATGAAGTGGGTGAAGGGATGAGATCCATCAAGCGGACCTGGTTCGTCCGGGAAACATGTTGTTGAGATTCTTCATCCGTATAGCTCGATGGCATGCGGCAGAGCAGGAAGAAAAGTGTGCCCGGAAATGTGGTGAGCACGAAGGCCAGGTGGACAACGGCTGAGGCGAGACGTTGGCCTGGTACAAGGGCGAGAATGGTAGCTGAAAGGCTCGTGAATAACTACGAGGACCGGACAAAGTAGTTTAAACTTACAGCATAATGCAAGAATGCCCAGCATCAGAGTGCAGAAACGCCACCCGGTGGAGGAGGAGAGCAGATATTGAATCTGCAGAATGCCAACGGCAAGAGCGAGATCCAGCAGAACATGGGTTACCCACGCAGATGCCGTATGATGGTGGGAGACAATACCAAGTACGGCATTGAGAACAGCCAGTGTGGTAAGCACCAGCGGGACCGTCAAACAATAGAACAATTGCATGGAACGACGACGGAACACGGAAGATTGGGAGAGGATGAGTGAAAGTGAAAGCTGGAGCAACGGAGCGACTAGAAAAAGGGACTCGAGCGGGAGCAACATCGCGCTTCGTGGATCCCACCACGATGTACATCATTCTTATATCATTACGCTCCTGCAACTTCCTCGGCGGGTAGTCGTGGTTAGTGGACTTCTTTTGCGCCATCAGATCATGATCGACTCTGCGAAGGGCCTACAGTTTGGGGGTTTAAGGGGACGACAGGGACTGTTGAGTCTTCCCGGTGTTCAACATATCGACTGCTGACAGGTTCATGTCGCACTTTCTTCCTCGTTGCTAGAGTAACTCTGCGTTCCTCGTCGTTGAATGCGCCGGTGGCAGCACATGACAGGACATCTTGTGTGACGGGATGGGTTTGTCCGGCTCTTCCACCTCGAATTAGAGAGGTCTGGGCTGGAGCGAAGAAGTTCCAACAGGAACATCCTGTTGCAAGAGCCGTTCTCGCAGAATACTGTCCGCGGGCTCGAAGTGATATAGACTGGGTGAAGAGCCTCAACGACAACCCGCACGCGAGCATAGACAGCCACGCGTCTCCGTTAGCGGGATTAATCTGCGCACAAAATAAGAAACTTAGATATGAGGGAAGGCAATGAGCAAGAGTTACCCACGTGTGTTGATTGCAGACTTGCTCGTGTTGTGGCCAAGAAACCTCCATGCATGCACTAGGCACTGTGCAGAAGGGCACTACGAAGGTCGACGAGGAGAAGGCGAGGGCCAGAAGAAATGTCAACATCTGTCAGTCAACGGAGGGATGGTGAGCGGATACGCTCGAAGGGTCCGCCATGTGCCTGGGTTTGAATGTCGATACTTCGCGTGGGCAACGAAAAACCGCGGCACTTCTCGAAGGAAGTGTTTGGCCTTTTCTGGTCGATGATCTGGGCAAGGGTCGGCTTGAATGAACGCATTCAGACGCATTCTCGTCAAAGAAGTTGGAAATTTTTGATTCTGTGGGACATGTGGTGACGATAAGAGGACTCTAAATGACTATTTCTAGTTAGGGCCGAAGGGGGAAGGAGAATGACTTCATCCGCGGTTTAGGCGTCTTTCAGAAGGGTCAAAAGCATTAGACGAAGCTTTCTTGAACTGAGGAGGCCCTGAACCTCAACGAAATGTATGACATGATTTGTGTTGTTGCAAAATAGGTCACAGCCTCTCATCAACAGCAACTGGTAAACATCTGAGGGAAAAGACTTGAATCATCCAAAACTTAGTAATTCACAGTAGAAATATACCAGAATCACAATCCAGGTCCACCACTTGGGGCGAGCTGGCGATCCGCGGGTGAAGAAGCGGAAATTTTTTGACTGCGCAAACTAGTGAGCATTCTGTAGAGTGTTTATTGCATCGCTCCCACCTGAACATGCGCATATATAGAACCCAATTGACACCCCAGCATGAGAGTGCCATATTTTCAAGCTTGCACAATACGAAAACTCAACGAAAACTGGTAAGCCCGGAGATGGTTATCCAACGTTGAATGGGGTCAGTTTGCCGCTTTCTTGTGGGATCCAGGAGCTCGAATTCAGCCAAATATATTCTATTTCAGTATGTCTTCGATAAGTGCACGTTTTGCCGAAAGACACGAAGGCATGGACATGGTTGGGCTTGAGAGGGATATCCGATATCCGAACCGACTCTGAATTGACGGCATCACACTGAGCGCTAATCCAGCGCTAACTTGGCAAGCCGGGATATCCTTCTCTTGACATCGACCGAGGGTCAGGTTATGGGCGGATCTCGTCATAGTTCGACGAATGAGGGATGGAGTCACACAATTAGTCAGGTAGCTGATGTATTGAGGCAAGGGAAGAAGAGTAAGATTTGGCTGATTGGAATCCCTCCATCAACTGTCATTTCCCATTCACGACTGTTCTCGAGAGGAAGGCATTCTAATTACAGGATGAGAATCTCTCCTAACCTATTCCCAAGGATAATACGCCCCGTAGACTCAGCTATCACGCAATGAATTAAGTCCTCTGTTCATTATTTAAGGTCAATGACGAGCTGAGGACCAGAATGCACCTTTGAACATACCTCTTAGGTCGAAAGATTTGTGCTGATATATAGCATGTCCGACCATCCGTGATTCTTGTATTTCCTCGCCTAGAGGCTGAGTCCCTTTCGCCCAAACCATGACATCTCGGTAGGTATGCGCCCGTTTCCTCTCTATCCATGCTGCTCGTTTCCCTTGTGGGCCTAAGGCGAGTGCGCCAACAAATCCCGTTGAGATTCCAGGCGCGGTTGTTGCGAAGATACCACCAGATCTAGAATCAATTGAACAAGGCACAGACACTGTGAATAGGGAGCTCACGAAGAATCGCCAATAGCCGCAGCTGCTACCTCGCTAACTTCCACGCTCGCGACGCAGGTGTTATTCTCCTGGGGTTGAAATTGGACGGTAACTTCATGAAGAAGTATACCTTTCGTAGGTTCAAAATGAAGGCAGGTGAACTTCAGTGGGGCGACGTAGCCGCTGGAATCGGGTGGCTGAGGCCAGGACGATGGTTCGGATACGGATACCTGGCGGAAGTTGCCTTCAGGAGTATTAAAATAGCGCTGGAGCAGAGGTAGGCTATGAGGAAAATAGTGGGGGCAGTCTGCATGGTCTGAGTGGCCCTTACAGGTCACCTCCACATTGAGAGGGTAGAACTCGATTGAACTGAGGCGAAAGAGGACGAGATATGGACCCATGATACGAGCCGCAACAACACCATTCCACTAGAGGAGTGAGAACGGCAGCTCGTGAAGGCTTGGGAACTAATAACTCACGACCTCCTCCAAGTCATAGGTCTGTATATCAATAGTCTGTTTGAACAGCTTGATACAAGAATCCGGGGGTTGCTCTTGATAAGGAAGCACCTCAACAGTATTGGCATTTGTAAAAATGATAGCCCTAAGGGTTGGGTCGACGACTCTCGCAAACTGAGGCAAATAGGCTGAATCTGAAAGGTATTGGTATAGGAGATGGTCAATGGTGCTCAGCAAGCTGCTTTCGTCGAATGAATGCGATATTGACTCGGAGGTAGGAAGATCAATACGGAATAGCGAGATGTGTGTTGTTCTAACAATAAGTGAGCAGGAAGGCGTGAGGTGTAGACTGGTGATGTATACCCACCGGAATGCCGCACCATTCACAGCAACTACGATGAAATCTAGAGAAGGGTCGATCCTAGCACAGAAAGAGTCCCATAGTACGGCACCGCTTATGTCGCCGACATTGTAGCTTAGAAGCTGTGTGGCAGGCCGCTCATCCGCCTCCATGCTCATCTCTGGTGCGAGATGCCATAGCTGCAATAAACCTTCCCCATAGACACAGAGGAGGTACTTGTCCAGGAAGACACGGAATCCGAGTAATGTCCTCGATAGCCTAGGGATCTTATGTACATCTTGGTAGCAAGATGTAGCCCATCTCTGTGCAGTCCCATGTGCAAATCTGTAGTGGTCCTCGAGCTTAGCGCATCCTGGTCTGTCCGTCAATGGACATGCGTCGAACGCTTGTCGCCGGAGTAGGGCTGCGAGATCAGAGGAAAATGGTATGCTAAGGGCATCTCGTTGTTCTCGAAGTAGCCTTGTCCAGAGCGATGTGTCGATGGTCAGTGTGTGGAAGTGCCTGCAAGCCTAAAGGGTGAGCATCCTCGTATCTAGCAGTTGAAGCTATCGGGGATTCAACGTACTTGTCGCAGCCTTAGTATCTCTTTGATGCTTATGATGAGCAAGATCTGCAGCAGTACTTCCTCTGGTACATCCAGTAAAGTAGCCATCGCACAGGATGTTGGTTGAACTACCAGTAATCGCTCCTCTTGAGAGCAATGAGAGCTAGAAAGGCATACCTTTCCCACACTCTCAGTCGGCCCGCCAAACCCGACCTACTAGAAAAGAGCAAAGTTCTAAGTTCATTCATATCAAGGTCCGCGAGGACTTCATGAACAGATTTAATGGACTGAAACTGCAGCAGCCCAAACCCGAGAGAGCCCGGCGGAAATCAACGGACGCCGACGACAACGTTTGCGAGGCCAGCTTCGCGGTTAGACCAGCCTCCCCTGGATGCCACCAGTCGTCTGGCTCATCTTCGGGGGCAGCCAGACTTTCCTGCATCCGCCCTTTCTGATGATCCAGCTGAGGCCACAGCTTATTTTGGAGGCTATCCATGCACTGATAAACTTCGCCTAACAATCCTTTTGGTGCTTCTAAGATGGGCCCATCACGGTCAGTCCGGGGTAATGGGCTCCAAAGGCTTCAAGGTTCAAGGTTCAGTGACAAGATCAAGTAACCCTAGATGTTGATCAAATGATGGCTGGGTGATATTTTCTATCATTCACGCTGTCAGACGCTGTGGCCTGGGAGTTCAACTGAAACCGCCAATGACCGCGAGCTCACTAACACTGTGACAGGGCATAGTTTTGCCGTAATTGACACTTTCACCAATGTGCCTCCTGGAAACGGTGATTGCCTTTTCATCCCTGGAAGTACCGACATATATTACTGTCCGTGGCGTTGCCTTCCTTGCGATCTTTCCAGCTGCTCGTCGCTCTCTGCACTCTCTGGAAGAGCCACTACAATGGTGAGTTTCAAGCTGACTGTGCCAGTTCCGTTTACTCATAAATCATTGTGCTACAGAGCAGTAACATTGCCTCATGTACCAACCCGAATTTAAGCTGGGTGAGGCTTCTCATTCTACCTTTCCTATCAAAATGCCGCCATACTCACTTTGACGTGCGAGGAAGGCTTCCAACTCAGATGGTCAGAGTCCCTGTGAAATAGCCTCAATTTTGGGGGGCATCTGCTTCGCTGGTGGTGCGTTCCTTACTGCCCATACCGTGCCTATCTTTCCTGATAGTGACATTCAGTATACGACGTGCCTACCCTCTCCGAAAACCAACCTTTCTACACTGGTCCTGCCAGTGGCTCGGCAAGTCCCTGTGAATGCAACACAGTCCGTTACGAGATCTTGAGCGCTTGCGCTGCCTGCCAGTCAAAAGATTGGCTACCGTGAGTGTTTTGAGCTTCGAGTCCGATTGCAAGCTAAACTCCACCAATAGATGGCCAACATACAGCTCAACTTGTGACAAGGTTTATCAAGGATCGTGAGTCATAATCAAACATGCGACTCGTTTAGCAAGGCTAACCTTCTGAAGTTTTCCGGAGAAAATACCCCCTTCTACCAAGATACCACATTACGCGTTCCTGCCGCTAGGTGTAAGCCGTGTTCGCCGCTCCAAGGTTGTACTCTAATCCGAGGCTTTCAGAGCGATAATAGGTTTAACCTCACCGCCGCCCAAGCTGTTGCCAGTAAGTGCACACCCCCATGACTGTACTTGGTCTCACGACTTCTCGACTTGACAGACGCACCTGAATCGGCTGGCGTTCCACAAATTACCGTAACACTGACCCCAACGGGCTCAGATGCATTTTCCACAGTAACCGTCACTGCTCATCCAACAGTCACGATTACACCCAGCGGTACCAGTAACCCAAGCACCAGTGAAACGCCAGGCCCGACGGCCAAGATATCTTTGGCTGGGCCTATTGCCGGGGCCGTGGTCGGAGGACTGGTAGTCATCGCCCTGTTCGCAGCCTTCATCTTCTGGATGCTCCGGCGTAAAAAGGAGACGGGGGTTAACCCTCCAGATTCCTTCAACAAGGCTTTGATGACTGGAGGGTCAAATAGTACAGCACTAGCAACCTCAATACCACCATCGACTTTCAATGCAAAGCTCTATGTAAGTCAATGCACATTTGGCGATTCAATCGGTCTTCTAACATCCAGAACAGGATCCTACTGATCCCAGCACCTTCCCTTCGCCGCCTGTGCCGTTCACCAGCGTGGATGATAGACAAGCGGGGTACAAGGGGAAACCGGAAGTCTAAACCAGCCCACGACGGTTAGCGTACTCATCACAACGAACTCTGCCACTCTTTCGCAACCTGTTTTTCTCTATACATGGGCATTCAGGTTATTTCAGCGTATTGTTGGATATTTTCTTGTTTATCTATGGCTTGCATTTTCGCTGCCTGGTCGAGATTTGCGTTGAGGCAGCGCCTAACATGACCCCTTAGCTCAGTGGTAGAGTGTGTGATTCCAGCATTGGAGCTTCCACAAAGTCATCCGTTCAATCCGGGTAGGGGTCAACCTTTTTCCATTATATATACCACGAACCACATTCCCTACGGAGATTTTATGGCAATTCGAGGAGAGGATATATTGTTCTTTTATTTTGTTGTACATTTACATATATATTGTTTAATTAAAAACTACACATTGCTACAGGCGAATTCAAATTTTCGATTCACTAACTATTATGCAGACGCTGTTACCTCAACCACTGGATTGGGGGTATCCAGGACTCGAGAGAAAGGTATTTCAGGGGTCGGCTGCAGCCAGTTCTTGGTATCATACACAGCGTAAGGTGGTGATTCAACCATATGGAAGGTATATGCAAATCTTGTGTTCGGGCTGGTATTCCGTTCGGATTTGTGCAGAACCGAACCATGGATCAGGACCAAATCCCCTGATATTGGCATCCATTAGTACCTCCAAAGTTCGTATGCCCATGAGAAGCAAGAGGTATACCTGGATTACATGCTTCGAGGATATACTTCCCCTCTGGAGGCTTGATCTGCGCTTGCTGCTCAGGCGTTAGAAGCTGTTCGAATCCAGTTCCACCACCAGGAAGTCGGACAAAGCGCTTGGCGATCGGTGCGGTGAGATGAGAACCCGGCAGGAAAGACAGTGCACCATTCGCCGGCGTGCACTTTTCGAGGGCAATCCAGAAACCCAGAGCGCTTGGCGGATCGGTATACTGACGACATGGTTACACGGGAAACACAGAATATAGCTTGAATGTCCTACCAGGAAGGTTCTTAAGAGTGTTAGGGATGATGAGTCAAGTACACCGCCTTTCTTTCTGAAGAATGAAAGCTCACGAGTCATTGTGTTCGGGAACTGAGGGTCTTGCATATTCAGTATCGGAAGCCAGAATATATCGAGCAGACGAACCTTCTCCTCCGATTTGAGGTTGCTTGGTGATCACCATAGACTGTAGAGCTGCCTCGAATGATGAACAAGCGTCTCTGATACCCAGCTGCCCTCGACGTACCGACTGGATCTCGATGGAACTTCAGGTCCCTCACCAAAGCTTTCAGTCGTTCGTTTTCCAAGGTTACTTTTCGGAATGCAGGGTCAAGCTCATGCAAGCCTAGCACACCATGAGTGCTTCGTCGAGCACCATCTGAAGTGAGAGTAACGAACCATGACCGATCTTATTCACCGCCTTGCTCTTGTCTCTTGTCAGCTTACCCTCCTTATCAAGAGCGTCTTCCTCGAGGAAGTAGCGGCTAAAGAAGATCTTCAATTAGTGCAACGAACGGCGGAAGCCAAAGTAGTTGACACACATCTTATCTCCCGAGCTAAGGAAGTAATCATCTCCAACATGGTTATCGTCTCCCGTCGTAAACGTCGTCTATAGATCCGGTTGAGGCAGGGCTCTCCTCGTAAGAAGTCTGAAGCTTGCCATGGGATGTGTGGAGATATCAAACTCATCCAGAAGCTGTTTGGCCCGAGTGTGAAGGGCAGTCGTTTCGTCGTGATCCAGAAAGCCTGGGATCAAGAGGTATCTGATAAAGGTGGAAGGTAAACCCTCTTCGTTAGCCAAGGGTGTAAGGTACGAGATTTAGCTTACCCATTCTTGCGGAACTGGGACAAGATGAAAGCAAATCTGAGCGGCAATGCGTTGAACGTGGCACACAATGCTGACCTGGTCTATTTGCTGCTGGGTGAGGTATTCGGGCATATTTCAGTCTTGAAGGGAACCAATGTGATGAAGCCTTTCTCGAAGGACGATGCAAGCAGTGAATTCAGGAAAGTCGCAAGTGTGGTGGTAGTGGTCAGTGATGAAGTCAAGTCTGAGGTCCGGGGATACCGGACCGTATAATCCACAGCTCTTCCCATCCCAGTCGAAAAACAGCACTGAAGGAAAGACTAAATCCAAAATACGATAGCATTATCATACAGCCCAATGCATACAATAATAATTAATCAACTCGTGCATACTCATAAACTAGAATCAATGCGTAATGTGTGGGTATCCAGAACAGTCCAAAATGTGTATCATCCCTCAGTAATCCCCAGTCTAGACGCATGCTCAGGCGCAACACCTTCAACATACTTCAGCATACCAGGCTTTCGTTAGCCATGGGGCCCTTCCTGGTCAATATCCTGTCCAAGACCTAGCCTCTCAATCAAATGGTCAATCTTAGGTTTATGTAGCCGGTGGTGTTCTTGCCAACCCTTCCACGGGTGATGCGGATACTAGAGAGCCAAAGGGCCTTGTCAGCATCTGCACTCTGTCGTCGCAAACCGAGATAAACTTGCCATCTTCCCGAAATTCTGGAACACCTTATCCATCGTTCCCTCAGGCTTGGAGTAGAAGTACTTCGCCAGCAGCACGTCGTCGTCTCGGCTGTACCTCATCTTTTTCTCCGGTGGTACGGGGAGAGGTTCCTGCGCTGCTTCCTCAAACTCGTGTTTATGTCGCCGCCAGTACTTCATCCATGACGCTCGGGAATGGTGAGGTGCTTTAGCTGCCACCTCTTTCCAGAATTGAATCATGTCTAATCGACCTTGGGCCCTAAGACGTTTTGAGCATAAAATCTACGTGTTAGAGGATAAAGCCCAATTTACCTGCGATACTCCATAAACCGGAGCAAAAACGTGATATCCTCAGCGGTAAACGCCACGCCTTTGCCAGTCGTACTCCTGAACAATGCCCTAGGAGGGGTAGGTGACCGATCCCTATGCAGACTTGGGTTGATCTGCTGCAGAATCATGCCCAAAGGCACGGAAGGTATGCCTGAAGCTGCACCGGTAGGTAGTTCCGTGTTGCCACCCAGAATCGACGAGACTGCATCAGGATCTTCCTCGATAACGTCTTCGCCGTCATCGTCCATGGGTGAGCCTTCCCTGTCTGCAGTCATGAGATAACCGCCAAGCCGTATCTTGTGCTTGTTGCAGTATCGGCGCCACGAATAAAAGGTATGGTGAGGTGCCTATATGCGCATATATCAGCATCCATTAGGCCAATTATTTCGAAAGGCGTACCTTGATGGCTATTCGCTCACATATCTCCCTGAGACTATAGGCAATGCTCAGCAAAGCTTCAGCCCATGGGAGATACGGTCAGACTTTACCTTAGCACAAGCCCTTGTTCTTGGCAGTAATCAATGTATCTCTTGAGGTATAACACATCCTCAGCAGTGAACAGGTTGCCACCATACGTGCTCTTGATGACTCTCGCGGGCGGCGAAGGTGACCTCGCTGGAGGGCCTTTATTTGGCACGAGGTGGGCAGTAGGCGTTGTGCTCTTAGTCTATAAAAGGAACGTGATGAATATATCAGATTGGATTAGCTGACAGCTTCACATACCGCATTTCGAGCCTTTTTCCTCCCTCGTGTGACCGGCCCAGGCGCAGCAGGGCCGACAAATGGAGCTGGTGGCGGTGGTGCAGGAGGAAGATGAGCAACTGGTGGAACACCTGGCCCAGATGTATGCTGGGCGGGATCGATTTGCGTGCTTGGATCATCCAAGTAAGACGGCCCATAGTACTGCAGGTATATTATAGTCAATATATGCGGTTCGAACAGGAAGGAATTTGGCTCACGGCAGCATAATACGGGTCCCATGCGGTTTCTCGATACTCAAAGGCCATCGGATCTTGAGGCGCCGTAGGGTCAAAGCCATTCCATGTAGCTTCCGGTGGCCTGTGATGGAAGAGATGCGGGGGCATGGACGTTGGATGATCCTCCGTCGAGGTTGATGCCTCCGCTTGCGCTTGAGCCTGTGCCTGTTCTTGGATTTCCGCAGGGCCAGGAGGCTGTGGTGAAGGATGCAGGTGAGTTTGGCTCGGGGCTATCGATCCCGATTCTTGCCATGTCTGGGGTGGCTCTGGCTCATCCGGGTCAAGAGCTCTGAGTGCTGCATGCGAAGTGGCAGCGAACACAGGGAAAGGGAATGGGGCATTCGACGAAGCTGCCGGGGCTGGGGTTGGAGGAGTGACTTCAGCTTGTGCCTGTGCTTGAGCTTGGGCTTGCTGGGCAGCAGCATGCTGTTGCATGATCGAGTGAACAGTCATAGGCGTGATAATGTGTATGGGTGGCGACGGCGAAGTGGTCATGATATGGTGAATTGTGATAGGCGGTGGCATAGAGGGACCCATGAGGCTCGACGGGTGAGGAAACTCTGGTAGCTGTTGCTGATGTTCTAGTTGTTGCTGAGGTTGTTGGTGCTGTAGTTGTTGCTGGAGGCGTAAGGGAGCATTAGGCACCGTGTGTGCAACTCTGGATTGGAGAGATGAGTGGCATAAGAGTGTACAAGCATTAGCTCGACGTACTCCTCTTTCCCGGTGACTTTACAGCCTCCCCAATCAGATGCATAGGTTAGCAACTCGCGAGCTTCCACGCATCTGTTCACCCATTCTGCGTTCAGGATGATCTTGCCCTTCTTGTTGCTGTATTGTCGCCAAAGATTTTGTCCAGAAACCTTGTGCGGATCAACTGCAGTAATTACGGTTAATATTATTCCGCACACGAATGTGATAATACTCACCAAGAATATATGGGGCTCCGCTGTAGCCTGGGGAGACTATTCCACCGTGTTTCTGAAAGATAAACGTGGTAAGGCATTGCCCATGGCAAGAGGTGGGGGTCCCTGCCGGATTCCCGGACCCGCGAGCAACAAGACGCGTCTTACCTTAACCAAAGCTACCAAATTGTCCTTGTCTTCTACACCCTTCTCGATGTATATACCCAAAGGAGTGCCGTGCATAGGATCGACGAAGAGCTCATCAATGTCTTCATCGTCGCCGTTATCTTGTTGTTGTTCCTGATGATGATGGTCTTGGTCGACGCGACGCGTAGCAGTTCCAGGAGTCTGAGCAGGTGCCATGGGTCTTCGTCGATTTTCAGTAATTGGCGAATCGACAGAGTGGTTGGTGTCCTCGCAACACGTTTTTCCCACGACTCGTTTCTACACTGTAATTCTGCGGCCCGACTAGTGCCGGGGTCCTAGTTCTGCTTGTTTTGGTAATTCCATCAACTTTCCTTTCAACGACAAACATACCAGAGTTTGTCGAGAATCGCAGTGAAAGTCTAGGACGAAAAGGATGGTGCAAGTCGCCCTACGAATGTAACAGATCCAGACGTTTGAAAACGGCGCCTAGACTGCACGGCGAACGGCCCTTCAACACGAGGATCTATCGTGCTCTGGCTGTTCGGTACTCTCGTAACTCGTGGAGCACATTGGCAAGGGGTCACATAGTGGGCCCTTTGCGTTGTACGTACGAAATGCTTCTACAGGGAATTCCTGCAAAATTGATGTACTGCGGCGACCTTACGTCGAATAACCATTGGACCCTGCAGAAACCTGAGGCTGTTGCTTGCCGTTTCTGTATACATTTCAACTGGTGGCTCCTGAGGAAGAAAAACAGGTCGCCAACTGACAGATTATGTCCGTTGGACGTTACTTGTCTTGTGGAGCACAATATTGGTAGGGTTCACTGAAGGCGAATGATCGTGGCGACGGTTATTTTACTGCAACTCGTGCGCTGGAATCGGGACGGTCTAGAGCGAGAATTCTTGCCAATTTGCCTTTCACGTAGCAAAACTGCTCTCACGCAGCTGTCATTGCAAGGATTGTAGGAAGCTCTCATTCCTTGATTCACCTACAGAAGGTTCGAGCTGAGGAGCTGAGGGGCTCGTCACCGCCTGGCGGCTATAGGCCAGCTAGGCAATAACTGAGAAAACAGGTGTTCATTGGATGACGCTATTCACGCCAGTACTGTATATGCTCAGCCAACTTTCAAGTCGTCACTGCGAGTGCCGTAGCGTCTTGAAATTAGAGGTAATCTTCCTATGAGTCACAGTGATCTACGATCGAACATCTTATCTCAGATTTGATTCCGGTAATATCTCGGACCGATTTCCCTGTCCATTCCCTGAGAGGGCTCAAGGCTCCTTGACTGTGGTCCTTGTGGTCCATGGCAAGATGGCCCTCTCCATGCTTTGGCGCAGCAGAATGAAGCTGGCAACCGAGTGCTAATCCGTCAACTATTAGACGCCAGCCGACAGCGTGGAAGTTAGAGGTTTATTCCTCAGCTCGGCATGCGACACCAAGAAGGAAACTTGGTGGTTTACTCTGCAAAGACTTCGACGGACTTACAGTGGGTATTTACGCTCACTAAGCTATTGAATATTTGTTTTTCTCATGCTCTACTTTGCCAAGGGAGGCTCTACTAGTCCGGTGACAGTTCTCCCAACCAACACTTCCTCTCTTCCGTTCGTCCATACGCATGGGTTAGAGAAACGAAGACTTTCCACACACAACTCTGAGGATAAAGCAAGATAAAGCAAGCGCCAATCTCTTGGGTGATGACCTCGCCAAGAAACCGTCCTTAGGTATCACCCTGCTCCACCCTGCAGAGTGTGCCTTGAATGTGAACCTCACTGTCGATTGATGGGAGAACTGAGGTGAAAATAGACCAAACATATGCATAGGCTTAACCATCTTGCTATGTCACCGTTTTGTGCCCCAGAAACTGCCGAATGATACCTGTACATGAGTGAGATCATTGTGGTTCAAGGATCTGGAAGGACCTTTGGAGTGGCGTATTTGCGCACCTAGCCCACGTACGACTACAGAAACTGTACAGAATCACCTTGGGTCCGTTCTTCAATCTTTGTCGGTGTACCTCTGGCACCACGTTCTATCTAACGCGGTCTTAACAGAGTTCAGACAGGAGTAGACGTCTACCAGCGTTTGTGGGATTCAGAATTTGGTGGGCCTGTGAACGTCATGGCGATAAATTGTGCATCGGGAACCCTGAGTTCAGCTTCGGACTTACGTTGAAGGCTTTATATGTAAGATGTATGAGAACTCTAAGTCCGCGTCAACTTACTGGATTGAATAAGACGCCAGGTTCAAAGATTTCGAGGCTCCAGGCTTGGGTTCGAGCGCGAATTTAGGCTTTTCGTCTTTCCTCCCATCACAGACCTGACCTGAAGGTGAGAAACTACCCACCTTCAGCCAGATCTGACAGCCCGAGAGATCTTCAGGATTCAGCTCTCGTATCAATACATTTGACTGACGTTTGAAGCGGGACGTCACGACAGCTAGGCAAAGATACCGACGCTTCGTAGTAAATGTATTTTTAACACCGATCGTACCGACGGCAAAGTTCTCTGTGAGTGGGACGTTATCCCTCAGAATAGCGGCTCTTAGCGAGCTATCCTCTACGACACAGGACTCGGTGCCGAATGGTTTGACATATCTATCGCTCTAAGGGCCACATGTACTGAAGCTTGCATCAACACACGTTTCTGTAGTTCTCAGGCTGCGCTCGATCCTCGGTGGGTTAGTTGAACGTGGGTTGGATTACAAGTATGTAGGGAACACTACTCATCTTGCACACGACCATTCGCTATGACGCATGATATTAGGGTTTCCTGAGAGTTCCTATTAGTCCGCGGACACCTTTCGATACATATCAACATGAGGCCTCCATGAATCACAGATATTTCACAAGAGATGGCACTGTCACGACATACTGACAGCCAAGCGGCAGCCCGCTGCATGACGCAGCCAATCAGCAGTAGGAATGTTCGAGATCTAACACACGTCGCTCAGTGAGATGGATGGACAATCATCGGTGCTGACAGACCGTCAGATCACCTGCCTTGCCTCGAGGCATACAGTTCGACAAGTTTAGTACCAAGCAGGAGATGAGTACTATCTTCAGGC
Organism: Clitopilus passeckerianus; assembly: GCA_944990035.1. Taxonomy (NCBI): domain Eukaryota; kingdom Fungi; phylum Basidiomycota; class Agaricomycetes; order Agaricales; family Entolomataceae; genus Clitopilus; species Clitopilus passeckerianus. Next base: position 221,122 of record CALYLX010000139.1, read on the forward strand.
GTGGTCGGCATATGCTATCTTTTGGCATATGTTTTGTGTCCGTCAGGATCTCAGCTGCTATGCTCGAGGACAGCCCGGAGCCTTTTTGCGGATGATTTTGACCAAAATGATATGGTGGTCCTCAGTTAATTTAACCGCACTCGGTTTAACAGGACCAGAAGAGCTGGTTCTGGTCAGATCTGTTCAAGATGTTCGATTCCACATAAGTACTGCAAAACATATCAACTGCTAACAGAGAAATCCATATAGCTTGGTATGTCTGAAAATACGCCGTCGGGCTGCATTCGGCCGTCCTCCGCAGCATCCATGCGCACATCCTCTTCGGTTCTCAACGGCTCTCAGTCTACAGATGATTGGCAGGTCCTTCATTAATGCATAGACTGAGCTAACATTAATCCATCAGAAGTGCCGATTGAGCTAGCTTTCAGTGATGTCGACTTCATTCCAGCAGTCAGTGATCGGGTCAATGGTTTGTGGATTAGCGCGACACTTGAGCTTATTACAACAAGTTTTTCTCCGAGCGACACGCAGAATAGCGAACACTTCCAGAAAGTCCTTCAAGTAGATCATACCGATCAAGAGGAATTGGCAAATCTCGCGCCCAAGTACGCCAATTGCAAGACTTTCTGAGCAAGACGGAGTCTACAGAGTAAATGCCCCACTCACATCTGCTCGAAACCACATTGCTGTGGAGGTCTTCCGTGTGCGGATCCGGGGCAGAGTGTGAGCCATCGAAACGAGGCTTCCTGTAAATCACCTGCTAAATGTGGGGAACTGTGCCACCCTATTCGAGTCCACTTCGCTCGGACGAAGATCCTTCTTCGTTTACGGTCCCCTTGAGAGGAAGAATGGAAGTTATCACTTGACCAGCGACCTTAACCCAAATGTCAGCGCTTCCTCGGTCCGCTTTATCACAGGAGCAGAAATGCAGCGAGCGGAGTACGTTTCGGGAAGGACACAAAGCCCAAATTTCCCTCCATCACCGGAAAAGTACTTGCTCATTGTTTTCCAAGATCTACTTTCCCTTTCGAGCTGCTATATCAAGAACAAAAACATTCGAGGGCGCTATGCGCTCACTGTCGGTTGCGCTCGTTGATTTGGCTTTTATGAATGCTTTAGGGCGAGATGGAATGGTGGTGGTTGAGAGGATGGGTTTTACGGCCCGATGTCGGACGGAGGTGTACCTGGTCGACTTTCAGACACTCTATCGGCACCCTAGTTGCTCGTATCCGCGGAATGAGCCTTGACGGAGGTTCTGCGCAAATGGCGCATCGCGATACACATGTCTGTGTATGTTATCTTGAAGGGGCCAGAGGTTCTCTTGGCCCAAATGTATTAGACTTTGGGTAAACATTACCTCGTTTCGTTGTGGTGTGATCGTTGCTCACCTGTCTCAGCGTTGCAGGCTGTAGCGGAGTACTAGAGAAACACATTCACCCATATCTTGGATTCTTCTTCTATCGATAGGATGTCCGAGTCCTGGAGTATCAACTGCTACGTCCAAAGATGTCTATTGCTAGGTGTCACCGGACAGATAGAGTGTCTTCATCGCTTCGTCGCACTGGACAGTGTTCTTCGTCGCGTCACTGTCTGATGCATCATTTTCGTACAACTCACCGAAAACTATTTTGCATGTGCTGCTCTGTCTTACTACTATTGGGCCCCGAGTCAAGAAGTTTAACGGTGATCAGTCGGCTTTGAATGGCATTCCGGGATCGCAAAATCGTGTAAACAGAAGAAAGAACTGTTTTGAAGGCTGACTGCCGACTGAATGACGCAGTATGTACCATGAGAAGGTGGTGTGCGGAATCTGTGTCACCGGTGGGAGATGGGGACGATGCTATGATCCGTCGTTTCTCCCCTGAGCCCGAACAACGCCCCAGTCTCCGCTGGCGAGTCCTCTCGAGGAGGCTGAATCAGGATAAAAGTTGCGGGACAACCTGAAAGAGCAAATCAGCTCCCATTCTGACGGTGGCGTTAGATGAAAATGTAGATTATCAGAATGACTTTAGCGCGGAAGCTGATTTGAGCCTGGTACTCCAATTGCTTAAGAGTTAGTGCGAGAATTTACGAGAAATTATGGGACTGAATTGCACCCATGAGAAAGATCTCGAGTATTCGAGGGTGTATTCGTCGGCAGGCTCGGGAGATAGGGATACAGTTACGTTCCACATGGGTTAAAGTTGGGAGGGTTTAGGTGGAGTGGAGGGGTTCTCACATTTTCCACAAGGGGAAAAGATGAATCTGACCCAAAACATTGGAAAAAGGAACTGCACGCCGGCAAACCAGAGGGCACTCTCGGTCTTTACAAATTCTCGCCAGTGTAACATTAAGGTCCCGGCAGAATCTTTCTCGGAAAAAACGGGAGCATAGGAGAGGATAGCCTATGTTGTTCTGTTAATAAACTTATTATTTCGTCCAACAAGCATGCCTTATAGTACTCAGTAGGCCATGGTAGATATAATGATTGATGGGCACAATGGAGATTGGCGGTTAGTCCTGGCGAAAGTTGCAAACAATAGTCGTCGGCTGTCCAAAAAGATCAAGGGGCCTTGCTTCTGAATAGAAGGGGTTGCCGTTGATTTGTTTGTATTTGAGCGGAGCTCGAAATAAGCCTGCTGTATCGCTTCTCACCGCCTTTAGGGCTTCTCTTCAAAGTCTTCAGCACCTCTTCCTCATCGTCGTCGTCGTCGCCCACAGCAAGGTGCTCGCTGCTGGATCCAACGCCTGACACTTCTGCCTTTCCCCCCGCTTCCTGACACAATGGCTACAGTCGCAGGCCGAAAAAAATCCATCGTCTCAAGTGCGGGCATTCAGATCGACACCCCCGTAGCAAATAACACTCTTCTCAATAAGGCCGCCTCTCAGTCGACCTCTCTGTATCAACAATGTTCTCAATTACGCTCTCGCCTCATGCGGATTCGTGGCTTTGACTACTATTTCTCTCTAATTTCCACCGACGCACGGCGATCAACAGATCCTGTATCGCACCTATGGGACCTCTTCTCTCTCGGCATACCGCTATGCTTCCTATTCGACCTTCTCCCAGTAGAGCAAGGCTTCCCGAAAATTGGCAATTCGCAATTCAACGAAGATGAGTTCGACCAGAACCCCGACAAACCTAAGAAACGTGCCATTGCCCACTTCGCCATGCAGGTCCGAACGGACAAGATTTCTCAGACAATACCTGGCTGTGAACCGTTCACAGTAACGGATTTGTGGGATCGAAACTCAACGGACGGCTTGGTAAAAGTACGTAGCTCAGTTCGGCTCAAATGCCTCTCCGAGTTAACGGACGGCTCGCTTGGCATTAGGTTGTACACACAGTGACCGCCATAGTAAACCACCTCCCAGAAGACGTCTTCAACCCCAATCCATCCTTATCGTCATCCGACTCATTTGAGTCGTCAGAACCATCCGGCCCAGGCGTCCCCGCAAATGCTCAGGAGTCGGCTCGGAATAACATTATACGCGAGATTGTAGAGACGGAACGGAAATATGTCCAGGATTTGGAAGTCATGCAGGTGAGTATCCGTTTCTCCACCAACGTGGACCCGGAATTGAAATGATATCGGCAGAAATATGCAAACGCTCTAGCTCAGGGGAGTATTATCGACCAAGATACGATCCACCACCTCTTCCCGAACCTCAACAAGCTTCTCAACTTCCAACGCAAATTCCTTATCCGATTGGAGAGCATAGCAGAACAGCCTTGGCAGAACCAGCGATGGGGTCAGCCCTTCCTAGAATCGGTTCGTCGCCTCTTGTTCCTTCGACGTCTTTCCCTTTGTGCTGACTGGGTCCTTCCCTTTCTGCTTACCTAACTCGGAACAATAGGAGGAAGAATTCATTGTGTATGAACCCTACTGCGCCAACTACACCAATGCATCGGACCTTATGCTTTCAAATGAGCAAAACTTATCTGTAAGTCGTGTTTCTTCGCTGGTACACGTTTCGGGGAAGTGTTTCTCCCCCGCCGGGACGACCACCAACATTTCCTGATGTCGTCTTGGCGACAACATGCATCCGCTCGGCTGTCTCCGGTCATCTGCTAACCAAACACTTGTCAACAGGCTCTCAACCACTTGATCAATGTCAAAGGCGAGCTCCCCGCCTTCCTAATCAAGCCAATCCAGCGTGTTTGCAAATATCCCCTGCTCCTTGATGTGAGTGACCACGCGTTCCTGCGTGTCTATCTCGATTAACTGATAACCGCCTGCCCACCACACAGTCCCTCATCAAGGCGACATCAACGTCAGGGTATCCTCATTTTGAGGAGCTCAAGCAAGGGTCGGACTCTGCTAAGCGGATAACGGACAAGATCAACGAGGCTCAGCGAAGGGCCGAGAATGAACTCACCGTGGAGAATCTTCGCTCCAGAATTGATGACTGGAAGGGCCACCATCTCGAGAACTTTGGCGACCTCCTGCTTGACGATATCTTCGTGGTGACCAAGTCCGACATCGACAGGGAATACCATGTATTCCTCTTCGAGAAGATCATTCTCTGCTGCAAGGAGGTTCTCATTGCCCCACAGAATGGACGGACCAAGAGTGGGAAGAGCAACTCGATCTTGAAGAAGCAACCTGCCCCTCCTCCGTTAACTCTTCCTGGTGGTGTCGGTCAACCAACCAAGAAGAACACCCCTCTTCTGCTCAAGGGCAGAATCTTCTTGGGTAACGTTACCCAAGCTGTTCCCGTTCCATCAAAGATTTCGACGAGTACGTTGCTTCCATTCTCCGTTTTCTCGGACTTTAACTGACAGCAGCTTCTACTACAGATCCTGCTATTCCTACACAATACCCACTTGCCGTCTGGTGGAAGGGTGATGATGATCTGGAGTACTTCACCCTCCGATGCAGGCGCGAAGATCAGATGCGCCAGTGGGAAGCAGCAATCAACCGCCTCATCAAGGAAGCCGCTCAGCGCCGCGCAAGTGAGCGCAATGGAATGTCCCGTCTTGCCACGGCAAGCAGCGCTGGCTACCCACCCCGCTATAATTCCAAGATGTCGCAATCCTCATATGGTTCATCGGCACCAGGCCAAACCCATTCGATGTACTCTGTGCAATCAAGCGTCTCTACTGCTACCAGCAGCCGTGGTCCATCAACGCCTTACGGAATGGATGACCAGAATAGCTACTTCCCTGGACAGAAGACTTCTGTGTACTCCAGCGGGCCTTCGGGATATCCTCCTCATGATGGCTTCGAGTTGGAGCAGGACGACGACGAATACGAAGATTATCCCCCTTCGTCGTCAGCGTCCGCATACGCTCCTTCAGGCAGGGGGACTCCTGTTGCGTACCGCCGCGACAATGCTGTCAGCATGCCCCCTGAACGTCAAGGCGTTCCGGGTCCCTACGAGTACAGGCCGCGGGCACAGACGGAAGACACAAACGGCCCTATCATGCAACAGTGGAAGAAGGATATTCCCAATACGCCTAGCCCGCATCTCGGACCTGCTCCTACACCTCAATCCGCATACCCTCATGGGTCGCAACCTCATCCTTACAATCGGATGAACTCGACTTCGAGCGCATATAGTTATACCTCGAATGAGTCATTCGGTAATGGCACTGGTGGGCCAAGGTCTAGGCCTCCTCTGCGCAGCCAGTTCAGCTCGACGAGGCTTAGGTCAACCTATGAGCAGAACGAAGGTCCTTATCCTCCTAGCGCCGACCAGACTAGCAAAGGGTCGATGCCCAGTATGCTTAATGCCAACGGGCAACCCATCGCGACTCGGGCGCGAAGTGCCAGCTCCCCGATGGTGTACGTTCCCAAACAAGCCGGTCCACCCCCTCCCGTTCCAGTGCCTGGTATCCCGACATGGAACCGAGAACGCAGTGGGACTACGTCGACTAAGGATAAGAGAGGAAGTGGCTCGAGTCAATCGACTGGCGGCGACAGCTCAGATTACTCCCCCAACAGCGGCTCGCCCGTTACGCCATTCGGCTCGAGTGAGTCTTCACTTGCTGGTGTTGGCATGCGTGCCCATTATTTGGAAGGTTCTCCTATCAGTAAAGGGAACGAACTTCCTGTCAAGGTCAAGGTCCACTTCCACGAGGATATCTTCGTCATCCAGGTCGCTATGTCCACCGAGTACGGGGATCTGGTGGAGAAAGTTGGCAAGAAGATCAGGCTTTGTGGGCCAAGGCGGGATGATGGGCCTCTGCGCGTCAAGTACAGGGATGAGGACGGCGATATGGTGACCCTCGGTTCAACTGAAGACGTCCAAATGGCATTCGAGCAATATCGTCCTGGGGGGCAAGTCACGCTCTTCGTCACATAAATTATTCCCCTCGACAACCCCCGGACATCTTTTGTTGCTGACTGCTTCGGTCCCCAAAAATCTGCTCACTCATGTGCTGCCTGCGCGCCACCCCGGCCCCCCTACCATCTTTCGCATCCACACCTGTATCGCCATCAAACTCCTACCTTACACCGTCGCAATTAACTTACATTACAAGTTGCATCTCATTCATTGTTCATTTCTCCCAAGACTTTTTAGTCGTACACATCACACACATTCATTCGTCATTCTGCTCCACCATCCTCTCTGTATTATCTGGGTTTCGCTGACCACTCTCACTCTCGTTCTCTGTTTCCATATCGGTTTCGGTGCCCACCCTCTTCTTTACTTGATTACATGTCGCTTCATGGAAGAGGCTTAATTCGCCCTGTGCACATTACATTCATTGGTTCTGTTTTTGGCTTGTGTTATCTATTTCTTTTGTTTTATTGTTGTCTCTCGACATGGCTCCGTTATTATTCAAGGAGGATTCATTGTGTCATGTACCATATCATATAGAGGAATGCTACACAGCTTGCAAATATTATTCCACTCTCAAATCCATTGATCAGAAGAACAAAAATTGTGTTAAAATTTCACAGCGGCCATGGCGGACCTCCACACTTTGGGCGTAATGGCCGCAGGCTTATGGTTCAAAGATTTTTGATCACGAAAGCAAAATTGTTATCTTGTTAAAATGAGTTTGTGTTGGAGAGGCTCGGTTCTGAAGCCCCAAGCTGATATTCACCGACAGCTCGGTATAAATAATAAATACTGGATTTTTTATCGCTAACGTTGTTGATGTAAGAAAGCTTCCTCATCTTCACCCTTCTCCCTGAAACAATCCCTCACTGGCTGAATCCAGTAATGCCACTGAAGCCCGTAATGGGACCTGAAGATAGGAACGCGTCAGTGGTGGCTGGATGAGGGACGAACCATCATGACGGTGATTCTGATTTCAGTGGTACTGACCTGCTTTGCCACCTGATACCTTGAGATACGACCAATTCCAGGTACCTGTACAGGCTCCTGAGCCACAATTTACGGCGACACGTTCTGCACTGCTTGCGACAGATATGCTGCTCGTGGGAGAAACGAAGTTGACACCCTAAATTTGCGGGGGAAAACTTCAGCAAGGGTTTACTCATTTGAGGAATGAGGTCGACGTACTGAGATTACGACTCCTGTGCCAGGAGTTCCGAGGGTATCTGGGTAACTCTCATCAATGAGGACACCGAATTTCTTGCAGCCAGTAGCCGTGTTGCCCTATATCACAATCTCATAAGCACGCCACGCAGCCAGACAGGTTAAGATATGATCTCACAGAGTACGTGACATTGCTGACAGTACTGCCAGTAGCAGCAGACTTGGTCTTGATACGGAGAGCTTGGTCGTTGTTGATGATGGTGTTCCCAGAAATGACGATCCCGGTAACGGTGACACTTGAGTCGATGGATCCGACGGAAATACCGTGACCACCAGAGCAGGTGTTGCCCTTAAAAACAATGTTGGAGCCCTTGTTAATGGCGAGGCAGTCATCTTGATTCTTGATGACACTGTTTTGGATAGTGAGATCATGCGTACTGCAGTCAAAGCCGTCGGTATTGTGCCCGGCAGCAAGACCGTTGCTGTTCGAGTTGGGAAGGTCTCCTAGGGCTGTAGAGTGGCGTGAAAGGGTGATCAGGAGTGAGAGAGAGCCTAAATGCTTACAGTTGTCAATCGTCAAGTCAGTCATCACCAGTGGCGCAGGGTTGGAGACAGAATACGTCCGAGCGGGAGAGTTCAGGACTTTGACGTTCTAACGAACAGGGTGATCAGCATCGGGGACCAAATAGCAAAAGTCCCAAATACGAACGTTGTATGTACCAGAAATCTTGATTTTCATCATCGGTGCAGGTTTGGTGACACCACCATTTCCACCGAGACCATCCTGGTGGTAGGTCAGTGACAATCCTGAAGGGTAAGAATCTTAATCTACCCAATAGAAAGGTCCTCCACCATCGAAAGTGTGGCCATTACCGTTGAATGTAATAGAGGTACCGCTGACGGTGAAGAGTGGGCCTGCCCAGGTCTTATTCCCGAATTTGATGTCTCCCTCTACGATGAGTTCATAAGTATGGTGGCTCGCGAATTGGCAACAAAATCCGCTTACGCATGTTGACAGTAGTTCCAGTCAAGAGGTTGAGAGTTAGAGCTTCACCAGCTGGAACTGTGAAGCCATTGAGGACGACAGTGGTGCACTTGACAGCAGCGTCGACATCTAAGGGAGTCAAGGTCAAAAGGGCCGCATATAGTCACTATATATCCAACTTACCGGTCAATGAGTTGATGGTACCCGTGCAGGATGAAGACGACGATGCAGCAGCAGCAGCATATACCGCACCAAGATAAGAAGCCAAGACGAGGAAAGACGATTTCAACATCGTATGAGTTGTTGTCTATCTCTCTGCCAAGTACATCGTCTTAAATACCCTCCAAGATGCCAGCACACCATGATAAGCGGGCCGGCCACTGGGACATTCCATCGCAACCAGTTGGAGGGATCGTCAGGATTGACCTGCAATGTTCAATGGGGGTTATTTTTGCCACTGCTAGCGGTACCCAGGTGTGCCCCGCAAATGACAGATATAGCCAGAAATAACCACGAGAGAAGTCTTTCGCTTGCTCTCGCCCCGCATATATGCGCAACCGTAGCGTCACTTGACACCAAAGACCTCCTCGAATCTTCCGTTTCTGGGATACGAATGTTATTAATAGACCAGAGCCTGGGTATCGGGGTCACGCAGACGGATAATTGCACGGTTGGCTGTGGCCCGCTGGCGGCGCGGAGCCAGCAATGAACTGGTTTCCGAGAAATATCCTCTAGCCATGCATATTGTCCTGCATGATTGTCCACTTGATTGGGTTTAGAGCCAGCTAAACCCGCGTGAATTGAGTGCAATGATAGCCTTCGAGATTTTTCACATTTGATTTTGAATAGCCAGATGACTGGAGAGTCGTTCATCCGCAGTTGCAAGGAAACAATGACAGGGCGGCCAGAATGCAGCCGACGTCCGACCCATCGTCGTTGAGGTTCAGGTGCAAAAGGATCACATGTCTCCGACGCGTAACTTTCGCGTTCATTACGTAAACCGTGATTTATGGCAGGCGACTCGGAATTCAAAAGTCCCATCTTCGACTTCGGTAACTTTCGCTGCGTAGTTAGGCAAAGCGTTCCTCGACGCATCGAGGGAAATTACGACGGTATTTTGGTAAAACAAAGGGGAGGTGCGTAGTTCCGGGTGTGTGCAACTAATGTCGCAAGAGAACGCAGCATCTTTTGAAACCTTGGTCAGACCACTGTGTTCAATTTCTCAGAACTCTCTAGTCTCTATGTACATGGCTCCAATAATCCGTAATCTGAAATAAGAAGATTTGTTACTCAAGCTCCCAGGACGGCTAGGAAATTAGGAAATCAGGAAACATGGGTCCAGTTGTGGGTCCAGGGTGCAAGGCATGCGTCTCCCTCGTGGTTTTGGCAAAGCAGGCGAGGACCTTGGCAGTACCTCACCCTCAGCCTACACCTACTCTAATTCCTTAGATTTTACCTGCAATAGTGAGCTCATCTCTCTTCGCTAAATCTCGTCATTCACACTTGTATAGGACACCCATGGCTGACCCCGAAGGCAATTGGTTATTCATCTACAACGTCAACAAGAATACGAGAGTCAGACAAACAACTTCAGGAGGTTGTCCCAACAGGACGCACCTTCAATGTTTCCTGCTTGGGCTTCAATATCTCCAAAATAAAGGCGTGCTTGTTGTAAATGCCGTCTACACCATTGAATCGGCCTACATATTCATCGACTCGGAGGACGAAGATTGGTCAGACAATATCCCTTGCTATGTTGACAAGCAAATAGACTCTTTGGGTCCGAAGTGCTTTTCTGAAGTCACGCAGTGGAAACTTGTAAATCCATAAGCAAGTATAATTTGTGGTATTCGTTATCCAGTTGTCAGTAATACAGTCGTGTCGACGGATCAGAATGGTAGGTACAGTCATGGATATCTGGATAACCGATCTGTAGGTAAGAAGTGTCCAAATGGGAAGGTGATAGTGATACATTAGTTAGCGGTAAGTACTATAACTATACTTCTTTACAGTCTGAAAGAGTGGGTCGTAGAGCTTTGTTGCTCAAAGAAGGGTGATTTTACAGAACGAATAATTAGAGACAAGGCATGAAGAGGCAGAGTTAAAATTCTCGTGGACACAATTTAGTATGCTGCCCTAGACCTCCTGTATCTTCCGAAGGAGCCACACGCTGAAGCGCAGAACCCGATCAGAAGAGCGACGAGTGCACCCAGCGTCAGCCAGTTAGCATTGCCGTACTGAGCGGGGATGTTCACGTCTCTGTACCGGTTGCGGACAATACCAAAGAGGACCATGTCAATGATGAAGATGACAAGAGTCACGAGGGCGGCAAGGCCAGAGAGGAGAGTCATGAAGATTGTGCCTACGCGGTGGTAGCCTGCGCCACAAAGGCCGAAGAGGAACGCGAGTCCTGCAAGGCCTGCCGCGATCGGGTGGAGAATCAGGGCTTTCGTAAGGTTGTTGATGGCAGTAGTATTTATTCGACTGGCGCTGATTCGAGGAAGATCATCAGACTCTGCTCCTATGAAAGTAGAACGAGGACTTACTTTGTGCCCACAAAATCGTAACCGATTCCGACGTCACTGCCCGTATGACCGAAGACACCATAGCGTATCTGGTTGGCCGCCGTTCCTACTTTCAGGAAGTAAATCTGTTCCCATGTGGGTGAAGATACGCAAACCTTAAAAGAAACCGTTAGATGGTTATCTTCGAAATGTGATCAGGACAAGACCTACGAAAATAAGTAGAACTGTGGCAGCAAATGTAAGGAAAAGTCCTGGTACAGCAGCTGAGGCAACCATAATGTTCGTGAAGTCGTTAACACTGCACCAAACAGCCGATCAGTCTCCAAAATCGTGCTGGTCGTCAGCAATAGTGTACTCACCAGATACCAAGCGTGGAAGTAGGTCGCTCGAAGAGAATAGGGCGTGAATTGGTCCATCTACAGGAATGGAGGTGATGGATTTATAGAACGCCAAGTTGATTGCCTAAAACGGAAATGGATATGACGCAAATTTCCGATCGTCATTGTGGTGTACTAGTTCCACCCGCAGCATGTCATAGCATTCGTCGGCGAGGCTGTACCCAGAGAGGTCCCGAGTTCGAGTCGTGCCTAAAAATGACGGAGAATAGGCTCTGGAATCCGGCAGCTGATGATTATAGTGGCTAAAACCAGTGGGTAAGATCATGGCCATCCGTCCGCAGACCACCAGCCAAGACGGCAAAGAACGACCAGAGCACGGCTTTGCGCAGCGAGAAGCAGGATGAAAAGAAAACGTTGCTACAAGGATCACCAAAATGTAGTCCGAAAGTCCCAAACGAGTTTAGAGCTACAGTAATGACAGGAATTGATATTTTAAAAACAGACTAAAATGACTGACCAGCACCACGATGTTACAAAATAAGAAATCGTCATTGATATCAACGTACACGAGGTCCACCCGTGGCGTGTGCATAGTCTGGCGGATTAAGCTCATCATCCGCCGAATTACCCCCTCCACCTCCTGATGGTTGCCTTAACTGGGGTTGCTCCATGGGTGCAGGAAAGGCGAAAGGGTGCATGGAGGATGACGGACCCGCAACTGGCGAGATGATCTCCTCTGCCTCGGTACGTGGAACCTTTTCTAACGGGTAGCCATTAGAACCCAACATAAACCGACCATTGCTTGCCCTCCCGCTGAGAAGGTTGGCTTGCGATACCTAATTACCCTACGAGTCAGCACCATTACCATCTTATTTAACGCAAAGGGCTCACTACGTCTGAGGGTGACGAGTCAGAAGGGTTGCCCTCTTCAGGACTGAACGGCCCGTCCATAAGTCCGAGCTGGTTAGGATACTGAGCCTGGCTTCTATAAAGAGCGTTGGTTCCATGGCTCAAGTTGGTGTTCACCGAGAGGCTGCCAACCATGGTCCTGGCACCGGTCGAAGATATCGTCATGCTCCTTTCCATCTCTTGGGCATTCTGGGGGTAATCTGCCAAGGGAAAAGCGCTGCTGGGGCCTGGCCCGAACGTGGAATGTGTGTTTGAACGGGAGACTCCTCTTCCATGCGCGGGTGGTGGTTGCGAAACAAACGGGTATACAGGACCAGGGCCCAGTCCTATATCACTGCTTTTCTCGTTATCTTCAACAACGAATTGATTGCGCTGCTTCCGCCGACGCAGAAGTAGCCATGCTATAGCTATGAGAGCACCGATGATGACGGCCACGGCAAGGATAATACCAACGATAGCACCTCCCGATAGGTTAGAGTTGCTATTGTTGGCCGATCTAACTCAAAAGTGTCAGACTCGACTGGGGAAACAAGGTTACTGTAGACGTACGAAATAGGTCCTCTGGTGGTGTAAACCTGAGCATAATCTACGGCAAATACTTGTCCAGAAGAGGTCGGTGCGTATTTCATAACCAGCCTATGGGGGCCATCCCCTAAGCCGGATGCATGATACAACAGACTCTGGGGGATATATCTGTCGCTGGCCGTGGATAAATTCTGTGCAGGGACGCCATCCAGTTCAACTGTATAGGGCGACCCATTCGTGCCCATAGGTCCATATAACGAGACACCATCGCCTATAAACTGGAAGGCGACCTGAGATCCGGGATTCGATGTAGCACTATTAGGACAAGGTCAGTTAGCGGTCCCCTACCAACAGACCAGATCTACGCACTGTCCCGACGATCCCGAGTAACTACCTAGATTAGTCGGGTTCGTTATCCACTGTGCTTCAGAGGGGATATATGAGAAGCTGGACTCCGTATCCTGGATGGTATTCACGAAGAGTTTCTTGTTCGCGTCGCCGATATTGCCTTCGATCGTGATCTATGGGTGTCAGTCACCATCAGCGAAAGCTCACATCTCAACATTACTTATTTATTACTTACGAAGTCGATATCTAGGAACTGCTGGTTGCCAAGATTCATAATGCTGACATCGTGTCTTCCTTGGGGCAATCCATGCACTTCGTATAGAATGGCTTGGAATTGGTTGGTGGTGTCCTGGCCATTCTGCGCTGAGCTTATATCGTTGTCGATGCGAACTTGGTACTGCCCGTGATTGTCACGTTTGGCACCGAAGATTTGGATACCGGTTCCATTGAATGACAGTGAAGCCGTTGCACCTGCATTATCTGTTGCATGGAAGGTAGATTGTGAATACCTGTCGAGCAACGCGGGTCAGGTGGTGATGTCACCGAGCCAGATAGCAACGAACCTAAACGCGGAAGCATCAGAAGCACTTGTCCCAGCAGTCCAGTCAGAAGAATAGCTGATAAGAGGGGAGGTATCGTCGAGAGTTAGTTGATATGGAGGCATTGGGTTGAGCTTAGACGGAAGAAGCCCAGGAAGGCACAGGAAGGCCCAAGAACAGAAGAAAGAGGAAAACCGAACGAAAAGAGCTGGTACACTGTACCAGAAAAGAAAAGGGGAACAACAGAAGTCGAATGTGAGAAGAGAAGAAGGGAAAGGGAGAACTGCAAGCGTATCCGGATAGTCATTATTTGAAGAGATGGCTCGGAACGATTGATGGATATTGGACACATATGACCTCGAGAGGGGTCGAGTCCGACGTTTGCCAAGGTCGCTAGGCGCACTGCGTCCGACAATCACAAGAAGATCACAGCCAACAACTTCTTTTCCACATATAGGATTTCTTCACGACAGCGTCAAGAATACTATTCCTGATAAAGCAGACCTGTGCGGCAGGCCTATATATTGTAGCTAAAACCTTCGCAGGACCATGTTAGAAGGTCTTGGAGGAATTCCTAACAAAGTGATGCCTATTTCCCCATAGCTTCGCGGTTTGTTGAATGGGGTGCTAGCGAAGGCAAGATGTCAGTATATGCGGTCGAAGGGGAGACGTCCTCACTTGCTATAGGGCTCCACTGGGATGAGTAATTGGTCGGATTTGACATGGCGGGCAAGCTTTCAAGATCGGAAGGAAATAATGGAGAGTGAAAAAGTCGGAATAGCGTACTGAGATAAAAGAAAAAGTAAGAGACCACCAGGCCGTTGTAAATTTGGGAGAAGATGACCAAGGCACAGAGAGAAATGAGGCAGAGTGATAGTCTCCCAACCATCCTTTCATACCAAAGCCATAGAGTGAGGACAAACTGCGAAGCAGTACTGCGTCCGAATGTGGCAGAGCTAGGACAGTCTATGTCTTCATGTAGTGTAATGGCAGCACTTGCGGCAGCGTCAAATTTGAGAATAAATTCATCACCGGAAGGCCCGAAGAGTGCGTTATCGCCACCAATTCAGAGGGCCCTTGATGGTTCGTGATCTGAGCCCACATCACACCGTAGATTTTTTTGAGAACTTCGTGAATATACCACTAGGGAAAGTAGGCAGGCGTCTTCATCGCCGTCTGCATCGCCATCAAGGCTTTCTTCATGGTTCCGATACGCTGGTGTATTGAATATTGCTATTGCCGGCGTATATTGAATGCCAGGGTATGAAACGAATTCAAACGGCTAGATTCCATAGATTTCTATACTGTCAACATTTGATCATAGAAGTTAATAACATAATTACGTGGCTTTCCTTTCAATTCAATCACTCGACATCATGTACCTCAACCCTTGCTACCTTCAGGAGGTCATCCGGTGATAGGGTCCAAAGTTCGTCGATGAGGCCAGGAAGGAGGGTGCCAGGCCCCCTGATGATGCTATTCTCTTTCTTGACGGCAATTTCAGCGGCACTAGTCAAGATTAACACCCTAGATCCACGAGGTTAGGGGGTTCATAGAGGTGATAGCAGATATGGGATAGCGTACCCCGCGATCGCTCCTAGAAGCATGCTGCCGGAAACGAGTTTGCCTTCGTCGTTTCCTGCAAGAGTAGACGCAACTGCACAGTAGGTAGCAATGCAGCTACCAAGGATGCATCCGGATCCTGTAATCTTTCCGAGGATTTCATGACCGTTGTGTAAGGAAACGGTTACAATTCCGTCGGAAATGTAATCCACGGGTCCTGTGAGCACAATGACGCAACCTATGAAAAAGATATTCGGGTTATGAGATAACTCAAGGGCGGTCGCTAAATCGGCTTACGTTCTTTCCTGGCGAGAGAAGCCACGAATTTGACTGGATCTGAGAAGCCTGAGCCCACACTGTCTACCCCTTTAGATGCGACCTTTCGAATTATGAGTCCCTGAAAAAACTCAATTGAATGGATTTTGTCACCTCAGAAGAACCCGCTAGCGCAGCCAGCTCTCCAGCATTCCCCTTAATGACAGAGGTCTGGAAGGTGTTCAGAAGCTCTATTCAGGGTAGGTGAGGGCTACAAGAACAAAAGGAGGGGTACGCCGTACCTCGAACGGTATCCTTGCGGAAGGTGCTTGCGCCGACACCAACGGGGTCGAATATTATTGGCTTTCTGTGCTTGTTGGCGAAGAAGCCTGTGATCACGTTGGATTTAGTTTCCGAGATTGGCGGGCGGGACACTCAGAACACGTCTTACCAGCTTTCAACATGCTCTCCCTGACATCAGCCTTCATAGTCCCGATGTTAATGAGAAGGGCATTGCATATGCGGCTCAGGTCCTCCATCTCTTCGGGCTCTGTGGCCATAATCGGGCTGCCGCCAACGGCAAGTGTGACATTTGCGGATTGTGTAGCTACCACGGTGTTTGTTATCTGTAAGATGCTTTGAGAACCCGCATATACGCGCAAATATGGATGCCCATTACCTGGTGAACCAAGGGGTTGATGCCTCTGACAACGTTCAAGAAACCTGCAACTTCTTGCAGGACGTATTCCTTCGATTCAACTGCATTGATCCGTAGTGGACGAGAAACAGCCGCGAAACTTGACTTGAAGGAATCCAGGATCTTCACGAGACTCTGCGCTGAAGCACGTGGATTCGTAGAGCCAACGATCTCGGAAACCACAGCTACACCATCCAGAGCATGGCCGGTTCGTGAAACACATCCGTGCACGGTACGCAGGAGATTAGTCGATTTGATACCCCCTAGGCAGATCAGTTCAGCAGGGCATTCACACCGTCTCAGGCCGAACTCGCTCACCGATTGCGATCGCCTTTATTCCTGTACCGTCCAAAACCTCAAGCATCACACCAACGTTCCTGACACCAATGACAGGCTTTGTCAACTGCTTCGTCGTAGTACCCCAGACGGCGCCGATCCCGACATAATCCGCACCATCCTTAATGGCTTGCTTGACTTCTTCGACATCGTTGCAGGAGACACCTATGACGTAGTCCTTGGGCAAAAGTTTTCGAGCGATGGCGACTGACATGTCAGGCTGCCCTAGATGGACTCCCGCAGCTCCTATGGCCAATGCAACATCAACTCGGTCGTTTATAATTATCGGGACCTTGTACTTGTCGCATACAACTTTCGAGGCGGCAGCGACTGAGACGAACTTTCATCAGAGCAAGATCAGTGGTGGGGGCGGAAAAGTAGCGTAGTTGCGCACCTCTCCAGTATCTGCATGTTTCTCACGTATTTGAACAACTGTAACGCCTCCCTGAAGGGACTATATGCGCCAAATGTCAGCTTCTAAGTGAATTTCTATAGGATTGGATTACTTACCTCTTCCAAGGATTCGAGATAGTCCTGTTATTCAAAGATACTCAGGATTGGCACAAACGTCGAGAAACAGCGCATTCAACTTTTCCTGGAGGCAGTAACTCCCTGCCAGTGACGAGGTATAGTGAGTAGTCGATGCTGTGAGTCATGGTGTTGGACGAAGAAAGGCCAGGACAGTGCGATCACACATCATCCGTCATTGGGCCGTGATCAGTAAAAGCGTTATCATACGACCAGTCATGAGCTCGTCAATCATAGTAAAGGAGAGCAGTAGATTGGTACACCACAACAGAACTACAGAGCGTACATGGTCGTGAGAGAGATGGGATGCAGCAAGAAGTATTAAAACGAGGGAAGCAGCATGGAAGTACAACAATAATCAGAACAGATTAAAAGGAGATGAAAGCAGGTAGCAGGAAATATCCCGCTTTTTGTCACACCTCAGCACTCGGCGCGAATGCTCATGCAGGTGTAGGAGAAGCTCGTGGACCTGTTGAATAGCTCGTCAATGATGACTAGAGGGAAATTTAGAAAAATAAAACTTACCACCGCGTTCACCACCACGGCCGCCACGGAAGCCACCACGACCACGGAATTCGCCATCAGGGCGACCACGGAAGCCACCTATTGTTAGATGATTAGTATGCTATCATTTCAGTGATTAGAGTTACACCAACCTCGGCCGCCACGTTCGCCGCCACGGAACGCGCCCCTGTCACCACCACGGAATCCACCTCGCTCACCCCGCTCACCACCTCTGAAGTTACCGCGACCTCTGAAGCCACGGCCGTCTCCACGGAATCCACCACGTCCACCCCGCTCACCGCCACGACCACCTCGCCCGCGGCCACGGCCACTTCGCGCTTGCACAAAGCCATCTTCATCGACGTCGAGGTTGGGTGTACCTGGAGTCTCAGGACGGTGGTCTTCTGACTGATCACCATTGAAATCGGCTTCAGCTGGTGTTGATGGTGCTTCGGGAGCGGGAGTGGCAGGAGTAGCAGAACCTGAACCGCCGAATTCTGCGTGCAGACCTGCAATGGGCGGCAGATCGTGCTCGTCGTCAGCAGCCCAGTCAATAGTTGATGATTGAAGGGCCTAATAAGGAGAGTTAGCACTAATGCTTATATTGCAAGTCACGTCACTAACCTCCGCCGATGCGTGTTCAACATGTCCATTGGGGATTTCAGGGGCTTCTTCAGCCGGAGCAAGAACTTCTTCTGCCTGTTGTTGTTGCTGTTGCTCCCGCTCTTGCTGCTCAATTTCACTCTCCTGGATGAAATGGAAGCTACCAGAGAGCAACGAGGAGGGCATGCCAGCAATGGCAACACCCGATCGGGCATCTTGCTCCTCAACTGCAGCAGGAGCTTCCTCGACAACGGGCTCGGGTTCGACAGCTTCAGGGGCTGCTGCAGCCGGGTTCAAGGCATTGTGTACCTCTTCAAGAACTTGAGAATCTGGAATAAATGTTGTTAGAAGAGGTCAGATGGAACAGCGAGGAACCTACATGATACACCCTCCAGTTCGCCCTCTCCGGAGAGTAGGCCAGATAGTGCGGCTTTCCTCGTTGACTGATCATCACCGAGTAGGGCGTGTGTGACCTGGAGGATGGTGTTGCTTCCAGCAGAGTTCGAAAGACGAATGAGGTCCAGCACTGTGCTGAATTTATCCGTAAGGGTCGACTAAGGTGGATGAAATACGTTAGCTTTGCAAAAGTTCGAAAGCGTCAAAGATTATACCTCGGCATTGAGGATAGCCTGGGTTATCCGTTCCGATGTTGCCCTTTCAGTGTCATTCAGTTTTGCTGAAATTTCATGAGCGAGTTCAGCCTCATGAACCTACGGAATGACGTTTTAGTGCCACACGACCGAATAAACGAAAACTGCCAACTACATACCTCAACAGCTTTCTTGACATCGGCCAACTCCTTTTGAACCGCCTCCAATGATGGAAGGGTCTTCAAAGACCTCTTCTGATCGTCATTAAGCTTCTCAGCGTCGGTGGCAGCGTAACCCGAAATTCTTGTCTGTCATCGGCAGAAAGTCTCAGTACGTGCGCTAAAATATACACGAATGTGAATAAGGACGTACAATCTTCTTGGAAGTAGCCTTCAATCGCTTCGTGATGAGCTCAACGATCGGGCTATGCTTCAAAAGACCATCTTCATCAACCACCGCAGGTGTTTGGCTCCCAGCGGTCTCCGGAGCCGCGGCAGGTTCAGCAGCCTTTTCTTCGGCTTCATGGTGCTCAGAATCGGCCCCAGCAATAGATCCGGCGCCATTAGCCACGACAGGAGACTCGACGCCATTCTCGTCACCCTTTTTCCCAGTCTTTCGCTTCTTCTTTTGCGATTTTGACAAAGGAGCTGGGGGAGGTGCGCCGGGAACAAGGCGTTGAGTTACTGCTGGTGCTTCAACCATGGTTTTGAGAGGATTTGGGAGATGAAGAAATGTAAGTTGTCAAGCTTAGGACGCGTGTGTGGAGGTCGGATGCCGCTGGCAAAAAGTTGTCCAATCACCCAAGCGACTCATACAGTTTCTCACGGTCTCATTTCTCCGAGATTCCGACGTTCATTCAAGCATTCCTGTTTGCTCCTTCCAAAAGCCACGTCTGCTGTCAACGACGAGGGGCATTGCAAAGTCTCCTCTTGTAAAGGATAGGTATATCGGTAATCCTATGAAATGCTGCGTAGTTTTGAGCCTTTTAGCTCCAGATATTGGTCTTGATCAGTTTTGGATCAGGCCAAAAGTCCCCACACAAGTCTGCTCTTCCACTTATCCACTGACTAGAAAATTTCCTAGAAACGAGACCTTTGCGGCCGCATGCAAGCCATGGTTTGATTGAAAGAAGCCGCGATGCCTGTGCTGCCAAGGCTCAACCATGCACCCGACGAATGGCTCGTTCAAGTTAGATTACCACACAGATGCCCAACAGCCTGAGTGAGATCGCTTAACTACGCCGTTTAGATGTCATTTCTAATGCCATCCTTGAGTTCCCCGGTGTGGAACTCCGCGCACTCCTCGTGCTATATTTTCTTCGGCATGTCAAGGCATCCTGATTGTTTTTCACTGTTTTGCTCGAGGGCGATCTCTGCAAATAGTGTTGGTGGCGCTGTCGATCGTCACAGTGACACAGGCAAATCTCCTTGTTGTCGACCTCTTTCAGCCAGGAACGCCAATGCTCTCCGACGACTTCAGCACGAACCGCTGTTCCGGCTCCGGTGCCACCTCTATAGCTAAAACTGCGAACGAATCTGCAGGTTCTTTGGCTCCTAGCCGACACCCTGATCTTTGTTTTAGTGATGGGAACCTTGCCATTCTCACTGGGGAAAACTACTTTCTTGTCCACAAAGGCCTCTTATGCCGCCATTCCTTGCCCATTTCTCGAACTGTAGAGAACCTGGAAGCCCGCCAAGCGCGATTTCTTGAAGGGCGTCTCGTGCTGGAACTCCCTGAGTCATCTACGGACGTCTACTATTTCCTTCTCGCCTTATACGATGGAATGTGAGTTATCGCCTTTGTCAGGTCCTCTTTTACTGGATTAAATTCGGCGATTATCGATCAGATCTGCACTCAAATACGACGTCAATGATTTCCCTGTGGTCTCAGCGATCTTCAATCTAGCCACAAAGTATGAAGTTAAACATTTACGGGCTGATCTCCTGCGCGGACTCTCTGTAGCTTGGCCAAGGACTCTTGGCGGATGGGAAATCAGAGAATCGAAATTGGTGGACAATGTTGGCGGATACGTGCCGCGGGAACGAATCCCTCACCCCATGTACGTGATTGAATTGTTCCTTCGAGTTTCTTGTCCATCTAACCTGGCCTGCGCCCAGACTTGTTATCAACCTTGCTCGCGCTTGTGATGCTCCAGAACTTCTCCCATCCGCGTTCTACGACCTCTCTCGCTGCTCTCCCTCCGAGTGCAATTCTGGCCATACCTGTCCCATCACGTCTGAGGTCCACCACCTCGCTGAGCCAGATCTGCTTGCACTGCTCCGAGGCAAGGAACACGGCTCTCGCTTTCTATCGACATTCATCGTCAATGAACTCGAAGGCCGAGATCTCTCGGCGGGGTGCCTCTTCCGGATGGAGATCGATCCTGCACGTAGGCGAACTTGCCAAGCCGCCTTCGAAGCAGTCACCTTTGAGATCCTGAAAGACATAAATGGGACCGTTTCCCAGAGGTCCTCGGACCCGCTCTTCGCTATGTTTGACTCAGAGATGATGCAAACTCGAGACGATGTCATCGGTCGAACTGGGCTCCCTGTTAGAGCTTGTGAATACTGCAGATGCGAATTTGGTGCTGCTGTGGATAGCGCTAGGGAAGAATTTTGGAGAAGGCTTCCCACCTGGTTCGGGGTGGATCCCCAGGTCTGGGCGTAAAACCCAATCTTCGACGCAAACCTCGGTCCTAGAAACCCCCAACACTGCTCAGTTGATAGATAGTCTCTGTAATATGTCTTCTTGAGGAGTTCTATCAACTATCCAACAAATATACGAAGAACATCTGGCGTGAACGTTAGATCCGTGGATTTTTCTGTTGTTACCTATTAGCCCGTTTGAATGTGTTTTTTCGGTGAAGATTTCGAGGTCGGGGCTCGGCTGTTCACTCCCCTGGCCTCCAGCATGACAGATCGACATCGCTCCACTCTCCGCTCTAGCGGCTTTCCGCGCTCAAGATGGGGTTTCGGCCTCTTCTCACACCCCCTGGCCGTCTGGAGTATAGCACGCCCCTCCGTTGGTGTGTGGCATTTTACTCACTGTAAACCCTGAATGCCATCGTCGGAGGTTAAGGGCAGGGTCCAGATCTGACTAGAAACCCGATCCAAAGGAAGCAAACTTGACATCCGAACGCCCATGCGTGCCCATGCATGCGCAGTGTGCACCTTTTCGGTCCGGGACTAGTATTTCTGCACGGAAAATTGCTGCAAGGTGACGATCAGTCAATGCAATGTCATTTTTCTGGTATTCGAATCGTTTGACCCCAGAATCAGAAATGGTTAGGCATTGCTTCTAAATTGATTTACTTGCCGAATTTGCTCTGCTGGCGAGTTCCGACACAAGAAATGCGGTCACTTCTTACAACGTGATCACACGCTGTAATCCTTCTTTCCCAAGTTCTACGAATGTCACCTTGCCGCACAGCCTTAGATGGAAAACTTCCGAGTTTCCCTTTCGCTAACATTATTTCTATTCCGCCTTGAGAATATAATCCTCGGACGATCCCGCATTACCCTAGAAATGTTGTAGGACATACGTGAGCCGCAAACGCCATATCAGGCATATCAGTACCCTGTTCCAATCAACTGGCATAAATCTGAGCACACGCATTCCTTCTCAACGGTGGCCTGATGTCTTAATAAACCTAATCGCACGAAAGAAGCTTGATCTGCCGACACTGTGCGCCTGGTCAAGGCGACCACTTTACCTCTGCCGACCTAACCGGTTCCGCTTCTCAACCTCTTTCATACTTTCTCCAAGGACACATGGTCTACACGTGGCTTTGATATCCTATGAAATCGACGCCGTTTCTCAGGAAAATAGGCAAACTTGGGTAGTGTAGCGGCTAGCCCCCGGTTACCGCACCCAAAAGACCACTCGGAGCCAAAATGGGAACTCATTTCGTCACCCTGCCAATGACGGGGTCCCAACTTTACATTCCTTATGGTCATCGACCCGCACGTGTAAAACCGAACTTGTTCCCAACTCCTATTCCCTGGTATGTTCTATTTAGTGGCGTTGAAACGCTGTCATCCTTTATAAACGGACCAGTTCCCTCATCCCGAACATTTCTTGATCCTACCTCCTCGCGTCTCATATAGCGTGTTCTCTTACAGAGACAATCCATGTATCAACAAGGCTGGCAGAACAATGGAGAAAACTCCCGTACGCTCTGATCCGACGTAGGTATGACCACTACTTATGAACACTTTTCTTGCAGATTACGGACAGTATACTGATGCTCACTTCATGGAAGAGAGTAGGGGTCAGCCGTACATGGCGGGTCATCCTTCAACGCTTGCGTACTACCCGGCGAACGGAGTGAGCGCGTTTTTTCATTTCGCTGACGAGGCCGCTGATCGTTTGAACGCGATTGCTTTTAGCAGCCAAGTCAAGGACAACGATCACAAGCGCCACCTCCCATGCAACCAAACCCTGCTTACCACAACCCTCATGACCCTCGGTACAATGCTGTTCATCAGACGAACCAGACCCTAACAGCACTTCAGTCGGCTCGTCGCATTGGCCCGGAATATGTGAGCGCAAGCATACCAGCTTTCAATATATTCATCTCGGAACCAGTTACTGATGCTTCCATTCTAGGATCACTCGAACGTCTACCCTCCAGCCCACGATCCCATGCTGCCCCAATCGACGGCAAACTACTACAGCATGCCTCAACAAGCGCCAGCCCCAATGCGAGGGTACTATCCAGGTGGAAATGCTTCTGATAGTGCCTACGGGATCCGGCCCGCACAGAACCCTCCGAGTGGACAGCCTTCTTCTTCGGCTAATCCTCTCCCCCAGCCCGCCACAAGTGCACCTTCAAGATCTAGTGAAGGTCATGCGTGTGGATTCTGCGGGAAAGCTTTTGGCAGGCCAAGTGCATTGCAGGTATGTTCGCCCGTCTTCGTGTCTGATTCTTCGGCCGAGTGGAGCACCATCGACTGACTATTGTTCTGCCCAAAAGATCCATATGGCGATACATACCGGGGAGCGAGGTGGGTTTCTGCGCATTCACGGATCTGTCTACGTGGTCGAATCATGCTAAAACGGCGTCTTTCAATTTGGTTTATAGCTTATACATGTCCGGAAGAAAGCTGTCATCGTAGTTTCAGCGTCAAGAGTAACCTGACCCGACATCTCCGCAATGTGCACCAGATCTGGCCTGAAGGACAGAGCCATGGCGACCTCAGCGAAACCGGCGACGACGACAGACGACGAGCAACCTAGCCTTCCCGTTCGAGACTGGTACGAAGTTCTTCCTTGTCGGATGCCCGAGTTGGTATCAATTGTATCATCTACTGTTTCCGGGGTTTTGGATGGTATTGCTTGGCTACAGCTCTTGATTGTATTACTACCAAACACGTACATGCATATGGCATAGATTCTTGTTTTTCTCTCCCTTCCACCACTACCATCGGGTTCGGCATTCATAGAGCACGCATATGGACTATTGTAACACTGGGCACGACGGGCTTTTTAGCAATGCAATGACTCCTGACGAGGACCTGATCGTCACCGACTATAGAAGCGATTCTGATGACCCGTATGATATTCCCGACACGAGGTCAGTGTCACACAATCTTCCTGACTCCAACACATGCGCGCTGCTTCGGGACTTATGTCAATTTCTAGGTCACCGGAGGCCGTTGAAGGAATGGAATCAATAGTTGTCTCCTTCCTTTCTCAGCTGGCATCTACGGGACGCACTGCTAACGCCCAATCCGGTCGTGGTTCCTCTGAGGAATCATCGTCCGAGGACCCAAGAGCGACTCCAGGGAAGGGTAAGCTTGAACTGCGCCTGAGTAATCGCAGCAGGGGGGGAGTCAGCTCTCAAGAGTATGTTTACGATTGAATAGCCGCAGCCCACTCCGTTTACCAATCCTACAGCCAAGCATCCTGCAGACTGCTGAGGTATCCAAGGAAAAGTTCCAGAGGTAGTATTCGCCCCTTCGGTAAGTCTTCAACGTCAGCCCTTGGCGTATCGGATTTATTTATACTAAATTCTTCATAATCATGGCTTGTAGCCCGGTTATTCAGACTCATTGATTTATCACACGATGCGATTGTCAACAGCGTGCCAACCACCAAGCGGTGAGTCATTTCCAGATATACTAGCCGTTCAAAATTCATCTGTTTGAAAGCGATGTCTATTATAAGGATGTTCCACTATTTTCTAACCAGCGTGTCGTCGACAGCGTAAGTCATAACATGCCTTTCTAAGAGATCGCCGTGTTCATCTTGCCCCATTTGCCCCTCTCATAGCTCGTTGATGATCTTGCTGCAACTTTAGAACTGGAAAGATCTGATCTGAAAATAGTACGTCTGCTATCACGCTCTCTCAGAGAGTGGTCTGGTGAAGAGGCACCTGCAGAGAGCATCACCAAAGGGTCTTATCTGTGGTTCCGGGCTTAAAATCTCTCTCACGTCAGGGGAGACCATACAGATCCAAGACACGGAGGTCAGCTTTTCTTACCATACCGCGTGAACTCTTTGCCTCATGATGCAGGGCACTATTGTCCCCGTTGGTGAGGATATATTCTCATTTAGCCTGGACGAGGATGTGGCATGGGTATTGATTGTGGAGAAAGAGGTTTCTCTTATCCGATTATCCAATTGTCGACAACTCACCAGATTCTATCAGGCTGTCTTTCAAACTCTTAGTAGATTTAAAGTCACGGATCACGAAGCTATTCCTGGACGTGGGCTGATCATCACTGTATGCGTGCTGTCTATCTATTTTTGAAATTTTGCTCAGTTTAAATGTCTCCGTTTAGGGGAAAGGGTTTCCCGACGTTGCTACCCGTCACCTGGTGGCAAGCCTGGCGGAGAGTCTTCCTTCAAGGTCAGATACCCAGTGCTTGAAGCATCGGCGGTCCTTTTCCTGATACTATGCAAGCATTCCAATTTTAGGGCTTGTGGATGCCGACCCGTATGGACTTGAGATCTTGTCCGTTTATAAATTTGGTAGTCGGGGACTTCAACACGAAAACAAGAAGCTTGCAGCCTCGCGAATTAAATGGCTCGGATTGAGGTTATCTGACCTAGACCTGTACGCCCTTCCAATTTACTCACATTTCTAGCAGTACATCACGCGCATATATCTGGCTTACAGATTCAGTATTGATAGAGATGGTCTGATACCCATCACGAAACACGACGAGAAGAAGGTTCCACAATTTTAATCGCTCACGTTCATTTCCTGACCATGGGGAATAGGCGCTGAGCATGCTTCGCGGCAGGCAGCTGCTCCCAGCGAAATGGAGGCATGTGTTACGCGTTGTTTTCTGGATGACTGCATAACATTCCCACTTACAGAAAGGAACTAATGCGCCTCCTTCATACTCGACGAAAAGCAGAAATCGAAATTCTGACGAACGTACCCGTGGCTTGCGGTAGCCAGATCGGTATTGAGTTTGCTTTCTAAATTACTCGTGTTCTCTCCTAACCACGGCACCCGTCCCCTCGATGCCCCTTTCATTAGAATTCCCTTTAACACGGCCTAAAGCTCACCCAGGAAGCTCAAGTGACGTCGGGCCCGCTCAAGCCATCGGGGATCTGGGTAGGGTAGCCAATAACGGCGAATATATGTCACCATGCGTTGAGCCACCCCTTGTGAAGTACCTATCAAGGAAGATAGGCGAATATGTTGGGTGTGCTCGAGCTCGGGGAAGAAATAGGACACCTGATAAAGATTGGGCTCTGGCGTCCACAAGCTAGCGTCCCTGTTCCATTGTCTTGGACTTGCACAGGCTCTCATCGACTAACTCAAACGTCAAAGATTTCTCGCTCTGGTTATTTCCTCACGGCCATGTATTCACTTGTGACCGCTCAGCTGTTGACTGTGTGATAGTCATACTGTACAAAAAACAAATATTTGTCTAAATCAATTGCAGTAATGATGTAACGTAAATTGTCCACAACCTGATCGATAGACAGGTCCGCATGTAATGTCCAAAATAAGAATGTAAAGAATCCAGTCCGTGGGTATCAAAACGAATGAATCAGTGTTGAGGAGAGTATGTTGGTGGAGGATCTTGTGCTTCCAACGGCCTGCTTGGCCCGGCGTTCCCGGATTTCTCGTCATCGCGCTCCAAGGCTTTCTGGTGATTAAAAAGCTCGGTGTGAGTCGCAGAACGGTGGGAATCACCAGCGGACGAGCTCTGATTGGCGGAAGAAACGCCTGGCTGACGCTCTCCCCCTGATGGCATCGATGCCAAGCCGACACCAGCGATTATGCCAGCATGAGAAGCGTTGAGGGCTCCTTGCTCGTGAGGAGAAGGCAAGTCTACAAAGTCTGGAGCAACACCATCATAAGCAAGGTGATAATAGCCATGGCCATCAGCAGCATCGCCGTGGTACAGCCCAGTAGGCGATTGAGTGAGGTTCGCTAAATAGGTGTTTTCTGGGCTGACAGAATGTGTTCGGAGATTGTGCGGCGTATAATGCGGCGTGTAGGCATTATGTGGAGGAACGCCCACCAAGCCTTGCTGTGAAGTGCGTAACGCCGCAGGTTGCGTAGTGGGAAGAAGGTTGAAAGTCGATTCAGCCATTTCCGATTCGGAGGACCTCGAGTTCGGTGCGACAGTGGTGGAAGGGGTAGCATTGAAGCCGGGTGCAAGCAGCATGCTTCCCCGCGGACGTTGGTTCTTGTGACGGGCAGCAGCACGGCGTTTCATGAGAAACATCAGAAAAAGACCGAGGGCGATCACTGAAGACGGTCAATCGAATGAGCAAAACAGACATGTTGGAAAGGCATACGCAATGCGATAACAATCCCGATAATTCCTCCGACACTGATCCCTTTCTTGCCATTTGTAGAGTTTACAGCTCCAAAAGGATTCGAAGACGCAGATGTGGTTGGCGTGGCGGGGTGTGGAATGCTTCTCGTTTGCGATTGGGACCCAGTGATACTGTTGTTGGAGTTGGTTCCTGTGTTAGTTGCTGCCCCGGTGCTGGTGACTGGCGATGTAGTGTTCGCTCCGGTGGCCCCTTTCGTCCTGCAAGTGGCGTCTGTCAGGAAAAGAAAGTACGAAGATAGATCGAGTATATTCCTCACGGAGACGGTTGTCCTTGGGTTGATGTTGTGCAACTGGCTCCGATGCAGACCGTGCACACGTTTTTCTTACAGGTCGTTTTTGTGCAAACCCCATTCTTGCAGGACTCGCTGTCCGAGTCTGAGTCCGAGTCTGAGTCCGAATCGCCGTCGCCGTCGCCATCGTCTCCTCCATGATGTTGGCGAGCAGTCCTAACAAGGCGGCACCCAATCGGCGTTAGACAACTCTCTGGTGAGCGGAGGATATGGCACATACAGAGTTGTAGCAGCAACCAGGTCAAAACTTGCCGTTAAAGCAAGTAAAAAAGCAACCTGAATCTTTGAAGTACAGAGACGCATCGTGAGACGGCTCCTAGCACCCAAGGATGGTGTGAACGCAGGAAGAAACCTGATTTGCAAAGTAGCGTAACCGTCCAGGTTAATTACTAGTGCCATCAATTCGAAGCGTATTCGGCTCCAAATTTTCTGGTTGTATTGTTGCTGGTTAACAGGATGCCAAGACGTGAATCAAGGCCGCAGCCTTCAGACGGAGTACTATGTCCCGCAGGTTTGCTGTGCATATCAAGAACATGGAAAGCCGCATCCCGCCAGAGTGAAAGAAATGTGCAAGAACAGAGTGGTGGATTGATGCATCACGAAATTTGGAGCATTGAATGATCTGTCACTTTCCAAAAGAGGAAGTCTTTTCCCATCCGCTAAAAAAACCAATTTAATGCTCGTCAAGCGCCCAGTGAAGCTTGGCAAGGTTTCTGCAGATCCTCGGGACGGAGGATCGAATCGTTGGCTGTCGTCACGGCAGAAAAGGTAGAAAGGCACGTCGTTATCGGGCTGGCATCGGTACAGTGAACTCCAATACATTGGACACATTCGTTCCGAGCGTAAAAACACGGTATCGAAAGTCAGTTTTTCCCAAGATTCGCCCCGACAGTGTGACACCCAAGCAACTTGAGCTGAGTCGAATCCGTAGTTTGAGATGCCGACGGCGCAAGCATAGTTGACATATAATTCTCCATACTATCCGTTGACAGACATCTGTAACGAAGTAGATCCGAGGCAGACCAACGCGAGTGTCAGATATGAACAGATATAGCCACAACAACGAGACTTCTGGAAACGGAGGAAACAGTCTCGAAGCAACTATGGAGATGAAAGTTACAATTTAGCCAGATGACCTCGTCGTGCCAGAAAGAACGATGTAGTGATACCAGGGTTTCGTCGGGGTCTGCGGCAAAAGAGATTCGAGAAACCGAGGAAGCGCCTCAGCGCAGGTCTAGGTCGAGAAGATTTGCCTGCATACAGTAAGCCTCAACCAGATCTCAGGATACGAGACCGTGATAATGGTTGCCTGCCCCCCGAGATCCCTCATTGAAACCCTGATGGTAGAAGGGGTTCAAGAACCATACACTCGTCAGAAATGCGTCTGTGGCATGGTGGCTGCGGTGCAGGCGTGCCCCGACACGCGCCGTAATTCAATTCGACGCATTCAGTAGCAGTTAGCCACCTAAGAAGCACAGAATTCGAGAAAATCCTCGCTCGAGGTCCCCATGCAGCGGTGGTTAAGGGCAAATGTGATTTAACCGTTACAGACAATGGTTTAATTCCATCTGTACATCTACCGAGCACAGTTATTCGTAATTCTACTATACATACTTTTGGTCATCAACAAATCGAGAAGTTGTCATGATGCTATAGGTATAAAGACAAATCGAGAACGAAGAGCAGAAGCAATACACGGCATTTAGGGCCGGGGGAATATAGGAGCAATGCAGGTTCCGACAATGAGAAATCGGAAGGAATAAATGTGAAGTGGTAAAGTACAATGATGTGGGGCGGTGGTATGCATGAGAGTCCACAGAAAGAGAACAAGCATAGTGCATAGGTATAAAATAACGCATAATTCAAGGATAGCAAGACAAAACGAGAGGGACCGTGAGGAGAAAAGGGGGAAATGAAGCAGACATAAATCCATGTGGGGGATGGTGCATCAGTCATCTTCGATGGCGCCGTCGATTATTCCCCGAGCAGCGGCGAGGGCCTTTGCCTTTTCGCGGTCCATGGCCTTGAGTTCGCGGGCCAAACGAGACTTCTCTGCTTCCCAGATAGCTTTCATGACCTCCTCCTGGACGGCGTTGGGTGAATCATTTGTCGAGGTGACACCAAGAGCTCTAAGCACTTCATCGCTGCGCACCCCTTCAGCCAACCTTAGTTCAGCCTTGCCCTTGCCCTTGGCCCCGCCAAACCCAGCACCACCACCAAAGGAGGCAGTGCGCCCAAAGGTTCCCCTCCCACCTTTGCCAGATGGCGAATCCAGGCCGCCGCTGAAGAGGCCATTACCCTCGAGCATCCCAACGAGATCCCCGAATTCACTGCGTGAGACAGGCTCAGCAGCACCTCGATCACAACGTCCAAGAATAGTGGTGTAGTAGGTGTGCAGTTGGGTGGGGTCAATGCCTACGGCGGTGGCGGATGGGGAGGGCATCGAGTTGGCGCGTTTCATGGGTGACGTCTGTGCCTTCTTCGGTGACGCTGAGGGCCCGAGCTGGAAGCCAGCGTCGAGTCGTCGTGCTGCAAGAATGGCACTGAGGAGTACTAGGCGAGCTTGCATACCGAGGTTGGTGACCTTGGATACAATCTCACTGTTGCTATTTGAAGCAGCAGGCGCGGACGGCTTGGACGTTGCAGCCTTCGAGGAGGACGGGGTATAAGCTTTGAGTGCAGCAAGAATGTGAGGAGGAGTGACGGTGGGGGAGGAGGCTTTCATCGGGTTTTCATCCTTACACGGAGACGATGTCATGTTGGTGACCGAGATATCAATTGCACCTCGGAGCACTTCAAAGAGGCTCCGAACATCTCCGGTGAGGGAGGCAATCTTCTTTGACAACAATGTAAGGGCAGGTGGCGGCAGGAATTTCTTGGCAGCAACGTTGGCCTCTCCTTCGGGCGTCGGCTCGTAGACAGGTGCAAGACGTGTTTGCAAAATCTCCAATAATTGCACAGATGTGTAAGGTGCGAAGTGAAGAGTTTGGACATTGCTTGACGTGGTGGCTGATGATGTCGACGAAGACGACGTAAGGGTGTGTGTGTTCGCGATGCCGATGAGGCGTAACTTCGAAGGGTTTGTAGCCGACAGGGAGAATAGAGAGGTCAGGACCTGAGCGTTGGGAGTGATGTGATCAAGTTCGTCTAAAATCACAACACTGATGCCAGGGTTAGTATGGCGTTGTCGTCGGAAGAAAAATCACGAACCACTTGCCAACGTGGCTAGAGAGTAGGTTCTCGACGGCCTCTCTACCTTTGGCCTTCTTGGTTCGGCCTGAAGTCTTTTTCTTCCCCTTGTCGAGTTCATCAACCAAGCGTTCCCAAAGCGCATCAACGCCCTTGAGAGCCATACAGTTGACGAAGATGATTTTCGCGTCGCTGTCAAGCCTTTGGAGTACAGAGTTCACTAGTGCAGTCTTTCCGGTACCAGGAGAGCCAGAGATGTAGAGGCTTGTTGATGAGGTGTCGTCAACCATAGCCGAGTCTTCCAGGAACGAGGTAAGAAAATCTTGAATGGCATTTCGTTCTGAGTCTCGACCAGCGAGCTCAGCATTATCATGATTGCATGTTGATCGTAACAATGCTTTTGCTCGGGCATGTAGGGGCTGAAGGAAAACTGGGGGAGTTGGAGGAGGGGTAGAGATGGTCATTGCAGCCACGCCTTCTATAGGTGCGTCGGAAGCATTTGCTATCGACGAAGTCGATGCACGGCGCGTAATACCTTCCAGAAATATCAGACATGAGAAGAAGCAGAAGAAAACTGAGATGCATACCGTTCCTAGGTCGCGTCGGCGTCATCATCTCTGTGGCCGAACGCCTGAGCGCCCTCGCGCTCCTGGGAGACAATGGGTCGGCATTAAGGGCTTCTATCTTCAGAGGCGGAACGTTCTCCTTGTTCGCGTCGCCATCTACGACTCCAAATGAGAGCCTTGCGCGTTTGGGATTCGGAGTCGACTCAGGTGTCTGGAGCTGTTGCTCACACGAGGAACTTGACGTTGTCGAGGCCCCATCTTGCTGCTGATGAGCGCGCTTCCCAAGCACTGAGCTACGTGTAGACCGTGTAGATGGCATGGTACGTTAATGTCGACTATGTCGAGCTCTAAGTCGGTGTTTCACGGTTGTCGAGTGACCTGGTCGATGGTGAACCTTAGCGAGCGGGCCTGGAAAATAAGGCTTTATTCTTTTAAACTCCGCTAAATCATCAAACGCGTCAACGCGTCTTTGACACGTGCGACGCGATTTATTAACGTGACGAGACGCGTTCATCTTCTCACGCCACGCAGAGTTTTGCCAAGATTCGCGGCAGATTCAGCATGAACATGAACCACCACGACGAACCCATTGAATTTCTCGTTGTCTTTACAAAACCGATTCTACAGTTATTGAAGCTGCCGTGTCCCTCTTCCCAGGCAGATTTGTTAAACTTTGTGACCCGCAATTACCTCGTGAGAGAACAATGAAAAAACTGACGGTCCTCTGGTCAAATCGCAACAAAAGTCGGGGCCAAATCACAGTGGCCAGAAATATGTGGGCGTCTTGAGGGGTTGAAACTGAATGATGCCACTCATAACAATGGCGGCTTGGGCATCAGAGCATCTTCTGGCCCGCACCTCGTGGGCCAAGTCGTGGCAGCAGCTTTGACCAATTTCCACTCATAAATAGTCTAACTTCGATCAATACTAGACCAAGAACCTTCCACCCAGCTACCTTTGCGCCATCATGGCTCCCCCGTTTTGCAAGTTCTCGAAACTCTTCAGGAAAAGGTTCGTAGTTTCGCTTCTGGTCCTAGCTTGCTAAAGCTAATGACTCTTTCGCAGAACGCCAGTGACTGATTGCAAGCCAAAGAGGGATCCCCGTCTTCGACATTCCAGGTCCTTTCCAGGCCCTCTTTCGAGCCACGCAAAAGATGTTCACGGCACCTGTACACCCTTCATTCCCCGATATGCCCCCGGCACTGTTCACCCCGGGGGTAGTCACGCCGTCGACGACAGTATCCTTCGCAAGAGCTCGAGCACTCTAGGCTCCGAAATTGGGGATTTGATCCCTGCGTTTCCTCAACCACCTGCTCCTGAGCTACCTGATGAGGAATTCCAGGAGTGTATCGAAGCCGGGCGCCGACGATACATCGACATGCACGGGGTGCCTACGACTCCACGACGTAGCGCTTCCAGCGCCTCCACGTACCTAACTCAGAATCAACGTCCACCACCCTCGATTACTGCTCGCCGGGGAAACTCTGAAGACATAGGAAGGCCATGCCCTAAACCCCGATATGTCCCTCGAGCAGGTGCTCCGCAACCTCTGCTCTACAGAACTCTGAATGCGTCTTCCGGTACTCTCGCTTCCACCAAGGAACGTACTCCTCCTACCTATGTACCCAAGGTTGAGTGGCCCCCTGTCCCCGGTGCCTTGCAATTGCCCAAACGGCCTGTCAATAACACGCCACTGAACGATATCTATAAACCCGCCCCAGCTCGCACCCCAAACCATCTGTACGGCAAACCACGTTTCGCTCAATCAACCGCCACCCTCGCGACGTCCTTCCGCCCACCTGGTAGTTCTCGACCTGCTCGTGGTCACACTCTCGGAAACTCCCTCTACGCTAACCCATCCGCCAACCAGTCGACATCGACTGTTAGCTCAAGAGGCTATCACACCCCATTCGCGAATTCCGAGCAGACCCTCGTTTCCGCCAACCACTCCACCACCAGTGTACATCGTATCCCCGGCTCTACCCCTATCGTAGCTGGCACACATGCACTTCGCTTGCGAGAAGGACTGGAAAGGTCTCGAACCAACTCTTTAGTCGAGAGTACGCGCACGGGAAGGTCCACAGCCAGCACCCGAGGGATGAATAGGCCATTCAACCCCGTCAAATTTGCTCGTAGCACCGATAGCAAGTGGTCTGAATGCCGTGCCACTCCGATTGATATAGATGTCATTGGAGAGGACTTCAGCCCTATTCGTCGTGCACCAGCAGTCGCTGAAGTGGCAGCCACAACCCCGAAATCCAAGACCGACACCTTCAAAGACAGGCTGAGGAAGTTGAGGTCCATTAAGCCTCGTCGTTCAGAAGGATAGATGTATCCTTGAATATTCCTTTATTCTTATCTTTATCTTTATCCATTTCGCTCATTGAGATTTCAATTCGTTATTTAATTTTCACCACCCTCCTTTTTCAAGTTTCGCCTTATGAAGGGTATCACCCAGAAATCACACTCCTTAACGTCCAATTTTTTCCATCAGTTTCTCATTTCGGATAGTACTGACTTGACGCCACGCTCACCTCGAATGCATCGCTAAGTTTCTTTTACTCCATATTCCTCTGGATATATGACACTCCCTTGTATTTCAATCATCTTCGTTTCGTTCCTTGGGCCCTGAATAGCTGCTTATGTCATAGATATAAATGTCCCAGGTCAGGCTGGTTCGATGATATCTCTTGTCAATAATGTTACGTTAATCAGAATCGATTGAGAATCTGGCGAGGCCGTATAGAATATCATTCCGCCCCCTGTTCACACTCTCACATCACATCAAGAGCTCGAGGAAACGTGTCATATTGTCGATAATATTGTTACAAAGTTGTCGAGCACGGGAAGGGGGCATTGATTGGTCTACTTTCCTAATAATTTGTTCCTACTCGTGAAATAGCGGAACCTCCAATAGAGCTGAAACCGGAGGTAGATGGGATCCATCCACCCCGGACTGTGTACGATTTATGATAAATCTCTGAAGTCTTGCCAAGAATCATTAAATCAATCCTTCCTGGGCCCCAAGAAACTGCTGTGACTCGATCGTTCACAACCGAATCTCCAATCTCCTCGTCGGTGGAAGACCAACCGGTCTCCTGGGTGTAAGACTTGTGATAAAGTGCGCTTTTAACGCCTGCGAAAAGGATGATCAGCGTATTGTTTTGAGATACCTGCATAGAAATACATACCAATGGTGAAAACGTCTATGTGGTTGGGTCCCCAAGAGACTACCTCAGGGATGCCTCGATAGACGGTGCCAACAGACGTCCAATTTCCGCTCCAGGAAGTTCCGTTGTACGTTCGATGCAACAACGTGCTATTATCGCCCAGACCAAGAAGGTCGATGCGATTTGGACCCCAACAAACAGCTGACGGCTGGGTGTAGAACGGACTCCCAACGTCCTCAAACGTCCCACCAGTGGGGAACCAGCCGTAGGCCTTTGTCCACCACTTGTGCCATATGTGCCCCGTGACGGACGCGCAGAAAATGTCGATTCGGTCAGCGTCCCAACTAGTTAGAACGGGGGTGTTGATAAACTTCACACTCCCCCCAAACCCGGAAGCACCAGACCAACCGTTGTCGGTGTACCAGTATTGGTACAAAGATCTGTCCTGTCCAATCACGATGAGTTCCAGCCAGCTTGGGTACTGCACGGTGACGCCAGGCTTAGATACCCAGCTTCCCCCAAGGCTTTCCCAGTCGGCAGTCCACTTCTGCCCGTCGTATTTCCTCCAGTACAGGGCGGAATCGAGCCCGATGCCGAAGACGATCAGGCTAGTACCCCAAGCAGCTACGACGGGCTCGTAGAGAAAGGCACCGCCAATGCTGTTCCAGCTGAACCTGGAAGGTTTCCAGTCATCTTGACTTTCCCATGTTTTGTGATAGAAAGCTCTGTCGGTGCCTTGCACGACGAGCTGGAGATTATCAGGAGCCAAGGACACCATGATTGGTAGCTATACAAGGGCGGGGATTTGGGTGGCAGTTGAACGATCCGGAGGCATGAGTTCTTATGTGCCCAGAGAAACCCATTCCAAGTCAACGAAGGACGCGTTTGTACCTAAGAGGAATCCAGAACATCTGATATCAGTAAGGAGAGACTTGTTCCATTCTCCATGTCACTCTGCATCTCGCATGTCACATTCACATAATTCAGTTCCGGCGATTTCTGTCCTCCGGATACCAGGTGATAGGTCATGGGTAAATGGAATAAGTCAGTTACTAACTTTGGGGTCGAAAGATAATAGTAAAACAAGAGATAATCAGAGTCTAGACTCTACTGGTGGTGGATCTGTATAACGAGCTACTTATAGTATAGGAAGGGCCATCATGCCGCTCGAGGATCCGTTAGCAGCTCGTGTTCATGCACGAGCCCGGATTATACTGCGGAGTGTCTCCCACGAAGTCCGTAGTTCATCGTCGAAGAACCCAAGCTCGATATCGACCAGGTCGGGAAATACGCGCATCAAGCAAGTGGCGATGTCTCGCAGATACGATGCGTCCACCTCCGAGGCCTGCCGACTAAATCTAGAAGCACACTGCTTTATCATGGTGACCTTGGATGTCGGTAGGGCCTCCAGTGCCGATGGGTCGAATGGATCCCATACGCAGGTCACTCCGATTTCAGCGAGGTAGTGCCATCTATGGGCCAGTAAAGCCACACCCCCTAAGGTTGGTTTGGGCATACGGCTTTTGGGCGGGAAGTGGTCAGAGAACTCGAATACCCGCAGGTTTGGCCAATGGTGTGGTAGTGATGAGAGCCATGCATCGGATACTTGGGCTAGCATGGCTATATGCAGGTGAAGTTCTTGCAAACTCGCGAAAGCAAAGAGCCCTCGTAGACTCTGGGTGGCTTTGGTTTCAATGGAGGCTTCTTCAGGTTTGAGAAAATGCGGCAGGGTGAGCGAGAGGTGGATGAGGGAAGAAGGGAGGAGGGGGTTGGCACATAAAATCTGAATCATATCTACAACCGAAGATTCTCGATGGAAAAATCCCATGAAGTCTTGGTTGGTGATGCGAAGGCAGCGAAACGGGCACTGCATCTGACGCAACAACGTACAAACAGGCTTCCAGTGATTTGACCTGACTTGGAGGTGATCCAGCATGGGGAACCGTTCCCCCCCAGTGGTGAACGGCAAGGTGTCAGCCTCGGCTTTTGCTAGATAGGGGTTCAATGAAGTCTGCAGAGTGGTGAAACAGGGAAGGAGGGCAATGTGTTCTACGGCAGCGTCCGAAAGAGATATATCTTCCAGACCAAGCTCCTGTAATTTGGTGAGGCCGGAGAGGAACGTTGATAGATGTTGCTCCAGATTTGACGGGGCCTCGCTATTGCCGGTGGCCTTGACCGACTGGATGAAAGGACAGCATTTCGTGATTGTTTCAAGTAGCGGCCGAAGGTATTTTGCATTCATCTCTCCTGAACCATCCTCGATAAAGACAGAAGTAATGCTTGGTCCAAGTAGTAGATCGCCAAGAAAGGGCATAATTTCCTCCCAATAAGGACCGTGCATCATGAAAGATATGTGTCGCAATCTGGGAAGAAGGAGGGCTCGATCTCCTCTGCTTTCACGTATGTCGCTCAATGATTCCTTGGTGAAGAAGAGATTGTTTTCGTTATTGAAGTTCGGCTCCCAGCGTTTGACACGTTTTGCATAATAATCAAAACGAGTCCAGTCGTCTGGCACAATGCTCCGTCGCAAGTCCTGTCAATATTCCAGGAGTTAGGCCGGATGGAATCAAATGCCTTCACTTACAGCTAATTGGTAGCATAAGGTTTCATCATCCAGAGACATTTGGGCGGCTATGTATTCATCGGTGACCTCTTCTGTGTAAGCTATCCAAAGGTCGGCCGGCATCACATCAATTAAGTGCTCCAGAGTATTCAGCTCATACCATAGCATGTTGAGCGCATGGTCTACATAGGTGCTCCATAAGAATACATTTTTGCTGAAAACACTCTTTTCTCACCAGTGAAGCTCCGCCCAGCCAAGGCAAGATTAATCAAAGATTCTCTATCCGAGAATACGGAGAGCTGGTTGCAGACAAGGTGCACAATTTCGTCAACAAGTAGGGATTCATGCATATTCAGCTTATCCAAGGTGAGTGGGTCGTAAGAGGATGAGCTTTAATCAGTCGCAATTCAATATTCAGGCGTGGTGGTTACGAGATCGTTGCAGAGCCGGCCCTAAACTTGAAGAGGGCGCGCTCTGTCACCTCACGCGTGAGTTACTGTCACATTTAGAATTAGCGCACAGCCACCGGGTCCGTTACTGGACCTTGATGCCACCTGACGATTCAACAATCCTCGAACAACCCAGATGACGACTGATTGAGGGTATAAGCTACGTCCACGGTGCAGTCCAGATCTGATATCATCCTGGCGCCTGAAAACCTATCACCCCAAGGGCCGCAATACATGGGACACACATCCTACTTGTAAGAATGTTGGTACATCTTCAGTCGCTAGCACAGAAGTGGCCTTTACCACTTAAAAGGTCTGCTAAGATGCCTCAGATATTCGGAACGGGCGAAAAGTCGCGATAAAATTGAGGTCCATCGAAGAGGCTTGGATCGCGATGTACCTTCATTCTCTGGGTTCTAACCGGGTGGAAAATAGAACCGTTCCTCTGTTGGATGTGTTCTCTGTCCGAAAGAACAATGGAGGGATTTTGGCGCTACATTCAGTTTTACCTACCTTTTTGTATCGTATTTTCTTCGTGGCTAGTGGCCTCGGTCAAATTTGTTAACCTGTCGAGTTTTCGTGGTTCCGCACCGGAATACGATGTTCGCTGTTCGCTCACTGGATGACTGCGTCAGATCCAAAACACAAGTGATTATTGGGGAATGGTGTATACAAAAACGGCTCTACAACTGGCCGGTAACTGTGTGTTCCAGTGTTTCCTAGTCCAGTACCATACCGTCTGAATCCATCAGTTGGCGTTTCAAATTCTCCTTGACTATAGCAGATATCTCCTGCCACTTCTCCGAGCGCAGGTGAGCGGCATCCTCTAGATCAATTCCTTCAAGCCTCGGGAAAAGCGCCAGAAGCGAGCGAAGCATGCCTGGTACGTCCAAGGTGTCACCGTTATCTGGAAGCCGCGATCCACGACCGGGTTTAATGCGTGTAATTGCAGTGCTTGAGATCCCCTCAG
Organism: Clitopilus passeckerianus; assembly: GCA_944990035.1. NCBI lineage: Eukaryota > Fungi > Basidiomycota > Agaricomycetes > Agaricales > Entolomataceae > Clitopilus > Clitopilus passeckerianus. The sequence continues at coordinate 259,808 of CALYLX010000139.1, forward strand.
GGACGGAAAACGGTTCCCAAATGGCTGCAACTTCAAAATGGGCTAAATATCGCCACCCTTGGATAAGGGGTATGAATCCGGAGAAGGTGAACTTCGGTGGATGATCTACGTCTCCGTACATAATGAAGCGCTGGATGTTTGGCCAATGTTTTGACGCCTTTTGGAGCCAAGAGTCGGTGAGCAGCTGAACGCCGGAAACGATGAGTGTCAGCTCTTCGACCGATCGTAGTTGGAGAAGATTGTCCAGCGCCCGAGTCAACCTGTCCCCCGTGAATGATTCGTCGGGGGGCAGGTAGGTTGTGCCATGAATATCTAGTATCCGTAGAGAGGATATAAGGCGAGAGTTTTCGTTGATGGCCTTGGTTAGGAGCGTGAAAGTATCACCGTGCGTTTGACGATAGGGATAGCCTTCGTCGAGGATAGCGAGCTCGCGGAAGGGGCAGTTCATATCCTTCATGAGGGATGCTCCAAAGGCCCAATTTGGAGTTCGTAAGGTGAGGTCTCGTAATTTAGGGAAAGGGTTGGTGCCTCGCTTGGGGAACCGTAGATTGCTGGTGGAGTCGTCCATATCGTTGGAAATGATGTCAAGGTATAGCCTCTGGAGATCTGGAAGTCTGGAGACCTGGTTGAAAACCTCGCTTGAGATAGATCCCTCCTCAAAGTGTAACTCTTGAAGAGCGGTAAGAATCTGGAGACTCCCGCAAAGGGTAGACTCATGGCCTTTGTTACTGTCGCCGCAGATCAAGAGTCTCTTGAGATTTGGGCAGTGAATAGTGACGGATGCGAGTAGCATTGCAGAGTCGACCGGACGTAGCTGGCGCGCAATCAGATCGAGGGTGATTTCTTCGACTTGCGGCCCAATTAATACAGGAAAGAATGGGAGGTGTTTGCGGGAGAAGGGTTGTTCAGAGGAGAACGTGAGACTCTTGATATTTGGAAGAAGGGGACGGAAGGGAATGTATGATATAAATATCTTGAAAACGTCTGGGTGAAGATGAATGGTTGTATCGTATGGCTCATAAAGCTTGATTTTTGAGGCATAGTACTCGAACCGAGGGTTCCAGTCGTTGGCTATGAGCAGTCGCCGCGGTTTCTGTCCTTAGTCAAAATGGATATCACTACGAAGCTCTGGCATGCTTACAAGCAGGCTCAGCTCGGAAAGACTGGTGTCGTCATCGTCAAGTTCGTCGTCGGTATCATCCAGTCCTATGAATTCCCACAGATCTGTGGGCATGGTCTTCAAGAGAGGTACGAGACTGCTTTGCTCCTTCCAAAGTGAATTCAGCGCCGGATCTGTCGTCGTAGTTCAATTTTGCGACAAGACAAACTGAGTACAAAGTCGGCGTACCAGTGAAATTATGAGACACTCTGGCCAGACGGGCTAACTCAGGGCGATGGGCGACCTCCAAATGTGCGCATATGAGAGAAACTATCTCCTCCAATTCCAAGCATGGATGCATCGTCGTTGCTAATGGTAAAGAAATGGTGCTCGAGTTCACCGCGAGCGGAGTCCCCAAACAGCGCCACAATTGGCTTCGGCAACTGCCAGGAGATCTAATAAGGACTATTCGCCTTCCTTAAGATTTCTAACATTGGCCGAACCCTTAGGCAATCTGGACTCCGTGGTAACGCTTGACGGCGACCTACTTAACAGAAGAACATGGCGCAGTTGTGGCAGACTGGGGCCCCGTTGTAAAAGCCATTTCTTGTAATATTCCATGGGCTAAAGCCCTCTCGCTGAGCTTCACAGCGTCCAAGCCGAAAAGACTGCTCGAATACGCTTGTTCAGGATACCCCACCCTTCGATGTGGATTGCTTTGAGATTGCAATGTCACGCAGATCACGTGGAGTCACGAGAATATTTGGCTTCCAAACAACCCTTCTTCCGGTTTCTCATGTTGCCGACTTTTGGCCGTCGCTGCGTCCAATCGTGTGCTCGTCGACAGCTCACAAGGAGCTTTACATGGAGCGTGTCTCGACGTGCCGATCCCTGGGTTTTGCCCGGTACGCCTGAACATATTGCACAGACAACGACGAAAGACACCCCACCCACCCCTCTCCAACGACCGAATGAATCCGTTGACACACTACGGGCCCGACTGGTTTACCAGTCCAGGAAGCGCGGAACATTAGAAAGTGACCTTCTATTGAGCACGTTTGCAAGGGACTTTTTGGGCTCAATGACGGAGACAGAGTTGAAGGAGTATGATAGGGTAAGCCTGTCTCAGTCTATTGACATACCGAAGCTCATGGCACATATTTCAGCTCTTGGATGAAGCTGATTGGGACATTTACTACTGGGCTACCGGAAAGAGGGCCCCTCCGGCTCGTTGGCAGGACTCGGCCATCCTTGAGAAGTTGGCCGTCCATTCACGCAATGAAGGCAAGGTCGTTCGCAAAATGCCGCCATTGTCATGAATGTGTACGACTCGCCCGGCATCCGTCTTTCGGAACTCAAGCAGGTTCTCACTTGAAGCCTTTGAAGCCTGACCAAATATTCGGAAGGGGACGTGCCGATTTTGGCACCGACCTTGTAGGATTGATGGTACCTGATGGGGTACTGTACGAATAGTTGTAATTCGATCAGCCTAACAATCAAACGTTGACCTCAACCACCATCTATTGATGCATCCTTGTTTGACTATTGGAGAGATTGTTGCTCTCATATGCGGTCGGCTAGCCAAAGACAAATGTCGGCATTCGCTTCTACAGTTCGCTCTCACTTGCAAACGAATCCATGGTAAGGGATATTGGCTCGGTGAACAAACTTGAGTTCATCAGGACCATAGAAATCGCCATTGATGTACTTTGAGGCACTAAATATCTTGGGTTTTCAACTATACTTGAACTCCTACCTGCGTCTTGCTGGCAGTACGATGAAGACGTGTATGATGAAGACGATGATGATGCTTTCTATGACAGGGCGATTCAAAGAAGAATGGTGATCCACGAATGCTACTATGAAATGCTGCCTTCTGACGACGTCTTGACAGACCCTAACGCAGCTACTCAAGACCGATGACACCCATCGACTGAACTACTACCGTTTGAAAGTCAAGCACCTGTATTGTGATTTGGCACCCGTAGTTATTCACGAAGATATGCTCAAGGCGTTGGAATTCGTGACGGAACCACCCCTCCTACCACGGCTCAAAGTGCTTTTCATATCGTTATTTTCACCTCGCCTTCAAAGCAAAATACCTCATCTCCATCTCCTCCTCAGCCCCTCTATAACGACACTCACTCTAGCGACCATTCCAAGCCAGTGCAAAATCCTTGATCTTTGTATCTTATTCGGTTCCATCGCGAAAACCTGCCACAACCTCCAAAGTCTTGTTGTAACTTTTCAGACTGACGATGACAGTCACTGGACACGGCGACCCCCAGGATGGCAGGAACAAGCGCTTGCAGACCTCGACTACGTACTCTCAAAGATGATTTCCCACTTGTTGGCCCTTCAGACCTTTGCTTGCAGAGGAATGGTGCCTTCCCCACAATTTACAGCTGCTTTGAGTGCGTTGCCAGCACTGCAGAGTTGGGAACTCGACATTTCTCTTCCTGAGGAAAACGTGACACGATCTCCGCCGCAATCCCTTCCCAGAAAATATCTAGATTACCGAATCTCTCCAGCGGCATTTCCCCAGCTCCGAACATTAATTGTTTATACTGCTCAATACTGGGATCACGTTGCAGATCTTCTCGATGCCTTCGGTGATCGTGCACTACCCGAGATCGTCATTAATCCCACTGAACCTTTCACGAGACCCCCGTGGCATGACGGAGATCCCGATAGGTTCCTGGAGACTCTTGCTTCGCACCCTCGACGCGCAGAATCCACCAGCATTGTTCGTATAACAGCCAACTTGGCATGTTGGAACGATGTCTCCAGGTGGGGCATCAATGCGAGCTTCTCCCCGCTGAGCAAGCTCCGCCATCTTCAACACGTCGAGCTGAATATATGCACAGCCTCCGTTTGTGGTAAACACATATCTTCCGATGTCTGGCTAGACTCGATCACCTCACACTGGCCAGAGCTGAGATCTTTCACCCATAAATGCACATTCCTACAATTCACAATGGCAGGGGTGGTTTCCCTATTAAAGAATTGCCCCCCGACTCCAACAAGTGTCCCCGCCTGTAATATTCACCACATTCAATGCGGCTTTCCTGCCGGCAGGAATCAACAATACAGAGATTCAATGTTTCGGGGGCGAGGATGCACGGATGTTCTCATGGGATACTCAATACGCCGAAAGAACGGCCGACATCGATAAGATTCTTGACTGCCTGCTCAAGATGTTCCCCAATCTCGACAATTTAGAAAGCTGGCATACGGCCACAGAGAACATTACGGTCCAATGCGAATATTAGGATAGAGTTTGGCACAAGTTTCGTGCTCATAAGCTTTCTCGATCGTTGAAGGTCAGCCCCAAAACACTACATATAGTATGATATACGGGATAACCATGCTAAATTTGACGTTCATACATTGAAAACATATACCTCAAGCAGAATAGAGAGTGGCAGTGAAGAGGCAATATGTTCAATTGCAGAAAGCCATTGATGTACGAACATATACCCCAAATCACCATATCCGTTTGACCATAGTATACCTCGTCAGCTCTTCCAACGGAATCCGGTCCTTCTTGCCCCCGCCCGTCCCTTTCGATTTTGGCTTCGGTGCTGGCTTGTTTTCTCCAATCTCGGCTGTGCGGGGCTGGTCGTCGTCGACGTTATCCAAAAGGCTTTTGAGTTTCTTGTTGTAGACCTGTGGATCAAATGATGATTAGTTCGGTGTGACGAAGTACCTAGAAAGCCAGGCCACGAACCCGTTCTTCCTTGCCCTCCCCAATGGGGTCCCGTCCGAAGTCGTTGACAACGTCAGCCGCTGCCCTCTCCTCGAACCCTTCTCTCCTCTTCGCAGCATAACTGAGAAGGTTGACCCCAATGATAATCTTGATGCCGACAAAACATAACCAGAACAGTATCCCGATGACCACCCATGTGGCGTAGTGGATGAAGTCAGGACTTGACACTGCCGGGAAAGAGGACCACAACGAGGTCAGTGAGAATGTCGACGATTCCAGGTGTACAGAGAGCAGGAGGCCGACGGATTGGGACCCGATGAGGATAGCCAATACTGCGAGCGGGAGTGCGGCGAAGCCTAATCGGCGAGCGACAAGGGGTGATTGATCAACGTATGTGTGCTTTGAAGAATAATCATGAGAAAGGCAACCAGGGATTGAGGGAGGAGAAACGGCACATACCTTACGAGCACCTCTCCTTCCGACAGCACTACCACTGGCAAGGTCCTGACATAAGACATCGATGTACCGATCATACACCGATGGTCGGATATGATTGAACTTCGTGATGAAGGCATGCTTGAGCCAGTCCACGAGCATTTCAGAAACCATAACCGTCATAACCGGCTAATAGGCTCATATTAGTTTCAAAAAGTGGCCCCATAAAGAAGTGAGGACTAACATATGATATCGTCCACAAAATGTTGTTTCCTCTGAACCAGCCGAAGCTTGTAGGAAGTGTATATCCGCCCGAGAAGTCGAACTCAGAACCACTCATTTCGATTAGGTTCCGGAACGCAACGACGCAGAGCATCAATGCCAGAGAGAATCGTTCGACAATATCTGTTTGCCGGTGTAAGTGAAAGCGAAATGCCCAGGCCACGCTATTGCCTCACCTGCGCATGTAATCTGGAACAAGTTGTCTTTCTCAAACCTCTTGAATACGCTTCCCTTGATCTCAACAAATTGATTGGAGACAAGCAAGGTCAGAAGAGCATGGTCATAGGAGTTAACAGCAACATTGAGGGCAATGAGCTGATACACCATGAGCAGAGAGTGGGCAACTACAGAATTCGGTCAGCGTTGGCTAGGGAGCGTAGGACTGCGATACTGACCAACGTAGAAAGTTGCAAGCAGGAAGAACAAGATTGGGCGGAAGGTATGTGCTGACAATTGTTTTCTGTGAGACAGAGGCTCCAAGGTTGACCTTGAGAATAAACAGTCAATGATATCTTGCCCGATTGAAGCGCAGAGGCGGTCGCCAATCTATCACCTAGTTCATAAAAGCGATTGGGAAGTGCTGAGAGATGCGTACCTCGAGTGCATTAAATATGACGTATAATTTGATGGTATCTTGACCTCGAATGGTGTGGTATATTTTGCTTGGGTCGGTGAGCGGGTTACATATTAGAATCGAGACGATGAGTAGCAATGCACGCAGAATATCCGCTTTTTGTGATGGCGGAAGTGGAGGGGCGGATCTTCGCAGGAGGTTGGTGAGGAGTTTGAAGAAAGCCAGGAAAAATCGTATGGGTAGGATGGTGAAGGTGTAGAGGAAGGAGTCGAAGCAGACGATGAAGCCAAAGCCAATAATCTAGAAGAAATATTAGAAAATATATTTCTACGGAATTTGATAGGTTCACCTTCTCTATTGCAAAGGGTATATTGAGGAAGTTACTGACTCGGTCCCATTTTAGTTCCTGGTGTGAGTCAAAGTCGGTAGCCAGGAGTTCTTCTCGAAGATAGTCCCAGAGAGAGAATGGTTCGGCTTCGTGGTGTTCAAAATCCACAGTTGTAGACAACGGTGTTACAGCGGAGGGTTGGTCGAATGGGCGAGGAGACGGTGACGGAGAGATGGGGGTAGGTGGCAGAGATGAGTACAGGAGTGGCTGGGAGCGATGCGAACTCATACTATCATCTTGCTTATGATAGAGTGTCCGATATGCCGGAGCTGAACGCATTGAAGTGTCATGATTCTCTTTCTGTTCTGAATCCATGGCAGTCGGTCTCGATTGCCACGGAAATGAACGCTCATTTGGCGGTGTACGCGACGGCTGCCTGCCCCGTTGTCTCATACCGGCAACCGGTGCAGTGGAAAGAGGTCGAGATGAACTATATTGCAAGTCCCTAGCAGTCGGAGATGTGGATGAGAATCGCCTTCTGAGTTTGCGGCGATTTCGACTACGTGGGGAACTTGGAGGCGAAGGTTTGGAAGAAGAAGTATTGTTCTCCATACTGGCAGCTAAAATCTCTATAGCATTGAAGGTTCAGGGCTTAAATGCTCGACGAACGGACGGTCGCCCAGAACGCGATGTTTACACGTTGTGATTGCTGAAATCCGAATGCTAATCGTTTAATATTGTTAGGGCTATAAGCGGTCAAGAACAGTTGCTTTAGCTCACGGAGATGTTGTGATATGTACTCCTGTCTTGCCGCTGTGGATATCGATGCCCAGGCTGTCTTGCACGTCGTCGTCGTTGTCGAAAAACGTGAGCTCAGCGTCAAGCGCTTCAGGAGACCGGACCGGCCAGTGGATGGATGTTCATGTTTACCTTTGCAGACTGAATCAAACACACACAAATAAGCCTCCTCCTTCCTTGCGACCTTCACCAACCCTTTCATAACGGCGGCAAAATGGCAGAAATAGCAGCCCCAGCACCGGTAGCAGCAGGCCTGCCAGGTGCAATTGCAGCTCAACCTCAAGCAGCGGTGGAAATACCGCCAGAGCAGGATCCAAATGCTTGCGAGACCCTATACATTCAGAATTTGAACGAGAAGATCAAGATTGACGGTGCGTGCCCAAGAACACATTCTGGATTGTGCAGAATGAACTGATGTAGTTTTTAGTTATGAAGCAATCTCTGAAGGGCCTTTTCAAATCTTATGGTGAAGTCTTGGATGTTGTTGCACATAGCAATCTGCGGATGCGAGGACAAGCATTCGTTTCATTTGGGGACAAGGAAAGCGCCGCCGCCGCGTTGAAGGAGGTCAACAGATTCCCCCTGTATTCTAAGCCAATGGTGTGTTTGTCTTTTGTAGTTTTATGCTGACTGTTGATCTCTTGCTCTTCCACAGCAAATATCGTTTGCACGAACGCGATCCGACGCTGTGGTGAAGCAAGTTGACGCTGAGAGCTTTGATGCTCACAAGGAGAGGAGAACGGAACATAAAAGTGCACCTCCCATTGTAGATTTCTCTGGGGTTGACATTAACCTTATCATCAGAAAACACGCGATACACGAATCCGCTAAAGCAGAAGTTCAAAGCAAAGAGGATGGCAATGGAGAGTATGCTGCTATCTTCTCTTGTGCTATGCAACAAGCTAATGTATCCTCTTTTGCAGTGGATGGCTCGGCAGCACTCCCGGCGGCTAAGCGGCCGAATGTACAAATGCCAGACGAATACCTGCCACCGAACAAGATTCTCTTCCTCCAGAACCTACCGGAGACAGTTACGAAGGACCAGCTTATCGCCCTTTTCTCGCCGTACGTTTTTACATATGACTAGCCATTGGAAGATTTATGCTGAGCCTGCTATAGATATCCAAACCTACACGAAGTCCGTCTCATTCCGACAAAACGAGATATCGCATTCGTGGAGTTCGTGGACGAGGGAAGCGCAGGAGTGGCAAAGGATGCCTTGCACAATTACAAGCTCGATGGCGAGAACAAAATCAAGGTGTGTCTGATAGCTTGTTTTCCTCCGTTGCCTTCACAGAGAACTCACAATTTATTCCCCTCTAGATTACGTTCGCAAGGAAATAGTGTCCTTGTGTATTACTGTACTCATCTGCATCCGTGTACCATTAATCCGAGTCAAGATTTTTGTCTTCTCGTTCTCCGTCAAATTTGAGGGTTTAGGCTCCTCGCACATTTCGTGACGTCTTGTCAACCTAGCCTGCGAGCTACGACAAAATAATGCTATCCCCGTCGGTGATTCAACGTCACACGAACTCTGCTACACTGGCAATTTCCACTAAGGCACAGGACCTACACCAACTTTGACACTCACTTTCTTTGGCATGATGCTTGTAGCATGGACCCACAAGTGCACGCGGTGTCCCTGACTCGCAGTTGCTCTATTGGTTCGGTCAGGCTGAAAAGCTGAATACAACAGCTTCCTGATGGATATTAGTATCAGAGATCCTGGTAGTTGCCGTAAGTACTATTGAAAAGGGCGTTTGCTGAAACCTGTTTACGATAACCGCTGACACTTTCCCCCCACTGCTAATTGACTATGCATCCATGTTTGAGACTGGAGGAAATAATTTTGCCCATCTGCGAACACCTGGCCATTGGCGAGAATACCGCTGAACTGGCCGGTTTTGCCAGGGTTCGTCGCCTATTCACCGGTACGAATTTGCACTATGTTGTTCAAGCAGTTCTAATCGTCAGCCAATGGCTCCAGAACCAGCTTTGAATGCACTATGGAAGAGACCGGCCAGTCGTAATCCTAGAGACAGCAAGGATCCATCACTTCACCCCTATGTTTTCAAGGCATTTGCTACATTCACACCTTCCAGACCCCTCCTTCCCAGAGTCAAGGACCTGGATTTCACCCAGAAAGCGGAACTTCGCTCAAAAATGCATGGTTCACTCCTCTATATTGATGGGGCCGCAGATTGAGGAGGTCAACATGTTTTTTCTCCGAGTCAGCGGGCTTTTTCACTCCTATTCTGGAGTTTTACTTGCGTCGGTCGCGAGGTATTGTCGGAATCTGAGGAAACTCAAGGTCGTCGGCGTCGGCAGAACATTTACAAGGGCCAGAGCGAAGAAACAGGCTGATCTTTTCTGTAGGACTCTCCAACTTCTACACTTCCTTCAAGAACTTTTTCTGCGCGATAGAACTGAGGACGGCATAACGTTCCTAGAAGCCCTTGAAGAGATCGGGAAACTTTCGGATCTTCACACCTTATTCTTTACACTGCGTCCAGATCCTATGGATCACAGTGTTACACGCTCGAATATCGACCATTCCGAAGATAGTGATGAGGAGCCGCCAGGCCCTTTCGCCCATATCGATGTCTACTCTTTCCCCCAACTACAAAACCTCACTTTCCTGACTTTTCATCTGGATTTAGTCGTGTCATTTCTCCATCATTTCATTCGACTGGCACTCAAAACGCTTACTATCAACGGCGATGCGGCAACACATTGTATTGTGATCATGGACCTTTTCAGAACCATCACTCAAAGCCCTCGCCTCTCATATTCACTACGACGACTTTTCCTCACCTTTAAGTGCGATTTATACGGGGTTGATACGTTGATCCCGGTCCTTGACGACCTTTTCGAACTAAAATCCCTTGAAGAGCTGAGCCTTGTCACACACGGAGCTCAGTTGCTGACCGATTCGTGGCTTCGAAGGGCGTCAGAATGCTGGCCGAACATGCAACGAATCGAGTTGGTTGGCGAAAGAAACCGTGACCTTGCACCGAAGCTCACTCTTTCGGGGCTGGTACCGATAGTTCATCGATGGCGACAGTTAGTCGACTTCCACGTTCAGGCTATCTGGGAACCATTTATAGTTCCCGATGGTGTCTTCAATCTGGCTATCAAACATATCGAGGTAGTCAGTGGATCCAAACTCGGAGATGGTCGTAGCAGCCACAGAGATGGCGATAGCAAGCACCCTGACCAGCCATTCGACTCGGCGGACATGGTCAGCTCGCTACTCGCGCTCTTCCCAATGCTTCGTGACATCGAGGTGGGCTGGATATCAATCAGGGAAAAGCAGTGGGATGTAATCCGCGATCTAGTGAGAGAGGAGGCGAAGGTTAAGCGACACTGGCCTACAGGTTAGCAGGGAAATCCTGTGAGCCAGAGTGCATTTATTTTGATTCGGTACCTACATTAGATACCTCTGTTATTGGCACGAACGGGAGAGGCTACTTCAATGCGGTGGAATTTGCGATTCAGTGATCTGTCAATGAGATCCAATTAACTAGGCAGCTCGACGGGAGTCATCTCAAGGTCTCAATAGTAAATCTAGCCCTGACAAAGATCCTTGAGATACAGTTGAGCCTTTCGGGCCGTTTTCTGAACAGCCAAGGAGATTGGCTGACTCGGACTGGTGTCTGAAAGCTGGGGGATTTTCCAAGAATTTTATCAGGAAATTCCCTCGGAGAGGTTGATATTCAGTGATGTAAACCAATAATATCCTCAGTATGGATATTATATTCCGTTTTCTGCGAGTTGGCGGCCAATGAATGATGATCGTCGTCGAAACAGAGAAGCGCACCGCCACACCCATCAGCTTGCCTCCTGTACCACCACCATCACGCGCCCATTTCCAGGCTCCCTCAGCCGCTTTTCTTTCGTTCGTTCTCACAGCAAGCACCATCTCAGCTCTCAGCTGGTTAATGCCATTATAAGTCCTAGTGCATGCTCCTCGTCGTCCCCTCACCCTCGCGCTGGCGTCTTTTACGGCCACTCCTAGCAGCTTCCTTACTATTCTCGTTCTTCGTCTCGTATCTGTTCTTTAAATCACGGCCTTCTTATGAGCTCTATCGGAACTTGTTTGATAAGGAGCTGGAGGAGAGTAGAAGAATAGTGAGGGAGGATGGTGGAGCTGGGAAGAAGTATGTATTGTTCCGCCAGTTGCAAGGAGCAGGGTTCAATAACCAGGTATGTTGACGTCCTTCTCTGTGAATAATTTCGAGGCTGACTTGCGCTTTAGGCTCAAGAGGTACTCCTCTTTCACCACCTGGCATTGGAAACAGGACGGCTCTATGTCTATCAGCCAATCGTTTGGCGGCCCAGAGGAGCACACGCTCTCGTGCCCCTGTCAGCCTTCATGACAGGCGTTACCCGCGGGGGCGTCAATGCTGCCGTATTTGCAGAGGCATGTCCTTCTGCAGAGGTCAAACACGTCTCTTTACGTGTGAATCATGAAGATTTGTGGAGCCATGCGAAAGAGGTCCTAGGTGGACCTGAGAAATGTATTATTGTTGATGATTGGATATTCAACTGGAAGTATGTTTTTCTCATGGTTTTTCCGCGGAAACAACAAGTTTAAGACGCGTGTCTCCTTAGCTTTCTAGAATCTCCAGCTTTGCATGATATATGGCCTTCCTTCAAGAGTTATCTGGGTCAACATTTTGAATGGAGTGACCGGATCGACATGATTACTGGGAGGGCGCAGCATGAACTCAAGCTCAAGCAAAATAAATTTCACGCGGAAGGGGAGCCATATATTGCTCTTCACCTTCGTCGAGGTACGCCATTTCATTTTCTGGCATTTTGCGTGGTTGGCTGACCGCCATTTGTTGCACTACAGGCGATTTCGAAGGCCACTGTTATGACTTAGCTTCATCCGGCTCGGGATTCACCACCTGGGCCACGCTCCCTGTTCTACAACCACGCTCTATATTCCCACCTGCCCTCAACGTTCACAACCAATCGTCGATTCTGGAACACTGCTACCCGCAACTGCAACGTATCATGGCCGCAATTGACGCACAAGTCCGGGTCCAGCCTCATCTCCGAACAATCCACGTCCTACACGATGGGGCTTGGGACCATCCTCTCGTCTACGCCCAGCACTACCAACTTCAGTCCATGCTCAAAGACGCTGCTCGAGCTAAGAAAGAAGCATGGAAAGGTGGTCCTATGAAAAGAGTGACCCATTCGGGACAAGTGCCTATCGGGTGGGGTGAGCAGGATTTCAGTGTCATGGTGGATGTTGAGCTCGCGAGGAGGGCGGAGGTGTTTATAGGGAATGGGTATTCGAGTTTGAGTACTCAGGTTGTGGCTTTGAGGCTAGGTGCGGATAATGGGAAGGTGGAGGATATCACGTTGTATTAGGGCTGAGGTTGTACGAGGATTGAATCTGTAATATTTGATAGTAATTGTTGTAATGTACTGTCATTCTACTGCTGCTACTTTTCTATGGGTCATTGACTGTTTGTTTCAAGAATAGCGCCGATCAAGTCGCGGTCGTCGTCCGCGACGATGAGCACGGTTTGTTCGTGTTATTCCCGGTGACTCCTTCTGACCTTTGACCATGCCCTGGCCGGTCAGCGTGCCCCGTTCCGAGTCCTAGAGTTAGCAATGCGTAGATTCAGCGGCTGCGACGGGCCCATATTCATTTCCGCTGTCGTCCTGAATGGGACCATCACCCTATAAAGGCTGGACACCTGCAGGATCTAATTGTGACTCAATCCCGGCTTAAACCTCAAGTTTCAAGCTCGAGCTTTTAGCTTCATTGTAGCCGCCTTTGGACGCTGCTCGGTTCACGGGATCTACCCAAGAAACCTCCTACGCCCACCCATCGAACATGTCCAACAATAACGACCAACCGCCTGCAACTCAACTTCAAGCCACAGAACCAACGACAAGCGAGCACCCACCCCCATCCTACGCATCTCACGACTCCCCAGCACCTCCTACACTCCGAGAAACAGAGGTAGAAGGTCTAGATGGCATCCTTGCAATCGGTCCTTATTCCGGCGACGCAGTCAGGATGATGGCAGGCGTGAAAGAGTTCGCAGTGAAGAGTATCGCACTCGACGGGCTGTTTGAGAGGGTGAAGAGCGATTTGAAGATGTTGCAGGATACAGTTTCTGCAGAGGAGGGTAGGGTGAAGGTTCCGGAACTTGCTGGGGAGCAGCAGCGATGGAAAGAATTGGAGCAGGAGCGGGAAAACGTGTTAAGTGAGGGAGGAAGGCTCGTTGAGGCTGCTGGTGCTATGCAAAAGGTACTGGGTGCTGTTTTCTATGGTGGTTGAGGGTGTGCTTGTGCTAACATAGATGTGCTTTTCAGCGGTATGTCGACTTGCTGTGGGAGACGAGGTATCTGGCTACGAAGGTCGAAGCGCACCTCCTTGATTTCGTGAACACGGTCTTGCCATGCGTGGTGGACTATACAGCTAATGAGGATGAGAGGCACGTCGATCTGAGGGCGTTCATAAGGGTTCGTTTGACTGTGTTTCTGGCATGTTCACTGGTGCTAACTGGCGCATATATTACTTCAATAGAGGCCTAAACCTCCCTTCACATCTCCCGAAGGCCAAAACCCGGTCCAGGCGTTCTTGAGGCTTGAGCAAGATCTCAAGGCGTTCCTCAATGAGACGATCATATTTGCCATCAATTATCATCAAAATGTGGACAACAGGAATGAGGTCTCAATTGCGTTGAAGGATAGTCTGGGAAAGCAGAGCAAAGAGTAGGTGTTCTTTGTATATGAGCTCAACAGATCGCTAACTCGTTGGTTTCCAGCTGCCAGGACATCGTAGGTCGTTCTCTTCTCATATTACACCTCCAAGCTCAACTTCACCCTCAAAGCTTACGAAGACGCCTGCCAAGATTGGTCTGACTCTGGGAGCGACGGCAGTCGGTGCAATCACCGCTCTTCCCGTTCCCATTGCATCCGCTGGTATTGCTGTAAGTTAAGACTTTCAGCCGTATATTTTCACCTATTCAAGCATATGTTCCTTTGTTCATAGGCTGCAGGTTTGGGCGTCGCTGTTGCTGAAACCGTCAAGATTGCAGCCAACATCAAGAAGATTCTTGGTATGTCATACCCTTGATCATTTTCACTGCTCCTCACCTCCATACGCTCGTAATTCTAGATGTCAATAAGCAACAGAAGTCACTTGTAGATTTACACCAACTGGCCAAGTCCGTGGAACGTGTCAGCGGAATCAAGACCAGGCTTATAGACGAGTCTGGACGAGTACCGAACTTGTCGCAGCTTTCACAGTCGATCCTGAAATTATGGGATATGGCTGCTGAAGATGCAGCCTGGCTGGATGGACGTGATTTGGAGGATATCATTCACGATGAGGTTTGTGCATTATCACCTTCCAGATTTGCTCCCAGTTCTGACGACCTTGCTGTAGGACCTCCTTTTACGGATCGAGAATATCACCATCACGTACAAGGCATACACTTCGGCTCTTAAGGAGTTTGCCACTACCGTCAGCAGTGCGGGCGTTTTCGTCGGAAGGCGGTAGATGAGGGATTCCCGAGGGTGTCATCGGTGGAATGGGCAATAATTTCCGAGTCCGGGAGCGCAATTTCTTGATCTACTTTATGTCAACTAACGTTATCTGCAATGCTGATTTGTTCGCCATATGCTATCTCCGGGGGCAGTTTAATGCCTCTCAGGGCTTAGGTGGCCTCGACCATTCCCGTATGGGTTATGACATTGATCAGCCTTGGACCAAGTGCAATGCTACTGTATCGCAGCCAGAGACATTCAATCAAGAATCCCGTCACTGCTGCTATCAAACGGTGCCAACGCTCACCGCTGGTTCTGACCTCTGACTTCTAAGCTTCCGGCTCAAAAATATCATAGTTCAAATTCGTGCCCAACATAAGCACCCCGCTCAATTCCACTTCCCAAAAGTCACCAGTCAGCCGTCTTAGACCTGTTTCGTACTCGCAAGCTTCCATACCCGCCACACTCTAGCGTAAGTTTACCGCCTCTTCGCAATTTGTCAACCTCCGACCAAATCGTGCTTCTAGATTCTCGTCGGATTATACGATTCCTGTCAACATGGAGTTTTCTTGAGTTCCGCAGCCATCCAAAGGCGATCTCCAAAGATATTGGCCTCGATCGCCCTCAAACTTCTGAAAATTTCTGAATTGGTTCCTGTGGCCCGCTCAGGACCCACCGACAAACACATGCTGGCTGAGGGAATGGGACGCTTATCGAGCTGGAGGTTGCCGCCTCGGTTGTCAGGGAAGCTTCGCGGTTTGGAGTTTGCGAGCTGGAAAGGGGAGAGATCGAGACAGATCGACCGCCAGAGAGCCGAGCAATGCCAGCATTTCAATGTTAGGCTTCGGTAAAGCGCCTGCTAGTCTAAAGTCTAAACGAAGGGGCGATCCTTACTTGCCAAGCAGATGGGTATATAAGGTCCAAGGTGGGTAGATTCTTGGCGTATACATCCTGCTTCCTTCTCAAATAGTTTCATCAACCCTCTTTTTGCATTTCTTTCAGTTTATAGCGAAGAAGATGAACTTGAAGATGAACATTAATGGTCATGACATGGAGGACTTTGTTGGAGTATCCTCGACCGCAGATGGGCTTTTCATCAGTGAGTTCTCGACTGGCTATGATTTGTTGGTTTGGCGAGCTGACATGGCAGTAAGGTTGCTTTCTGGGTACAATGTACGACCGTCGTGCTTCTATCAGTTCAAGTCACTCAGAAACAGTGTCGATAGTGTATTGGGTATCACGATTGTTCAAACCTGGAATTACTTCCGCCGTAACAAGGACGGCTGGATGATGCACTCATTTGTATGCATCTTCGACTTCGTTTACCCTCTGCCTTGACCTTGGTTTTAATTGACGTTATAAATTATGCAGGTTGTTTCCATAGTGTGGGTTCTCCGATTCCAGTACAAGTGAGCCCTCAACCGAATTCGTCTCCTAGGTCGCTGGACGTCACCGAAAGTATCTCGACCATCATCGCTCTGCATAGTTATCTAGTTCGCTAAAATTTCCAAATCATTCTTGATAATTCTGCTGATACTTTTTGTCTAGGTTAAGCACTTCGGGGATCACAAGTACCTGGGTACTTTTCACCCGTGAGTCTCGATAAGAAAGGGAGATTCTTGCAATTGACTTTATGTCAGGCTTGTCCCTGCCGGGTTCTTATGCACAGTTATCGTATTCTTTTTGTGAGATTCTTACTGGGCTACCATTGAGTCCTCGCACTGACTATCGAGCAGAACACACATGTTTTTCGCGAAAAGGATTTATTCTGGTCAGTCTTTTGCCCACGCCGCCATCTTTTTCGGTCACTGATCTCTCACTTTATAGTATGCCGAAGGAAATGGCTTTTCGTTCTCAATGTAAGTGACGCTAAGTTCGTGGGCTTCTCCCATATTGACGGTCGCACCGACAGGTGAGCCTGAGCGTGATAATGTTCGGTAAGTGTACCCAAGGCGATCACTAGCATTGGGCTGACGATGGTACAGGTTTCGGGTTGGGTAAGCTAGTCTGCGCCCGCTGGTCATGACTCGAGCTGACCTGGACGATAAGCTGCAAGCGCAAGTCCCTGGTTTCCAGTCCTCCTCAGAAATCACTCGGAACCTAGTGTATGCCCGTGCCTTTTCCCAAGCATGTCGTCGGCCTGACGATCGTCCCAGTTTGCCCTCACAATCTTCCACTCCCTCGCGGGAACACTCGATATTATCGTCACAGTGGCATTAACAATGTCCTTATCGGATATCCGCCTATCTGCCAAGAAATTCCAGGCTGGGTAGGTTTCTACCACTATGACAGGAAATATTCAGATACTGACTAGCCTCTGCAGGAGCACAAAGGACTTACTCCACCAAGTTCTTGTATACACAGTTACGAGAGGCATTGTGATGACTGTTGCACAAGCTACACATATCACAATGTTCCTCGTAAAACCACAAGACTTCTTGTTCTGGTATGCCTCAGCCGGCCGTCATGTCGCACTTTGTTGAATGCATTCTCCCAGGACATCAACCCATTTTCTCATCAGCAAGCTATATGTTGTAACTACGCGTATGTTGTCGCTGTTCTTTACTCATATCAAGGAGCTCACAGAGGGGTCGCTATTTTCAGTCGTTACGTGAGATTCTTGTTCCATGTCTCTCTCTGGACTCTTCCTCAAGAGCCTTGTTTCGCAGCCTTAATTCCCGTCGCAACTCCCAGAGAAGCGAAGAAGCCTCAGCCGCAAAAGAAGAAATAATATCAATGAGGTTTGCTCATCGCGATTCAGTCGACGAAGATGACGACTCAGAGCTGGAGAAGGCAAGCCTGAGAGCGTGAGTTGACTAGTCAAATATTTTCAGGCCGGCTCGACATTGACTAATGTACCTAGCATCCAATCTGCGCCTGCTTTCGTGTGATTACACGCCTGCTCTCGGAAACTCGCATCAGAAAGAACTATAGCCAGAGTAATCGGTTACTAGCAGAGTTTCGCTCAACATTATCCCGTCCAAAAACCAGGAGGCTTCCGAGAACGTCGTATGATCTAACTGTATTCTCAGATCCCTGGACGTGTATAACAGTTTATAAAGGTTGCAATAATAATAAATATAGTCTGTATTCCGGCCTCATCTGCCTCTATGTATTTCAATGATCAGCTTCTTCTGTCTTAGCCCCAACGTCCTCAGCCTTCGTCTTTTGAGCTGTCTGAATCATGGCGTACCCTCAAACCCTGCCTTTCATGCAACATCTTCTCAAAGGTCGCCCATGGCCTATCTCCCGGAAAACTGGGAGGAGTACTATCCACCCTCTTACAGCTAAACAGGGGTGCATGGTGGTTCAGAGTCAAGGTCAACCCAGGTCCATCAAAATCTACAATGATCTACATCAGGTCACGGAAGGGGCCTATACACGATCGTTGACCCCGTAATAGTGCAAACGCCGATATTGACCTAAATCCTCTACCTATCTTGGCTGAGGTATATGTCCTTGATCTGAATAATCTTCATCCCAGGAGGCTTCTCCCTTCGCCATCAAAACCTTCCCGCAGATACTGCCTTTCGTAGAACATGTCTTGTAACTTCATCCAGGATATGTATTGGTTCGCATGGGGAGTATAAACACTTTGTACTCTCTCCAAATTGGGGAACATCGTCATCAGACAGTCAACGATTCCTTCGACATCCTCCGGATCATCAGCAGAGAACCGGGTTTCGCCATCTCCAAACTTAGTTATCTGTGTGTTTATTGCGCCTTCGGGTACCAAGCGAATGTCAAACACCTCTAAGATTGCAGGCATCTGGATTTCTTTCAGCCGAGGAGAGTTCTCCAACAATGGGAGGAAGCCGATGAGGGTGATAGTGGGTGCAGATTTTCCCCAATCGATTATGAGAGATTGTAGCCCCGTCCATGATTTTGATATAGAGTGCAGGGTTCTTTCTGAGGGCGGAGGGACTCCCGTTGGGAGAGAAATGAACAGATTGAGATTTTCAATGTGAACTAGTGACGCCAGCATCTCGACGAGCTTCTCCTCCTCGTAACTGGAGGGAGCGCAAAGACGCAGTCAATGATAGGCGAGACCTTAACACTTCTACGACTTGGTTGGGTGTTGCACCAATATGTAGAAATTGGGGTTTGATGATGAGGCGAGTCAGCTGCGTGCGGCCTGTGCAGATAGATTGAAGCAGGGAGGCCGAGCGATCCCAGAAAAAGGATGTTTTGATCATGAGGAGCTGAAGTTTCGGAAATGCGTCCTCCTTGAAATGATACTGCACATACGGGAGGAGCCATTCGGGGGTTCTGTTTTGCTGTTCTTCCTCTCGAAACGCCGGCTGAAAATCCCAGATCTCCAAGGATGGTGAGAAAGCCAACGCTTCTACGGTGAGGGGCCCGGGAGCCATGCCTTCACATGTGAAAATACGTAGCTTTGGTGAAGACGATATTGCCTTCGAAATCACGAAATCCACCTTTCTGAGCTCGTCCAAATCAAAGCGATCAACGAGGTCAACAGACCCGCTTGACCCGTTTTCCACAAAGGTCAACTCTAGTCTATCTAGCCCACAACGTTGCTGAACAATCAGGCTAAGGATATCCTCCAACCTCCGAGCTTGCTTGGTATTGGGTATGCAGTAAACCATGAGGTTTACCACGGAGGGAGAAATGAGCATGTGGACGAATGGTTCCAACCCTGGAGTTGCTAGCTCGACCGCCAGTTGTCTCAAGCCTGGGAACATTGGGCCTTGCAAAGCCATATGCAGGCGCTTGAGAAATCTGTGGGCGTTGGCAGTTCGAGTCGTGTTGCCAACTCTATCGTAGATCGATCTTATTCTGTGACGGTAGTATTCGAAGCGAGTTAGATGATGCTGGTTTGGTTCGGTGGGGAAGGCCGGGAGGTCATTTGGGTAGGTGGCCACAGGTCTATCCACCACCTTAGAGCAGTCTGCAAATAGACATTGGAGGATTGGAACCAGGGTAATTGTTTCAGTCCCCCAAATCGAATCCATAGCAATATCTATATCAAATGAGCTGAATAGGTGGAATCTCCGAGAAGGCAGATTCATGGCTGACCGCAAACATCTCTACACGTCAGGGCAAAATTAAGCACAGTCTGTTGCCCAGACTTGGCGACGAGAGTACGGCATATCAAGTCGACGATGTCTCTTACAGCAAGGCAGGGGTACATGACGGTTCAGAGTCAGAATCAACTTCAAGGTCGGCGCAAATGAATTCGTTGTGTGGGACCCATCAAAACGCAGCGTCACCTCATGCAATATTACGTGGGCCTTGAAGCGAGGTTTCAAAGAGATGAAGAAAACATGCCATTGTAAGATAGCTACGTAGTAATGTAAGTCTCATGAATTATACAACAGAAATTGCCAGCGGTATGAACAACTTGATCATTTTATGCATGTCACGTCCTAAGAGTCATCATCATCATCTAATCCTCAATCCATCTAGTCAACATCCATCTCCGAAGGACCCTTGCTTGGGTCTGGTGTCTGCGTCTTCTCGGGGTTGGGTGTCTCCGTCTTGCTCTTCGGCGTCTCGGTACCAGGCGTGGGCAGCACAGGTGGCTTGGGCTTAGGCTTGGTGAGAATCGGGACGGCGAAGTAAATAAGCTCATCCCTCTTCTTCCCAATCTCAGCACTGGTAAGAACAGGATCGACGTTCTTCGGGCGCTCAGACTGCTTGACAATCTGGTCCTCGAGCCACTTCTGGATAGTAGCAGCCTTCTCGATGACGCTCTGCTTGTCCTTGTCGTCGATATGTGCGAACTTCTCCTCGCCGGAGGAGGCTTGGGCCATGTAGTTGTTGATAGTCTCGCGGAGGGCGGCGATGGCCTTCTGTCGCTCGTCGGTTTCCTTGTAGCGGAAGGAAATTGGGTCGCCGATCTTCTTCAGATCGTCAAGGCGTGCGACATAGGCAGACTTGGTGGAATCTTCGCCGTCGTCAGAGTAGAGCCAGTCCTCGGCCTCTTGGAGACCCTTGAGCAGAGTCTCCTTCTCCGAAGCCTGGACGAAGGTAGCATATCGGCCGTCGAGCTTGCCACGCATATCATAGACATACTCCTCAAGAGCATTCTTACGATCCTACAGAAATATGAATTAGCCTTTCACGCTCTCCATCTTTGCCGTGAGATGCCTTACCTCAGTATCCATGACGAGCTTATCAGCTGCATGCATCTGGTTCTCCTGCTCCCTCAGCTGCTCTAGAACGGTCTTGTCCAAGGAAGAGTTGGTAGCGATCCAAGGAATCTCCTTCTTCTTGACGACCTTCTTCTTCTTCGGGGGTGCAGGAGCTTCACCCTCGACATCCATAGGAGCAGGCTCCTCCTTCTCCTCGACCTCCTCAACGTAGGCCGACTCGAATGACATGATGCCGTGGAGGTTCAGCCTAGCCTTGACCTTGACGGAAGGAATGTCGCCCTTCTCATCAGCGGGCACCGACTTAGCAGTGAACTTGCCAATGAAAGACTGGACGCCCTTAGGCAGGTTCTCCGGCTCAGCATACACAGCCTCGATATCGAAGGTCTCCTTGCGGTAGAAAGTAAGGACCTTAGTCGAGGGGATAGCGTTGCCCTTGGGGAAGACGAGAAGCTCGGTATCATCGTCAGGGTCGGTAGGGACAATAGGCCATTGGACCTTGATGGGGTAGGGTGTGATATCATGAACGGCGAATTCACGAACGCGGAAAATGGGGGAAAGTTGGGCGCAGGCGAAGGTGGCACCACGTGCGATGGCTTCGTCTTGGTTGAGGGTGGTAGAGAGGATCTTGCCCGGGAAGGCTTCGAGAATCTTTTGGCGGACGGCGGGGATACGGGTGGAACCACCGACGAGCTCGATAGCGTCGATCTGGTCGAGGGTGAGGCCAGATTCGGCAATGGCGCGCTCGAGGGGAGCAGGGATGCGATCGAGGACGTGAGCAATCAGCTCCTCGTACTTCTCACGTGTAAGGGTGGAGGAAGCATCAACGTCATTCATGATGTTCTCGACGCTGAGAGGGGCTTCGGAGTTAGCGGAGAGGATCTTCTTGAGCTTCTCACATCCGCCAGTGAGTCGGAAGACAGCCTTGGGGTTGTTCATGATGTCGATCTTGTACTTAGCGTTGAACTCCGTTGCGAAGTACTGAACAAGGGCATAATCGATATCACGTCCACCAAGGTTGTGGTCAAAGTCAACTGCTTTCACAGTGAGCTGACCTTTGGAGAACGCTACGATGGAAACCGTGAGGGCGGTGTGACCAACATCGACAAAGGCGATATGTCGTGGGGTTTCACCGACTTCAGGGAGATCGGATTTCGTGATACCCCAGCCAAGAGCAGTTGCAGTGGTATCGTTGATAAGACGCAGAGCATTGAGGCCAGCGATGGAGGCGGCATCTTGGAGTGCCCTCCTCTGAACATCAGTGTACCAGGCTGGCACGGCGATGACGATGTCCCGAACATCAGCCTTGATCTCAGCAGCGGTGATATCACGAAGCTTTCCAAAGTACATGCCGACCAGTTGTGTTGCAGAGAACTTTTGCCTCTCGCCGGCATAGTTGACCTAGAATAACAGCGATCAATACACAGGGACTTTTGCAGTTTATTTCGGTCAGCCTTACCTCCACACCGACAGTTCCATCCACGTCAATCAGAGACGCGTTGATGTACTGCTTCTCGATCTCCTGGACCTCAGTATCGTTCAAAGATCGACCAATAAGGCGTTTTAGCGATCCTATCGTGTTCTTGTAGTTGGAGGTTTCTTGTGTCTTTGCAGACTCTCCAATCGAGCGTTGTTTCGGGCCAAATCCAACCAGTGATCTGGGAGATTCAAGTCAGCATCACTTCCGCATAGTACTATGGGTTCAAACGCACGGTGTCGTTCGGTTCGATACCTCGTTGGCGATGATATCAATACCACGATGTCTTGCGACACCGATCTGTAAATTGTACACCAATTAGCATGGTAATGGAGGCTGAGAGGGGCATCGAGCACGTACCAAGCTAGCAAGAGACCCAAAATCGATACCAACGACGGCCATGATGGTAGTACAAGGTTAAGCAGCGTAGTCTATACAAAAGGCAGGTCTATATCTGAAATTTTGGTGATCGGAGGCCTTGGGTTGCGGTAAAGATTTCGGTGATTGGCACCGGCTTTGGTTATAAACAACTTCCCGTTTTGATCATTCGATAACATTCCCGGCTTTTCCACAAAATTCTGAGGCAGCCTCGAGGCAGCTGTGAATTGCGAAATCTCAAAAGCTGGTGGCATGGTATCTTGGCTGATGAATTAACCCCATTGAAGTCGGAATTTAGGAAAGATGATTGTAGTTCAAAGGCCACTGACACATTGATGCCTCTACTTTGGCTTGCTGCTTTGACTTCTGGGAGACTATATAGGTACTGGAATGAGACTAGTTGTGCCCCAACGCTCTGGAAGCCTTTCGCCTGGTCAAATTCACGCTCTTTACCCAAGCTATCGTTTATTTCTCTCGCATCATGCCTGCTACTCGTCAGCTTTCTCTCCGCGAACGTCGCCGCGTCGAGCTCCTGGTCAACACGGACATCTCTCCCGAAGTTGACTTCTATCCTCCTTCTCGGAGAGTCAAAGCACTCGGTCTCGGTCGTGGGCGCTCGCAGACCAAGAAAGCCATAGGCAACACACCATCTGTCGCGACTCGGAATCGGCCCGTAGTGCCAGACGCCTTCAGTCGTAAGGCCTTACGAGGCTACCACGGTCTCATCCCCTATCTCAGCCTGGGGCTTTACGATCCCAAACTCGCTTCAAAGCCTTCTAAACTCCGGGGGAATGGTGAATTCACCCACATCATCCAACTCTCATACCTCAAAGACTCTCCAACCACCCCACGTCAGCAGCAATGCAGACTCATCAGCGACCCAATCGCTAATACCCATCTCCTCAAGCTCAACATCCACCCCGAAGACCCTGCCCTTTCTCCAGACTTGAGGAACCCATTCTTTATAAACGTGGAACAGTTCCTGGTTGCTCGAGACTTCCTCTCCCTTGCTTTGCCTTACTCCACTGATGGACAAGCTAGGATGAGCTGGGTTCACCCAACGCCGAATAATCAAGTGAAAGCCTTGATCACTGCTCCGATCCCTTCGACCAGTAATAGCAGGACTGCTGCAGGCCCTATGGATATCATGGCTATCGTCGCTTGTTACTTGGCGTTTGTGACTGCTTCGGGCTACAATTACGTTCTTAACTGCTTACAAGATGCTGAGGAAGATCTTCCTGAGATTTGGAGGGACGGGCTTGATGTCATGGCTAACCAGCCCGAAGCGGAGGATTTTATCGAGGAGCTTTTGAGGGGGTAGAGCGAGGGACTGGATTTTTATTGGACTACTATTGAACGTTTGTTTAGCTTACATTATTAGTACAGTTTTAATTTGATCACTACATATACCATTCCTTTCGAAATATTCAGCTGTTATTTACTCTCATCACATTTCATGTTATTTCAGCGGCAAGAAACTATATCAGCCCGCAAAGACCATAGTTTCAACATCCTCGTCCTTGTGTCGCACCAAAGCGAACATCTCAGGTTTAAGGAACACCCGAAGCCCCTCCGCTATAACCTTCGGTGCTGACAACTCATCCTTCACCCGCAACGGATCCCACCCAAGCGTAGCATCAAGCCCACGCCGCCCAACAACAGCCAGGAAATGCTTCCTTGAACTTCCCATTCTCGAAGAAGACCCAATGGTGCTGTTCAGATACTGTTGGAAGTGCCAGTTATGTCGGAGCGGTGACACATGGGCGATATAGATGAAGAGCAAGTCGACGACGCCTACTTCGAGAAACACTCGTCGGAGGCTGTCGCTTGCTCGGGCTAGGCTGGTCACGACTTGGATGGTGCTAAGGAAGACGGCTCTGTTAGGGTTAGGTGTGTTGGGTTGGAGAAGTCGGAGGTCCTGGCTCTCGTCGGAGTCATTCGCTCTGAATCGCATTTGAATCAGCCTGAGGATGGATAGAAGAGCAGGTAACTCACGGGAGTCGAGCCAGAGTTTGAAATACGCTGAAAAATATCTGTTCAGTCTCCGCGAATGGTAGACTCTCAAAACGCCTCGTCAGACGCGTCCAGACATGCGCTACTGGTAAGCTCGCATCCCGAAGGGCCAGAAAAAGGCGGTGCAGCGACAATAGAGCCCTCATCTGGCTCTGTCGGGGTAATAGATTCGACCTGATTAACTTTTAGTGGTCACAACAAATAGAATCAGGTTGCGGCGTACCTAGAGAGCATAAGCAGGTTCACAAAGATCTCAGTGACCAAGTCTGCGTCACATTGGCCATTGATCCACTCCTTCACGACTAGGTGTGCTGATTGGACCCAGAGCTCCACGGCTCCTTGAGGATGGTTTGCCCAGGTATCCACTCGAGAAGGGCATTCCAAGGCAAGCCTATCGCATGTGTTAGAGGAAATTGAGAGGAAGACGCTAAATCTGGCTGACCGTGCTGGGCTGAAAAGACTCAAAAACTCACAGACGGACATCTGGAGATTTAGGCCTGGTTGTTGATGAGGATTGTGATTCTTCTCGTCGGAAGGACACCTGAAGAATGGTAAGATGAATATCACGAGACTGCTACGACCGATTTACACGCACCCAATAGTATTTGGGGAGTCAATTGGCACTCCTCCATCCAGTCTGTCGATTTTTATGATCTTGATATAATGGAGCCAGTCCCTTTGAAGTTGACAGACTTCGAATTTCTCGACCTGTACCTCAGAGAAACCACTGGATCTATCCTTAACAGAGCTTGATAAAAATGTGTTCAATCCTACAACCGTTGGTCAATACACGGAATCGGACATACCTTCCTCTGTGCGAGATGTTCTTGTGAATATTACGAGTGACCTTGGCCGATTGATGTCCAAGAACGACAGCAAGGTCAACAGAAGACTTTCCTAGCGCAATAACGGCTTTCCCTGAGAGATAAACACTAGTGATGGCGCTAGCTGTTGAGGATCTAGACCATCTCTCTGTTCCATGGACAGTGCTGGATTCAGAGCACGATAGGGAAGAGGCACTGTAACTGGCAGGGCTAGCAGAACGCATGTCTAGGGACTCCCGAATTTCAAGCTCTCCCCAGAGCACACATTTTTATAGAGGCCCATCGATTCGTAAAATTAAGGCAGCTACTGAGCTTTACAGCAATCGCTATGAAGCCAGTTGGATGCCAGCCTATCTTCAAGGCACAATGGCGTATCACGAGTCCAAAGAATCGTCAGTGCTTGCCTGCATGAGGAAGCCAACTTGTGGCTTGAACCCAATCACGATCTTCCACTGATCGGAAGCGCGTCTGCTGTGTATGTTGCACGAGGCGAGAAGCATTTCATCGCTGGATAAACGGAGAAGGTTCGAATGTTGGTTCACAGCACCAGCCCGCGCGGCTTTCTCACACTCACACCTACTGTCTTTTGATGGCAAAATGGTATGGCCTACCGGAATCACGCTCTTATCATAGGATGAGCATAGGACATAGGTTGTATAACGAGAATCTATTGTATATAGGTAGTACAGCTAAACTCCTTCCTGAAGGAGGGCAATATTAATGCGAAAACGTCTTCGACCTCCCCCCAATCGTGATATGGAGTTGCCTAGGTGGACTCCTGGGTGGGCATGCCTTCTTCAAACGCGAAAAGAGCCTCGAGATGTCGTCCTTCTTCGCCTCGTGAGGCCAGAAGTAAGCACGGCGATCCATTATCATGGACTCAAGTGCATCGATTCGGATGTCAATTGGAGCCAAGTCAGTGTACCATTTGGGCAAAGGAGGTGGGCTCTTTTCGCGCAGCTCAGTCACTACATCGAGCTCTTGCAGGGACGAGCAGGAACCGAGGACTTCCTTGATATCTTTTTCATCCACCCAACAGAGGTATACGGTTTTCAGTTCAGGGGAGCGACGAAGGAAAGCGACGCTGTCCGAGTGGAGCATATTAACACAGTGGTTGCTTCCGTGCCCAATCTTGATCCTGGAGAGATTCGTAGTCGACAAGTGTTGAAGGAACGTGGCGAGGGTGACGCCTGGGGTCATTTCCGAACGTACTGTGACGTGAAGATCTTGGATTACTGGGTGATCAACCATGATTCCTTGACCACCCAGATTTAAATGGAACTCCGAGGTTAGGTCGAGGCGTAAATCGATAATGAAGGTTATCAGAGCTGGAGAGCGTTGAAGAAGCATGAGGGCGCCATCTGGTGTTTCTTTGGTGCCGCATAAGTTGAGATGGGTAAGTTGACTTGTATCCATGCCCAGACGAATGGAGCTCGCAAGGTGTTTCGATGAAAGATCAGCTGGAACAACTGTAAGGCGCCGAAGATACGTAGAATTTGGCCATGTCAGAAAGCTATTGAGGTTTAATGCTGGATATATATCAAATGCTTGGGGGATGACGGCGATGTGGACCTCTTCTACCTCATGGGATAGGCCAGCGGCGTCGTGGGACGAACTCGATGCAAACCGTTTGTTGAGCAAACGAAGCAATGCGGTAGTGAGTGTCATCCTAAGGGCCCTGAGGCGCGATTGTACGGGGGGCATTCTGAAAACCTCTTGGATTTCTTGCAGACCAGCGTCAAGCGTTGTATAAAGAGGAGGAACGGTGATCGCAATTGTCAAAGGTAGGTGGGTACTCCGTTGTAGAAACGTGGAAAGAATGTCCTTGCGAATAGGAGAGCTCGACGATAAACGTATCTCTATATGGGTCCAAAGGCGTGGATGGCCTGTAGCCACGTCTCTCCAGAATGAGCAGACGCGTGTCAACGCATGTACAGAGGAGCTTGTTGGATGTGTAGCAACGGGCAGCGCGACCTCTGGGAAATCTACGACGTACAACTCCATGACGAGGCGGAGGAGCTCTACGGATAATAGAAGGATAGGACAGCCTTCGGTTTGCTGAATGAGATGATGGTGCATGGGAGATCGTGCCATGCTGGGCACGGATAGCTAGTTGAAGAAATAGGGAATTAAGGCGTTTTCTAACTGAATATCTTGGTATATATAGCCAGCTGGCCTGCGTATAGCTTAGTACCCATTGTTGACTAGGTGGCCATAATTTCGGTTGGTGATTGCCAGCCCACGGACCCCTTTGTGAGTAGCAAAGAACGAGAAGTCAAAGGTCAATTTCCCTTTTGAAGTAGAAGCGCCGGGAATGGTGCGAGACCCGTGGAACAATGGGTTCTATTTTTTCCCATTGTTGTGGGTCTTGGCTTTGAGACGAATCTGATTCGCGAAGGAGTTGGGTGAGAAGGCCGTCATTGTCATCCAGGTCTACATTATGTGTGTGGCTGTCGAGGCGTTGCGACACACAAAATCATTCGGATGCTTGTGGTATCAACGAGATGGCCTCCATACCGGCGAAATTTCACTTTCATTGTTGTCATAATGAGAGTGAAAGGAAGTTTTTGGCCTCGTAGAATCGAAGTGACGTCCCAAGAGTAGAGTTTGGCCGTGTTTGCAACAAGCTCTTTCCAACAAGTTCCTTTCCAACGGTCATGTCAGCGACGAAACGAGGACTTGGGAATATTTGTGACAAATTTTAGAGAGAAACCGCGTGCCTTACGGCCGAGGTGGAAAACTGTTTGAGGTTCGAAATGGCTCATTCGATTGGATTCAGATCACTAGGACTTTCCGGCTCAACGGTAAGTACTTCTTGCACTTCTGTTACATGTTGAAAGGTATCAATAATTAACGACTTGTCTATGATATCCGCAAAAAAAAGTAAAATAACAAATGTCCACGACGTTCCCATAACTAGCCAAGCCCTAGATCTCTGGCATCCCTTCGCTGTCACTATCACAAAAGGAAAATAGACGCCTATCATCCCTATCCGCCTCTCGGTCTGGCACCTCCACAAGCGCGGGTATGCTCTCGCCGTCGCTATCAGCAAATAAAGCCCTATCCTCAGCATCCGAGTCCTTCTCTACGTCTTCAAGCTCGGGGTTGCTTTCACCGACATCCTCACTAAATAGACTGCTATCATCGCTATCATGGCTGTCGCTTTCTGACCTGAGTTCTGGAGCCTCTATCTCCAGCTCTGAATGCAAATTCAAGGAATGAACACGCTCTGCCCCGGCCTGAGCGAGCGAGCAATCCGCTGTCGAGGATAGATGCAGAGTTAGGACCACGGAACGAAGATTGTTGACGCCAGTGCCTGCATCTCCCTTGCAGATGTTTCGACGATATGTCTTCGTTGCGAGTTCCGGGTCTTCTATGAGCATTTCGACTTGTATCGAGGAAAGGTTCGCAGAGGAAGAGACGACATCCCAACAAATGGCTTCCAGCCGCGCAAAGATATGCTCCAAATCCTCCATCGTGACATGACAGCGGCTTTCCCGTGCGACGGCGCTCCAGTTTTCCTTCGGGACACAGGATTTAAGGAAGCGACGGGGGCATGCTGTTACTTCTAGTGTTTGCAGAGAACAGCAAGAAGCCAAGGCATCCCGAATATCTTTCATCCCCGTGCCCATGATTTGAAGAGTTGAAAGGTCGGGGGAGCGATAAAGGTAGCCAATGTTCTCAGTGTCAAGCAGGGCTTTCGGATAATAAGGGAAACCTGATACGATCCTCAGAACGGAAAGCATCGGTGTTGTAAGGGGCTCGAATAACGCGGAGAGTGTCGTGACGGTGTTTTGATAATAAACCTCAATACCCAGCTCTTGAAGCTTAGAGTGTGTTAGAGGATTCTGAGAAGGACCGTGGCCTAGTAACACAATGTTTGCGAGGAGGATTGCCATGTAACTGCCCGGTCCAGCCAAGGTAACGGCGAGACTGTAGAGATTGGGTGAGCATCCAAGTAGCTTGAGGACAGAGGCACAGGTCATCTGCGACGCGCGAAGGTTGAGATGCGTGAGTCGAGTAGTGTCAAAAGCCAGATGAATACTGGAGAAGTCCATATGCCGATCCAGGTGTGCTGGGGTAGCGGGGACGACTGAGAGGTGGCGGAGTATAGTCGAAGCCGGTTCATCGTCGCCAGTACCACCAAGACTGAGGTTGAGCATCCTGTCCTGAGAACTAGGGACAAGGGGAATTTGTATCTCCTCTGCCAAATGGGAGATCTCTAAATGGTGGGGGAGACGTGGGTCAAACATTGAACGAAGCATAGTTCTGTTAATGCATAGACGAAGTGTGCGCAGGCGCGACCGGAGGGTGCTTATCGCGAGGATGTTGTGTGTTTCCTGGAAGCCGAATTCCAGATAACCGCTAAAGGGGGTGACTCTGAGGAAGACAGTCAAGGGTAGCGGCTCGCTACGCTCCAGTATCGTAAGGAGGCCACCCCTGTTTATGAGGGTGGCCGACGTGATGTTGATCACCAAATGATTCCACAGTTGTGGATTGCTAATAGCGACAGCTCTCCACGAGGAAGAGACGTGTGTCAAGGTGCTCGGAGTCGACCTAGTGGAAAGACACGAAGGCGGGGAAACTCCTTCGGGTTCGCCAAGAGAAAGCTTCATGATGGACCCGAGCACCTCGTCGGGGAGGGTCGAGACTGGGGAAGGGCTGCCAACGAGAGCGTTCATAGCAGATTGCGGCTAGGGATGAGAAAGGCGACGTGAAATGGGCAAGTTAGGGCTGACCAGACAAACGTAAACGAGCTTTTATGAGGGTTAAGCCAACTCGGCAATACCAACCAAAGTGTGCCATTGTTGAACGCTTAGGCCCCTGTAGACAATGGTAACGTTGATGATGGCCATGGCACATTGCACGAAAAAGACTTCTGGTCCATGCCGGGAGTTGGGCCTTGACCACTGACAACGTGACAAAACCAAGAAAATTCCTGTCCCAGAGAGACTTGAACTCTCGATCTTCCGATATGAGAGTTTTAACAGTCGGACGCTTTAACCAACTAAGCCATGGGACACGATGAGGGCGAAGGATCTGCAATTGTATATATCTAGTAAGTAAGTTCGTAGCCGACTGTGGGCGCATTCTGATCCGGTTCAAGCAAGGGCCATCTCTCTCTTGAGAGGCTTGGAGGTACAAGCGCTGAAGCAAGAGGGTTTCTCAGATCACAGCGACCCCTCTTGGGCCATCGCACGACATTCTTACTGTATACGACTCGTTCCCAGCCCAAGAAACTTCAGGTCAAACAATGCAATCGCCTACTTGGTACTGCCCGGAACGATGCATTTTCCCGATGGCAATGTATTTTCGCCTGAGTTGGGTCTAGGGGAAGGTGGGATTCATCATGCTCGGCTACCGTTTAGCAGGATGTTGACAGGAAGCTTGCCATACATTATGGGTAAGTGTAAAATTATTCAGAACCTAGAGAGAGCATCCCTATCATCATCATGATAGCACCCAAAAGTAAAATTTGTCGCAACTGTAGATTCATTCTTGGGTTCAAAAACTTGCGCACAAAATTGCTGCGATCCAGCCTGAAGTCAACATCTTCTCAGTCTCATGATTCCCAGCGCGAGGTAGATGGCAGGCGACGGTAAAGGCATTTGTGCGTGTCAACACTCAAGCGTGCGTAAGCCGGATCAACAATAGCAAACCAGAGCTGAACGCCTCGCGGTTTTCGTTTCAAACTTCACCTCAACCACGACCTTTTCTTGTAGGCCACAGCAACAGTCAAGCGTATCGCTGCTGCTTCTGGCGGGACTGTTTGGTACGTTTGGCTGCTCCGAAGCGCAATCGTGTAATCTTATCAGGGTCCTTAGGGAAATCAGTCTGGACCCACAAATACAATGTCAGCAAGACAAAATAAGAAACGAGGCAAGGGACGTAATAACGCCAACAACCGCGAGCGCACCGTCACCACACTCACTGAGGATCCCAATACACCATATCTTGTTCCAACGCCGAGTGAAGAACCAGCTAGCAGTCCTGTATTATCAACGTCATTCGCAGTGACGCCTTCCAACGGGAATCCAAACAGCGTACCAGCTGAATCTGCGTATCAATCTTCTGGCAACTACAACAATTTTGGATATTCCAGCTTCAATAACGGATCCATGCACGGTCAAAACCATCCGTCGTCTCAGCTTACACCTCAGCAACAACAACAATTCTACCCTGCTGCGGAACAGGAACAAGTTATCCTGCCCCCCGGGAACAACGACCTGGAAATCCTGGAAAATCTCAAACAAATAATAAAAAATGGCCAGCATGAAATGTATCGACCTGATCCCCAACCAGTCCATCTCGCGAGCCTCTACCTTGGCCCAGCCACGTCTCAGAGACCTGGATTCTACCAACAAGATCCTGGATATGCTGAATATTCCAATTCGAGGGGGTCTTACGACGAATCAGTCAATGGTTCGACAAATAATGGTCTGGCTGAAAACCATGCCCTAGAGCCTCCTTCTCCTGTCGAGTCGAGCAGACGTCCGCCACGTGTGCAGCCCAAGGATAGCTGGGACCGCTCTAAGGCAATTTCTGAGCATTCGCACGAACTCCATACGGCGTCGAGCCAGCACAGCCTACCTCAAGCGCTTTCAGCAACCAGTACATCGTCAGCACCGTCAGTGTCGGGACCTCCTTCTGCGGGTCTCACATCCACTGACGCCCAGACGTCTGATGTTCCGGTTCGTGGCGAAGTGGGTCCAGCTGATACAAACGGTTATCAACCTCCTCAGGCCAGCTCTGCACCTCCTCAGAATGATGCTTCCACTCGTGAAAATAGCACTTCCGGAGATGCTGCTGATGGAAGAGTGCCTCAAGCTGACCAGGTCAAATCCGACGTGGCTCCTGCTTCGGTGGAAGATCGCCCAAGAGAGGTGGAATACTCTCGCCCTCCCGGACCTCCTGTAGGAAATGCTGGTTACTCGGATCGTGGTTATTATTCTCGAGAAGGCAGATATACTGATCATCGCGACTACCAAGACCGCCGTGCTCCCTATAATCGCTTTCGGGATAACAGGTACACTGATGTTCGAAGACCACCGCCTGAAGAACGGCACTATGAACCAAATTATGACCGTCCTCCTAGGCGTTATAGTGATGCTGAACCTGACTATCATTCCCGACGTCTCTCTGACGCCCGTCCTCTACCTGGTCATACGGGTGATACCTATCGGCCTGCCGAAGGACATGCCACGGGACCTCCCCCACCCGCATATAGCCGCCCAGCCGATGACCCTGGCACTCGGATGTCTCATCCTCTGGAACCACGCCCGGTTCCCGTCTCTCAAACGCAACCTCCAGAGACAAAGGCTGTCGATGTTGCAATGGTTGAGCCTGCAAGCCTCCCTCAGCCGAGTCTTCCACCTACGCAAGTAGCCCCTGCGGTTACCCCTTCCTCTGTGCCACCACCCATCCAGAAGCTCACAGAACCGTCCCAGAATCCTCCTATGACGCATACATCCACACCGCAAGTACCTTCTGAGGATAATCCTGCGAACCCGGTTCCCCTCCAAGATCGTCTGGATCAAGCATCTTCTTTTCAACCATCTCAACTTCCTCCTGGTGTCCCCGAGCCACATCGTTCAAATCCTCCCAGCCGTCAGAATACCCTAGATGATCGACCGGGTCCACCTCCTGGCCCTGGCAGATACACTCGGCCTGGATCGCCAGAAGCCGCTGAACGAGCTACATATCCTCCTCGACCAGTTTCGTCTGCAAGACCTGGACCTCCCAATCGTGATGATCGTACATATAGGGGACCGGGTCCTGCTAAGCCTCCTCCACCTCGCGACTTCAGGTCAAGGGATCAGTCCAGAGAGCGACCACCGGACTACCGAGGCCCCACTGCAAGCGCGTATAGGCCCCCAGAACGAAGCTATGACAACAGGAGATCGGATGCTATGGATGTCGACAGCCACCTACCACCAACACCCCGGTTCACTGGTGACAGGCCTTTCAGGCGTTACTCTCCCGAGCGGAAACGCCCACCTCCTCCTGCGCCAGGTCCTGCCCCTGCGAGTGATCCCCCTTATGAAGATAGATTCGCTGCTGGAGGAGATCCCTACCCTCCACCTTTTGATGATCGACGAAGGGACTACAGGGATGATCACTACCGGCCCCGGGACACCTGGGAAAGGCCTACTGGTGGACCAGCCCCGGCTTCGGCAGGTGCAACCGATAGACCTAGATATGACTCGCGTCTTCCACCACCACCACCTCCTGGTTCTCGCCCGTATGGATGGGAAGCCCGGGATGACAGGGATAGGCGAGACAACTTCCCGCCTCGGTCTGGATCACCCCCACATCGACCCTATGGAGGTGGTGGTCCACCACGAACAACTGGTGCAAGACCCGGACCATATGATTCCAACGCTGTACCACCATCCCCAACGGCCTCTTACGCTCGTGTACGTCAGCGCAGTATGAGTCCTCCAAGACGACCCTCCATGGATGATGCTCGACCACCTCTGAAGAGACCCAGGGAAGACGACTATGGAGGCGACTATTACTCCGGAGCACCACCTCCACAGCGACCTCCTCGAGATTATCCTCCGAGACCTGTCAGTCCCCCACCTGCAAGTGGTGGTGGCAGCGGCTATTATGATAGGGCTCCACCCCCTCCGGCTTCAGCGAGTACGACAGCAAGTGGTGGGCCGCCGCCTGATAGGGCGTATCCGCCGAGAGATTTCTCTGGACCACCGTATGATCGCCCGAGGTCGCCTCCTGGTAGAGGATATACACGGCCTGGGGGATATGGTGGCAGGGATGATAGGTATCCTCCTCCTCGGCTTCCAGCTTCTTCAATGCCTCCGCCACCTCGCCGGCCTTGAAGGGCGTATCGTCTGAACTGGATCAAAAGCTTTCCAAAACGACAGCAATGTATATGAACCTGCAATTCTCTCTCTCTTCCTCGCTCTCGACTCTATCTCATCTGTGAATTTGCAACGACTCCTGTTTCTCCTGATCTCATCGACTGAGCTCTGAATCTGTTTGGATATTATCTCTCAACCAATGCTATGATGTATGTAGTCATCTTGATTCCTGCATGTCTGTCATCTATGTAGAATGTATGTAAATTATATTTGCAATGGATATTATTCTATCGCATGAACTCTTGCGAACGTTGAGTTGGAGGAAATTTGGGGGTACTCGGGGCTGTGCTCAACAGGCGCCGGTTATGGGAATTGCCAAGTCCCTTTATTCCCTTCTCATGGAGTGCCGAGGTTGCCCGCTTCATCGGCCATGATCACCTTTTCAGGCCTTTTGGAGCTAGGAGCCGCATAGCAAATAGTACAGTAATGGAGGGCAATGGCGTTGGTCAAAGCAAATCTTCGTGACCGTTACCCCCTTTCTTTGGTCGGATATACCGTGGTTCTCAAATAAAAGCCACTTCAACTAGTTCGGCTACCTTGAGGCTTTATTTACTACGATTCTCGGTGAGTCGCGTAACAACTCTGGGAGGGGATTTCTTTCTTATCAAGACCAGAATTCATGCTATAGATGCCTCGCTGTACCACCCCAAGTAGTCTTTGCTATACTGACCGCAGGCTCTCACAAATCAGTGGACGCAGCAGGAAGCTTTCGCTCGCACTCAAAGCCCATGCCAACACCCCACTTCCAGACCATGGCCACCCAATTCAACGACTTCCCCTCGAAATTCTCGCGTTGATTATGGTGCACGCAGTAGAAGCGGATGGAGCCCAGCTTCCTGCAAATTCGACCATGGCACCTTGGAACATCACCCAAGTATGCTCTGGTTGGCGTCTCCTGGCCATCAGCACCCCCCAGCTCTGGAACACCATTTCTTTCAACGTCAAGTCGATGAGGTGTCTCCGTGCAGCCGAAGAAATATTCAAGCGAAGCAAAGCCCTTCCGTTGACCATCTCGATCTCATGGCTCCCATTAACTGGGTGGTGGGTGGATACGGCTTTAGAATCTATCCTAGGGCACTTCTCTATGCGCTCACGCCTACGGCGGTTTGAGCTTACGATGGACAAGCAGGTGTTCGACGTCATCCAGAGGTGTTTCCAGTTCCGCTCGTGGTCGTTCCCCAACCTCCAGCACCTCCAGCTTTCTTTTATCGAGAGTGGTCCACGGCCGGCGTATGAAGTCCACCAACCAGTCGATGTTCATCTCCCAGGCATCCGTCAGCTGAAGTCCCTCGTCATCAGCGCCGGGAAGGGGCTTGACAATCTGACGATTCGAATGACGTCGATTGACACCAGTGCCCTTACGCACTTGTCGTTGCTGGGGATCAAGGAGACACCGGCGGGCGCTCTAGGATTGTTGCAAGCGTCCCCTCATTTGACCCACTTTAGCGTTGGCCTCCACTCACACCTTGGCGGACACTCCGCTCTCAGCAACGAGGAATCATTCACGAGCGTGATCCATGACTCGCTTCGGTGCATGGATCTTGTGGTTTATGGCAGCCGGCCAACGACGGGGCTTTTCGAGTTCCTTCGGCCCCTCACGGCAAGCGAGCTTGCATCATTGAAGATTTCCTTTGCTTCCCTCCAGCAGGAAGAGATGACGTTGGAACCTCATTACGCAGAATTCCTCCAAAGAAGTCCATTGTTGGATATGATTGTGCTGGACAATTAAATCCCTTGTTCCTCCTTATATACCCTCCCAATTTTAGTAGCCTTATAATGTGTACTATTCATCCAAATAATTCGATTTGGTTCGCAGTTCGTGTGCCACTGTCTGGCAGGTGGCAGTGCAACAGGGTCATTTGTTTGCCCTTATTTACCTGAAGTTGATTTCCTGCCGAATTATCGCCTTGAGGCGCTTCCGTTACCAAAAGTTGCTGTTCATAACGCCAAACATCCTCCTTGCGATATCCACTGTACAATTTACCCTCTAATCCCCGCCACGACCTTGACTTTCCTTTAAATCCTCAAATTTACCTGCAATTTATACCAAATTTAACGAATTCATCCCGCGACACCCTTAACCTCTAACAGTTACAAGCACCATCGCCACATAATGTCGGCTTCAGGAAACCAGGAGGTTCTACGACCCATTCTGCTTCGGTCTATGACTCCAGGTGAGCAATATCGACTGCTGTGTCATCTGGCGCCCGCTCATATGTGATTTCTTCCGTGAATGATAGGTCCGAACGAGAAAGGTGCATCATGCAACATGCCAATCCGAACTCATGCTAACCCTGGTTCTGGCAGTCCTGAAGTACTTGGACGATATGGAAAGGCCAGATAGCAGGCCAGATAACAGGCCGCCTCGCTCTATCATCGATCCTGATGAATTCCCTAGCCAAGCTGCTTCTCCACGAAGTCAAACTCAAGGCTTGCGTTCGCCTGGCCAAAGAAGCGAAGGACTTCTGAAATCACCCCTTATTTACACGAACGGCGGTCAAGCCGCTCAGAATGAACACCATGATGATGATATTGCCTCAGATATTCAAGATGGATTGAGGTCTGAGCTGGGAGACGATGAGCACGTATGTGATGACGCTACTACCACATCCATTGATCCTAATTCAACATGATTATTGCTAGAGGGAACCAGGCCCAAACGACCCTCCTGGCCCCAAGTACGAGTCCTACGACTCTGGCCCATCCTTCGGAAACTTTGGTCCTCTGCCTAGCGAAGATCGAGGCCCTGCAAGCAATCCCTTCCAGAATGGCACGTGGAATGTATGTCGTGTCCACTAGAAAGTTCCAAGTGCATCTTATTGACGTCACGCGCAGGCCGGTTGGGGACAGACCAAGCCACAGGATGGTATGTCTGCAAATGGCAACACACCAGGGTTTGCTGCCAAAGTGCCTCTCCCTGCTTCCGAATTTGCGATGTCCCCGCGAGGCACCAATGATATGACGGTTAGTCTCTATTGTTCTACTTGCACATGTTCGTCACAGCTAACGCGAACCACAGTCACCCCGCGCTGGTTCGCGGGCGGGCAAAAGTTCCGAACGTCCGTTTTCGCCAATGAGCGCACGTTCGGGCAAAGGCACTGCCTACCCTCCTCTCCCAGAGAGTCGCATAGGCGACGATGAAACTATGGGCATGGGCTCTCCAATGGCCAAGTCTATGCTCAGCCGCAAAGCTCCCTCGATCTCTCCCTCTGATTCGGCCTCCCACTTGAAATCTCCCTCTACGAGGAAAAACACAGCCAAATCGCCCTCCCAGTTGGGAAGTGCCGAGATGCCGAAGTCCAATGGTGCGTTCAAGGTTCCTTTTCGAGCAGGCTGGTCTTCGGTACTAACTGCGTTTGCTTTCTCTTTCTTCTTTACCAATGTCAGGTCGCTCGCAACCTGGGTCTGTCATGTCTGGTGGTGGAAATCACCAAAACAGGCCGTTCTCGCCTTATCGTCATGCACCCACCAATGAAGACCTGCTCTACGCAGCTGTTAGGGGTCGAGCTTTCGCTATTCCAGAAGAGGACGAGCAGAAAGCGTCGAGCGTTGGTGCTCCACGGTCGCCCGTCCGCACGAAGAGTGGTACATCCCAGATCAGCAAAGCCCCTTCACAGACCAATGGCAACGTCCTCGCCTCCCCAAGATCTGGAACATCCGCGGCAACACCAAAACCAATGTCAACGCGCTCAGCGTCGCAGAAAGCACCATCTGCGGTTGGTTCTCAACTCCGTCAACAGACGCAGTCGCCTGTGTCCCAGAATGGAGAGATGCATGTGGAAGGAGATGCTACCCCGCGGGCTCGATCACCAGAGGACCTGCGTGCTCGCTCACCGGATGAGTTTGAGTTGAATCGAGAGGAGGCTAGGATTGTGAATGATGCGTTAATGGCTTCGAGGACGCCGCGAACGTCATACATGGGGACGAACTACGAGCCTGAGGCGACGAATGCTTATCATGACCATGAGCTTTGTGTGTTGTTGAAACAGGAGAGCGATCCTGCTGTTCATGAGCTGGTGAAGAAGGCGCTGAGGAAGGCTATCAAGCAGCGGGTGAAGAGGTTGGGTATGAAGTATGATAACGAGGTGCGCATATATTCGCTGTTTTGGGGTTTTGTTCCTGACATACTTTCACAGTCCATTCGGCAAATGAAGAGATCTCACCAAGACCACGATCCTTCGGTCTATGGTTTTCGTAACGAGGTACGTCATGTTTAATTAGTTAACTCGTACCAAGCTGACGAAATCTACAGGAGCCGCCTCAATGGGCTACAGATCTCAAGCGCGAGCTCGTCCTCATGCAACAACGCGTTGAAAGTCTTGGTCCCAAAATTGACAATCTACAAATCCGGCAAAGCAATTCCGTCGGAAATGAATCCCGCTTCATGTATGAGGGTGACGACGTCACCCGTACGCCCCAGACCCAGACCGTCAACATCCAAACCCAGCACACTGGTACTGCCGCCAATTCTATGTACCAAGGAGCTCAGCATGAAATACTGCTGGAAGATGGTGAAGACTTTGAGGATGGCGTTACTGCTACCCCAAGGCAGGCCTTGACTGAGGATACCCAGTCCCCTCTCAGCCCCTACCCTGAGAATCAGGATGACTCGACTGGGCAGCAGATCTTGGAGGAGGAGATGTATAGGCTTCGCCAGCGGCCTCGCAGTCAGTCCCATGCTTCACACAATTCATGGGAGGTGGCAAGGGAGCAAAACTTGGAAGACTTCGACGAAGGTCCAAGTGCAGACCAGCTGCCCGATATCCCGGATAACGAGTCGAGATCTCTCCCTGCGTTACCTGAAGGGGAGGGTGGAGAAGAGGAGGAGGAAGAAGAGGAAGGAGGGGTCGTTGCCCACCATGGCGGTATGATTACTACCGCTCAAGGACCCTGGACCGCTGTTGACGTTGCTGAAGACCCACAGAACACATTGACCCCCTGGCAACGTGTCCAACAACGCCTCCTCAGCTGGGCTATGATCTGGCCCATGTCGGAGATCGACGCTGCTCTCAACAGCACGACTCGGGGGAACCAGGTGGATGAGGTTGCGTTGAGTATCTGGTCGATGCAGACGTATAAGAGATACGTGAGGCAGAGGTTGACGGATAACCCGCAGGGGGTGGTGGATAGGCTGTTCGTGCCACCGAATATGGCGGATGCGATTAGCAATGCTGTGTTCAATGGCCAGCATGGGAATGCGTGTGCTATGTTGAGGGAGCTGTGGGCACCGTTTGGTTTGCCGGGGATGCCTAGGTTGCTGGTGGTTTTGGCCAAGCATAGGCAGGAGGCTGACCATTGGGTGGTTCATCGGTACTCGTTGCCGGATGGAACTCTGGTCACGTACGATTCGTTCCCTGGGAGGACGCTCATGGATGGAAGGGTAAGTCGGATGTTGCTCATTTTCATTTTTCAACATCTGAATGACTTGTGTTTCTAGCCCCTTGGATGGTGGTTCGCAATTCGCATTGCTTGGCCAAACGCCAACTATCCTGCTCCCGACCACCTCGAGCAGAAGATGGTCCGACTTCATCGACCTTTGCAGCTTCCTATCGACAACTCCGTTGCCGCCGCTGGCATTTGGCGCAATATCCTCATGGGTTCCCGAGGAGAACGCAGCCTCGACCTTGAGAGGCTCCGTGACCTCATCAACACGGAGGTGAAGAATCTCAGGCAGAGGAAACAACTTGGACGTTTGTCGATTGGTCCTCCGAATCAGGCACCATGGGGCCCTCTATAAGGCTTGCATTGATGGATACCTTATTCCTACCTTTTTTTTCTACTTTCTTACTTTCTCTGATCTTACTGCAGAGAGGTGGCTGCACCGGGCAGTCACTGCATCTCTGCCCCTTCTGATTTCTTCTTACTTGATATCTTTCTTTCTTTTGTTACCTTTGATTTACCCCTGTTATGTGGGAGGAAACAAATCTTTTGGATTGGCTAAGTGTGGATGGTTTTTGTGTTCTCTTTCTCGTTCTCGATGTTGTATCAGTAGAGTGATTTTACCCTAACTCCGTCTTTGTGATATCTCTGCGTAGTGTAGACGTACGTAGCTTGTATGTAGTAGATTATAGTAATGAACTGGACATGATTTGATTGTAATGCAAACTGCAAAATTCAAAAGACATAAAGCAATTAAGATCGTGACTAATGATAGCAAGAAATCCTGCTGGATGACAGCGTTATTGTGTTTTCGAACGCTGGTATGGCAGAACACCTGTAAGTATTGTGCAGTTTTAGTGCCGCCTGCAGCCTGCTGGGCTTGTGGAAAAGCTTCAGTTAGATCATGCCATTAGGGCCAAGACCAGCAAACTCACATCTGGCGCACTGAGGCAATATTAGTCCCTTCAAATGCCTGCTAAATGCTATGAAAACTAAGTTCTGCATTACAGGTTGCCGAGAGTGTCTGCTAGATCGGTAATTGAAGCATCGGGGATGGTGTTGTTGCCCTTCAATGTCGGTGTATGCGACATGGTTTGCCGGGCCTACAGTAACTGTTAGTTCAAATCCGATAATGTCAGCGAGAATCAGACTTACGGTGTACAAGATCGACGCCTCTTTATCCAACATGGACTTCAGTTCATCTGTATAGAACTTGGTCGCAGCCTTGGACTTCCCCTTCCTCCGATGCACGGTGGCCGCATGTTTCGCAGCATCCTTCTTCTTCTGGATAGACCCGTTAAGACCTTTTAGCCGCGAAGATTGCGCCATGTTGAGCTTAAGCCGTGGTGGTGGTCAAGAGCGAAATTTCCTGCAAGGACTGTTACGTAATCTCCATTCACCTTGCTCTGCTCACTGCCAACCACGGCGAGCAACAATCAAAATCCACCCTCCTGAACGGCTGCAGCGCCTCTGGAAGCCTCTTGGACAATGTCTGATTCATTAACATTGAGTATCACGCTTCTTGGAGCAGGGCAAGAAGTCGGACGGTCATGTTGCGTCTTGCAATACAGAGGCCGAACAATAGTCTGCGACACTGGCGTACACCCGGCCCATTCTGGAATGGCTTCGCTGCCTTTCATCGATGAACTTGACTGGAGTACAGTGGATGCTATCTTGATTACACAGTACGTAATTTTAGTCGCTCTTAGATTTACAATGAGTGACTGATGATGTCTCCAACAGCTTTCACCTTGACCATGCTGCTGCATTAACATACATCACAGAAAAGGTTAACCCATAAATATTCTTCTTAACACCCGTCTTATCCGCTCTGTAGACGAATTTCAAAGATGGAAAGGGAAAAGTGTACATGACACATCCTACAAAAGCCGTGCACAAGTTCATGATGCAAGATTTTGTGCGCATGGGGTATGTCAGTTTAGACAACCGATTCCTCTCATTCTGACCTTTTACAGCTCTGGATCAGACGCGCTATTCACGCCACTGGAATTGACACTATCAATGGCCTCAATAATTCCTGTAGCAGCTCACCAGGTCATTACTGTCTGCCCAGGTGTCACGTTCACGCCATATCACGCTGGGCATGTACTTGGAGCTTGTATGTTCCTTATCGATATGGCAGGTCTCAAGATCCTGTACACCGGAGATTACTCGCGAGAAGAAGACCGACATCTTGTCAAAGCAGAACTACCACCTATACGTCCGGACGTTCTCATCGTGGAAAGCACCTACGGCGTGCAGAGTCACGAAGGTAGGGAAGAAAAGGAACAAAGATTCACAAATCTTGTGCACTCTATCATTCGCCGTGGTGGACATGTTCTGTTGCCTGCTTTTGCCCTTGGTCGCGCCCAAGAATTGCTGCTCGTCTTAGATGAATACTGGAAGAAGCATCCGGACCTCCACAATGTGCCTATCTACTATGCGTCAAGTCTTGCTAGGAAGTGCATGGCTGTTTATCAGACGTATATTCATACCATGAACTCGAACATCCGGTCAAGGTTTGCAAAGCGTGACAATCCCTTCGTCTTCAAGTGAGCTGTCCATCTCGTTCCCCTATCATCCACACATCTGACATCGATTTCAAAGGCACATCTCGCACGTTCCTCAAGGCCGCGGTTGGGAGAAGAAGATTGCTGAGGGTCCTCCCTGTGTTGTGCTGGCCAGCCCTGGATTCATGAACAGTGGACCATCTAGGGAACTTTTCGAGCTTTGGGCACCAGATTCTCGGAATGGACTCATCATCACTGGCTACTCCGTCGAAGGCACTTTGGCAAGGGTGAGTCGGTGGTCACTCATTATGGAGAATCTATCTACGTGTTGTCTGTTATCCATGTATTATATCATGCAACAATGGACATTTTTATTCCCAACAACTCCCTTGTGCCATTGAGACGTGTTATCTGCCTGCTCTCCTTCCGAATCATCTCTGCTCGCGTGAATCTGTGATGCTGACTTATACTTTTTTCCTCTCTAGGATATGCAAAACGAACCGGATGAATTCACGTCACTCAAGGGAAACACAGTCCAGCGTAAAATCTCCGTGGAATACATATCATTCAGTGCCCATGTCGACTACTCACAAAATTCCGAATTCATTGAGGCCGTGAACGCTCAGCATGTGGTACGTGTCATATCGAGAGAGGATATGCTCTTTTCTGACGGACCCAACAGGTCCTCGTACACGGCGAAGCAACGGCAATGGGGCGCCTGCGTGCTGCAATGGCCTCCCGATTCAAGGAAAGGGACGAAGACGTCAAGCTTCACATGCCGCGAAACTGCGAAACCCTGAACCTCTCTTTCCGTGGTGAGCGCGTAGCCAAGGTATGAGATCTGTTATATTCGGGCCCCAAAACTTTAACTGAACTTCTGTCAGGCAATCGGAACATTGGGAGACAAGGCTCCGCAGTCTCAAGATGCTATCTCGGGTTTGCTCGTGGCAAAGGACTATTCCTATACCCTGCTTGACCCTAAGGATTTGCGCGACTTTACTGGGTTGAGTACGTGTACTGTTGCTCAGAGACAGAAAATTACTCTTGGTGTTGGTTGGGAGTTGGTTCGGTGGCATTTGGAGGGCATGTATGGGAGTGTGGAGGAAGGTCTGGATAAGGATGGTGTAGCGACAATCAGGGTAAGTGGTTTCCATGTGCCAGCACTGGGACTAAAGAATAACCACTTCTGTTTTGTGTTTCGTATCAG
Source organism: Clitopilus passeckerianus (assembly GCA_944990035.1). Taxonomy (NCBI): domain Eukaryota; kingdom Fungi; phylum Basidiomycota; class Agaricomycetes; order Agaricales; family Entolomataceae; genus Clitopilus; species Clitopilus passeckerianus. The sequence goes on from CALYLX010000139.1 coordinate 303,337, forward strand.
GTAATGGGCGCTGTGGATGTCAAGCAGACACAAGAACACGAAATCACACTCGAATGGGACTCGAGTGCCAGCAATGATATGATTGCCGATTCTACGCTTGCTCTTATCACAGGGATTGACAAGAGTCCTGCTTCTGTCAAACGTATGTCACAGCCTATCTGTTTTCTGTCAAATGGAAAGGGAAAATTGAAATAACCTCATCTTCATCTAGTAACCACTCATCCTCATTCACACGGACATGGGGATGCGGGCGGCCATGCAAAGACTCACCCGCATTCGGACAGCAGTTCTTCAAGTAATCCCTTCCTGCGGATTCAAAGGCTAATTATGTTCCTCGAGGCGCACTTCGGAAAAATCGAGCTGTACATGCCGGACGAGGCTGAGGATCAAGAGATGGCTCAAGATGATCAGACCGACGAACGTTCGTCCAAAGAGCCTTGGCTAGTTGTTCCAGGCGATGAAGCCGACGCACAAATCAATCTATTGACTCTCGTGAGCCACTCTCATTTATCAAATTATCATTGTTCTCATTTTCTATATTTACAGGATGTCACAAGTACAAATGACACTCTAAAGAAACGGGTAGAAACGGTCCTGGATATGGCGCTGACGACTGTCAGTTCTTTGGCCGAGTCTTTCGATGCCGGATTATCCGTTGTCGAGGAAGAAGGTTCTTCTGGAAAGGATAAAGAACAGGTGACGGATCCGTCAGGAGCGGAGGGATCGTCGGAGGGTGATGTTGCCGCGAAAGGTGACAGCGGCCAACTGACAAGCATGGAAGCCGAAGCATAGGGCAGGGAGGTGGCGGACTGGGAAGGTCGTGTGTACATATGGTATCATAGTGGCGGGCGGGGTGTCGGAGGCCTCATGGCCTCACTGCCCACAAATTATTAACATTTTAAGCTATAACATTGTAAATGAAGTTTTCGCTTTGACCAAATTTCAAGGAACCAGTGCATGCTCCAACTGCCATACTGGTAAGCATGTTGAACGTCGGGAAAATAGAAAACCAAATGATTGGGTTCGGAATGAATGGCAGGCGTCCGCCGGTATATTACTATTGGTACATGCAGTGCTATGCTATTACAGAAAATGAATGTGTACAATATGTAAAGATTGTGATTACTGGTTAGGAAAGGAAGAACGAATGCAATAAGTATGAGTCGCTGGATGTTGACTCGAATGAGAACGACGCGCGCCCAGCGATGGTGGCAAAAACGTGCTTGGAGTCATCAAGATCCCGATGTTTTGCCACCCTTCTCCCACCACGCAAGCACTCGAATGTGGTCAACGGCAGGTGGGTAGATGGAATGTGGATATGATAGTGGCCGGGTGGACTTAGTTGCGTCGAGGACCGGAAGGAATGTGATAGATTGGCGGCCTTTGCAAACTTGCGGGATGTTATCTGGAATTCGCGCTGTTTATGCTACACGGACAAAATGGTCAGAGAACAGTATGAGAATAAGCCAATTACAGAACTTACCTCCATTGCGTCTGTACCGCCCGTGGATTATGACCTTCCCTCCATTTCCACTTGGAAGCATACATAATCTTGTTACGTTCCCTCCTCGTAAAGAATGCCACTGTACCCATGATGGCGGCCTCGAGAAACGCGAATATACAAGGGAGTATCATGCTCCATAGACCTTTGGAGGGATATATTCGCTCCCATTTGCCGGTGTAATAAAGGGCAGTGACTGCTGCGATAATTCCTGACGCCGCTAGCCAGAGGAGGACAATGGTATATGCTGCTAGAAGCCCAGCGAGGGAGAAGAGGCGAGAGGAGCCTGGTTGTTCGGTGTTTGCGATGAGGATGGTGATGCCGTGGTATGCGCAAGTCAATGCGAATGCAGCGGGGAAGATCCAAAGCAGGTTGGATGTGGGGATAACTAGAGTGGCGAAGACGAGGGATAGGGTGGAGGTGACGACGGAGGCACAGACGAGGGCAAAGAGAGGGGACGGGAAAGATTCCATGCAAAGTATGGGGAAGGGAGGAAGGAAAGACTGTGCTCAGCAGAGCAGGGAGGATATATACATTCACCGGACAGAGGTCCGAAAGATCAGGACAGCAGAAGTGGGAACACGGGAGCTAGATCAATATCGTCCACCTGATATAAGTATGCTCGTACGCGCCTGTGTTCGATCCTGATATCATCGATCTGTCCTGTCACACGGTCAAAACTTGTTCTAGCGGGAAGGTTGCTGTGTCCTGGTGAGGATCACTGTCAATCCTGGGAACAGTTCGCCGCTGGCAGACCAAATGCGACTCCTGAAAATCTGATGACCGGGTGCCATGAGAGCGTGCTTTGGCAGAGTCTATGTTGCGCGGCAACCTCATTCCTCGTTGTGGAAAAATATTTCACACTGGCCACTGAGAAATCTCGGAAGGCGGGTTCAAAGTGGGGAAACGGGGCCTACTTTGATGAGAAGGAACCGAAGAGAATTAGTTTCTCGGAACTGCCTTTGGTGGTAGGTTGTGCAGGGACACTTCGCATATGATCGCTCCATTGTGATGCGCTGGGAGCTCGGCAGAAGGTCTAACTCCATCAGTTACTTACTCCTGTTTTTCAGGTGTCGGTTCAAGAGAATCTGTGAGATTGCATGCATGCTTCAAATTCACCCTGGGAGAGGGAAGCTATGAACACGTACAACAAAAACAAATGGTAAATGTATACAGTACTCACTATTCACAGCGTGCCTCATTCAATGTGAATCCCAGCCTAATTTTAAGGGGTTAGGTGCAACAAACGCCGAAGAAATAGATGATCGCAAAGCTCTGCTCACAGATGGAGGCTTTTCAGATGGAGAAAAGCAGCCTGCGAAAGGCGATTCGCTCGGACGACGGAAACCCATCCGTCGAATAGGAATGTACTGGTAGATAAACATCTTCTTTGTGACGTACCAACCAACTCGCAGACGATATTCAGAAGCACACAGCACCACAAGCAGGACAGATTCCTTGAATCGATGTACGCACCAAGGTGCATTTGTGCGAACCAATAAGATTAATTCCCCTGGAGACGACGTGTACGAGTGTGCATTCTGACAGTGAATCGACAACCTGTTGAGGTACGCAATGACCTCATAAGACCAGCTGATTTATCCGAGATGTCCACAGTAGAGCAAATATTGATATAGGTACACGAAAGCCTTCAACTGCTGAGAAGATGAGGGAGATCTACTCAGGTGATTTTCCAGAGGTACATAACATAGAGCCATGTTATCTCCTTCGATGTTCAGCTCCTTTAACAAGCTTCACACGGGGGTAGTTTCAACTCGGTGGAGGCATCCCAAGAGAGCCCAAGAGAGAGCCCCCCTGGTAGTTGGAACCACGAATAGACCCTGCACAATTGGTGGATTCTCAAATTTCCAGGCAAAGACAAGCATTCAGTGGGATTTTCTAGCTGATTGATCATATTTACTCACCCTTGAGAAATCTACAGAAGATGGAGAAAGATAACGAAGGTACAACTGTAAGGGGTGGCTGAGACAGTTTTACTCGCGAGAAATTATTTCTGCGTGACGGAAACTGGTGGTAATGGCTACCTCCCGACCTAAGTCCGCGACAGAGCTTCTTGAGAAGAGGATGGTGGCGTTCAGCATCAAGTTACTGTACTGAGTCTCCAAGATGGCTCATACGCTGCAGTCGACCTGACCCCGAGAGATATTTGATCTACCACATACTTGATACACCAGAAACACAGAGATAGCAACAGAAAAGACCAAGAAAAGACTGGACCTCCTTTGCGCCCATGTTGATTAAACAGCATCTTGAGAGCGGCCATTGAAGCTATTGTGCCTCGACCGTGCCTCCAGGTCGTTTTCAAGAGCTTTCTGAGAATATGTTGCCTAGCATTGCGTACCCAGCTATTCCCGTTGTCTTTCGATCGGTCTGCGTGCTTCACCAACGGTTTTGTACATGATCGTGGTCGTTCAATATGGCGTCACGAACGCGTGACATCAGCGTGACCAACCGTGTTTTCTTCCTCCTCAACGCGTTTCCAAGCAGGACGCGTCGACCACAGCATTCATGGCAGACGTTCTAGCAAGGTCAACTCACGGCGAAGGGGCATCATGTCTGGCAATATCTAAGGATGGAACGTAAGTCGCTTCGGAGCTTTGGGTTGCCACATCTGCTGATAACTTCACCACAGGCTTGCTTACACAGGTGGTCAAGACTGTATGGTTCGAGTATGGAAGCTAGGAGAAGGAGCGGAACAGGAACCAGCGCTTGCGTCTCATGCAGAATCTGCAATAACTACGATTGAGGCCTCTGTGAGTCGTCCTGGTGTACATTAAGGTGCGATGCTTATGCCAGCACACCCCATAGAGTTCATGCTGGGTCTCCGGAAGCGAGGATGCTACAGTCAGAAGATACGAAAAGAACAGCACTCAACTGAGCGGACACATTACAGAAGGGAGCGGCGTAGCCATCCGATGTGTCTCCATAGATCCTCAGGGGAAGCGGATTGCTGTGACTTCCGAGTAAGCATATATTCTTCAACGCCAATACTTGGTCTAACCTTGATTAAATGTAGCGAACTCGATGTGAAGCTTATAGATATGCAGGATATTATCAATATGAAAAAGCTGAAAGGACATACCGGAATCGTTCGAAAAGCTACATGGCACCCTACATCCTCATTCTTGGTAAATCTTGCGGCGGGAACTATATCGGCGTGGTCAAGTGAAGCTGACATGCTTTATGCAGACAACATCTGGTGCTGACGGAAACATAATCGTATGGGACCTGGCCCAAGAAGAACCACGCATTGAAGCGACAATTGAGGGTGTGATTCCTGCTACCGGGGATACCGAGTGAGAACCAACGCATATATTTCATATGCCTCATTAACGCATATCCACCTGCCAGATCACCGGAATTCCAACACGACTGCTCGGCGGTATGGCATCCTTCAGGCCAGCACTTTTATACCGCATCTCGGACTCATGGTATGGTTTACTTGACTGCTTCTCCACGAAAACCATGCTCATTTTTGAGGCTAGAAATCGCGGTGGTGTCCCGGTCAGATTGGATCAAATCATCGTCAATTTCAGACAAGAATATCTCTGGGGCTGTGACTGCATTGGCCATCTCAGTAAACGGTCTCTATCTTGCCTCTGCATCGAATTTCAAGGTCTACATCTGGTCAACACAAACCCGCAAGATTGTCGCAAGGTGTGTGCATACAGCTGTTCTTAGGGCACAAACAGTTCTGATAATTCAATAGCTACGATACATCTTCGAACGGAACCGTCACACACTTGGCATTTTCGCCCAGAGATAATCTCCTTGCTTGGACAGACACGTTGGGGGCCTTCACCCGATGGTCAAAACCTATCCCTCAGAATCTCCCCGACCCTGTCAAGCGGAGCAATGCACCCAGTGCGGGTACCACAACTACCACAACCACCCCCGGACTATTCGACGAAGATATTGCGGAACCTAATGGCGACAAGGACGCTGATAATGCCGATATGGACCTCGATGCTGCCTTCGACGATCCGGACGACTGGATTATTGACGACTTGGGGACTGGCCTCAAAGAAACCGTTCCTGAAAAGTCGTCCTATAAACCGCCTACGGATGGCTATGTGAAGGAGATGGGTAAGCATGTAATCAGGTTTTCGCCGAATGGCTTGTGCTAATAGACCTGAGTTCAGTCAGTATCACTAAGGCACAACCACCATTCCAACCAGGCTCTACGCCAATGGAACACAGGAAGAGATATCTAGGTTAGTGTTAGTGTTCTCGCTGCGAACAGAATATAAGCCTTATTTCTTCATATAGCTTATAATATGCTGGGAGTTATTGAAGTCACCGACCAAGACAGCCACCATATCGTCAACGTCGAGTTTTTCGACAGGTCTGCGAGAAAAGGATTCCATTTCACGGACCATTTCAAGTATGATCTCGGATACCTTGGTACGGCTGCTTGTCTTCACAATGGTCTATTTCTGACACCTTTATAGGGGACAGAGGTGCTGTCTTCGCCTGTAGGCCCGAGGGGACCAATCCTGCGCAAGTGCTATACAAGCCATACGGGACGTGGACCTCCACTGGAGAATGGACATACGCCCTCAAACGATCTGGATCATCCGTGTTGGGAGTGGCTGCAAGTGGCATACCACCTTCAAGGAGTCTACGAGAAAACAACGACAGCGATCTCCAAGGATATGGCAATGTTATAGTAGCCACCTCAGAAGGCGACTTGACCTTCCTAAGTGGCACGGGGAGAGAAAGGAGGATTGTGGGCTTGGGGGGTGACTTCGTGTCAATGGTGGCTGCGCCAGAGTGGGTGTTTGTGGTTCACAGGCCTGGATCTACGACTATTGACGGTATGTGGATATTGGAGTTTGTATCAACCAATGTGCTAAAGTTGCATCACAGGATCACAGAATCTATTTTACACACTCATCAACATCGATGATTTCAGTGTTCGTCAGAGGGATGTCTTGCCTATACAAAAGGGACATACCTTGAAGTGGATAGGACTCACAGATCAAGGGGTTTGTAGCATTGTTTTGCAAACGTTTCTGATTCTAATGGAATGCTATGCTAGGCTCCCGCTATGTATGACAGCGCAGGGTATTTGCACGTCCTCAGCAAGTTCAGGATACCTCATCATGGTATCTGGACTCGGTTACTGGACACAAACCTCCTCGAAAGGAAGAAGGGCAAAGACGAGTCCTATTGGCCTGTCGGAGTCCACGAAAACAACTTCATGTGTGTCATTCTGAAGGTTTGTGGTACTTTTTTTATTGCCGACATGGATAGAAGAAGTTAATGGCTTTTACATGTAGGGACGACAAGAACATCCAGGGTTCCCTCGACCTTTGATGCAAGAACTCCAATTACGCATGCCTTTCCGGCGAGAAGACGAAAAGGAGGAACAGTTAGTACGAATGACTTCCTTGTCGAGGTTATGCTTATGCCTTCACAGGCTCGAACTTGAATCGTTCATGATTCAGAATGCTCTGGACTCTCTTGATGAAGAGCTTACCACGGATGAGATTGTTCAACGCGAACGCGCCATGGATAAGGAGTTCATCATCCTAATCCAGGGAGCGTGCAAATCGGACAACGTCCCCCGAGCAATCGAGCTCACGAAGCTGCTACACAACCTCGTTTCATTCGACAGCGCCATGAAGCTCGCAGATTTCTACCATCTCCCTGGTTTCAAGGAGAAAGTTGGCCTTCTCAAAGCCGACAGGGAGGAAAATGAGGATAGGCTTGTTGCTGCTCGGAACAAGAGACGAAGGTGGATGAAAGCAGATGCTCCTCTGCGGGAGGTGCAAACAGCTTTCAACGGCCTTTCAACCGGACGCGTCGACCTCTTGAGTGATGAGCGGCCACCTCCACCTGTTGAGCGACCCCGAATGGCTCGAGTGACTGTGCCAATCATAGAGAAGACGCGGTACAGTTCGCAAGCACCTGCTGCCATCACACCTGAACCACAGGAGTCATACCCAGACAACGCAGATTCCCCATCCTCCGGCGGAGAAAATAAACGAAAACGGGAAGAAGATGATGATGTTTCACAAGCTGCTGCTAGTTCCGACTTTGCCATGCCACCACCTCCGCCAAAGCAACGTAAGCTTCCTCCATATTACCAAAAGCGCTCTCCTTCTGACCATTGATACAGGAGCCAACCCTTTCGCAAAGAAATCAGGTCAAGATGGCCAGCGAAATCCATTTTCGCGCAAGAATGATCCTGTGAACGGCAAAACTATTCACAAGAGCGAGAGCTTCTTCGACAAAGTTGGTGCAGCGGAAGATCTCGCTAATGCACCCAAGAAACGTGCGTAATCCACTCTTGCCTATCTCCCCAAGACTCACACTTCCTTAGGGCCTGCGAAGATCGCAAACAAGGATAAAATCACCCAGCAGGGAACGTTGATCGGCATGGTCTCTATCACACCAAAAGAAAAGACTGCCAAACAGAAAAAGAAAGATGAGGTGGACTCTCAGAACGTTGAGTCGCAGGATGATGATGTTCCGATGTCCGACGCAACAACCTTTGTCGAGACTAGTTCGCAACAGCAGACCCTCCCCGGAGATTCCGCTATGAGCTGTGAAGAAACTCAGATCTATGAAACTCAGTCGCAGAAGGTGGATGTGGTGAGTGGCTTCTTCCCATTGCTTTCACGTTGCTGATGATGCACTTGAAGGAAACGCAACTGGTGGACGAGTAATACGTTCTCATATTATCGCATACTTCTGTATATTAGTATATCTATTAGACTCCCATTATGTATCCGTCGCTCTCGGAATGCAATACTGCTCCATCAAGTGTCATTCAACCAATCGTGCTTTCCTCAGAGCCGCCCATAATCCAGCTAGGTGCAAGGCGCGCCGCTGTGAGCGTTGATGGTACACCGAATGTGGTATATTTTCCGAGATAGATATCGGAGAGAGAAGTGCTTTCCAGGTAAGCCAAACGTGCTCACTTCTCCCTCTGTTCGAACGCCTCACTCAGGCCAAGATCCTGATATTTCCAGTTCAGTTACAGGCTAATATGACAGACGAAGATGTATACCTCTGGTGCAAATGGCCATTCATCAAAGGCTTTGAGGAGTATCGCCCACTCAGATGGAGACATCATCCGAACTGGCCTCTTTATGTCAAGTCGTTGGGATTCAGGAAGGTTTGGGTCGGTCACCATCTTCAGAAGCGTTCTTGCACCAGGAGCTATCGAACTGGATAGGAAAGGTAAACGTCAACCCAACCCCAAATTGTAAAATCACATCACATAACGTACGGGATGCAGTCTTCAACCTTTGACGCCTTTCGGACGAACATACGTCTTAGAATGTAGTCCCAGGCGTCCATCTGGCCCTTCTGGATGACCTGCTCTTCGTACGGGAGAACGTTAACCGCTGTGAAGGGGTTTCCGATCGCCCTGGTTTTTCTCCTCATGTCCGTGAAGGCCGTGACCCTGGTGGGGTGGAAGTTCTCGTCGAAAGGTTGCAGGACGTCATATGGTAGAGCTTCTTTGGATTCCGCAGTGGCTTCTGCAACAACGCTGACTTTGCATCGGGCTTTGTCTTTCCCTCTGGCTATTATGCGCTATGGAGGTTGAGTTTGAGTTTACGTATGGACTGGGGGGTATGAGGGCAAAACCGCCTACCGCGTACATGTTCTCTGCCATGATGAAACTCATAGGCACTCGGCCGTAAGAGAATAGCCATTGTTGGTCTGGTATTGTTCGGAAGAGTTGAGCAACTAGTTGTTCACCAATGACCGTGGAGGGAATATGTGAGATGAAATGTAGGTTTGGGTGTACTGTGAATTGCAGAGTTGTTAGGTAGCCTACGGCAAGAGCATAGAAGGCAGTTTACCTCCCTCTGACCATGGAAGTGCCGGGACGTCAATCTGGCCAGTTTCCTTCAGTTCCGTGTAAGTGGACCACGCATGTCCCGTCTGGGGAACCACCACGACACGAGGGTCTAGACGTTGCAAGGGCTAAATGCATTCTCAGTCAAACATTGATTCGAAGGGAGATCCATGCCACATACCATGAGATATTCCAAATATGTTTCCCAGTCCTCCAGTACAATTATCTTCCGAATTCTGTCCTTTGGGAGGTCCAGAAGCGCTCGGGTAAGCGTGCCAGGACCTATGACATGTTAGTATCCGATAAGGTTATTGAAGACCATTCAAAGCTTACCTGGAAATGCCTCAATAATAACCTTGTCCTTAGAACCGGCCGGCACGAATGCCTCTGCAACTTGTGCCGCTACGTCCTCATTCCGCAAGGACACACGATGGCCAATGAGTATTGGGGCTGGGAATGCTTTTCTCCAGTCCTGAGCAGTTTCAGGCAGCTTGATTTTGTCAGTATTTTCCTCATACTTTTTGAGAACTGAGGGGTCCGTCAAATATGTTGTCGTGGCTGAGTAGCATCGTCTTGGGAGGTGACGAAACCTATGAATGAGATTCGACCGCCATGTTGCAGCAAGCGTAGACATTGAGCGGGTAGTAAGAAATGCAAGCCGCCAGCCCTGCAGAGGTATCTTTGGTATTCACTATCGTGGTCGACGGTGGCGGCAGTGAGGACAGTGCCAATAGCAGGCTCGGCACCCAAAATTCATGCACTGGATTATGTAATATGCCCAGTGATAGCCGCCGTTATTAGCGGCTCGGTCCGACAATTCCGAATGGAAAGTTAAAATTCGCAGAAACTAACATGCTTTACACTGCACATTGTCAACAGATGAATATTCAGAGAACAGCGCTAGTAATTAGAACAGTTTAATGCCACTATTTAGGCCCCTGTGTTTCAACCGGACTCTCAGGAGAGACCTCAGACTCGTCGATCAAGCTGGCGTAATATCTCATGGCCGTGGCCATGGCGCTATATGTCGACGACATCAGCTTAATCTTAGCTTGCAAAGTCTGTAACAAGGATGAAATTAGAAACCATATGCTGAGTTCAAGTTAAAGGGCGAGTTCTTGCCTTATCTGTATGGACATCCTTCAGGGTAGATTTGCAAAGGCTACGAGCATCCTGCGAACACTGGCACCCAAGTCAGGGATAGTGTTCTTCCACTAGGCATACGAAAACGTACATTGGTCCAAATGTCTGCAAAGCTCCCGAGGCGGCCGAACATATCGCTGCTCTGATCGATACAGAGCTGTAGTTTGGACTTGAGCTCCCCGAGCATCTGGAGCTGTTTATTTGCTTCATCGAGCTCGCGCTGCTTGTCCTCAATCTCGTTCTCAACCTCTGTAAGGAGCAAATTAGAACTTCTGTGGCAGATAGAGTAGCACTGTGCTTACTTGTCCTTTTGACAAGGGCAGCAATAAGAGCTGACAACTTGCCGATAGCAGCAACAATTCCAGCAACCTAATGGAGTCATTAGTAGCCGGACGACCAAATCCTAGACGGTGCACTCACCAAAACTGCTATAACAATCTTAGGGGCGAAGGCTGCAAATGCAGTCACGCTAACAGCCACGATAACACCAATCGTTGCCGCAGCTGCAGTAGCTCCCAAAGCGATTCCCATCTCCGTGATCTATAGGCGTGGTAAATGAAATAACCCCCGACTAGCCGACGGAATATTTCTTACCAAGTTGTTCAGACTGTCGGTGCAAAACAATCATTAACCGGGGCGATTATCAATAGGAACGAGCTCACTCGTCGAGATCCTTCTTCAGGGAAGCTATGTCATCTGTCAAAGAGGTGATCTGATCATTGAGCTTCTCTCCCTCGTCTTCTGCAAATTTCGAGAACTTTTCAGAGAAAGCTTCGACATCTGCCTGCAACTTGGTGAAATCGTCCGATTGGTCCTTGGTCCTGACTGGATTAGCACGCTATGAAGTATATGTTAGAACGGCCTCAAAGACTGAACAAATACGAATGACGCACATCAGCGAAGGCCGTGAGGTCCTTGAGGTTGTCCTCGTATTCAGACTCGCCGTCGAGGACAATCGGGAGAACGACGTCGACAAGATCTATGCCATTGGTTATCAAAGAGGAAGGCACTGAGGAAGCATCGTTATCCTTACCACGAAGATAGGCTTCGGTCTTCATAGCAGCGCTACGAGATTGCCACACTGGCAGGAGATTAGTATAGCGCTAAATATTTTCGTGAACATGATGTACACAAATCAAGAGCCAAATAAGACCTTCTGGTATTTAACCCAGGTCGGCTGGAGTTTCGCAATAGGCTGCCCAGTCTTATCCTTGTAATTATTCTGGTCGACCACAGCAAGCTGCCTGCGAATACTCTCAAAGGTCCTATCGGTGGCGATGGCTTGCTGGGAAAGCTTCTTGACCTTTCCGGCAATATCGTCAGAGGACGTATCGAGCTTAGCAGCCATCGAAGTGTAGACTTTGGCTTGCGTTTCGGGCGTCATTCCTTGGACCTGAAGGTCCTTGATGGCAGGCTATGAGCCAGTCTGAAGGCATTCCATTCTCACATGCCACTTCTCTGAGTATCGCCGCCAACAGGTATTCAATGTTGCAAACCAGCGAGCTTGCCCATAAGCTACCCCATGTTTCGGAAATTACCCTCATTGCTGACAGGGATTGCGTGGGGTCAAACATGCCCGACCTATTCGAATATCCTTGGGAGCGTTACACCAGCATCACATTGACACGGTTCCTACTAACCCTGCGCGACGCTCAACGGTTCATGTTTAGTTGCCACCGCCTTGTAGCACTGGATCTAGCGATTGGCTTTGACGAGCCGTTCACTACACTTCTGGACCTCGAGATAAAGTTACCCACGCTAGAACAATTGACCGTCGCGATAGATGTTGACTCTATGGCAGAAAACGCTGTGGTGCTTTTCTTTACCCATTTGAACATTCCCCGTATCGAGAAGCTCAAGTTATCCCCCTTTCTCCCTATGTCCTACCAATGTCTCGAACTGCCGCAAGAACTGTGGCCTCACCTTTACAAATTAAAGAAGATGCGATCTCTCGAGATAGAGCAGTGTAGAGGCGTTGACACCGAGGGCATTCTCAATCATTTCCCGTCTCTCCAGTATCTATCCATCTGTGATGAACCAGGTAACGAGATGCGCCAACCCTCGATTGATGCCCTTGCATCTGGTGCGGTGGGGGCTAATCTTAGTACTCTTCGCTGCAGAATGGCGGAGGAGGATATAGAGCCATTCTTGGCTATACTGGAGATGCAATGGATGCGAGCCTCCCAGGCCATTGCATCGTGCATACAGGACGCAAGGATATCAGTCAGGTCCGACAACCGGGATTTGTTCAACCTTCGTGTTCAAAATATGAAGGAGGAGATTGGTGTCCGGTATAGGGCTAAGTTTGGTCCGCCAGTGGTACAACTCAGAGTGGAGAAATGGTCTGTTCATGTCGATATGGGATGAATCAAAATCAAAGAGTATTGTACATTCCATCTACTCATGCAATACACCAGTCCTGTTCCCAATGTCGTCCTTTAATTTTAAAAACAATTTGACACTTAGAACAATTGCCGGAGCTATTTTTGATTGGGAACACTCACAGCATCGTGCTACCTCGATCAACATCATCAAGCCTATGCAACATGAAGATACTAGGTACAAACGACATTTCCAGCTCAGTTCGAGCCTTGACACGGCTTCAAGTTCTGCTTCATGTCAAAAAGTCCAGATACCCACAGCTCAGGCTGCTTTCCATGTAGCTGGAGGAAACGCAAGAACTTGAAGAAGACTTCTCAGGTGGCGGCTGCGAGGGCGACTGAGGTGGCACGTAACGACGGGACTGCTTTCTTGAGTCGCTAAACTAATCTTGCCTCCAGACCCCTCCTCCATACGAACCAAGAGTTGAACCTGCCAGCGAACAGGTGCCCAAGGATATCCCTTCTACTGGTGAATATGCCCTAGAAGCAACGAAGAAAACCCTTGAAATATTGCAAGGTGCAGCCGGCTTGATCCCTATTCCGCTGGTCAAAGAGGTGCTCGAAATTGGGGTTGCGATTCTCTCTACATGCGAGGTATGGAACTCACTCTGATATGTCGCACCTTCTGCTGATGAACTACTTCGTAGGCGATTAATGAAGTCCAAGAAAAGGTCAATACTCTGAAGAACAGGATTGGCGAATTCCTTCTGGTGATTGCAAAGGTTGTGAGGGACAAGGGTGATAATCCCATAACGAAACTTTCGGAGGATCTTTCGGAGGAGATGGACGCCCTAAAAAGGTGCGAAATCCTAATAGACTAAACCTGCTACTGTCTAGCTTACTTGGCTTTCAAGGTGTCTTACCATCATAACTGCCCGGCTCGACCAGATCAAGGACCAGAATCGAGTTCTAACTGCCCTTCTTCCGCAAGCAAACAAGGAGACAATCGACGAATGCCTGGTGGACTTCCAAGACAGTATCGACCGCTTTCAGGTAGGTTTGAAACCAATGCCTTAGTGCTCATTGCTGAATTACGTTCTCAACAGACACTTCGCGGTATTCACGCCTCACAAGATCTTGGCGAACTTCAGATACAAGTTGCCGAGATGTACGGCCTAACTCAAGAGGTGTTGCGAAAAGTGGATCATATTGAAGGTCGGATGAATGAAGTGAAGAGTGCGGTTGATGAAATCAAGGCTATGATGGACCGAAATACCAACCTTTCGACATATACCGCAGCAGGATTGATGCCCCGCGTGCCGAACATTTTCTTTGGAAGGACGGTAGTTGTCGATTCAATTGCAAAAGAGCTTTCCGCAGGAACATCGAGCCCTGCAAGAGTATGCATCCTCGGACCCGGTGGGCAGGGCAAGACATCCACGGCTCTGGCGGTTATGAACCACCCCATAATTCAAGAACGATACCCAAAACAACACCGATACTGGGTGCCATGCATCAGTGCTAACTCACCCTCAACTTTCCTCACCATACTCGCAAAACACCTGCAGGCACCTAGCAAAGCTGAAGACCCTTTACAGGCAATCTTCTCCATTCTAAACGAGTCTGAGGAGCCGCGTCTCATTCTTCTGGATAATTTCGAGACCCCATGGCATCCCGTTGAAGGCACCCAACAATCTATCAAGGACATCCTGTCATCTCTCGATTCCCTACCCCATGTCAACATCCTTGTTACAATGCGCTCGGAGTTCCCGCCACTCGACCATTGGACGGCTGAGAAGCTTTCCAGTCTTAACCCGGAGGATGCACGAAAGATATACACGGCAATCGATAAGGATGTAACCCATTCCTCAGAGCTAGACGAGCTGCTTGCAGCTTTAGGCCATTTACCTTATGCCATTACTCTAATGGCAACCAGGGGGAAACGGTCACTGTCTTCTCCTGCGGAGCTCCTGGAGGAATGGAAGAAATCAGGAACCGACATGCTGTCCAAAGCCGAAGAGGGCATGGATCATTCCATTGAACTCTCCGTTGATAGCAAGTTCGTCTCCGGGTCATCAGGCGCTCTCCAACTCTTGCAGGTTCTTTCAATGCTACCTGCTGGCGTCCTCCGGAATGACCTCCAGATATGGTTGGAGTCATGGGAATCTGATGCCCTCGATACTCTCCGAGAGGCGGCGCTGGTACGCACCACCGAAGTCGAGTTAGGAGGAACACGGAAGATTCATCTTTTTGTGCTCCCGGTGGTGCAATCTTATATGCATCGCCGTGGTCGCATCCCTGATGCTGTCCAGGAGAATGTTCGTCGAGCCTGTTGCAAATTCCTCGTAACGAGGTCGTCGGTTATGACGGGGCCTTCTGTTCCTACCTATAGGCAGGATATTGCTGCTATCGCATCACAAGAAACCAACATCCAGTCTTTACTCACAAAAATCGTGGCCGACGCGAAGGCGAAAGCGCCGACCGTCGACCCGACCTCTCCCCCTCCCGTCAATCTCACTATTCTTCCTTCCGACGCAAACGAAGGCACCACCGTCCTTGAAGCAGCGTTGTTCTTTAGCGCCTATCAGTTCTGGACTAAGCCCAGGACAGAGCTCGCAGAGGAGGTTGTTTCGCTCGCAATAAGCATGAACGACTCTTGGCGCGAGGCGGAGGGTCGATTCTGCCTTGGCCATGCCCTCTGGCGTCTCAGCTCACACCGAGAAGCATCCAAACAGCTGGAGAAAGCGAGAGATATCTATCTTGCACTAGCAAACCACCCTCGAGGCGTTCGTGCTGCTTTCATGTCCATCATCAGCCTCATCTCGCTCCCCGATACGACTCGTGATCCTTTCTTGGCTCTCGCGAATGAAGCCCTCGCGGAGTGGGAACCACGCGCCGAGGAGAATAAGGAGGTGAAGGCATGGCTCTTGCAATACAAAGGCCAACTTGCCCTCTATGTTCAACAGAACCCTGCAGAGTCCATAGAACACGCGAAGGCTTCACAGCAGCTGTTCGAGGAACTGAACCTGCCTTACGAGACGGGTATCGGTTTATACCTAGTCGCTCTCTCTTATTCCATGATGGGCGAGTTCGGGAAGTCGCTGGAGGCACTCAAAAACAACATACAGGACTTCACGGACGAGGCATATGGATCGTTGGGCATTGGGCAAGATCTGGGACCGGTCTATTTCGAGAAGGCCAGGGCACTCAAGGCGCTCAATAGATGGGATGACGAGCTCATGGAAACTCTCAAAACGAGCCTCAAATTATACCAGGGCAGTGGGCTCCCAGTCGAAACTGCTATAATGATGGTCGAGCTATCAGAGGTGTACGTTCGCAACGAGGATTGGCCAGCTGCACGGTTGCTTTACGAGGAAGCCATCAGGAAGTGCGGCAAGATGGATGAACTCAGGGCCGTATGGGCCAGAAAGCATAGTGCGAATAACCTACGGTATGTCGAGAACAGGGAAAGAAATATAACCGACGAAAGTATCACTTTCCTTGTCCCAGAAAGAAATTGAATGATGGGAATGAATACAGGTACCAGTGATAGTGGATTCATTTAGATCATGTAACAAAGATATGCGAGTTATATACAAATGTGCTAATCGATAAAGAAGAATATTACGTCCGTGGGCGCTGGTGGTAAATATCAGGAGGTACTCTAGGAGGCAGCGAACTGGGAGCCACGGTGTCCAATGTTTGAGTAGAGTAGAAACTCCCGGAGGACTCTGTGGCCGTCATATGCGTGCCATATCCAGCTCCCCTGACTGATCCAGGAAACATGCGAACAGGGTCCCCCGGTGGAGGCGTAACGCTCTCACTTGAAATGTTCCGCCTGTGCATAACAGGGACAGCTAGAGGTTGGAAATGGTCACCCTCAAGCCCTTCATTGCCTGCAGAAACCATCCGCCTGTGCTGTGGTCGCTGTGCTGAATTCGCATTTGACGTCCCGGAGTCTTCGTCAACAGAGAGCTGCCGGGTAGAGCGAGCTGGTGAACGGGCACCCAAAGGCCGGGCTCTAATAGATCCAGAGTCATCGTTCGGATCGTCAATGGAGCGGCGCTGTCGCCGCCATGAGCCCTGCGAGTTCTGATGAGAAAGGGTAGGTGATAGAAGAGACATCTGGATGCTGTCGGCTGAAGGTTGTTTGGTGGGGGCGGGTCGTGTACGAGATGTTGTAGCTTGCAGGTTGAGCGACTCTTGGGATGGCCCCTGAAGTATGGGCGACAATCGGGGTGCAAAGGATGGAGGTGATGGAGGTGGGATTCGTGGAGGTGGCGGTAAAGGAGGAAGAGCCTGGAAAAGCGTGGTTAGTTGCTTTCTATTACTATCAAAAAAAAATCAAAAATCATACCATCTGGGGAGGCGGTCCAGGCAGTTGAGACTGACGGGCTGAATCCCGACTTGAAGCAGTGGGTGTTGGTGGCTCAATCTTGACGACTTGGGAGGACAAATGACTGCTATGGTCGCTACTGAAGTTGGTATCGCGGTTGGTGATGAGATAGACGTGATTCTCGCTTCTCTCCGTATGTGCGATCAAGGACTCTTCCTCTTCTTCTATAGACTGATGACCCTCCGAAGAGCCTTGAAACTGGTCGGCGTCAGTGATCAGGCCACGCCATCTTGTTGGAAGTTCCACAGAACGTGCAGGTCGACCCGAGCGACGTCCACTGGACAATGAATGTCCAGCAGAACTTGCATCAACACTGTCAATACGAAATCTACTGCTTGGCTTGGCATCCTTGACACCGACTGCTCGTTGTTTGAACGGAATTGGTATCTGTTCAGGCAGCTGGCGGAATTTCCGGGCTAGACGATCCCAAGTTCCTGGGCCATGGCCAGGTAACGCTTCAGGTTCATCGTGAAGGGGTTTATCCAAGATGGCAAACGATTCCGCAGAAGGTAAGCGGGCATGGGGGGAACCATACTCCACATGTGGGTAGCTGGCGGCATCAACGTTGTCTTGGCTAGAGGAGCCTGTGCGGTCGATGGTCCAGCTGTCGCTCTTCCCCGCTGTGTGTACACGGGCTGGTGATTTCGTTTTGAACCAGCCTCGGCCGACTGGGGCACGGAACCTTTTCAAAGAGGCCCTGTATCTCAAATAGAGATACACCCCGAGGCCAAGCAGGATGGTTAATGCCGCTGAGAGGATGGGCAGCATTATCTGGAGCGTAGTCCAATCCTTGGGCTTCGCCACTGATCCAAAGCTCGTCAGCGTAAGTCTGTAGGGAATGATGAGAGCAACATACTGTTCACAGCAGCTTCGAAGTCAAACTCTCCATTCGAGCCAATTGGCGCGAGGGCCCAATAGGGAATAGGATTGGAATCGCCCTTGTATTGACTTGGATAGCCGGTGGTGACACTGACTGACTGTTTCTGACAGGTATCGTTCCAGTCCGAGAATTTGGGTGCTGAGGTGCTTCCTCCTTCCGATAGCAAGCAAGCACTCCGGACATTGAAGAATACATTGTTACTGCAGCTGATTGTTAGCGCCGATTCATCTAGAGGAGCAAACCTGATTACCAGGAGCATGGCGACGGTGTTGGGGAAGTTATATTTCCGGTATCGGTGCATGGAGCAGCCAGTGCATTCAACAGTGGGCAGGGTGACTGTCCATGAATGTTCATGAACAGCTAAAATTATGTTCGCAGTCAGTTACATCTACGCGACCTGCCTCATTGCAAAAGGCGCACCTTGTCAATGTCTTCCCCGCTCCGCTGCTTCTAAACATCCAGCGATAAGTGCCAAAGACAGCGTGTGAACACACCACGCAACTCACCAAACTGGCCTCATGCGGACTGGCTACCACAGCAGTAATGCTGCTTAGCCAGAGAATAATGAGAAGACGCCAGCCGAGCGCAGAGAGCAAGATCATATCATGAGAGTAGCAAGAGCCTTGGGTTTCCGTTTGCAATCATATCGACTCTCAGTCTCAGATGAAAAGAAGCATGCCAATAGTCGAACTGCATGGTAACAATTCTCCGGCTGGAAAGGGTGCCTGGGAGTTTTCATACAGCCGACAGACTTGCCGTAAACGACTCCGCACCGCCATGGTCTTCATAGCGCTCATTTGACTTGGAATAGCACGTTCACGAGGCCAAGCAACATGTGCTCGCACCTGTAGGCTGCTTGGACTAAATTATGCATTTTTCTTGAGCGACAACTTGGTCAATAATGAGCTCTAGCGTCTAATCTCTAGCTTTCTGAGTTGATCCGGCGACTCCAATGCTCATGAAAAGCGATCCATCAGAAAAGCTCTCGACATCTTGCCACAAGAAACCCGACATGTGAACGGCAACTGCGTTCAAACCACAGGACCATACTGCTGTGAAGCCATAGCTTTCCGTATCGGCATCCGACTCTACGGGAAGGTTGTACGTTTCTCGGGAGTTTCTCAGGTCGTTTGCTTCTGACATATGCTCTCGAAATCCTCCAACATCATCGCAAGCTGAAAGCCTAGGTGGACGGAAGAAAATTTGCTCATCTCTGAGAGGATCTGCCGTATCAATCAACTTTCGAGATTTCCTCAAACTCATCTTCATGACATGGCTGGGGTAAAATCTAAGAGACCGGTGGAACGAGGACCGGTTCAGGGGAACAGAACCAGGCTTGATGCTGCTTGATGGTGTCTGTCAAGCAGACTCCGCTTCGAAGACGGTGGTGTGCACATGAGATGGATGCTGTTCTGCCGAGGATCATTCATTGTGAAAATGATGAGCGACCTGGGTTCTATTCGTATGATGCTAGCGGCCATATCTTCAACAACAAGTGCACGATTGGCTGAAACGATGGGAGGGAAAGACAAATGGTCGAATAAAATTATGCTACACATTGACAAGGGAAGGTAACTCAAGACCTGAGCAAAGACAACAGATTTATTCTGAGGTGCCGTACTCGCCGTCAGGACCACAACGTTTCAACTAGATACCTTGTTTTTAAAGTGATAATCTGCCCGGCTTTCGTGATAAGCAAGGGTTGTGCTCAATTTAAGTCGTTATATGGCTGTTTGATATTTATCTGGTTGCTCGTGCGCGGAGTATCCCGCTTACCTGGCTAGGTCAGGACAGTTCTGATAGATTGTCAGTTATTCGCAATGCCTCGAGCCAATTTGGGCTTACAAGTTGCTTCTCTGAGTGTTCGAGTCCATGTCCTAGTCCCAGACAGCACTGCCAATCAGAGTCAGAAGCACTGGACGCGTCTGATCACGTGCTGGGAACCTTCCTTTTAAATGAACGCGTCGCTACCGCGACTGTGCCAATGTTTGACCTGGACGGCGGTGGCACCCTATTACATCCAGCGAACAATGCTGGTGGCGTCAAGAAACCGCTCTGCCTGCACGCGATATGCGCATTCTGTCGGATCTACCAGGCTTGAGCCAGCCAAGCCATGAATCAGACGGCCTTCCCACTGTCATATGTTTCCTGATTATTCTTAGTCGACCCCCAAAATGCAGAGCTCGGCGCGGTTTTCGTCATCCGCGGAACTAAATGGCCTTTAAAGTGTCCAGAAGGAAGCCTAAGGCTGTGTACTTATGCACAACGTCATTATATGCATCGTAACCTCGGTCGTCCTATGTCTGGGGTGATTATATGCGTCATATATACAACTGACGTGGTCCAGAAACTTGTGTCTGGCTGCTATCTGGACGAATTGCTACCGCTGAAGCTCCTACCTCGAACATCATTGATGACATACTTTCGGATGAAGGGCTGCGACGAGTGTATCTGCTGCATCAAGGTACCTTCTGCCTCGTGTTCCATTGGCACCTCGTGCTTCTCAGCTGGATTCGGTATGGGTGGATGTACGCCGCTCAGTCTGATCTTGGCGGAGGCAAGCTAGAAGGATAATGACTTTTAATAGGAGAGTTAATTATTCCCTGCGGAGGCCGATGGTCCTGTGATCCATCTAAGCGAGACTTGAGGACGCTAGGCAGCCGTTCTGACAAGGCTCGCCAGTGATTTGCGGATAGAGCGATCGTGTATATGCACCTTTCTAGAGGGCTATATACCCCCTTTTCTTGGGTCAAGAACCTGACCGAGTCACACTCCCACAGGCTCCCGTTTCGATTGTGATTGCATACGTAGAACTGGACATCATTGCCTTTCACATCATTCTCGGGGCTGCTGGCCTTCCATCAGCCTTTCTACCACGCCTTTTAGTCCTGTATCAGGGTACATTGCATGTATTCAATGTGAGCTTCCACAGAAATGACTACATCCGAACTCACTTTTCCTCGTCCTTCACATAGACAGAGATGAACAAACCATCCACTCATCGCATGCAGGGCTACCACAGACGTTCTGTTGCGGAAACGGGGATCGGTCCGATTGGGGGTCATGTGTCCCTTCGGTCCTGGGCTGGATTCTGTGGCAACTTTCAAGAATCGCCCATTCTTCTCTCGATTGGGCACCAGACCCTAGACGAAGTAGCCTATATTAGGAGCATCTCCAAAGGGATAGAAGAAATCTGTATAGAAAATTGACCTGCCGAGGCGAGTGGAGAGTCTTCCAGTGTCGTCTCGAAGACAATTTGTCATAGAACTCATAGAGGCTACCAAATTCAGGTTTCCATCCCCCTTGGAGCCCTCTCGAAGCTGGATGAAGGAGCTGATTAATTCTGGCTCACCCTCGTGAGGTGCAATGGGTTTATCGGCTGATCGGATGTGATGATGTCGATTACCAAAACGGGGACAGTTCTGTTAGCCGACACGTTACGACGGAAATTTACACAGGGTTCGTGACAAGGACTTCATCTCCCGTTTCTGCCTCGTGTACCTGGAATACGGTCTCGCTCTCTGCGGGGTCACGTTTCGGAGGTGTATGATTTGTCGATCTTTCCGGGCTCACTCATCGACACTCTAACCGCTACCACTACCATGGCACCACCCCCACCCCCAATGTGTTTGCCCTTTACCTCAAAACCGAGGCGTCGGCTATCCTGGTCAAGCGCTGTCCCTCCACCTGCTTCGCCCAGAGATACCATGACCCGCCGACCTTCAGAATCGCCCACGCCCACAATTCGTAATGACGATGACGACGACGATCGGCTAACCTTTAAAACCGACTCTGAAAAGTGGGACGTTCCTCAAACACTCCCTGAATTTCAGACCAGTAAGAAGGGCAAGCCGTCGTTGAAGCGTTCCAACACCATGACTGGTACCAAGAAGTCTACGAAGTCGACGGGAGGGTCCAGTAAATGGGGCTATGGATGGGGAATTGGGAAGAAGCAGAAAGAGAAAGAGCTGGAGGCTGAGCAGACGGCTTCCATGACTTCCGAGACCAATTTGCCACTCTACGAACCCCCAATGACTTCGTCACCCCCCTCAAACCCTCCAACACGCAGCAATTCTCAATCGACCCAAGCCAGCCGGTCTACCCAGAAGTCTCAATCCACTCAGCGGTCGCAACGATCTCAACTTTCTCAAGCCAGCCAGGGGACAGCCAAACCGGACCTGCAGCGGGGCGACTCTCAGAGGAGCCATGCAAGCAACTCGACAGCACGCACCCTCGCCAGCAAGGTCCTGCCTCCTACACCTGGCTCCTCGCGGCCTCACCTCTACCCCAATGACTCCTCCAGCACCCTCGTCGGATCCGCCCTGGAACGCAAAATGAATGAAACTGACTCCTTCCAGGACGACCGTGACACCATTGACCGGCTGGAGAAGCTGCGGGAACTCATGGCTCAGCAAACGCTCGACTATTAGTCAGTTCATTCACCTATTTCACCTCTTTAAATTTTCTCATCTCTTCACAGTGTTATCCCCAACGAGGACGCACATGGATCTGAAATTGTGGCCGACAGTGACCAAAGAAGGCAATATATAACTTTGTGAGTGCTTTGCATATTGAACCCTGGAGATCGGTCCTGATCGATTCGTAGATTCTATGGCTCTTCTGGCGATGCGGTGGTTACCATGAACAATGCCTACTTGTTCGTTGACGCACGGTACTGGGTTCAAGCTAAGCACTCCGTGGACAAGAATTGGACCGTCGTGCGGGCGGGCGATGTGGGCCAACCAAAGGACTGGATGGAATGGATTGTGGTATGTTTTTTGAACATTTTCAAACATTATCCCAGCTCATTATTGCGCAGGGCCGAGCACAAGCCAGCAGGATTGGCATAGATGGGCGAATGATTTCTCATGAGAAGGCTCAGCTTCTTTCGAATAAATTAGACAAGACGTCAAAGCTAGTTTTCCCAACCCAAAATCTCATCGATCTGGTTTGGAAGGACAAGCCACAGAAATCAAAGGCACCAATATATTTACAACCCATAGAATTTACTGGTGAGCATCCTTCAACTCCAATGAATTCCATTACTCATGTTTAATCAGGCGTCAGTGCGCACACCAAACTCATGAAGCTACGTGAATGGATTCGAGCCCAACCGCCTTCTGTTCCTTCCTATTCGAAAACTCCGGCAACACCGCAGCAAATGCAGGCTGGGACTCTGATTTCTTCCCTGTCTGCCATAGCTTACTTGCTGAACATCCGTGGTTCTGACATCCCCCACAACCCTCTATTTCACGCTTACCTATACGTCGGCATCGACAAGGCCGTGATTTTCCTGGATGCAAGCAAGGTCGTCCCTGAAACAGCGG
Source organism: Clitopilus passeckerianus (assembly GCA_944990035.1). Taxonomy (NCBI): domain Eukaryota; kingdom Fungi; phylum Basidiomycota; class Agaricomycetes; order Agaricales; family Entolomataceae; genus Clitopilus; species Clitopilus passeckerianus. The sequence goes on from CALYLX010000139.1 coordinate 326,742, forward strand.
ATTACCTCGCGGGATTGAACGTAGAGAGGAAGGAATATCTTGAACTCTGGACGTTCCTGCGATCTCGAGGGTGGGGTGAAGGAAAGGTTTGTCTGTTGCTCAAATTGTTTGATTACGATACTCAATTCAGCCTTCTAGATTCTCATCTCTGCGGAAACCTCGCAGGCTATTTCACTCATGCTCACTCATTATCGATACACTGTCGCCCCATCTTACGTCGACAGTATGATGGCTGTCAAGAATGACACGGAGCTCGAAGGGATGAAGAGAGCGTATCTTCGTGACGGAGCGTCTTTCGTAGGTGTCAAATTACATCGTCACGGTATCCACATTCTCACCCATGCTTTGCAGGTCCGATTCCTGGCATGGCTCGAGGCCAAACTCCAAGATGGCTACGACATTACTGAATGGGAGGCTGCCTCTCGCTTGACGGAGTTCAGGAGGCACAACAAGCACTTTATGGGCATCGCCTACAAATCTATTTCCGCCACAGGTGCCAATGCTGCCCTTCCCCACTATACACCTCGCAAGTCCACGGCCAAGATGATCGAACGTGATACGCCATACCTCAAGTGGGTCTTACACTTGTCCGTCAAATTCTGTGTACTCACATTTTCATTAGTGATTCTGGAGGACAGTACCGAGATGGGACTTGCGATACTACCCGCACGGTTCACTTCGGCCGACCGACAACAGAACAGTGTGAAGCGTATACACGAGTTTTGCAAGGCCATGTGAGTCATGTTCAAAATTCCGCAAAAACGCATCGAATACTAATATTGGATTCGCTTAGATTGCCATTGACTCTGCCGTTTTCCCTGAAGGCACCTCGGGTCGCCAATTAGACGTTCTGGCCCGCAAGGCACTGTGGAAAGATGGCATGAACTATATGGTACGTTACCCCGCGTTTATCTTCACAACTCCGGATCTTAACATTGGCCTCACCTTTGCAGCATGGAACTGGTCATGGATTTGGCTCGTTCTTAACCGTGCATGAAGGCCCTCAAAGCTTCTCGAGCGACGTCGCTTTGGTTCCAGGACACGTTATCACTAATGAACCTGGTTTCTGTAAGTAAACACGCCTACACCACGTTGTTATCTATACTGACAGGACCATCATCATGACAGATCTCGAAGGCAAATGGGGAATGAGAATAGAGTCCGCACTTGCGGTACGTCGAGTGAGGGTAAGCCTAGACGCTTCAAAAGTTTACCGGCGGCAAATCTGATTTCGTTCTTTTTCCTTACAGACCAAGAACGAGTTTAATGGAAACGTCTGGCTCGGGTTCGAGCGGTTGACGTGTGTACCAATCCAGACACGCATGGTCAAGGACAGCATGTTGACGAAGGAGGAGAAAGCATGGCTCAAGGTGAGGCTCACCACCTTCGTCTCTTGTACCAACGTCTAATTTCGGTTCAGGACCATAACTCAAGGTGCTGGGATAAGCTGAGCCCTCTTCTCCAAGATGACAAGCGTGCCTTGAAGTGGCTCAAGCGCGAAGCAGAGCGAGGCATAGGACTCGCTCAAGGCCCTGGTGGCATCAACATTGACTGGGATTAGTCCTGACGCCTGTTAGGCTAACTTATGATCGTCCATTCTTCATTTCTGTATTGCGACACCCCTCTTGTTACATTTTTTTCGTTTCCTTCTTTACCGTCATACCACTACGTATTTTATATCCCCTGGCTGTGCCACTAAAAGCATGTCATTAGGACTCGCAACCAGCGACACCCCATATTCTTCATTCGGATTTCTGTACTTTTTAGTATTATACCGTGGCCGTCGTGCTCTCACACATACATACATACACCCTGACGGACACAATAGATTGCCTTCTTCTTTGTATACATCGCCTGCGTGAATCTCGTAAATGGACAAAGTATAATAGAGTACAAGATATAAGAAAGAAGCATCGTAGGACACGCATGAATCACCGCCGTTGGGTTTTGCCTCCCTTCCGTTTTCCAGCAAACAGATGTTTCGGCTGCAAGAGATTTGTTAGAAAAATGCTGGTGAAGATCACAAGAGACTCGTACCATTTTTGTTCGGATAGCACGGTCGCTCTCTCCGGCCTTGCCAATCATATTACGAGCTCTCTGTCCGAGGTTGCGTAGCTCGATAGCCTTCTTGGCTTGCTGTAGAAGATGGGGCGGTAAGCACCAATCCATGCGAAATTGACTCATGAAATCACGAACCGCGGGATCACGCAAGCCAGACAACAACCTGTTCCCTCTAGGTGCTCTCCTATCCACAGCAACCACAGCCCCAGAATTGCCCTTCGCCCTCTTCAACTTCGGAGCCTCATCATCATCAACATCCATCCACCCGTCTTCACCTTCACCAGATCCAGCCCCACTGCCATCAGAATCCATATCCACATCCTCATCTTCCGCATCATCGCGCTTCCTCTTAGCGCCCTGGATCTTCGCCAACATAGCTGCGCGTTCTTGAATGCGGCTGGGATCGTATCCGGCTTTGGTGAGCTCGGAGGTGAGCTCGGTGATGGTTCGCAGACCGGCGGTACGGGGGAGCTTGGCTCCGTTCTTCAAGGCCTTTTTGTTATGTTGTGAGATGAGACGGTGACCCTTCGCGCTGGCCAATTCGGCAGCTTCGCGTTCATCATCAGAATCAAACTGCAGAGATTAAAGTTAGATAGATGGAGGATATAATATAAAAAATTGGGCACCATATCTTCCTCGCTATCGTAGAAGCCTTCCGCAGCGAGACGCTCTTCTTCACGCTCAAGAGCATCAAGTTTCTCAGCGATATCAGGATCGATGAAGTCCGCGATATTCTTGCCGTCCATGATTTCAGGGATGATATCCTGCTTCCATTCTGGGTTGGCCAGAAAGTAATCCTCTGAAAAACACATTATAATCAGTATCAAGAGTAACCATGAAATCGAAATGAAACCGACGTTTGAGATTGATATTATATACACCTGCACCACCTTCCTCGGCCTCGACATCCCTGGCAAGCCTCCTCCTCTCCGGATCCTCCTTATCGTACTTCTTCTTGTTCTTCGCACCCTCGGGAATGTGAGGAGCCCTGACCACATCGTCTCGGGGTTTAGGCTGAGCGACGTGTATCCTGTTAATGACATTGTTGATCTTGCTGCCCTTAATCTTGGTATCGACTCTGTGGGCAAGGAGAGCATCACAAGCAACGTTCTTAACGTTCATGACGCCTTCCTCGGAGTAGCAGGATGTCTGGACGCAGATAACGTTGCAGGTGTCGATGATTTCCTGGACAAGTGCTTTGGGTTCGGGGGCGAGGTCTTCGAGACGGGTGACATCGATTTTGTTGATCACGAGAAGGGTAGGCTTGTTGCTGAAAAGAGGTTTAATGGAGTGGAAAAGTTTACACTTTGTCAAGGTGAAATTAGTAGATGCAAAAAGAAAGATAGAAGAAATCTCACTTGTGCTTCCACTGTGTAGCCGCATTGTTCGCTGAGATCCATGAAATATAATACACAACACTTGAGATGGGCAAGAGCAGTGATACTCTGCATCTCAATGGTGTTCATTTCCTCGAGGGGATGGTCAAGAATACCGGGGGTATCAATAACTTGCCATCGGAGATATTTGTAGTCAAGATGACCGACGAAGAGAGATTTTGTGGTGAATGCGTAGGGCTGGACATCGACATCGGCTCTGGTCACCTTGTTCATGAAGGATGACTTGCCAACGTTGGGATAGCCACAGACAATGAGGGTTCGGGTGTTCGGATCTATAGCGGGAAGACGGGAGATGTGTTGACGGACTTGCTCAAGATATGCAAGTGGGTCTTTTTGGCGGCGCATGATAGTGGCCATGCTGAAAATGTGTATATTAGAGTCATTAATATTCATTCGAACCGTTCCTACTCACCGACCGAGAGCGGCCCTTTTGAGTTGCTTGCATCGGTACAAAGAGTCACCAAATTTAAGGAGACGACAGTAGTCTTTTGCGACCTGGTCAATGAGATGTTTGGCAGTCCGTAGCTGACCAAGAGCAAGCTTGTAATGGTTCTTGTCATAAAGAACGTTCAGCAGAGACGAGAGGAATGGATGTAGATCCTGTTAAAAGCATCAGTAAAAGTCGCAAGCTGATAAATTAGCTTGAAGCCCACATCAAGCAGCGGAAATTCGGTCAAGATCCCAGTCAACTTCTCCTCGAAAGCATCCTGCGTGAACTTGACTTTTCTCATATAAAAGTTCCTTATCCTACTGATCTTGAAGTTCTTGTGAATGACCTGGAGAACGCATGAAAGCCTCAGCAATACGATCTCGAACCAGAGCACAATTTACGCACCGTAGGGGTCTTTCGTTGGGTTTTGGACAGGACAATGTCCAGGAAGTCCGCTGCCGTAGGCACGGGGGAGATTGCCTTGAGCCCACTTGTCGACATCGTGGCTTACAACGGCGGCAAAGATTGGAGAAACGGTCTTGAGCTCGTCGTCCAAGTCGGTGCTGAAGGCGATCAAGATTTTTTCCTGAAAATATTCCCACAATCCCACGTGCCGATATCCCCAGTTAGTCGGCCGGATGTCAGCAGTACATATTGCACCGCGTTCAAACCGCGTTTCCTGCGCTTTGTTTCGGCTTCGTCCCAGCCAAGTTCCAGCTATCCAAATCCACAGCACATGAATAGCAGTGCCATTCCGCGACTAATTGAAATGGTACTTGGCTACTCTATAGGTCTCATTGAACGCGCCATCCTGGCCGTTTCTCGGAGACTTCATCAAGCCGCCTCCGAGAAAGGCTCCGGCTGCATATCTCGAAAACACTTCCAAGAAAGAGTTGATCTTCTACCCGAAATCATAGATGAGATAATTGACTGCCTTCACGATCACGACGACCGACATACACTCCTCGTGCTATGCCTAGTCTCCAAATACACCATGAAACGAAGCCGCCGTCTTCTCTTCTCAACCGTCCTCTTTCAGAACCGAAATGATAGAGACTTTGACACGTTTCTCAGCCTACTAGACGTTCCCTGGACGAGTCTCTCAGGGTCTGTACAAAAAATACACCTCCACCGTATCGGCCTCAAAGACCGTGTATATGAGTACGATACCAGCAGAAGCCAATCCCGCATCCTTTCCAACCTCCGTAATGTCAGATCACTCTGGCTAACCTCCGTGGCATGGGGTGCGTCCGTACCACTGTGCATTCTTACACTCCTTGGAGCGCTTCCAATAACTGATATCCAGCTGGATAAAGTCACAATCACCTCGTCCAGGGGTATGAGGAACCTATTCTTGTGGTTCCCTCTTACCGTGAAGACAATCTCAATGTACAATACCCAAGACTTTGATCAAGAATGGGACGAGGCCAACGACACTATTGATGCGCCTCAAGCAACTGTATACCAACTCCCCTGGCACTTCCAGGCCTTGGACACCTACACTCTCGTCAGATTCAGGCGGATGTGGGAACCTTTCCTCACAGATCCCTCCAACGTAAACCTCTCAGTCGACGCGTTATACCTCCAACTCTCTGACCTGTGTTATCCGGAGAGACAACAATACCTACCCTTCGTATCTGAATTCATCCAACGCATCGCTCCTTCCGTCAAAAGCATCTCTCTGAATGTCCGTTTTGGGCTATCCGAGCGTGGTACGTACAACCTACCAGCAGTAACCTATCCACCTAAACTTACCCTTCCACCATCAGACCCAACCCCCGCCTTCGAAGGCCTGGACCTCTCCAAATGCACCAACATCCGCAAAATCCACATGGGCCTCATCGAGGTTTTCCTCCCCTCCGAAATCCCATTCTGGGTCTCCCTCATCCACAAGATGCTCTCCCCGCTCCTCGCCACTAGCTCACCCCTAGAAATCATCTTCACCATAGACCACGGCGTCGAGCTTATTGAATCTGAGAGTATAGAACGACTAAGAATGTTTCCTTGGACGGAGGTGGTGACGAGCTTACATGAGAAATGTCAGTACCTGAGAAAGGTGGTGCTTAGGATTGGGACGCATTATCCGGAGAAGTGTGTATACCTGGATACGCTGCGTGCGACGGCGCTGAAGGAGTTAGAGGATGCGGGGCTGGTGAAGCTGCAGCAGTATCAGTGGAAGAACCGGGTTGATCCTATTGTGACGAGTGTAAGTCTACTAAATTGGAATTGTACGAGAAGGGTGCTGATTGTTGGGTCTTCAACAGTGGCCATTACATTGGAGGGATGCGATGACGATAGATTCTAATTAGACACTAGCTCGGTTCGAGCATGTTTAGAGCCATTCTTCCTTGGGGTGTATGATTGGGATTCGTCACAACCTTCTTTCCTTCGAGTCATCATCGAGATAACCAGGTTTGAAACCTGCAATACCTTTCGTGTTTCCCCTTCAGGTCCCTAGAACTATACACGTCTACAATGACGCTGTACCATTGGCATGCCACTCTGCATACTCCATTGGAGATACTGTTCGACACGATTCATTAACTCCAACCCCTTGAGGAACCGGCGAATGCCCCTAACCTACCCACGGAACCGACACCAACTGATCCACACCTTCTCACCACTACTTCCACCGACACCCATGCCTCGATCTAAGTAACAAAGACTGAACCCAAGGCAGTCTCGCACGGCCAGGGCTAGGGACATGAACGATCGCGTATCGCGTCATTATGAGCCACGAGTCAATCCATGCGTGAAATGCGAGGCCGCCTGAGCCTCATGCAATCTGACCAAGCCAGAGAACAAGACGAACCTTTCGAGGACCGACCTTCGGATGGACATGCAAAGTAGACCAGAGTCGAGGAGGAGGAAATTTTGGAGGGATCATCGGCACATATTGGGCGTCAATTTTTGATAGACGACTATAGCGGAACGGGTCTCATTGTTGTATCGGCAAGCGAGCGATATATTATCGGCAGAAAGCTGACTTCTGAATGTCATTCGAACTAAGCGCGGAAGCCCTCGGTAGAGGTTTGACCATGTGAAGAAGTAGAAAAGTCGACGCCACCGATCCAGACGGGTTTACAGGCCGAAAGTTCCAGTTCTTCACCGTCCGATAATTGGTTCTCCTCCAGACCTCTCCACTTCTTGTCGTTCAGAAGAGACCAATTATCCAACACTGGACTGTCTAGAATTTGGGGTAGAGCGGGAGTATTCAAATTCACAAACGCGACCGGGCAGGGATAGGAGTAAGATGACCTCGAAACAGCAAGCAATTTTCCCAACTCGTGTAGACTGCAAGGAAACGTGACAAGCCAGAGGACATGCATGGTGAAGAAGTTGTAGAAAATCTGATGCCTGTTTCAAAGCCCGCACGAGGCAGGCTTGCTGACAGCTTTTGTTGGCTATTAGTTTGTCGTTTGTCGTCATGAGCCCTCTATTGTCAATAGTGAATTGCAAGACGATTGGCTAGGAGAGGTTTTGGGGACATGACGTGCTCGCAACGGGCCGTCGGATCTGTTGGATCTAGTGAAAGGAGGCTAGATGTACCTTTTCCCCAGGTCGTGCCATCTCTAGGGTGCATGGAGGTGCCAGCCTGTTCCGGGTCTATTCTATTTGGGTATGAATATTATAAGGGGAAATTTAGGTCCTTCATGTGTGTCACCTCCGTGAAGACTCGGAATTTGTTGAGGATTCCCTCTGCACAGTAAGTTGCCACTAACTAGCAACCGCGGGCGCAATACATCTTATTGTTTGATACTTATCATTATTGTGAGCGCAGGGACGATTTCTAGGGAAACGACGGAGATGGATTCGAGGAAAGTTAAATGTGAATGGTGGCTATGCTAAAATTGCGGAGTCCGGCACGTATTTGTGGCATCGCCAACGGAGGAAGGCTAGTGGGGTCACCTCATGATCAGCCATGACTTGATCTCGCGAAAACTGATAAGAAGGCGTGAAGGACAGGCGGCGTGCAGTACATTCTACACGTTGATATCGATCGCCCAACAGCATGCAGCCTCGATTCCGTAGGCTAGCTTGAGAAGGGCACAGTTCTTCACTGAAACGAATCTCACGGGCAACACATACAAAGCCCCTGAAAGTCTCCAACGCCACGGGCTGTGACCTGCTCCTCTTTTTCCCTGAACCACACAACGTCAGGCTCGACGATGGCGAGCCCAACGACACTGCACCTCCCCCAGGAGCTTGTGGACACTATTCTCGACCATCTTCACAATGAACGCTCGACGTTGAACAACTGCGCCGTCGTGTGTCGTTCTTGGCTTCCAACAAGTCGATTGCATTTGTTTTGGAGGATTTCCCTATCCGTAGCCAGCCCCAACATGCCGCCTGCAGAACGGTGCAAGCGATTGCATCGATTCCTAGCAAAGCACCCAGAAATCGTCTCAAATATTCGAGAGCTCGAAGTCTATGAGGGTTCGCCAGGTCAAACCTCGCAGACGCCCGCAGTTAGATCCACAACATGGATAGCTACGGAGAGGACATTCACACCTCTCCTTCTCATGCTCACGCATCTGAGGAGACTGGAATTCAGTGCCCAGTCGACTCTTCATTGGGGAACCCTACCACGCCCCCTTCAGGATGGAATTCGCCACGTGCTGTCCCTCCCCACCCTAGCCTACATACGGCTCAAGTCTTGGTCCTTCTCGAGCTTCACCAGCTTCGCCAACCTCTTCGGCCATTGCAGAAACCTCAAAGGACTTGCCCTTATCGCGTGCCGAGTCAGCAATGACGCCGAAGACGCCCTCTCGGTGGCACCGATCGCACCATTGGTCAGCGACTCCTCCGATTCAGAGGGCGAGGATGGCCCAGAACCTGGGACCTTCGACATTTGTCGCCGTCGCTGCCAGCTCGAGTTCCTTACACTAGACTATGTCGACTTCAGTTATCTGGGATACTGGCTAAGCCATCAAACGACCGTCGATCTCACCTCGCTAAGGGAGCTTCGGTTTGCTCACTTCCTCGACTTCGCCTCAATTCAGAGGCTTCTGCAAGGTACAAGTAGTTCATTGGAACATTTCCACCTAAAACCTGGCGTGTGGGATGGTAAGTTTTATTTCTGATCGGCGTATCAGCCTCCGTCGGATCTAACATCCAACAATTGCTAGTGCATCCCATCGATTTCACGTCCAACACAAACCTCCGTTCTATAAAAGTCACCCTCGAAGACCCTCTCCACGCACTCCCTTGGGCGAAGGCACTCCTTCGCAGCATCTCAACCTCAAACGTCCTCGAACGGATAGGCCTTGAGTTCTACACCGATCTCAAGCAGATGACCGAGGGCTGGGACGAACTGGACACGCTGCTCGTAAAACCGGAACTAGGCGCACTGCGGCAAGTCGACATAGGCCTCTTCGCTGCCCCTTCCAACGCCGAGTTCCTCAGAGTGAAGGAGGCACTGTCAGGTCCCAACGAGCGGGGGATCTTGAGGGTTTACCAGCTGGGGATTAAGAGCCAACGCTCTAGTCGACAACTCATGCCACGGATCAGCCGCTACGAGCTTAGTTGAAGTGAGGTTCAATCTCTCGTGTGTACTACATTATTTCTTCTCCCTACGTGTCGCTTCCACAATTATACAAAAATATGAGGCATAAGTAATATGTATGATTATGTTACAAGTACGGATTCTGAGATGCTTAGGCGAGTCCGATCTGCTCAATGTGTTGACGTAGGATTACTTCGCCCACTAGACGATGAAATTTTCTGATTTAGTATACATTATACCGGGACTTCGGAGTAGAATTTCTCTTACCATTTGCTATGATACTTTGGGTTGCTTTTATGTCCTAATAAATAATCACCTGCCATTAGGGACTTGACTTAACCTGTTACCTGCGGACGTACCAGCATCGATGTGAAATGCTGTTGAGAAGGCGATAAGCATATGTTATTTGACCAAAAGTGTGACAGAAGACTTACAACATAAAGTGATCTTCCTGATATGTCTTTCCGCCGATGTACCTGCTGGAAGTGCGAACGGAAATACTCTGACACGCTATCGTACGTGTTTGGCCGATCGCCATAACTCGTGATACTGGTAGTTACGGGAGGGTTGAATTGAGTCACGAACGTGCAATAGCTTAAATGCGAGACTTACTACTTCCGTACTTTGATCCCCGACTTGAGTTTCTTTTTCAATAGATCGGCCTGCACGCGACAATTGAATTACTGCAGGCTTGGTAGGGTCTAGGCTCATGGCGTACCTTGTTCAGTAGTAGAACTAGATGTGCATCTTTCAGGAGTTTATTTGAACATATCGCAGTGAATAGCTGCAATGAGTCGTCGATTCGGTTTGTTTTAGGGTCTTCTTCCAGATACTGAAGGTCGAATGACAGTGAGCGTCTATGAGGTTACATTGGACCCGGAGGATTCCTGACCTGATCGAAGGCACTGATTGGGGCTGAATAGCTTGATTAGTGACGCCGCTCTCATAGGACAATACAAAGTCCATTTACCGAGGAATATTATTGCGGTAGCTGTGATGGCAAGTGTCAGTATGACCGCCACCAAGTCTTTCTACAGGGAGAACGGGACCCACCATCATCGAAATACGGTACCCACGCGTGTCGCTGGGATGAAAGTCGTATTAGAACGTGTTTGGGAGATAGTCATCGTGAACGCAATACCTGACCACGCTGCGGAGAAAACGCGTCAGTGTGTGCTTGGCAGATACCATAGCCTTAAGTGAACGTACCGCGCCGCCAACATCATACAGCTTCCAGTCATAAGTCATACCGCCCATATTGATGGGGAAAGTGTGCTCCATAACACCGAGGGTTTGTAGGCGAACATTGAGTATGTCGGCTATGCAGGCGATCGGTAAGTATCTGTCAATGTTGGCTGGGCCAGGCGAGCCTACCATTCGTCGGCAGAAAATCGGGCTCCGATATCCTCTCAATGTTATCCAAGAAGCTGTCAAGATATGTCAGTCGGACCCTTTCGACTCGGAATCCGGGAGATAGGCTCACAAGGGTGCAGACTCGTTTAACCGGAGCTTCTTTAGCTCCAAGAGCCTTCTAACTGCTCGATGCTGCCATAGTGCACGGATTGAGTCTCCCGTCGTGCTTAGTGTCCGTGCAGCAAGTCCGATCACTTCAGACGCCTGTCGCTTGGCCCTGGTATCCGTTATTGACCAAGTGGAGGTCGTGAGTAACGCCTGCCATCCCGTCCTGACGAACGCCCCTGTCCGCCCTCCTCCCATCACTGGCACCCCTCCACTCAATTCTACGGCCAGCGAGTCCTCCATTGCTAGCAAAGGTAGTAGATTGACCCGCAGCTTGTTGATCTCATGCTCCCAGATGTCGCGTTTCCCTTCGAATTCGCCATGATGTGAAGGTGAGGAAGATGAGCTGGCTGTCGGAACTTCCATGATACCGTTGGGATCGTCTTTTGGATAGAGAGAGAACTCGTATTCCAGCTCGTCCAGTGTGATGCGGACAGCCTTGATGATGTTGAAGTAAACGACCGGTCGCCATGATGGTCGCTCGTGATCCAGGGTTTGGGAGGCGTAATAGAGTTGGAACTGTTTCTGTAGGGTTGACTTTCCTAACCAGCCATGAACGTGTCAATTTGGCGTCCACCCGACGAGATTCGTCACTTGCCAGATTCTGCTTGGCCAAGTAACATCACTAATGGACGATAAGTCACAACTCCCGAATCCGGGCAGGGAACAATGAACCACACACCTTTGACTTCTCTCCTCTTTGCATCCTTGCGTTTCGCAGCCTCCTTCTGTTCAAACATCACGACCGTGTTCATTTCCACCAGCGGACCCCGTTCGTTTCGCACTCACTTTGAGTTCCTCGTCAATAAGACTATTGATCTTCTGTGCTTTCTCGTCGCCCATATCGATCACAGAACCGCGCGATGCGGTGGGCGAGAACGAAGGCATCGTTGACAGGGCAAAAGGGCATCCACAACGTACCGAAAACCGTGCGCATTTATAAGTAGCGACGGGTGATGGTATTGTCTATCCCATTTGATGAGGCAGCTCAGATCAGGGTTATATCCGCAGATTCGATATCATGGACTTTACAACGTCAGCCATTCTCCTTTTGTAAAGTAACTTGCATGCCCCAGGAACGACTTTCCAGGAGTGAGCCAATCGTCGTCGAGAAAGGGCAATCAAGTGGTGATACGTTTGATAGCCTGTATCGAACGTATGTTGCTGAGATTAACACAAAGTTTTCGTCCCTTGCAGCCTTTAGTTTCTTTCCGTTGTCGCAGCAGAGAGAGCATCCAGTTCAAGAACCAGTTCACAAAGATGAAAACGGAATTATTGCAATGATCGACATCAATCAATTTGGTTCAACCTGGGTCTTGGAGCGCCTGAGAGATCTTCCTTTTCTGGCCTTTGCCATTGAGCCCTCTGCAACTCCGACGAGCCGGTGAACATATCTCACAACCACAATCTAAGCTTGAGAGCCATTTAAACGTCTGTAGCCGTTACATGTCAAACCGTTTCTGCCTTCTCTGCAGCCCTAACGACTTCTCAAGCCATCTGTCATAATACCGCTAACGGAACGTTATCGATTTATCCTTCGACCCTGGCCGAAAAGTGTCCGATTCATCACTTCATTGAAAGATAGCATTTAAGTTTCTATCGGTCACCGTGCATGCCACGGTTATTATATGGTCAGCAGTTGCTCTAGACCAAGCTAACTCGAAACTCATGGCTCGGGCGCGCTAGCCACCGAATGACAGCCAACAGATGCCATAGGGATGAAGTGTAAGCACTGACATAGCCTGATGGAACGCCAGTATCCCAGTTGAAGTATGTGAAGGAAGGAAGAGCCACTTGACCTGCTGAAGTTGCCAAGTCTTCTTCCCCCGCATGAAGATATGCCCTCGCTTGCGGTTCTCTGTCTCTTACTGCTCCGTTCCGTAGCTCTATCAATCCAACTATCGGTACTTGACAGATGTTCTATCCCTCATTTTGCCGTGATAATCGCGCAGTTGGCCAATACTTACCTGTTGCCGATGAATGCCTTTTTAGCTCGGTGTTCGGCCTTTTGCACTCCCGTCGGATCGATTTATGACAGCTTAGAAGCCTACCCACTGCCGACTACCTAGGTGAGCGCCGTCGGTGCCTCACACCTCTGGCATACAACGCCGTGGTAAGGATCTCAATCACTGAGCAGCATGGAAATGGAGCCCCAGGAAACAATGAATTTAGGGAACTTGTTGCGGATCATAACTTGAGAGAGGCTGTTTTGATACCTCCCATGGAGGCGATGCTGGACAGTCATTGCAATGGGAGTGCGATCTGATCTATTACAAGCTGCATTGATCTGATTAGATTCCCAAAAACCGTCGAGTTACCAGAAATGTTCATCTAAACTTTGTTCGACGAAGTCCATATCTGAGCGATATGAATCACCCCTCAGGAGTACATGCATCAGGCTTCTGCCAAGATGACGGTCCAGGCGCGCCGTTCATTGCACTCAGTGTAACCCCTTGTGCGGACCTCGAAGATGCTCATCCCATAAGTGGTCATCGTAACTCACGCTTGAACAGCATGATATGTCTCCAACACCACCGTTGAACTGAGTCGAAACTTGAGATTCGACCGCTCAAGCCATGATGAAACCATCCAAGTGGTTAATCCTCTGTCATCCTCATAATTTAGGTCTGCATTTATGTTTGTCAGCTTCCATCTTCCGCACCGAGCCACCCAAGGTCCCGAGTATTAGTGAAATTCTATCAATTGAAACGACACACGCGGCACATGGAGAGTGTCAGCGGGAAAGATTTCGCGAAGGCAAGTATAGCCTGGAGTTGATCATAATCAAGCTTAGGTAAATGCCTATACAGCTCCTTCTCTTCCCGCGACCTCCACGCATCTGGGTCATCGTACGCTAAACGGTTGCACTGCATACGAGGGGTGAGTGGTATGAATCTGCAGAGATGAAAACCCAATTCAAAGTGTTATTAGGGCGCTTGAGGAAGGACCTACGTCACAGTCAAGCTCTGGTACCTTGAATTTAGGCGTGAGTCAGCCGAGGCAGACGTAGAGTAGATTGGCCCTTGGGCCGCTCAGACTGCTGTAGCCCATCAAACGTGCATGTCAAAAGCCTGTCAGTCCTGTCGAAGCGTAGATCCCAGGTGATACGAAGGCGCGGCTCTAGCATAACGTAAACTGGCTCTTGGTGATGCAAACTTGCTGAGGACTAGATATACCAGCAGGCGTGCAGGAATGCTTCTGGAGGGAGCCAAGCATCCCCCGCTAAAGCAGACGATTCACCAATGGTGAAAGCTGGCAGCACTCGGTATGTACAATTGCTCCCGGTGCCTATACTGCGAATAATGACATGTATACGTCTCGGCTACTTAGGTTCATACAGCTCTCTATACAATGGTCTAGCATCGGCAAGTAGAAGTTTCCCTGGTGCAAAGTAACAAGGAATTCATTTGGGTACTTTGACAGCTCTGCTTTGGTTCGATTATTTTCTCACTTTCGGGATGGAGGCCCGGTACATCTGGGGTCAGAGATTCCGATTCTCGACGGTGCTGTACATTTGTTGCCGATACGCACTCGTCGCCAATATTGTCTATCTACTGGGTATCACTGGGTATCTTAAAAACGTAGAGGTAACGTCGTCGTTCGTTGTTTACCTTTGGCACAAACTGACCATAACTCAGTATGTAGTTATCCCTCTTGTCCAAGGTCTTTGACTGAGATAACTAGCTGTCATGCCGGTTATTGGATTACAGGCATACTCGGAGTTCTAGGAAGAGCTGCAGTCGTCAGTAAGTGCCTTTCTTCTGTCCTTGACATCGCACTCTGGTAGCTCCCGTCTGACACTTGGCATAATCAGTCGTCTGGGGTATACGTACCTATGCAGTCTTCGGGAGGAATATTCTCGTTGGAATATTCTTTGGAGCCCTTGGCTTGCTTGTGATCATTCTTGACATCGTACGTCCCTTCATGTTGGAACCGGAGCACCTCTAAGTGACGAGTAGATCGGCATTCCCACTGCGTTGTGTAATGGGGCAATTAGCCTACCAATGTGAGTCTACTTCATCTGAATCGCTCGTACAAGGAACTGATACAGACTATTCTCTATAGAAGTCAGTAATCACCCACTTTGGCTATGATCACCGTTCCTTATGAGTGAGCATTAGCTGGTGGGCTGCTGGCCATCATGATGGTCGTCTATGAGATCTTTTCCGTCGGATTCACTTCGATTCGGGCCATTCAAGCACTGAGCGTTGGCGGAGGTTCTTGGAGGTCGTCTAAAAAGGGCTTCATGTATCTAGTACTTGAACAAGGTTAGTGCGCCGGAACCTCTTCTCTGCAGGAGAGATAACTGACGTGGACTTGCATAGGTGTCCTATATTTCTGGTAGGTTCATCACCCTGATGTACGAGGTTCCAGATTATTGAGTATTCTCAGTGTGGTATCTGGCCTGACTATTGCGTCCCTGGCTCTTGACGTAGTAAGTATCATCTCCCTCCTACTCATGTTCCCGTTTCCTGACAGTAGTTTTAGCGGCTCCCTGTAAGCATCATTAGCCAATGCTAACGAAACCCATCTGAGTTGATTTCCACCAGGGCGGTTTCTTCCAACGCCTCCTGAACGCGTATACTGGGCCGTAAGTTTACCGAATCCGTTTCTCCAATTGAGCTTCCAACATCTCTCCTCACCATAGATTATCGGGTCTTATGACTGCAAGATTCATCCTGCATCTCCGACGGTGGGATGCCAAACACGCTGCCTTCCAATCAGGCTCAAGGGAATTCGACGAAGACAACCACCAGAGCACGGGTATGAACTTTGGTTCGGGACTTGGAGTACGAACTCTAGCTCAGTCTGTCGTATCTATTGAGGAGTTTGGAGAAGACCCTGTGAGGCGGGCGAGAGAACGAGGGCCTATAGATTTCGGTAGGCTGAGTGAGATGACGAGGTGAGCCGCTGGCGGTTCTGCGCTCGTTATTGAGGGGTATTGCGCTTCTTGGGAATTGGGTAATAAAATGTGTATGATAGAGTTAGTGTACCATCACAAAATAATTGAATAGTACCAGACTGTGACCTGGACGAAAGCAGAACTGCCTAGGTCTCCCATCAATTAGTCAAAAGGTGGATAAATGGATTACGGTTCTATTGTTACAACTAAGAAGCTCTATTATACACATGTAGTCGCCCATAATCTCCATATTATACCTTCATAATCTCAATCATACCAAATCAATCACATCATACGTCAAACCTAAAATCATCCAGCGCAATCTCCCCACACTTCAAAATATCCACCTCCTTATCTGGGCGAGCCGCAGTACCAATCTTGCGAGTTCCCACCGCGCTGGGGGCACTTCTCTGAACCGTATGCCGAGAAGCAAGACTCGTTGTCCTGTAATTGGTAGCTGAAGTCGTAGGTCGCTTGACAGCGGCACCAACAGCAGCTCGAGACGCGACAGGTGCTCTGATGGCAGCAGCCGTTGCTGGACGGCTTGGTACGGCTGGAGTCCTTGAGGTTGTGGCTGGTCGGGAGGTAGCTGTTGCCCTCGCTATGGTCGTCCTTTCTCCTCCCTTGGAGGCGGCTCGGAGGGCCGTTAACGAAGTGGTTGCGGTTGTGCTGCGGGCAGTCGTTGCTGTTTTCTGCACAGCTGGAATCGGTCTTGTTGTGGTCGCCAACCGCGGTGCAGCAGCGGGAGCCAGGCGAGATTTTGGTTGAGCAGTCTGTTTCATCGGTAGGACAGATGGAGATGGGTCTCGAGCTCTAAAAGGATCATCGCTCTCTACGAAGCTTGGTCAGGGAGTCTCAGGAGATCATAGGGAATACTGACCTAACGGTGGTAGCTCAAGAATGTCCCATGAAGTTGGGAGGTCATCGTTGTTAATGCGAATCTCAGGAGGGGGCGAATCAGGGTATGGCTTCAGATGAGCCAGCGTGTACAAGGTGTGGCCAAGTTCCTTGAAGTCAGGTAACTCGAAGTCGAAAGGAGGTGTATAAGGGAGATCTTTAGGAAGCAATCAGTATTTGGATGACCAGGATCGTGAGAGGCATACCCAGTGTATTTGGCGCCATATATTCAATTTCGTCGAAATCATCTTGAGGTGGTGCTTCTTGTGTTTCTGGCTCCTCCGTGGTAAAACTGACTTCCCCACACTCCCAATGGTTGCCCTTGTTGGCGGGTGTTTTGAAGTTCTTCGCTGCGTTAGGGGACCGAGCGTTTTTGCGAAGAGAGCTTGGGCGTATCTGAGCTGGTCCCAAGGTCGTCTCAGGTTTTCCAGCCTTGACAAGCTCGAATGACAGTTTTGAGACTTTGCCCATGCCTGGAGTTTCATGATTCTGATTTGCGACCCGGTTCGGGAACGGCGTTTTGTCGCCCAAAGGCTTTCCTCTACCAGTCATGGAAAGAAGTTTCCCTGCCACTGCAGACTCTCAGAAGGCATTTCGTCGGAGAGTCATCTAAAGACATACGTTGAGCTGCATGTGGCGTTTGCATTTGCACCTCCTTGCCCTTCATTCCTTTAGCCCCTGTTAGAGGAGGTCTTGTGGCATTTTCTCCTCTATTCTTCACGCGCCCAGGTGTCTTCGCATATTGAAGGTTATGATTCATCCCAATCTCAACGGGGCGCGAGCTGAGCATGTTGGCTGGCAAGTCTTGACACCGTAGCGGACGATGAGGTTGCGGTCAGGAGTCGCGCTTTCGCCTGGTTGTCCGAGACGGTTCGTGGTGGTTCAATTCAAAGTCACGTGTGCGCGTTCCATTCGGTCCGGTTTGCCGTCTAATTGAATTTGAACCACACTCACTGCCAATCAAAGCTCAGGAGCTCTTCGATGAAATTGCAAGATGATATCATCTACGAATAAACGTATAGGAAGGTACATGAGCTGTGGGTATTTACGGAAAGTGTTGTATCGTAGGTACGAGCAAGAAGCGTTCTAGCCGGGTAAGAAAAGAATGTCGAACTGTCCTTGGGTCGTCTCTTTGAGCTTCGCGGCCATCCTGTTAAAGGTATCGTGTAGCCGCTTTCCTGGTTCCACCACTGTGATACGAGCATGGCTGATCATCGCCCTGCTTGCACTTCCGTTTGGACCGCTTTTCCACTGTGACTCGATCAAGTCAAAGAGAGCCATTATCCCCGCGTTTGCCAAGGCCAACTTCAGGTGAGTGAGCATCTTGCCGCACTCCCCGACGAGGATGCTCTGAAGCGCGCCAACGGGAAAAGCACTAGACGCGCAGGCGTCAAGGCGTTCTAAAAGGGGGAGACTTCGGACAATGGAAGAGAGATCGACTGGCCGTACATCACACAACTCCAGCATTTTCAGGTGCTCGAAGCCCGTGATTAGGGCTGTAAATTTGGAGGGCAGAGTGAGGTGTGTCGACGTGTCGTCGAAGTACCACCCGATCTGCCCTGCATAGTCTTTCCGGGCATAATATATTTTGAGATGATCAAGGGACGGCGCATGCAAGGATTGGAGAAATTCCCAGAGCGCACTCGATCGGGAACTAAGAACCAGGTGGCGGAGGGCAGGGAGGTTCATGGGCAGGGATGATTCGGAAGTCTTCCACCCCCAGCTCCCCCAGCCACCGGTTAAGTCGGATATTCCGAAGTCAGATATCCCGACATTTAGGCTGAGGAACACAAGGCGGTTGCACCCTTGTAAAATATCATAAGCGGTGTCGAGCGAAATTTCGAAGTGGTTGAGAGTTATATGGGTGTACTGGGTCCAAGGGATGCCGATGTTCGTAGTCATATTCCAGGGGAGCCCTGGGGAACTTGTGCTGAGTGTGACCTTTGACAGCTTCGGCATTTGAGTAGTTGCATGGTATCGGAGGAAGTTAATCGCTCCCTGGGACCCTTGCCACCAGTTCGACTCTGAAGGGACCTCAGCTAGCGACATCATCCTCAAATCGGTGGCCGACATGAAGACAGCATCGTTTCGAGCTACAGCAGGTGACAGGTGTGGATACAGGGCTGGATCGATGTCCAGCGTGACCGTCTGTATACGTCCAGAGCTGTGTTTGAGAATGGTAGAGAAAAAGCCTTGAATATATCTCGATTGCGAGCAATAGTCTGTGGGGTGCAGCCGACATGAAATAGCAAGGTGAATGGGACAGTTGTGGCTTCGTTGGAGGCAAGTTTTGCTGGCCTGATTAAGTACTCCTTTCGGTATGGCGGGGCTGAATCGGATTTGTATGCGAGTCCACGTCAGCGCGTCGTTTGTGACCACTTGTCTCCAGGCAGAGCATACGCGACTCAGAATCCATACGACGCCGTCCTGTCGCATTGGAAGCTCTATTGCCCCACCGTTGCCATCCGACAGGCAAATGTAAAAGATACCGAGAAGAATATCGATCGGCAGATGTGAGCAAGTCGCCATTTTCTTCTGTGGCGGCGGTGGAGGGCGTGGGGTTACGGTTCGCGTTGAATTTGAACGTCTTGATTCAGCCCAGATGATTTTGGTTGCTCTTTCCAGCGCAGCAGCATCAAAGCGGATGCCGCTTGCTTCAGTTTTTCTTAGCGGCTCGTAGAAGTCTTCGGATTGGTTGGCCATGGTGTATTGTCTGTGTCTCTACGTTAGTATAGTCGTCGCAGCCAAAAAGCTTTTTGAAGAAATCCATACCTCGTCTAAGATACGGTCTGTTAAAATGTATGAGGGACCCAAGCAGAGGCGAGGGGCGGGCACCTGTTGACAGCATGCATGAATATAACATCCTCTTGAGTGGCCATGAAGCAAGTGTAGATATGAATGAGAGGGCGATCTCGTTGAGAAGTAGAACCTGACCATACACGAGGCTGCGACTGTACTTTATGAAGGCAGCCGGAGTGCCCTATGACTACGATGATTGTTGGGGTATGGTGTCAAACTTGCCGTTCTTGTCGACGCACACAGCCCATTGGGCATCTCAGGGTTGTCCGAAAGGTACCTGACACCCGAAATGGATACGTGTTGTTTGTGCCTGTGGACGTGTCAAAAACCTGGATCGGGAGAAACACAGAATTATTGCAAGCGTCAAAACGTTAACTAGTTAACAATACTAATTTCATTCAAGATGTATTATTATCTGAATGCGTTACGGCGTATCGGAGACACTAATCAATCGAATACTATGTGTGTTAATGAAGTGAGGATTCATCAAACATAGTACTAGTAAACTGCATAGCTCGTACGAATCATCAATCATCCTATATAGCATCCCGAACGACCAAGTTGGGCAAAGGCTTCTTATCAGGAAGAACCATGGAAGTCTTGGCAGTTGGCCCCATCATGCATTCAAACGAATAGTAGTTGGTCCACAGACTGCCGTCCGCGACATAAGGGTTCAGAAGCAGGAAGCGAGCGAACTCGTCCTTCTCTTTCGAGGAAAGTGTTGGCGCGGTTCGTACGGCGGACTCGGGCACCTGCTGCGCTGCAACGTTTTGGATACCGAGATGGACGATCTGGATCCAGAAGTATGTCAGGGTGAAATGGAACGCGCGTTGATCGTAAAAGGGCCCGGGACTTTGTGCGATATATGACCTCAATCCTTCAAAGATCATGTCTTTACCTGCAAACAGAAAGGTTTGGAAACAGAGCGAGAAGATGGAAGTATGCTAGACAAACCCTTTTGCCTTCCATGAGTACTGAGGAGTAGATACGCAATACGAATGTGCGTATAGTGGTCCCAAGCTGGAAGCTTGATAGTCCCAAAGAGCCTGATAAAGTGTTCGTCGTCTACATCCTTCTCCAGTTTATTGAACCAGGCCTCAATTTTGTTTGAAAGTTCCTTGGAGTGCTTGGACTCTGCTTGGAGCACCGGGGGCGCTTTGGAGAAATTGAGAAGTGATGGATTCTCCAACATGATTTGTAGCCAGTCCATGCCAGGTTGTAGGCCACTCTCTGCATAAGGCTTCGTCACAGACGTGGGGAGAACCATGCAGATGTTGTGCCTTGTGAAAGGTTGGAAGATCTCCCTAACAATGTCAACAGGCGTTGCATTTGGAAGGTCTTGCTTGTTTGCCAAGCTGTAAGGAGGGGATAAGTTGAGACGGGCTCGCGCCTGGGACCAATCAAGCTTACATCAGTACAGGGAACTTCTTCTTCTGACCATTTTTTTCTCGTATCTCCTCTAGTTCATAGACAAGAGAGGTGAGAGATTCAACTGCCGGCCCAACATATTCTCTTTCTGAGGCGTTCACAACCCAGATTAGCGCATCCGTCGTTGCAATCAGTGGGGCGTACGGTGACGCCATGCTCCTAAGACTTGCACAACCCAACCCAATATCGTAGGCCTTAAACTTCAATGGACGCCCGACGCTTGTAGGTACTTCTACTGGCGAGCTCCGAAGGCCTATTCCGCTACTGTTCTTTCCTCCACAGGTGTCGACCAAGGAAGATTTCCCACCCCAATTCTCACCAAAGACAGTGATGGAAAGTTCATTGTTGGAGGGGTAGAATCGTTTGACGAGCTGCTGGAGAAGGGATGTCATTCTGCTCTGAGAAGATGATCGTATCTTGGTACGTTGACACACAGGGTGCTATTTGAACGTCCACAAGCACTGAAACTGACATCAGGTCCACGTCAGATATGTTGAAAGTTACGTGTCCCCTGCAGCTGTGCAGGGCTGGTAAGCATCCATGGGTATACATCTGTGATATATGCCTGGGATGATTCGGAGTCAAACCCGTTCTGCTGACCAACTTGACTTAGGCCATTTGGCCTCTCGAGGTTATCTGGAAAATAGCTGACACTGTGTAGATGTCAAAATACGATGAGGGGAATCCGCTCAAGCGTTAACCAGTCGGCTGAGCTGGTTCGAAAAGATGAATTACTGTCTCAATGCATTGAGGAGTATTGAATACACTAATCAGCCAGGTGCAATGAGTATTAATGAAGAGAGTCTGCAGAAAGCAACGTAGTAAACTGCATGATTCATAACTGAGGACCTCGTGCAAATCATCAGCCATTCTATATAGCATCCCGAACGACCAGATTAGGCAAAGGCCTCTTGTCCGGAAGTACCATGGAAGACTTGGCAGAGGGTCCCATCATGCATTCCAACGAATAGTAATTTGTCCACAAGCTGCCATCCGCGACATAGGGATTCAGAAGCAGGAAACGCGCAAACTGATCCTTCTCCTGAGAGGAAAGCGTTGGCTTAGCTTGGGCAATGGATTCGGGTACCTTTCGTGTTGAAAGGTTCTGGATACCGAGGTGGACGATTTGAATCCAGAAGTACGTCATCGTGAAGTGGAATGCACGGCTGGTGCTCGGGGGACTCTGTGCGATATACGACTTAAGGCCGTCAAAGATAAGGTCTTTGCCTGTATACGGGGACGTCGGGTAAGCCAAATGAATGAACGAGGTGGTAGATTGTACGAACCCTTTTGCCTGCCGTGAGTGTTGAGGAGGAGGTATGCAATGCGAATATGCGTGTAATGATCCCATGCAGGGAGCTTGAAAGCCTCGAAGAGCTTGACGAACTCTTCGTCACCTGCATCATTTTCTAGTTTATTGATCCAAGTCTCGATCTTGTCCGTGAGGTCCTTGGGGTACTTTGGAGGTTCCATCTGTGTTACGGGCGATGCCTTCGCCAGCAGAGATGGATTCTCCAACATGATCTGTAGCCAGTCTACACCATGCTGCAGCCCGCTTTCTGCAAACGGTTTCTTCACAGAAGTGGGCAGGACCATGCAAGTATGGGAGCTTGTGAACGCTTTCAAGGCTGATCTGACTTCATCAATTGAAACAGCCTTCGGAAGATCCTGTTTATTCGCCAGTCTAGATGGAAAACCAAGATCAGAGTAGCCCACCGCACAAGAATTGAGGGACTCACATGAGTACAGGAAACCTCCTCTGCTTGCCCTGCTTGACCCGGGCTTCTTCCACTGCATCGACGATCGACAACAGGTCGTTGACGCTTTGTTGAATTCCATCTCTTACAGAGGAATCGATGACCCAGATTAAAGCGTCGGTCATCGCGACCAACGAGGCGTACAGTAATCCCATGGCACGAGCGCTCCCACAGCCCATTCCAATATCGTACGCAAGGAATTTCAAGGGTGTTCCGTTACTTGTCGGAGCCTCCACGAGCGATGTCCAAAAGCCTATGCTGCCTATGTCATGGCCTTCTCCTCCGAGAGTGGTGACCGTGGAAGTTTTTCCACTCCAGCTGTCGCCTAGGAAGGTAACAGAATGGCCGTTGTTCGACGGGTAGAAGCGATCGATGAGTTTGTTGAGAAGAGAGGACATTCTGTGGAGAGGAGATGGGGATTTGACTATAATCTTACATCAAGGTGGTCGTTGTGGCTGTATTTGAACGTCCACAATCAAGCATGAGATCAGGTCCATGTCGGATATGTTGGAATCTACGTGTCCCATAAAGCCACAGGCCCCGTCAGGCATTCAAGGCTGTACATCATCGTTATTGAACAAGAGTCAATATGGCTGGGATGTTGGACAGGATCAAGCGCATCCGTCAACCATTTGCACCGCCCAAAAGACATAGCGGGGTTTGCCGGTAGATACTTACCAAAGAAGGGCACGCGTTGTTTGCGGGTGTGTACGTGTCAATCGTCAAACAGGCCAAAAAAAAAAAGAAATCAGAAAACGAGATGGTGGACTTGCTCTCAGCAAAATGGAAGGGAGGACCGTTCCTGAAGAGTTCATGGTATTATTCCAGACATTATACAAGATAAATGCATCAAGTGAAAGCAAAGGGAAAGATGCACAATATATAACAATCGACCAAGGTATAGGTATCGTCTCCATCGAAGTCAGTCCATTCCTTCCTACGAAAAACGATTACTATAGAAGCGCAAGAAGCCCGCCGGCGAATATCGAAAAGAAAGCGGTGCCAAAAGCGGCTTTGTTCGAAAAGGCCCCATCTGCGCAGAAAGGTATGATCAGAGTCAAATAATGAACGAAGGAAGAACAACACTCACTGCCGTTGCCGTTGCCGCTTTCAGTGGGAGCGGCTGAGGGGTTTGGAGTTACAGTAGTATATATAGTAGAAAAAGATGGCGGAATGAGTCCTGAACTAGCCGTATTGGATGGAATAGAAGTTGGTCCCGCACCTGAACCTCCTGCGGCTGAGGAGAGTTGGGCAAACCCGATCGATGGCGGGTCTGCGCGGAATACGGAGTAAACGTTTTTCTATAGATGCGGGGAAAAACAGGATAATAGTCGTCAGCGGAGCAAGTGGAGGGAGGGAGAATAAGACTAACCAAGAAAGTGGCGCCAACCACCCAGTTGGGGTTGCCACCGCCGCTGACGATGTTGCTACCCAGGCTGAGATCGAAGATCCCACCCACGCACTGGGAGCTACCTCGGGATACACGTCCCAGGTTCATGTCAGCCACGTTGATAGGCCACAGCTTTCCTCCGAAGGAGAGGGAGATCTCAACGTTGGTGTTGCAGGCTGAGAAGCGCCTATTCAGTACACACGGTAGCTAGGAGTGAGGTAGCACTCACGGAAAGAATAGAACCCTGATTGCGAGTCAACGGCACTTGCGCCGGGCACAGCGGCGTAGATTGCAGCAACATCTTGCGAGGGTCCACCAATGAGGGTGGTACCGGTATCGATGGCAGAAATGGAGGCATCCCCTGAGGTAATGGCGACGGACTTTCCGTTGACAGTAACAGCTGTATTTCGTTGTCAGGTTCAGGGACCATGAAAACTGAACAAAGGAAACTCACTCTTGAGGTTCAGTAGCCAGAAGGAGGGGTCGGAGGGCATGTCTAGGAACTCAATGTCGCCAGTGAATAGAGTGGAGTTAGTGCCTCCAAGGGTGAAAATTCCTCCTGGTTCCTCCTCGCTGGCGGTAGGGTCGTCCCTAAAGCGGGTCATCCAGAAACTCATCTCAGAGGTGTCCAAGAGCTTGTTAGTCCAAAGGTTCTGCCAAAACGGAATCGATTTCGTTGCGGTGATCGTATCGAAGGCAAGACCCATGATTCCTGATACTGAACCGTCCAGGAGACCATCTGAAAGTTGTGAAGCAGCCACTAGAGAGATAAAAATGAGTTTTCAGCGATGCGGAATAGACGATTAAAATCCTTACAGAATGTCTGCTTGGCTACTGAGAAACCTCCCATGGCCACCGTCTCGGTACCAATCTGTCCGGCAACTTGCCCAGAACCATATCTAATTGTGGTTCCGAACTGCGAAAGGGAAACGGTATTCGATTTCGATGAATCGTATTTTGGTGTCGAGGTCTGGCAGTTGGCACATTGGTTGTCGGTAACCCAAAGATCCGAAGAGCCGGTATCGAGGATGACATTGAAGGGCTGGGGTCTACATAGAGCTCTGAGCAAAACATACCACGAGCACGAAGTAGAAGAAGCTTACGGTGTTCCGATGTTCACTTGGGCGAAATAGCTTGCATCGGATTGCTACGGTGTCATTTTGAGTTAGATACACATTAGGAGGTCGTCGAATAGAAACATACCTGGTTAGTCATGCTGAAGCCAGCGACTGCTCGCCTTCCGGTCGTCGCATTGTTTCTGCCTCCCACAAAGTACTTTCCCCTCAGAAGCTCCGCAGCACCGAGGTAATACTTGAAGTCGCGTTCCACTCCGTCCGTACGCCTTGTTAGGCTGAAATGTAGTGGCTCCGCAGCCATTGAAGTCGCAGGAAGGAGGCATAGCAGTGAAAGGGATAGAGGAAGCATCGTGAAAGATGGTCGTTATAGGAGATGAGTAGAAGAAAGACTGCCCAGGCGGTCAAGCGTCCGTTAATATAAAAAAAGGGATGATTCAGCTAAGGATTGAACCAAGGTTGTACGTGGATCTACCACGCTGCGGATTGGAGGCTATGAAGTCCTGTACGGACCTCCAATGAAATCCGGGCTAAGTTTGGGAAATGACAGGAAGGGGGAGGAGTGGCTTCAAGTATTGCCGTTGCCTGCATGACCTCTATCTTGCCTTTTTTGGAACAACGCGCAGCAACATGATCGAATCAAAGTCCGATCACAAGCATGCCAGCGTGCCGGGCGGTTGCCGACCTTGGCAATGGCTTGAGGTTTCGTTTTCAGCCTTTCTCCACACCAGCCAAGATGTCATTGGCATCAGACTTTACTCTTGGTTTTGGGTATAGAATTGTGTCATACTGGCTCCCATGGTGGCTCCAAGAGAGCCTTGGAAGGGGCAGGAGATTTTTTCAGCCGCCAAATCATTCCTGACAAGCACAGCTTGACATGAGGGCAAGCGTACTGACAATTATAGCATTGTGAGCGCTCTACGGCCTCCACCAACAACGGAAATATCTCGTCTTTTTATAAGCAGGCAAGGACAGACAACGAGTCAACAATTCAAACGACCTGATGTCTATTATATTATCAACTGAAAGGTCGCTGTCATACTTGGAAACGATGGATCGTCGCTGATCGAATGTCTTTTTGGCTGCAGAGCCACAAGCCCACTCCGTCTGCAACATTGGACGCCATCTCGGCTTCTATTCAAACCTTCAAGGGTCCAATAATCATGGCATGACGAGGCCTGGCCCGTTGTTCCGTCGATAGAGGGTCTTCTCTCCCCACGCTTCCATCCACCATCAATACCCAGCGTACCTCGCTCGTATCGATCCGTTATTCTCCTCAGCGCCAATCGGTCTTGTGGTTGCCAACAAAGCTTGTACGCATCCAATGGCTGACAGTGTGCGACCTATTGTGCCAGATCAATTCCCGCAAGAATTGCAAAGATATATATTCGAAGTTTCTGCTAGGAAATTCCCGAGTAGTGCGATCCAACTGGTTCGCGTGGCGAACCACGTTCGAATTTGGTACGGCTGCTGTTTCCCCCCGTTCGATATCTTATCTGATATAGTCCGCTTAGGATCGAACCTATTCTCTATGAGTGCATTATAGTGCGCAATGACGAATGTTGCCTCAAGTTGCTTGAGACACTTTCTGCGAGGCCAGAACTGTTTCTGTCGCACACGAGGCAAATAGCACTAGTGACCGACACCGTTACTTTCGGGCAGGCCAAGACTATTCTAGCCACCTGCTCTCACAGAACTACAGAGTTCTCAGTGTGGAGTGGTCAACGCAACCCGAGCATTTTCCTCCCCTTCATTCGGTCGCATGGTGTCCAGCGTCTAACTCTCCAGTCACACCATTCTTCGGAGTTGACAATCCCACCGTCAATTCTATCCTCCCTGACGCACCTCATGATGCTGGACGGTCCCTACAGCTGGTTCTCCCTCCGCCAAGCAGCGCATGAAGTCAGGGAGGCCGAAGTCATCCACGAATCTCATTCGCCACCACCACTTTCACGATCGCCACCCTCATCCACTGTCTCTCCGACACCCGTCAAACCGTTTTTCCAATCCCTCACCCACTTTGGCGTATGTTCCCAGAACTGGGGGAGCGCTCAGCCTATCCTCAAGGTTGCAGAAAATCTCAAATATTTTGCGGTTATTGTGCCTCCTGCACCGAAGTGTACTGCTAGGTCGGCAGCTATGATTGAGCAGAGGATCAGGGAATTGCGGGACCCTAGGGTCGTGCTTGTTCAGTACGACCATACGGTTGAAAACTGGGAAACCGCTGCTCGAGGTGGTCGTGATATCTGGGAGTTGGTCGAGAAATTAGTTGAGGATAGGTATAAGAACGCTGGGAGTGACTGGATAACGGGGGCTCAAAGAGCACGAGGATGGTCTTTCTCTTCGAATGCATAGGTGGGACTGATTCAGCTACGGACATTGATAGACACTGAGCGCTGACTATTATACAGAATACAAGTTGTAAACCCTTCGTTATTACGTCCGTGAATTCTGACTCGGTTTAACCTTTCTCAATACTTTCCAATAGGAAGCGGACGAATCAGAGTGAAGAGCCGATTCTGTTTTCCCCCCAGTGACCCTAATTTCCCTCCTAGTACGCCATGAATTGTATGTTATATACAGAAGGATCAACGCCTGTCTTCATCTTCAAGTCCTTGAGGAGATTGGTGTACTTTGCACCCAAAGCCCGGTTACCATCTTGAATGGAGATGAAGCCTGTCTTTATGCATCCTCCGGAGCTAGCTGAGGGTCTTTGCATTGAAATGGTCCACTGAATTTCGAGCATGTGCAGGAAGGCATCTACATCCGCTGCCGCCACCGTACAATCAAGTGTTTGCAACTCGAGCCCTTGAGTACCAGATTCGAGGGCATTAATGGTTTGCCGGGATAGCCGGTCTCCTGGACAAAATATGGAAATTGCCCGGAGATTTGGCAAACCTGCGATGAACGTGTCAATCCGGGCACCCTCAAACTTGATTAGGTGAAGACCTTTCAAGGTCTTCAAAGTGCATATATAGTCTGTGAGGATGCTCAACAGCTTGATTTTCTCCTCCCAGACTCGGCAACGAGCCTTCAACTGAAGGTGGGTGATGGAGGGGAGGTCGAGGAGACTGAAGAAACGGAATGTAGCCATGGGCGGGTCGAATGTAGACTCCTCATCGATTTCGACGTTGAGAGTCTTGAGGGAGGGTAGGTGTATCATGGGCATGGAAGGCATGGATGTGTGGGCATCTTCCATAGACTCCCCACCAATACGCAATCGTAAGGATACCAGTTGGACACAGCCACGCAGGTGGTCGTGCACTGGTGAAATGGGTAGGACAAGGTCATCAAACAGCTTGATGTCGAAGAAACGGGTCCATTTGGCGTCTCTTAATACGCCTGGGTCGCCGGGGTGGGATGCCAAGGAGCCTGTCTGGCCGAGCCTAATGTGAGTTAGGCAGGGCATCTGGTCAAGCACGAGCCGTCTCACGAAAGCACAGACCTCCGAGTTAGAAACGGAGACCGCCATGGATAATTCCTTGACATTAGGGAAGTATACCGTTTCCAACTCGGTGAGAAAATGTTTCGGAAGGTGCTCGAGAGACAGAGCGCAAAGCCTCTCGATGCTACCAGAGTCGAAAACCAAACATAGCAAACGCCTCACACTGGCCCAAGCCGGTTTAGAAATTGGGAGGTTGTACCAGCTAACCGTTAGGTTTAGGGGACACCGTCCACCTCGACGATAAACCTCCTTAATAAGCGTATCAGCCACGTCATCTCCCATCCTCACCATGAGCTGGACCTGGACATTACTCCAGAACAAGCTCTCGTTCAGGACGATGTGTCGCCACCTCGAACAAGTCCAAGATAACGCCCAGAGAGCGTCCGTCCTTCTAATGGGAATTTGCAAGCATTTGAAGCAGAACCTAAAGATTTGCAGCAAAGCCTCGACCGGCAGGTCTCTAAAAGTTCGCCCAGTCCGGACCAAGAGATTGTATTGCATAAACCTGGTCTCCCTGAGCCCCTGAAGTTCACCCATTTGCGATGGAGAATCCTTCATTTCATCGTCAAGTTGTTCAATCTGGGCTCTAACGCGGGCTGAAAGGTTGTTTATGTCCCTTCTTGTGAGATTCTCTACATCGTGCTCCGCAAGCTGAGGATGGTCTGCGAGCTGGGTTAGCCGTTAGAAACGGCTTTCACGCAGACCTGCAGAGAACGCACCTGGTCCAGAATCTCGGTTTGCTCTGCGGAGAACATCCTGAGGGAGGGCTTCCGTCGGTAATACCCAGTCGGGAGAGAACAAAGCTCCAATGGGGTCTCACGGTAACAGTAACTACTGGTGAGTCTGATGGACAGCTCAGCCGATACTCAAGGTTGCAGAAAATCTCAAATATTTTGCGGTTATTGTGCCCCCTGCACCAAAGTGCGCTACCAGGTCGGTGGCTATGATTGAGCAGAGAATCAGGGAATTGCGGGATCCGAGGGTTGTACTGGTCCAGTACGGCCATACGGTCGAAAACTGGGAGACCGGCTCGAGATGGCCGAGATATTTGGAGTTGGTCGAAAAATTAGTTGAGGATGGGTATAAGAATACTGAGAGCGATTGGATTACCGGGGCTCAAAGAGCACGAGGCTGGTCTTTTTCCTCAAATACATAGGTGAGGCTATTTCAGCTATGATGACTCTGACAGATACTGGGCACTGACTCAGTATTCTGCAGAATATCATTTGCAAACACTTTATTATTACGTCCGTGGCCACTCAATACAACCCTTCCTCAATATTTGCTATTCAAAACCGGGAACGAATCGGGGAGAAGAATGAAATTTGTTCATTCCCCAGCGACTTTAACATCCTTCCGTCGACCAGAACCATCTGTGGTGTTTGAGATGGTCGACACCTGCCTTCACCTCCAATTCCTCAAGAAGATTCGTATACTTCTTCGTCAAATCTTGGCTGCCACCTTCAATACAGATATGGCTTTTCTCTATGCATCCTCGAGCGTCGGCTAAGGAACCTTGCGTTGAATTGGTCCACTGAATTTCTAGCATGTGGACGAAGGCTTCAACATCCGCTGCCGCTATCGTGCAATTGAGTCTTTGTAACTGGGCCCCTTGAGCACCAGATTCAAGGGCTTCAATGGTTCGTCGAGATAGCTTGTCTCCTGGAGAGGATAGGAAAAGTGCCTGGAGATTTGGCAACCCTGCAATGAACTTGTCAATATGGGCACCTTTGAAGCCGACCAAATTGATGCTTTTCAAGGTCTTCAAAGTGCATATGTAGTCTGAGAGGATGCTCAACAGCGTTATTTTCTCCTTCCAGTTTTCACACTGAGCTGTTAGCAGTAGGTGGGTGATGGAAGGGAGGTTGAGACGAATGAGGAAACAGAATATGACCATAGGCGCGTTAAATGTAGTCTCCTCATAGATGTCGATGTCGAGATTCTTCAGGGAGGGTAGGTGTATCTTGGGCATGGAGGGCAATATTGTGCGCGCATCTTCCCTAGACTCCCCACCAATACCCAATTGCAGGGATACCAATTGGTCACAACCACCCAGCCGGTCGTGCACTTGTGAAAAGGGTAGGACAATATCATAGTACAGCTGGATGTCAATGAAACGGGTCCACTTCGCGTCGCCGAATAGGTCACTGGCGTGGTATATGGGGGAGGATGTGTGAAGCTCAATGTGAGTTAGGCAGGGCATACGGTCAAGCATGAGCCGTCTCACGAAAGCACAGACCTCCGTGTGAGGTCCGTCCACCGTCATAGATAATTCCTTGAGGTTGGGGAAGTATGCCGTTTCCAACTCGGGAAGAAAAGATTCCGGGAGTAGTTCGAGAGTCAGCGCGCAAATCCTCTCGATGCTGCTAGAATCAAAAGCTGAGCGTAGCAAACGCATCAGATCGCTCTCAGCAGGTTGCTGGGAGTCATTCCAGGTAACCATTAGCCTCAAGGGACAGTGTCCACCTCGACGATAAACCTCCTTAATAATCATGTTGGCCACATCACCATCTCCCTTCTTCTCCACGAGCTCGACCTGGACATTACTCCAGAACAGGCACTCGTTCAGGATGATGCCTCGCCATCTCGAACAGGTCCAAGATAACACCCAGACAGCGTCAGTCCTTCTAGTGGGAATTTTCACGCATTCGACACAGGATGTGAAAATTTGAAGGAGAGCCTCAACCGGCAGGTCTCTCCAAGTTCGCCCAGTCTTGGCCAAGAGATTGTGCTGTATAAACCTGGTGTCCCTGAGCCCCTGAAACTCGTCGATTCGCGATGGAAAGTTCTCCTTTTCTTTATCAAGTTGTTCAATATGGGCTCTAACGCGAGCTGAAAGCTTGTTTACGTCCTTTCTTGTGAGACTCTTAAGAAACTGCTCCGCAAGATGAGGAGACTCTGCGACCTGGATCGGCCGTCAGAAACGGCTTTCACGCAGACCTACAACAAACGTACCTCGTCCAGAATCTTGCTTTGCTCTGGGGAGAACATCTTTATGGAGGGGATATCGTGGATTGAGGAGAAAAGAATGCCTTTTGGTCTCACGGCACCGACTTGGATTCTGATGGACAGGATCCGAGTCACACTAAGGAAAAGCATGCATACTAATAGATGAGGAAATTCATATTATTCACTATTCCGCGATTTGTGGTCCTTTGATAATACAGAATTCTGATGATGAACGACGCGCAAAGGATCTGGCCCGAACTCCAGAGATACCAGGGAAGGCAAGTTGCGACCCCCGGCGAAATCTAATTGACTGGTGGATTCCAGTGGTACCCTGCTGTCCCGGTCTTCCCAGCGAGGAGAGGCATGTTTATCCTCCCACTTCCGTAGGTGTAAGATAAACCGAGCAGTCATCAATGCAGATAGCCTATGTGGTTCTTCTAAGCCGTGCTGATCCATATCCGAGCAAAGGGGACACTCACGGGCCTCTATAAGCACTCAAGAGACGTTCTAGGAATACACCCTGTATGGTTGAAAGTTCTCAGTACGGGTCATATTGGGACAGTCTGTCATTTGCTCACGGGAGCAGCCTAATTCATTGATAAGTCAGCCGTATATAACCATGCCCAGTACCGGTACGTACCACGTTCAGAACGAGAGACGCAATCGTGACCCCAGTGACGGTACTATGCACCTCTTAGTTATTTTCGAACCCTGAGGGGGAGTGAGTCTTACCAAAAGTAAAGAATCCCTTCAAGACAGATGGTTTAGGAACAACGAGAAGGTGAATATGAGCGGATTGAGCGCACCTTGTTCAAATACGACATAGATCAAGCTCCTTCCTGATGTTCTCCACGAACCACCTCCAGAATTGAGCGATTGGATGGCTCGAAGGGCTGTAAGGGCCGTCGACAAAACCTCGTAAAGTACCATGCCTGCAGCTCGAAGGTGGCCAACTGTTTATAATTAGTAGCTGAAAGGACTCTGAAGTGCAAGGATGGCGTACCGCTGATGTACAGTCAATTTTAAAAATCTCCATCCAGTAAATGTCTAGGGACTACTCACATAGGAAGTATATTACTGCCATCACACCGATCAGTTGGAATATCGATCTGGGGTTCCTTCGTGAGTGAACTTGTTACAGAAGCGTAGACGAATATACGGACAATATCTAGAATCACCAAGATCAGTCCAAGGCCACCAAAGAGTAGGCCGATGAACATATTTCCGCTGAATACGGCGTAGGTTCGAAGGCCCCAGATCGCTATGTATTGATCTTCATCAATGCAAATCCATTACGAATACATCTTCGACTCACTAAGTATGGCGAATCTACCCAAAATTCCAAGTATCCCAGCAATGTAAAATCCCGTGTGGCAGCTAATAATGTTCAATCAACGATAATTTTGAGAGGGGCTGATCCTCGCACACACTGAAAGACGGAATGTCAGCATGTTGAATCGTGTCAAACCATCGAAACTCACCTTTCCAGTATTAATATGATTAGTAATAGTGAGTAAATATACAACATTGGCGACCAGCGCGTAGCGGCAGCAGAAGTAGAGAAAGGTCGTGAACCGCAACCTTTTACTCCAGATAAGACGGACTTCCATGCCAAAAGTGAGGAGGTAGTCAAAGTAGACCAATGCTATTCAAGGATATCCGTGAGCACGGATAATAATGAGTTTATCAATGCTTCGCACCTATACTCGACCACGATATACATAACTGTATAAAGCTGGGTGTTTTAGCTTGAATATTCTACTAACAATACTAACAATACGAGGGAAACTTACTGGTCGCTCCCGAGGGTAACCATGAGCAAGCGCTCGGTTAGCTATTGGGACGTGGAATCCAGGCTCCTTGCTGATGAAGCGTTTGGGCAAGATTGTAAATATATCCTCCTATTGGCGTCGATCACGAGGTCCCTGTTCCTAGATTAGAGTGCCTTGAGTTCGAGGTTGATACTCCAGTCATAACAAGGGGCGACAGGCGAACGTGCATGGGTCCCGGACATTGTGGACGACTTGTTGTCATGATTGGTTGAGATGAATGATCTCGACATCGCAAACAGCGCCATCTATGGTGGCGTACCGCCTGACCTGGGCTTCGTCCGAAGCAGAAAAGTCTGTTCGCATATGATTCCTTGGGGATATAAATAAGCTGAATGGAATGCTGCGTCGGCCTGGTGGGCGACGAATCATGGAGGCAGCCTAGCAGAAATGAGTGGATCACCTTCCATCGCAAGAATGGCAGTCGCGTAGCGTAAAGAGAGGTGCCTTGACGCGCATAGATTAACGGTGTGGGGAATGCTATAAGTGCTATTCCATCATAGTGATGGGTGGACTGGGGTCTCATTGTACATCAATGATTCTTGTCTCATGTGTCACGGAGCTCCCGAATTATGATAGAGTCTTGAGATAAGGGGGAGGAACAGAATCAGTTGCTGGTTGCATGAGTTTCTGAAAGATATAACATATGGCTGGGACGTAAAAGAGTCTGGTGTTGATGTGAACTGTGCATCGTGAGCACATTCGCTTTGACCATCGTGGCCCATCCATCAGAATGGCCACAGCGTCTCATTGTTCTCATTAGATACCATTGTTCTCGTAGAGTATATATGTATGTTGTAGCGTATAATCACAACTTGTTCGATATGTTCCCTCTGTCGTTCCCTCAGTAATGTCCTGCTCGACTTTTCGTCTCTACATCTGGTAGTACGCAGACCAGCTGACCATGGGAAGACTCCTGAAAGAAAGCCTGCACCTCGACCCGTGGTGAGAGATGCCTATAAGCGATGCCGTCCGTGGGTTCGTCGGGTTATTACTATGTTTATATTGATAACGCGCCAAGAGTTATGAGGTTTATCTGGAAGCAGAACCTAGTACATAAAACACCGTAGAAAATTTGCAGCACGGCTGGCAGAGGCACCTCAGCCTACCCTAAACTTATGCACGCTTGAAGTTTTGCGTACATATATGCAAATAACGCGTTCACAAATTCGAACGTACAATGATGATACAATATTTGGAGACAATCGTGCCTACTAGACTAGCAGCCTAGAGTTAGTTTTGGTTCTCTGCGAATATCCCGCGTCATGATAGGTTGACTTCCCGTGATTTACTCAGAGTCACTAATGACTATACAATCTAAGGTCCAGGGGATGAAGGTAGCCTTAAACTCAACTCCCAAATTACGTCTCAGTTTCTGAGTTCGTTTGTTCAGCTGCGTAACACTACAGACATCGAGATCGACAAATATATTCGCTTCCTGGAGGCAGCCCTTAGGCATGCTCTCTGAGTTTCGTTGATCGGCCTGAGCTTGCGTGCACTGGAATTTCAGAAGCTCTACAAATTCATCCACATATTCGTCACCGACATGGCAATGAAGCCTGCGGAGATATACGCCATATTTCCCACATGCAAGCGCTTGAATGCCATAACTTGATATAGAGTCCATGGGGTCAACCGCACGGTGCTGAAGCGCCAGGAGGTTATTGAGCAACAGGTCCACCTCGAAGAGGGAGCAAGAAATCGTCGATGGCATCTGGTGCTGCCAAGCGACCGTCGACGGTGATAGTTAGTGCTTGGAGTCGAGAGGCCTCTATCACGGTGACTGGATTTATCAGTGACGGAGTGGAGAATCTATGGCTGAAATCCTCAAGGCAAACGGATAGAGGAAGCAGTCGTTGGGTCTCGAGGAGGATGTGATGGGCGTCAGTGACCAAAAGCATGTATCGTAAGAGTGTGACTCGTTTGAATCGTTTCTATGTGTGATCAACAGTTGATTCATTGAAGTTAAACCCAATGCAACCTCGCATATGTTCGAACTTCAAAACGCATAGATTACTTCAAGTCTTGACCGAGCTCTGGGTGAGGCCTGGAAAATGATTCCGAACAGCTTCCTGGCGATAGACTACCGCACTTCGGAGCACCTCAAACAAAACAAATTGTAAATGTGTAATATCCAGGTTTCGTGAATGGCACCAGTAAATGGATACGATGTATTTTAGAAAACGGTATTCTAATATAGTCGACATGTGTATCAGTTCCTGGGTGGTATACGAAAGACGATAGGTTCATCCGGATGCTCTGATTGCATATTGTTTATGTAAAGCAAATTGTTCTGCGAATCCTCCAGAGTTGCCCTGGCTGTCGGCGACTCCTCCCAGAACGGGCGGCACTTCTTGATGGCCTCCTCATAGGCCAAATGTGCAGCCGGCCAATCCTTCTTCCGGACATACAGCTCTGCCATCTCGACGAGAGTTTGAGCAGCTTCTACAGGTCGGCCTATTTCTTCGTCTCCTCGTAGGCAGGTCTTGAGCAACTCCATCAGTTCCCTGTCCTCCCAACGGTCAAGGGCTTTCAACGCTCTGGCTTTAGTGAAAAGCGCTGGTAATAAGTCCTGGACAACGCCTAAGGATCCATACGTCGAATCAATGCATTCTTCGATGTTGCTCTCGAGGGCCTTCAAAGCACTGATAAAGTCGCCAACAGAGGAATGGCATCGCGCGGCCACGAATTCCGAGAGGCTTGCCTCGTAAGTCAAGCCCAATTCATTGAAGAGACGCTGGGCTTCCTCAGCATCCTGGATGGCTTCGGAGCACATGTTCATGAACTCGAACTTGAAGAGGGCTTTGAAATACCAGAGCCAAGCCATAACTTCCTTTCCCTCCGACCTTCCATCCCACTCCACGAATGCTTCCCGAAAGCGTGAAATCACCGCCATTACGTCTGTTTCCGGCAGGTAGACAGAGCAGATGAGCGACATGAACTCGGCTCGGATGCCCCTGGCTTGCTTTGATAAAGCTGAATAAATCTCGCTGGACTTCCGAAGTTGGGCTGCTGCTCCTCTAAACGAACTCAATCGCCAGAGGACGTGACCTAAACAGAAGCGAGCTTCTGCCTCGCGCCAGGAGTCATTTAAGTTTTCCGCGAGGAGGATGAGCTGGTTGGCGAGCTCGGTCCTAGGCTTTGTCCAGAATTGGTAGGCGATGAAAACCAAAGTAGCTTCGAGAATGAGGGTTTGTTTGTTGGTATCGTAGGGAAGGATGGTGGTATTGATAGTGGTGGGGGATTCGTCAGGGGGAGCTCCTTTGTTTGCTGCCAGAGCGTCAACAACGATATGAGTGAGCAGAGCTTGAATGTTGGTCTCTTGTCCGGCGATAGCCGCCATTTGAGCTCGGTACCCCGGAGCGGATGGACTGGCCATTGGTGCTGGTCTCTGAACGAGGAACTCGCAGCAGGTGCGGTGAATATCGTCTCGAATGGGTTCGGGAATACGGCCCCGTCGGTGCATGTAGGACTGCACCACTGGGAGGACGAACAGGTGGATATTCCGAGATCCGCCAATTTCCACTTCGCTTGTTCCCACCAACGCTGCCTCTCGGAGAGTATCAAGCGCATCGGATTCCCATGATTCGATCCATATTTTGAGGTCGGTGCGTAGCACCCCGGCAGGGAGCATGGAGAGCACTTGTAGAAGGTGGAGGGCTTCTGGAGATCCGGAGACGAGCTTGCTATTGATTGAGAGTGCGATGGAGTGGTCCATGCCTTCTTCGGCTTTCGACAGCATGTCTGTGCCCGACTTCTTCCACTCGTCGAGGAGCTCTGCTGGTGAGGAAAGTGAACGCTTCCCTCGGGTGGCCATGAGGGTTATGGCGTAAGGGAGGTAGCCGAGGGCCGTAAGGAGCTCGTCCAGCTCCGTGGATGGGGGGACGTCCTTGTCAATTGCGGAGTAGATCTTCCTTGCGTTATCAAGGTCCAGTCCTGAAAGCTTTTCAGCCGTCCAATGATCAAGTGGCGGAAACTCTGAACGCATTGTGACTAGAATGTTGACATGGGGGAGGATGTCGAGGGAGGAAAGGATGTCCTTGATGGACTGCTGGCTACCTTCCACAGGATGCCATGGGGTCTCGAAGTTATCGAGCAGGATGAGTCGGGATTCCTCAGTTTCGTTTAGGGCAGTAAAAATCGCTTGAAGAGTATCTCCGCTCTTGCTTGAAGCCTGCACATGCTTCGCAAGTATGGTAAGGAATGTCGAAGGGGAATTGGCACCAATACATGGCACCCAGTATCGATGGCGGGTGAGAAATCGAGCCTTTATGACTGGGTGAGCCATGACGGCCAGCGCCGTCGACGTTTTCCCTTGCCCTCCAGGTCCGAGAATGCAGATCCTGGAGGAGTCGGTGCGGAGATCGTTGGCAATAGTGTCGACTACTGCGGTTCTCCCAAAGAAGATGTTGGGGACGCGGGGCATTGCCCCAGCAGCAGTGAATGTCACCGGAGCAGAACTTCTGTCCAGCGTGGCCTTTAATTCATCGAGGCCACTCTTGACTTCATCCACTCTGATCTCAATGCGGTGCACCTTGCGCAAGACTTCTTGAGTCAGGCCATACGTCTCGGCAACTTGGTCCTGTATCTTGCTGAGATCTTGGGCAGCGTGAATACCGCGAAGAGTCTGGGGATGGTAGTCAGGTTTGAACACACACATAGGAAGCATGACGAACCTGAAATCTATCAACGCTGTCTTGAAAGTCGGCTAGACATTCTTCGATGGTTGCTCTGTTCGCTTGAGGCAGAAAAGCAGTCAGAACCCGGTTCTGATTTTTAATCTGGTCGAGTCGGTTGATAATGGTGGTTAGACACCTGGGGACGTTAACAGGTCAAATTGTGGGGTTTCTGGAGGATGTATAGAAATTGCATACCTTTTCAGTTCTTCCATGTCTTCCTGTAGATCGTTCGGAAGTTCAGTAACGGGGTTGCCATCCTTGTCCTTTGCAACTTTCGCGATGATAAATAAGAATTCTGCAATTCGGTTTTTGAGGGCATCGACTTTCTCTTTAACTTCGTTTATGGCCTAGAACGACATAAAATCAGAAGGAGCCAATGCTGTGAGAAATTGGCCGACCTCGCAAGTCGATAGAATGGCAACTCCAATTTCAAGGACCTCTTTCACCAGCGGAACAGGGATCAAGCCTGCTGCTCCTTTCAGTATCTCCAATGTCCTCTTAGTTGCCTCGATGGTGTATTCCCATGTAGAAGGTGTGTTCTTAGCATCCTGACTGCCCGTTGAGTTCGCCTGAAAGAGGTTTAGTCGACCTATTCCACCCTGTCGCACGTGGCGGCTGATGTTCAGATACTCACCACCGGCGGAGCTGGCTTTGGATCCCGTTTGCGTTGTTTTAGCCAGCCAAACGAGAAGCATCCAGTGCTATGACTATCAGATGAACCTTGTGGCATTGAAGATGAAAACCTGGAGCCTCAGCACCCCATCGGTATTGACCGCCCAGCATGACAGGAACTGCCTGAAGGCACTCGGCAAACGAAAGTCATGGTCAGCGGCGGGCGCCTAATTATGTAATCAATTAAACGCCGGAAACCAGCTACCTTGGACTTTCATGGCATCCTTATCACCCCGGTTGACAAAAAAACCTCCGGAGCCGTCATGATACCGCCTTATTCTGCGTATCCACTAGCACCACACTCAGAATCTTCCGGGGTTCTTTCTGGGTCGCACGTTGGCGACACTGCGTGTGATGGCGTTCCATATCATATCCATCCCCCGAACCTTATGCCGACTAAGTCCAGCTAAATGAGGTTCCTGAGTCTGTGCAATCTCTTTTCTTAGGCTAGAGATAGAAATCGTCGACGCAAATGTATGACGGAATCATGCTATGTGTCAAAAGGTTAACAGCATAGCCTCCTGGTACCAGTCGTACAGCTTATTCAATTGACTATCGATTGGGTGAGGTATATTTGACCTGCGTTCAAGCTCGACCTTCTCCACTCATCCCACTTTCCTGGTTATCGCGTATTATATCCTTCGTAACTATGAAGTTCTTCGAGAAACTCCTGCGAAAATTACAAAACCTGACACATCACTTTCATAAAGAGGAGTTGGGCCGTACTGGGGGCGTTGCTTCGGAATCGCAGAAATATGTCCCAATTCCTCCAGGTTTGATTTTCGGTACTTTTGCCACTTCTTCTCCCTGATAGACCTCTTCGTTACTCTAGTTGGCCCAAGACTACCTTCGAAAGAAACCGCTCGTCAGGTGCGGGCAGGCCCGTACACCCGCTCTTCCGAATGGCGAGGAACACGAGGTGATGAGAAGCCTGATGAAGTGCCTCCCCGGCAGGAAGAACCAGCTCCTGTCACCTCGACCATTAGTGAACAAGGCTCCTCCAATCCCTCTCCTCGTCGCAAAAGATTACTATTTCTGTTCGTGTCTTGTATTCCTTCGACGCTATTGATACTGACCTCAGGGTAGACTTCTAGGGCCAACTGGGGCTGGGAAGACTACGGTACGTCGATAAGCCTTACAAAAGTAATAGAGCTTGACAGATATTCACAGTTCGTCGATCTTGCGCAATATAAGGAAGGCGCTGGTACTGGCGTCAACCTGGAGCTGGACACAAAGATAGTGGAATATCATCGCGCGAGACACCCAGATGACCCTAATCTGGAACTCATTTTTGTCGACACACCTGGCTTACCGCCTGGACTCGCTGGCGAAACCAAATCAAATGACATTCGGGAAGCCGTCGCAAAATTTCTGTCAAGGTAAGTTCTTTCTAGTAGAATCTCTCTGCGAATCCCATGCTTACGCCCTGTGTCGTTTAGCCCCAAGGCCGCGACTTTCTCCAACGCAGAACTTGGTGGCATCTTGTGGATCGAACAGATAGGGCTATCCCGGCAACCTGGGTTATACCGCCTCCACCCTTTGCTTGAATCCTGCCTGAGAAACCCCGACCTTAGGGATCGAGTTGTCGTATTGACAAACTCGGAGGTCGCCGCCGAGGACAAGCTTGTGCATCACAGGCAGCTCTTGTCCGAGAAATTGCGTGCCGCTCAAACGAGCCGGAATCCGACCATGGTGTATCATTACGACGTGACTAACGATTCCGCATGGAAGGTCCTCAAAAGCGCGATGGAAAACTTTGACGATCACATCGACCTAGGAGCCTTGAGGAGGTTCATGGAAAAGAAGTAGACTTACATCCGCCCTGACGACTTGACTACTGCGACGCGACGATAGGATGATGCGTTTTATGTATTGTTTGAGCGCTCTGGTAGTGCATTTTATTCTATGGGCAGGTAGATAACTTATTATGTGGCATTATAATTCATTGATATACTATTATTCTATGAGGTGGCTTCGGATATTTACCGTACTTAAATGCTTACTGCACTTGGATACTTCCTTGACCACGAAAGGCGCTTTCTGGGCGTCTAAATTACAGTATGCGATCACACAGGGGAGATTATGAAGACGATCGATATGTACCCATCAACCTACCTTAAACCTTACTCCTCCCAGCAGTTTACGACCAAAAACATGGAATCTTTAGTGCCACCATCTGCAGAAATCACATAGACATGCACAGCTCAACGGGCAAGGGCTTCTTTATGGTTCCCACTCAGGATGCGAGCTTCGGTGTCGTAACTCGCCATAGCCAGAAGCCCTTTCCCATCCTAATCTAGGCAAATGACGCATCACTTTAAAGGCTAAGACTAGAAGTCTTCAATGCAGACATTTGACGGAATCATGTATGGAATCATGTTACACGTCAAGTGCGGACAAGTTCATAGCCTTCATAAGAGTACAGCCCGTGGATTAGGTCCACATATTTAACCTATGTTCGAGCTGGAACTTCTTGACATTTAGCTCGCTCACCCCCTTGTCGCGACAATGGCAATCCCGAAATCAAAAGCGGGCAAGGCCTCATCCGCTCATCCTGAGTCTAGGAAACTACTGTTTCTGTGCGTGCTTTCACATTTGGCTACCGTGTTGATATTGACTCCGTTGCGCAGACTCCTAGGGCCAACTGGGTCTGGAAAAAGCACAGTAAGTGAATTAGCTTAATTGAAGAAGAAGGATCCTAACCGTCTGCTTCTAGTTTATCAACCTTCTGGCTGGTTCGGAAGTTGCTGGTGTCAACGCAAGCCAAAGTGCTCGGGCAGAGGCAGCGAGGTGCTATACTGTTAGGCACGCAACTCGTGATCTCGAACTCATTTTTATCGACACACCCGGTCTCGCCGATCTCACACGGTCGCACAAAATACGGCAGGGTGTTAAAGACATATTAGAAAGGTATGTTGCTATTCCGGTGGACG
Organism: Clitopilus passeckerianus; assembly: GCA_944990035.1. Lineage (NCBI taxonomy): Eukaryota > Fungi > Basidiomycota > Agaricomycetes > Agaricales > Entolomataceae > Clitopilus > Clitopilus passeckerianus. The sequence continues at coordinate 368,408 of CALYLX010000139.1, forward strand.
CTTTGAGAACTCCGTCTTTACATTTGTAATGTTTAGCCCATCTTCGCACATTCCTAAGCATACAGAATTCGGTGCCATCTTATGGTTCGAACAGGTCGGGCTACTCAAGCCGACAGGCCTCAAGGAGTTTCTGAAATCCTGCTTAGAAGACCCAAATCTTCAGAATCGAGTTGCGGTCCTGGCAAACTCAGAAGCGGGAGTTTCTGCGAAGAAGATTGACGACCACGTACAGATTCTTTCGCGACAAATGCGCGACGCTCTCGGCAACAGATGGTTGCCTATGGCATCCCATTACACTGAGAATGGCGGCTCTGCATGGGAGGTCCTGAACGTGACGTTGGGCGGCCTTCCAAACGAGGCCGTCGGCTTAGGAGCCTTGAGTAGGTTTACAAAGTCGCCGGTAAACTTTAATCGTACTCAACCTGAGCCCAAGCCTGTTCGGGGGAAAGGAATTTTCTCGTTTTTTTTTCCGGGTTCGCACAAAGGCTCGCATTAGATAGATTATGATGTATCGTGGCTGGGCAGTCGGATACCAACCATCTCTCCAGGATTCTTAATAGTGAATGCTTCAGTTACGCCACCTTCAGTGGGCGTATCCAGCCAGAAACGAAAGACTTAAGATGAGTGTCGGATGTATAATCAAAGCAACAACAGAGCGCAGGGCCAAATCCGGGTCGAGCGGAGTCAAGGGTTTGCAGAAATCAAGTAATTAATTAATTAATTTACCACCTTCATCAATCAAGACGTTGGCAGGGTCAAGAACTCTAAATTAGACTCTCAATTGACCACGACCGTCTAGATTTCGACCACTTGTCTCTCAGAAGATAGCCAACACATTCCGGCGGGCGACAAGAACCAGAAAACCCTCAGTTGCCCAACAAATTCAATCATTTCTGGAGCTTCGCCCTGATTCGCACTTGATACGGCTTCCTTGGATGTTGTAACGTATATTCTTCGTGAGGATCTCACCGCCCAAAGTAGCTTCATGACGATCGTCGGCCAGTGCATCTTCGCTTTAGGGTCAAGGCTAAGAGGCCGGAAGGCAAACATGTGACGGAAAGAATCATGATAGCTGTCAAGCATAGGCGCTCTGGTATCATGACATTCTATTCAGTTGACTATCGATTTGTAAGTTGCCATGTTTAGCACGCACTCTAGCTAAAACTCAACCCGATTTCCTCCAGTTCGATGGGTTGGTTTCAATGTCTCTGCCCCTGCCTCAGCGATGTCGAAGCTTCGCCGACAACAGCTGCAAGCAGTAGCCTGGCTGAAAAGGTCGGCATTATATCTTCTCCTGTCCCGAGCCCAAACCAGCTCCCACACTCTGCACTGGCCACAGCTCAGAGAGGAGACGCACCTGCCATTGAGTCGGTCACGACGAATGATGATAACCCTCCTGGTGAAATGACTCAGACTAGTGTTACACCACCGCCGCCTCCTCCTCAACCGATATCTCCGAGCAAATCATCCAGGTCCACGACCAGTCGAAGGCGAAAGCCACCGCCCCAAGACGTGTCTACACCTAGGAGGGTCGCAAATGGCACCAGTCACGACATGGAAAGGTGAGACTAGCGTGTATCCGGTTGTCGACGGTGATACTGATGACGCTACTCTCAGCGTTAACAGGGTTGGGGGAAATTTACGGACCGGGAATCCTGATCAACCTCCTCGCGAGAACCCACTGCAGCCACAGACTGCGAACGCTGAACGTCAAGGCGCGGGCTTCACCTCAAACGAATACACTATTCGAGGTATGCTACACCAATATTCCGTTCCCTATTCTACTGACTGGATTTTTGGTGGGCTCTAGCGAAGTCGAAACTTGAGATCACAGGCAGCGCAGACAATAGTTTGAGGAATTCTAAATCCCTCTCCTCTTTTACTGGCCGGAGGCACACGGGATCTGGTGGCCACCCAGATACTCGTTCGGGAGGAGGGGTTGTTTTTGCTCGCTGCGAGTCTCCATCCCCTGTTCAACTTGAGCCTCAAGACGCCAAGGTCACCAGTCAGCCTCGGAAGCGCAGTACCAAGGAGTCTACTACTAGCAAGCGCCTCCTGTTTCTGTATGTGAATGGTACCTCGTGAGTGTTACGTTCTGACTGTGAAGCGTAGGGTTATGGGAAAGGGTGGAGCAGGGAAAAGCACAGTACGTCAACTTGCATGCCCAATTACAAACAGCAATTAACCACGCATTCGCAGTTTATTAATCTTATAAGCGGCTCGGACAACGACGTTGCTCTTGTCGGGAATGGCATGACTCCATGCACAACTGCTGTGGCAGGTTATGTCGTTATGCACCGTACAACGCCCGGCCTTGAACTTATTTTTGTCGACACACCTGGGCTCAGCGAGGATATGTTGTCAGATCGTGTTCTGGCAGACGTGTCGAATTTCCTAAGGTACCTTTATCCTGGCCGAGCGTTTCCGGCAACACCGCTAACGTTGGTTTGGTATAGGTCCACCTCGTCCATTGACTTGGCTGGTGCAGAATTTGGTGCCATCTTGTGGATCGAAGATATCGGTCTCCCTCGGGCAAAACTCCTTGACCCATTCCTTGTATCGTGCCTACAAGCCCGACTACGGAATCGTGTGGTGGTGCTGGCAAGCGCAGAAGAGAAGGTGCCAAAGGAGAGGGTTGAAAAACGGGCTCGAGCGTTGTCGAAGGATTTACGTGAAGCTCGAAAGAGCGAACACTTACCTCGAGTTTACCAGTATAACATGAACGCTGCCTCGGCATGGCAGGCGCTGGATGTTGCGAGGGCCAAGCTTCAAGGGTCTGTCGACCTAGGAACCTTCAAACAGATGGCGAAGGAGCTCACACGCAAGCTTGAGCCTTTGAAGGCGGCGGAGATCGACCACAGGCGTTGATTCGGGGAATGTTACGGTGTTCGAATCAAATCTGCGATGAAATATCATCGATTCTAATAGCAACACCCTTTTTCTTTGAAAAGGGAAGAAACATCTCTAGTGGAAGGAAACTATTTCTGTGAACCCTTCAGTTTATTGGATCAGTGTTTGTTACCTCAACACTCTTATCGTCATATTCCAGACCTCCGGAATAGCACTGCGCACGGCAATACCCAAATAATTTATTATTCGATGACCTCATGACTTTTGTGCTTAGAAGGTATGGCTGAAAGTATGGTGAACTATCCAAAACATTGTAGAAATCTCCGAGACTGGAGTGCTGCTTCGATTTCTCGGTGGCCACTGCAGTGAAAAAAGAACTCGGGTACGGGGAATCGAACCCCGAGCTGCCGCGTGAGAGGCGGCAATGTTAGCCGTTACACCATACCCGATTGAATGTTGGCTGAACTAAAATAATTGTACCCAGAATTTGCAAATTATCCAATCCGTAGGCGTACCTCCGTAAACCTTGATCACGATCCCAACTATGCAATACAGCTAGACTGCACACTCCTGCAGAACAGCTAATGGTACAACAAGACAAAAAGGTGCTATGGCATCCTTTACAAACTAACAAATTCGTCGTTGGGGGAGGGTCGCAAATCACGCTCTATGAATGGACGCAAGCCAGCAATAGTACGGGTATAACGCAACTCACGTCTCTGCATGATTTGCAGCATCTCAAGGTGAGTTCAACGTTCTTTGAATAGGACCATAACGCGAACTTATGTAGGAAAACGAATTATAGTGTTTTGCTTGGTCCCCCGACCCAACGGTCGACGACCTTCTCGCTGTAGGCAACTCAACAGGCAAAGTCGAACTCATCCGCCTCACCCCAACCTCGACATCTCGTAACTCCAACTTTCAAAGCCTCGGAATCTTACCTGGAGCACCCTCAGTTCCATTGAACGTCCGAAATTCGCGAGCTTGCAATGCCCTGGCCTTCAACTCCATTGAGCCTAATCTTCTGGCTGCAGGCTACGACAAGGCACGAGGGGAAGGAAGTCTGGTCATATGGGATATCAACGGAGGCATGGCCTCGCTTTCCGTGCCAGTAACTGGAACAAACGAGAGCGTGGTGGAACCATACCAGCAGAAACCACGCGTCGCCCTAGGAGTTTCTCCAATATCATCACGAATACACCCGCTTCCAGGCCACGACCGGGACCCTTCACTCACAAAGGACTCCCAGAAAGGCCCCTTCATCCAACAACAGCACCTTCAAGGCGACTCTGTATCATGCGTGCAATTCCTCCCCTCCTCTCCATACCTATTACTCGCAAGCATTTCCAACCGATGGCTTCGCCTCCTCGACCTGCGTGTTCCAGGCGGCGGAGCCCTTTCCAACGCTGCAAACCCATCAGGCACGGGTGCGAACCCGAACTACATGCCAGGCAGCCTCCCTGCAGCCAACGCCTCCGCCAAAGTACACGGAATATCCACCGACCCATTCGACGTGCATAGATTCGCGACGTTCGCCGACTCAGTTGTGACAGTCTGGGATGTCCGAAGAACGTCCTCATCCAGTTCGATACTGAGTGCTGGACCTCTGTCGTCCTCTGCTCCCCCAATTCAACTTAAATCAGTACTCGCTTTCACCTCTGCAGACGCTGCTGCAGATGGTCCGACACATATGCATCGATCTCAAGCTGGCTCTGCCAAGGGTGCCGCTCAATCCGCACCTGCACCCAACTCATTCATCCAAATCGAGTTTTCGAGCACCAGGAGAGGATGCCTCGCAACTCTAGAACGTGACGCTGGTTATGTGCGGTTCTGGGACGTGCTTGGGAGGTCTCCGAGCTCCAGCACGGCTTCTAGCGATAGTGCAAGCAGCCGACGGGATTCTGGTGTGGGGAGCTCTGCTTCTCAGCCCGGCCAGGCACCGGGGACTGCTTCGCTCAGCAGACGAGCTTGGGCTACCCTGCCTTGGACTGGGGGTTCGACTTCTGGGGATTCTGGGCAGTCGAATTCGGGACCTTCGAGGAGGGATAGTCTGGATGTGGAGGTACCACAGACGGTGTTGGTGGATACCAGGCGGAGTATGTATACCTTCATCAGCTGTCTATCTGTACTGACTGACGTTACTCTCTGCAGCGAAATTCTTCCCTCAATCCATCACCTCCTTCACCCTCGCGCCGTCCGCCTCCTCTTCCGTATCCCTCACGACCAACATTCTCCTCCTCAACAAAGACTCCGACCTTGAGATATACGCCGTCCACGATGCCCCCAAGAACGTCGTCTGGAGCTCAAGAGGCGAGATGAACATCGCCGCAGGCACAGGCTGTAAAATCCTCTCGCCCTCCTCCATGGGCGAAGAAGGACAAAGTCTCCAAGATCGAAGTCGCAGTCGGGTCAGAACAGAGGAATATGCAGAAGATGAGCCGGATAACGAGTATGAGGATAGCCCGCCTACTGCTACCCCAGCTGCTGCCCCCACGACGTCGATAACGATTCACCAACCATCGCCCGTATTAGGGAGAGGTCGTGAAAGATCTAAACTTACCACGTCGACTTCCGGTCACGGAGAAACACCTGCCCACCCACCTCGGCCTAGCCAAACCTCACCCGTGTTGTTCGGGAGAGGGGATGAAGACGGGTTCCCGGCGTTACCATCTATAACGTCTGCTGTTACTACGACACCTACCACTGCTATACCAGGCAAGAAATCCAGGCGGGCGCATACTCATGCGGAGGAGGGTATTCCAGCTTCACTCAGTCGGGAACCTGGGCCGTTCAAATCTGGAAGCCAGAGCTACAGCCGTGAACACCAAGGTCTTGGTATTTCAGTCCCTGCTGCAAATCATGCGGCTACTGGTGGACGTGCTGGGCCGGGTAGAGGTCAGAGCACGAGTCGTGTAAGGCGTCCCGGAGGGATGAAGGGGGTTGGGATTGTGGTTGAGCAGGATATTTCGATGGTTATGAAGAGGAGGGCGGAGGTTGGGTATGGGTTGTCTTATGTTCGTTTGCTGTTTTTCTTCGGATATTGTGCGCATATATTGATTGGGTATATGCCATTTTTCTATAGCCGCAGCGTAACGTGCAGATTGTCCAGGAATGCGATCCTGCTAGTGGGATGGCGAGTGCGTTGGCTGGAGTTTGGGAGTGGATTAATCGTGCGTTTTTTTTCCCTTTCACACTCCTTCTGCCTACTAGTGCTGATATATTCCGGCCATAGACTCCTCGGAATGTCTCTCAGTACCAACTCCCGTTATTGACAATTACGATTTCTCCTATCAAGGGCTCTTGGGAATCTGGGAAGGCTTCTCGCCACTCCCAGGTCCGGTCCCTCCTCCTTACAGGCTTTCTCCATCTCCTCAACAACCTTCCATCCATATGCTAACATCTGATATGGTACGTACCTCACCTCAACTAGGACCCTCATAATCATTGACGACTTGATACAGGATACTCCCACTCCCGTGCCAGAAGCCAGACCAACAGGTCGCAGATCCGGAAGACGTGGAGGAGGAGGTCCAGATTCGCGCAACAGCCATACGCCAGCAGTTGCACAGTTGTCGCTATCTGATGATATGACCTCCTCTGCGGCTACTCCGACAGGATCGTTCCAAGGTGCTCTCCTAACACTGGCTCACCGAGTTGGCCTCCTTGGCATTGCTGGACCGGATAACAAGCCATGGAGAGCGAGCGTACCCTCTGCTAAGAACTTGCAGCGGCAGGTTGCCTTGCTGCTTTGCGGCTGGAAGGTCAGGGAGGACGACGTTAATGAGATGATTCAGAAGTACGTCCACAGATGTATAGGACGGAGTTTCTGGCTGATGTACGCCTTTTATCAGGTGGGAACGAGATGGAGAGATTCCAAGGGCGGCGTGCTGGCTGGTTTTCACGAAGCAGTACAGCAAGGCTATTTCGCTACTTATGAGGAGCTCAGGTAAATGACACCTTTTGACCTCTCGACGCGTTTCTAATGTGCTTGCCACAGACGAATCCCACCAAATGATGTCAGGAACCGTCGCGGCATTGGCACCCCATACAGCTGGTTCCCTCAGCATGCGAAGTCCTGAACTTCGCGACCACTGCCAACGTCTGATTACCCGTCTTCAAGACCCCTACTTCCGGGCCATGTTGATCAACCTATCCCTCAACGACTGGTCCGAAGTTCTTGAAGAAGACGCCCTTCCCTTCCGTGAACGTCTGGCTATCGCTTTCCAGTTCCTCGAGGACAAGGCTGTCACTTCGTATCTCCGAAGATGTATGGAAAAGGCGATCCCGAGGGGAGATATAGACGCGTTGTTGATCCCCGGACTGAAGAGCAAGCCTGGCATTGACCTCTTGCAAGGCTATGTCGACCGTACCGGAGACGTGCAGACTGCAGCCATACTAGGATCGTACGTCTGTCCTCCGATCAACATGCACTCTCTGCCTCGAAACGTTAGACGAAGAGTGGATGCGGCGGACCTGGCTGTTGGGAGATGGGTGGAGAGCTATAGAGATTTGCTGGATGGGTTCAGGATGTTCCGCTTTAGGGTTGCGTTTGATATTGAGAAGGGCCAAGCGGCGTTGGCAAATTCGAGGGCTGGGGGATATACTCCTGGGGATTGGGTCCCGAAGCAAATCTATATCAGGTGCAATTATTGCAATAAACCTGTTACGCCAGAAGGTGGGACTGGGGCTGAGGCAACTGGTGGAGGTATTACGCAGAATGGGAGGGTATGTTTCTGTTTCCTCTAGTAATTATTCTGGGTTCTGATTTTGATGTTTCGCCCAAAACAGCCTACGACATGCTATCACTGCAACGGGAGATTACCACGATGCGCCGTGTGCCTGATGACACTCAGTATAGTGCAAGACTCTGCGAGGGAATCAGAGCTCCTGAATGCCCAGGCGAAGGGTAGGTCCTTCTCATTCCAATTCCAAATACGAGCGCCAATCTTACTTCCCTTCCGCAGATACCTGGGACGATGCCCTCCTAATGTGTCAGACTTGCCGTCACGGAGGACACGCAGCTCATATCCTGGAGTGGTTTTATGGAACAGGCGGAGGGTCGGCACATGATGTGTGCCCTGTTGCTGATTGTGAATGTCGCTGTGCAGAGGAGATTTGAATTTTTTGCCAATATTGTATGAATATCCCGAATGAGCTTTTGATCACAACTTCGCTCTGGGATCTGGGCTTTATACCATTCACGTATCGCATGGTGATAGCCCAGAATTTCTTGGGCAAGGCAGGCGTCAGGTTGATGAAAGAGTGGTGTGCAATCTACGAGCGCCAAGAACAGCCCCTGAACAGCCGTCAGGAAGCGAGAAGGTGGACCAGCGTCTCATTCCATGGACCCACAATGCACCGGTTTGGGCCACACACGTTTAAAGTACTTTTAAGGTCGGCATTTTGGGTTTAACAGCCAGCTCTTCCCAAAACTACCCCAAGCCGACGATGTCATGCTTATTTGCTCCCTTTCATAGACACCCAGAGCATCCTGAAGATTCCCCGGGAGTGGAAAGCCCACATGAGGCCCATCCACCACCGCCGAGAGTCCCGGTGGAAGTCCTGGACCTCATTATCGAAGAGAGCAAGGCCGATAAATCAACTCTGTTAACATTTGGCTTGGCGTGTCAATACACGAACGCTGCCACCCGGGCAATGCTTTATTCAGCAGTCGAATTCGACTTCGATGTGGCCAAGAAGGGCCAAGAACGCTTTGACACTTGGCTTGATCTACTTGACTCTCCATTTGCCAGCTTCCCCAATGCATTTAAATGCATCTCGTTCAAGAATTTCCGAACTATCCTCGCTGACACCGAATTAAAAGGCTCTTATAGAACCAGGAAGCGAGAGGAAAGACGGATTCGTCGAATCGCAGCATCTCTTTCCCAGGTTGAGAGTATAGAGCTCAGTAGCAGCAGAACTTCTTGGGGGCCTATACCCTCCAATGTTCTAACCCTCCTCCCCGGGCTGAAGGCTTCCCGGATGGTCATCACCGGCTTACGCTTTTATCGGGGCGTTGAACACTTTTTCGCTTCTATTCCACCCTCCATCGACGCTCTCGAGATAGCCTCGCTAGTTGTCTTCGATCGGAATCTCCAGAATACGGTCTCTCTTAAAAGAAGAACCAAGCCCCTGCGCATACGCACGCATGACAGCATCTCACTGACCATACTGAATGGAATCCGAAAGTCGAAGAAAAACGATTGGTACCCTGGAATCGAGATCGACAACCTTGGATTGAATTTATATGGCAGCAAAGACGTTGTTGGGATCAACGACGACAGGCATTTTGCATTTGTGCGGAACGCACTGAGAAACGGCTCCTCTATTCAGCATCTCGCGATAAAACAACTCGCAACTATTTCAAATCTCCGTGCATTCTCTCCCCTACTCATGACCGTCTATTGTAAATTGACTTCCCTCATTCAGGACACGGCTCGCCGGCTCTTTACAGGGAAATTGACCTCTCAAAGTGTACGAATCTCCGGACAATCCACTTCGAGTGTGTCCCACTGGGTATATCTACCTCAAGATTCGTTGAAGTTATTATTAAACTCCTCGACTCTCTTCCGGGCGAAGAATTACGGACAATATGCTTTCACTTCTGCTTTGAGGCTGAGAGGACTTTCCATGCTATCAGAGAAAAGCAGGGATCCTTCGGTCCTTTCAGCTTTTCCAAGTTCCGCAAACTGGAAGATGTGGTCTGGATCGTTCATGCGACCCCTTCATCCTGTTTCCCAGAATTTAAGTGGAGTTTGCAATCTTCTGGTTTACTTGACAGTTTCCCGGAAGAATACATTCAATCCCGGGCAGCCTCCCAGAATCGTATTGACGGGGCTCCTCACGGAGTGACGCACCATGGAGGTATGTTAAAAGGTTCTATGAATCATATATATTCTGACACGTGTCTAAATCCAGCTAAAATTGGATTTTACAGGTTTGACAACGAAAATGGCGAGCCGTTCAGCGATAAGAGCGACTTGAAAGTATTTCTTGAGTTCTTCTCAAACTTGGGGCGATAGTTCCGAAAAATAATTCTATAATTTTCTACCCCATCATTTTAAATCGTTGTGTACGCTCCTTTTCTTCCCATTTTCAAAAGTTTGAACGTTGGTCGACTGTGAAGCAACCGTAACGGGCGGCCTTAATTGAAGGGAAGTTGAGGCGAGAAGGAGGTTGGCAGGTCTATGTAGATATAAAACTATAGCAGGCAGCGCACTGCCCAATGTATAGTTGACGTCAAGCTGGGAAGCGTGACGGTCACACTCCCTGAGGCCTCCTCCACCAACTTGAAGGAGTTGCAGCCCGTTTGAGCGGGGCCAGACGACTACTTAAGCGCCGAAGATCTAATACATACATCCCTCAGTGAGGATAGATGCCTTGATGCACGTGTCCTAAGCTGTATTAGGGCACAGCGTTGGGGGCTAACCTCAGGCGGCCTTCAGTGCGGCCTCAGTTATCTCCTCTCATGGGAACAGCTCTCGTCCAGACTGGTTGTAAATTTGACGTCGGAGGGGATTTGTCAACCTACGTGCTCAGCTACACACATAATCACTATCATGGAGGCATGTGTTCTCCTATCAACTTGTAGTTTGCTCTATTGCTTACGATATTGCAGCAGAACTTGTGCACTCTGACAGGCAGCGGATTCAAGCGGTCACGTCCCGTCAATCGGATCTATTGCCAGAGGCATTCGCCCTGGAAGAGCTGATTCGGAAACTTGTCAAGAATTTGGAGGATACGTCCGACTCCCCTCCAGAATACCGAGCCTTGGCAACAACATTGAAAGAGATTCGGGACGGAACAATTCCGTTCATCTACAGGGCATTTGGGCCTGATTGGTCGCAAGCTATTGCAGAACGAATTGAGGAACATATTCTAGTCGAGATCTGCTACATGCGCTCTATTCTGAGCAGGTTTCTGGACAAACATGCTGCCCTATGGGTTGGGCTACAAGAAGTGATCCCGCCAAGTAGCAAGGCAAAGACAGTCGTGGACATGACATGGGATCACTTCTGGTCGCTTATTTGCGACTTTATGAGTCCTGCTAGGAGAATCCGCAAGAAAATGGCGCGTTCTCAGCGAAGGATAAATGCCCTTTTGTGAGTGGTCTGTACCTCGAGGATATCATCCTTTGAGCTTACTGGAGACCAGGTTTGCCGTCTTTGCTGTAGGCACTGGGGCCACTGATCCACTCCGCAGATTGGACCTTCACCAGATTGATATTCACGATTTCTTTGGGCGTCACTGGTCTCTGCCTCAGGATCTTTGCCTGCATCGAGATGTAAGATCACACCTTGATAAACCTTTTTTCGGTGCTCGGGGATATCCTGATTCCTCAATGCTAGACGTTCGTGAAGATTCTTTCCCTCAAGTTCCAAGGGGGACCGGCGGAAGCAGTTGTTTCATCCGAAAGGTTCAGTGTGTTCCGTCACCAGGACCTCGGAATAATCAGGCCATCTGAATGGACTAGGAATATCAAATCCGGTGAAAGCTTGCAACTTAGCGTGATCATCAGCCGGTCAGTTCAGACGGAGGAACCACCTGATGTTGAGGGAATAGAGTGCCCTCGATGTTCTTACGACAGAAACATCCATCATGCGGAGGGTTGGGTCGACTGGTAGGCCTGTAATCCTGTGCAATTCCTAATTGGGCTCAACGTTTCTTCGCTACTAGTTGCCAGTGCGGCTCCAAATTCAATATCGCAGAGGTCACGAAGGAAAGGGACTCGAAGGCTCTCAATCCGTCAACTGGTCAATCTCAACAGTATGCATTTGATACATCTTCCGGCCGTTGCTAACCCTTTGCAAAGTGATGTAGTCGATGACTCCGATTTTGAACGTATTTTCGCTTTCTTTTCGGTAGAGCTGAGCTATGTTTGTGATATTCAACTGAAAATATGTCATGGAAGCTCAACTTTGATCAGGTCCCCCCTACCGCTCAAGGTACAGCCATCTCTGTCAATGACCTACAAACGAGTTCCTTACGCAAATACGTAGGTGCGCGGATTGAGGAGGTCTCCGACGAACCCAACAGCAACGACACACCAAGCGCCGAAATCTTGGCCCCATCGAGCATAGGCGTGAAACCCCTACCAAAACTACCAAGGCGACAAGACCCTTTCGCTGCCACCTCTCACAACGCCAACTCTTCCATTCCTCATCCCAAATCTAGAGATAACGAATCGAGGGGTGCCAATTATCCCCCACCCAGACCTTCTCGTGCCAATACCGCTACACTGAACGATATCTCAACCCCTCCCCGACCCTCCCGCGCCAACGCCGCCTTGATGAACGATAGCCTCCCTCCCGCCGGACCTTCTCGTTCCAGTAATCTCATCCTGGGCGATATCTCCCCCGCTCAGGGTAGCCTCAGTGATCAATGGGAGTTCGCCGAGAAACTGTCAGATTCTCACCAAGTTGACCAGAAGGACAGTCCTCCAGGGAAACGGTTAAACGCTATCCCTAGTAATACGAACCCTACCAAGTCCGCGGGATCCAGTAGGTGGGGCTTTGGATGGGGAACCCGGAGGAAGCAGGAAGAGGAAGACGTCGAGGCTGAGCAGGCACCATCGACCGATTTACTTTCTCAACCCACCATATTCTTCGCCGGTCATTTTCAACGGAATCACTCACAAAGTGGCCAAGGGAGCAATGGGAGCGACTACATAATACCCAAGTACCCCATGAGGGACCTATTTCCCGTATCAACTGCGCCCGGTTCCTCAAGACGGCACCTTCATCGCAACACCTCCACAGTTACCCTTGTTGGATCCGCGTTAGAACGCAAATTGAATACAACCGAATCCGTCCGGCAGCACTATGACACGCTTGACCGGTTGAAGGAGCTTCGGAAACTCATGGCTCGTGAGAAGCTCGACTACTAGTCAGTTCATCTCCTCATATCGCCCTATCAAACTCTCACTGCTCGATAGCCTTATCCCTAATGAGGATGCTCATGGATCTAACATTACGGCTGACAGTGATCAAAGAAGGCAATATATGACTTCGTAAGCCCATCCCTTTTTGAAACGTCAAACCCGCTGCTGATTCGGGATGTAGATTCTACGGTTCTTCTGGTGATGCAGTGGTTTCCATGAAAAATGCTTACTTGTTCGTCGACGCGCGTTGGCCTCAAGCTATACATATCGTGGACCGACACTGGACCGTTGTGCAAACGGGTCGGGCTGGCCAGCCAAAAGACTGGGTCGAATGGATCGTGGTACGTTTTTGAGGCTTTTCTTCGGTGCTGCTACAGCTCAGCGTAGGGTGCGCAGGCTCGAGCGAAGGCTTTTAGGATCGGCGTAGATGCTCGCATGATTTCTCATAGGGCAGCTCAACACCTTTCTAGTCCATTGGACAAGGAATCAAAGCTAGTCTTTCCCCCGCAGAATCTGGTCGATCTGATTTGGAAGAGCAAGCCTACTCGATCATCGGCGCCGGTATATATACACCCTATTGAATTCTCCGGAAAGTTACATTCATCTGTCTTGCCCAAAATTTATTTATTCGATGATCAGGTGCCAGCGCAAATACCAAGCTACGGGAGTTGAGGGAATGGATCCGAGCGCAGCGTGCTTCTACCCCATCGTATTCGAAAACCGCGCCCACACCGCAAGAGGTCCATACGGGGACTCTAATATCCTCTCTTCCGGCCATTGGTGAGCCAACATATCCTTTCACTCTTTCCTCTATATTAACGGTGCTTCCAGCCTGGCTTCTCAACCTTCGTGGACGCGACATTCCCTTCAACACCCATTTTCATGCTTACCTATTTGTTGGGCTGGACAAGGCCGTGATTTTTGTGGAACCAAGCAAACTATCCGGAGAGATAGCGGGTTACCTGAAGCAACTGGAGGTGATGACGAAAGAGTACTTTGAAGTTTGGGCATTCCTACGAAAGCGGGAATGGGGGGAGGGGAGGGTGTGTTATTTCTGTTGGTCCCTTGTTGTGGCCTTTGTTCAAAAGTTTCAGGTCCTGATATTCCCAGAAATCTCGTATGCCATCTCGCTCATGCTCACGCATTTTCGGTACACTATCACACCATCCTACTTGGACGCTACGAGAGCTTCCAAGAATGAGGTTGAAGTGGAAGGGCTGAAAAGGGCGAATCTACGCGACGGAGCATCCTTCGTAAGTGCGGGCTAAAACAGACTAGAGTACTACTACTCAAATTTTTCCTACGCTGTACAGGTTCGGGTTTTGGCATGGCTTGATTCCAAGCTTCATGATGGCCATGAGATCACCGAATGGGAGGCGTCAAGTAGGTTGACGGAGTACAGGAAGCAGAATAAACACTTCGTATGGCTCGCCTACACCCCGATTTCCGCTTCGGGTCCCAATACTGCCCTTCCGGGCTATACACCTTCTAGAGCCGCGGCACTAACGATTGGGCGTGCTACTCCATATCTCAAGTAAGACCATACCAACTCAGCTCATAACAACGCTGACGTCCCGGCTTGTTTAGCGATTCTGGAGGGAGATATCAAGATGGCGATTGCGATACTAGTCGCACGCTTATCTTTGGCCGACCAACAGCAGAGATGTGCGAAGCGTACACACGTGTATTGCAATGCCATGTTAGTTTTCCGTGCCCCGTCAAGCTACGAGAAGTGCTAATTTGGACACCCCAGATTGCTATAGATAGTGCAGTATATCCTGAGGGTACATCAAGCCGCCAACTAGACGTGCTTCCCCACCAAACCGTACATAAAGGCGATTATAAGTATATGGTGAGCAGCACTCTACGGTCAAACGTTTAAGCTCTCCATCTGAACGTTGGTCTAGTATGGTGGATCCGACCCATTCTTAACCACACACAATGCCCCTCAGGGTATTTCAAGAGATGCTCCCTTAATGCCAGGCTACGTCATCGCGAACAAAGCTGGTTTCTGTAAGTAAAGATGCTTACATTGAGTTATACCTTCATTAACAAGACGGTCATGACAGACCTCGAGGGCAACTGGGGAATTAGTATTAAATCCACCCTTCTGGTAGCGCGAACTATGGTAAGCCGATAGTATCACGAATCAAATTCTTCGAGAGGAACCTAATACATATCACTTTCTACATCGGAAAGGCTGGTCTCGGCTTTGAGCGGCTAACTTGTGTGCCAATACAGACACGCATGGTCAAGGAGAGCCTGTTGACGAAGCAAGAAAAAGCATGGCTCAAGGTGACAACAGACCCGTTGTTTCTAAGGTAACCACTGAACTATGATCAGGACCATAACCAACAGTGCTGGGACAAACTGAAGCCCTTTCTCCAGGACGACAAGCGCGCTTTGAAATGGCTCAAACGTCAGTTATAGCTAGAGACTTCACGAGGTTCCCGTAGCGTCCACAAAGACCGGCACCGGGACCTATATAAGGACCGGTTTATGTTTATTCTCACCTACATTTTAGGTGTAATTCGGATTACCGCTTTACTTATGTCGGAGGCCCAACTTGAACGTCTGGTTGGGGTCGGGCCGGTGGGCGTGGCGGTCGCACTCTCTTCAGTTTCCCCCATCAACGTGAAGGGGTTGCAGCCCGTTTGAGCGTGGCCAAAGAACTGCTTAAGCGCCGAAGATCTAATCCATTCCTCAAGGAGGATAAATGGGCTTGATGCATGGAATGCACGTGTCCTAATAAGCTGTATTAAGGCCCAGGGTCGAGGCGGCTAAGCGCTCAGAACCTTCAATGCAGACCCTATCATCCCCCGGCACCAGCAATGTCGGGAGCGGTGGAAGCTTAGAGCCCGGCCGTCAGAACGCAAGGGATGCGTTAAATTACCTAGATGCCGTCAAGGTGCAGTTTCAAGAGAGGCCAGCGGTGTACAATGAGTTTCTGGATATCATGAAGGACTTCCACACCTCCTCGTACGTGACTTCTCTCTCAAAAATCGACCCTCTGAACCTGAAGTAATACATAGCCTCGACACCATCGGATGCATGCAACGCGTCTCGCGCCTTTTTCATGGCCATCCACTGCTCATTGAAGGCTTCAACACGTTTTTACCTGCTGATTACGGGATCCATATATCTCAAGACCCCCACGACTCCAACACTATCACACTCGTCGCACCTTCCGGAACGACCACTCTAGATACGACGCCCGCCTAGGCAGACATTCCCGGATCCCATGCGGCGAAACCAACTTACCCCGGACCTGTCGGAAGGAATAAAGTTAGGAAGGCTCTCGATCAAGATTACGAGGGGAACGGGGAGAAGGGTGTGCTTGGGAAGAGGAACCGGGCATCATCCAGAGTTTTTATATCTGTAGCGGTTCTTTATATAACGTGCTTCTTTTGAAACACACAACTACGATGAATACAAACACTCACTCTATACCAAGTGCCCGGTACCAAGCCGGATACATGCTCAATACAGCATTGGGAGCCTGAGTATATCCCAGTAAAACGGGTCCCTGTTGTCGTGCTCATCAGGTACAAAGAGCAGAGGCTGCCCGTAATGTATACTGGAAGAAATTTGCCTCGTTATTGCTCCATTGTGGAGCCACGAGCGGGAAGACACCTCCTGTGCGGCCAATGCGGCGCAGCTAATCTGATCATTCGGTGCATTGCAGGGCCAGCAGCTCAGTGAATCAGCCTTTCTCCGAGCCTCATCAGGGTTTCTTTGTGTATTAAGATGCAGAGGCCCTAGCAAGGTCTCTTCCTTCAAGTTGGAAGCTCACTGCTGCGAACGACTCATAGGTTTGGGGTGAGGAATCACACGAACAGGACCGAATGCGTCGAAAGCGTAAATTTCTGCGCAAAACATGAAAAACTCTGCAGATTATTGCTTGACGCCCAAAAACATCAAACCCCTCTTCGCCAGCTCCACCTCCGTCTCCAGCTCCCTCGCATCCTGCGCCGTCCATCTAACCTCCTTCCCATCCTTCCCACTAGTGGCGGCGATCTGCTCCGGACTCATACCGCTCCTGACCAAACTCTCAAACGCGTTCTTCCTCTGGTTGAGCGCCGACATGGCTCGAGGGTCAGAGTGGCCCGTGAAGATGATGAACGCAGTCTTGGGAGGAAGTGAAGCGTGGATTGCTTTGAGGTGCGAATTCAAATTCGTCATCGTCGTCGCAAACTCTTCCGGATCCGGCGCAGCAGCAGCAGCAGCACTCCCAGCTGTTTGTGGCGGGGGAGCGTCCGATCCCTGCCTAGGCGTCGTCCACCCCGACACATCTGCCAACCTCATCAACCTCCCAAAGACGAAATGGTGACTCTGCACCGTATCAGCCACACCCTTCACAACCTCCTCATCACTCGTACACGCCACCGCGCTGGTGGCTTTACTCCCATGCATCGCAGAAGGGTTCCCGAAATCAACAACCGCACTTCGTATGCTCCCTTTATCACCAGCTGCGCCAGCAGCTCTCCTCGTAGCCCTCCCCATCCGCTCGAACAAGCTCTCCACGTCGTTCTTAAACTCCCCCCATCCAGGCGGGTTCTCCATCTTCTTCTGGAGAAGCTCCACACATGCCCGTGCGTCCTCCTCGGGGTCATGTCCGCCCTCGCCACGCATCTGGATTTCCCGGTTACACCACTTCTTGGTGAGCCATGCAAGCCCGGGTTTTAAGGGCCGCCCGCGTGGGTGGTGGAAGAGCAGAGCAGTGTCGATGCAGTAGGGGTGACAGATTTTGAGAGCGCGTAGGTCGGATTCCAGGGAATGACCTAGGAGGATTGGAGTTGGAGGGGTTGGGGTTGGGGTTGGGGTTTGTTGGTCGGGAGCGGAGGAGGTAGATGAGGTGCGGAAAGGGTTCGCTGGAGGAGGGGAGGGCGAGAGGAGCGACATTATATGTTTTTGGACTTCGGCATGGGTGGTTGTTACGGATGCGAGAGCTTCTGGGGTGATTCCAGACCATCGTGTAAGGTAGTCCACGATTGGTTTAGCAGGTCTAACGAGCTGGTCGTAAACGACGTTTCCAGAGTAGAAGTCGATCACTGAGACTCTAGCTAGTTCTTTTCCGTCTTCTGTGAGGCACTAAAATGGCTGTCAGTCATATTTTGTGCTGGACCTCTGATGGACCTACCATTTCACAATCAATGGCGTACACCTTCTGCCGTATCCCTCCCTCCTTCCCTTCGTTCTCGGTATTCGGCTCTGGGGTCTCCACCCAACCCTCAGACTTCTGGAAGACGTCCGCCATATACGAAGGTACAGGATAATCGTTTTCAACCATTTGTTCGACAGTCAACATGTACTGCTTCGGGTCTTTCGAATTGGTCGTCGATTCTGCTATTTCCGAGATCACATCAGTTCCTGTCTGACACCCTCGTGAAAGTAGAGTAGAATGAAACTCACAAGCTAACCTTTTGGCGATCCTTCTCTTCTTCTCCTCGCCACTAATTGGCGTCTGGAAAAACGCACTGAGCACGCTATGCATCCTAGTAGCGTCTCCAGGTGCACGTGTAGGGCAAGCATGACTGAAAGTGGCTGCGATAAAAGGTACATTGGGCTGTGGCCCAGCTTCAGCTGTGCGTGGGAGCAGAGGAATGGAGATGGGGATGTTGGGGTTAACAGTTGGTGAAGTCGGGAGTGGGGGTAGGGAGAGAACGGGGGGCGTTAAACCTGGGACAAGGATTGCAACGACGCGCTCTATAAGATTGGCGTTCTAATACAGGCATGATGGTGATCAGTTTTAGTTGCTTGAGTAGGAGATAATGAATAAGGAGACCTACATCTATACGGAGCCAGTTCGGAGGAGGAGCATCTGCAATGATGTGCAGGATAAGATCCCGAATGTCCTGTTGAATTGAATCGTTAAGCAGTTGGACTGGCATAACTAGAAAGGCCATACCTCGATGCCAATAGCATGATTCCTCTTGACAATCTCCGCATTATTATACATGAACCGAGGTTGAGCAGCCTATCCGTGGGGTAGGTTGTAAGCCAGCAATAGCAGCGTAGAAGAAGAGAACACACACAGCTTCAATCTTCTTCGCCTTTTTCTGTTTTCTCTTCTGGGCTTTCGTTATAGCCGCCGTCGTACTTGGACCGGAGATGAATGTTTCTTGGGCCGTCGGCACTCTTTGTACACCTATCTCCAAGGTCTGCTTTTTCTTCTTCTCGACAACAGTCCAACCTCCATCATCGTTCGAAGCAGAATCGCTAGGCATGCTCGTACTGTTGCTAGTAATTTTCGCCTTCTTCACCTGAAGAGTATCTTCGGAAGGTGGTGAGAGATGCTGCCTCTTCATAGTCAATCTCTGCAGCTCTTCACTGTTTCAATCTTGTCGGTGAAGTTATAAGGATGGGCGAGCTTGTGCTTCAGTTCATGGTTGTAGGAGCCAAGGTCTGTATTCGTGGCTGTGCAAAAATAACATTGAGGATAAGCTTGAGGCGTTAGCGCCTTCAGCGCTTAGTTCCAGTCGACAAAGCCCTGGAAGAAAGCAAACTAATGCCCAGGAAACGAAGGAAAAAACCCATATCATTTTGGAACGGAACGAGCAGCCACATGGCGAATTACAAAACATAAATAAAATCTTCATTCTTCAAATCCGTCAAATCGAAAAACGCCTGATCATTCTCCGCAACGCCCTCGCGACCTTTCTCGGCCCTACTATGCTTCTCCAGCGATATATCCACCAGGTCAGCTTTCTTGCCAAGGCTGATACGAGTTTTTTTGTGTTGGTGGTTTCGGAATGTCAAATAAGCAGCGGTAACCCTGCAAAGCATATTCAGGTCAATAAGAAGTCAAGACTTCGAACTTGAGAGGAAGCGCACAGGGTAAGAACGGAGAGGGCAATCCAGCATATCAAACTAGAGATTAGGCCATTGCGGTAGTACGGCTTGTCTTCGGTTTTGTATAGCAGAGGACCAACAATCTATTGAATGAAATGTCGGGATCCGTCTGAAACGGCCGGAAAGAGACGAAACTTACGTTCCCCGCACATTGAGCAACAAAAACAAGACCAGTAGTACAAAGCTTCTTGGTATGGCCGGCCGTATTTTGGGAGCTCCAGGTGTAGAGCATAGGTTCTACTCGATCATCAGGGGTAGGTTCAACTCCGTCGAATGGAATGACTTACGCAAAGCTGTGAAGAAGGACAACTAACAGAGGGAAGGATGATAAGTAACGATCTTGCTTCGCAGCTAGGGGAACAAGAACGTACCACATAATAACACCCTAGCAACGTATTTCTCTCCTCCGTGCCTCTTCCTACATTCAACAACGCAGCAGCTCCAGCAATGGGCGGAAGGCTCAGTGCAAACACCACAGGCCACTTGAGCTTGATTTTCGTCGAGACAAAGGCGGAGGTAATGGTGATGATGACTTGGAACGCCGCGAATGGGATGTTGAAGAGGATGGAGTGGAATTGGTTGAAACCAAAGCCTTCTGTAAACCGACGTGAGTCAGGGTGAGAATGGGGGTGGATTCGGGGAAGGCAGAATACTAACGAATGATGAGAGGTCCAAAGGTACCGATCCCACCGCTTGGGACACTAGAATGAAACGACAGAGGGTTCAGTCAGAGGTGAGGCTCGGGAAATGAGGAGTAACGCACGCGCAGACGAAGAGAAGGAGGCACCAGAGATACGTCTTTGGGTCGATCAAGAGTTCCCAGACCTGCTCCCATTTCCAGACCTTTGATTCTGTCCCCTGGATGATTTCGTTATTCAGGCCAGTCAAAGAGAGCACGACGACCAAAGGTACTGAACCTTACCTGGTTATTTGCACGAAGTCTTTCCAGAGCAACAACCTTCTCCTCTTTCTTCAGAAACTTGGCTTTCGTCGGAGAATCCGGAAGAATAAGCCTTTGGTGGATAAATGAAATCATTCTTCCAATTAATCGGGTGAGAATGGAGGATACTTACAAGACGGCAGGGGAGCAGACGATGGTCAGCAGCCCGATGAAGAGGAAGATAACCTGTCAAGCGGGTAGCGTGAGCAGTGAATGGGGCGAAGCCTTCAAAAGCTGCGAGTACTTGCCTGGTAAGGATGGAGAGATCCTTTGATGTGACCTAAGCCCCAGGCGAGAAGGGATCCGACCTGGACGATGTTAAGTATTGCAGGAATAGTAACCAGACGCAGAAGTACGCACCATTCCGGTAACCCCATTCATAGCGTACCATAACGATAAACGCATGGTTTGTTCCCGACGGCGCCACCACTGTACGGCGAGAGTCAGACCTGAGGGAGAACTCAACATTACTAATAGTCGTGCTCACCATCTGAGTAATAGTGATGAACGCAGGAGCTAGGGGAAGCACCAAGCGAACATGAGAGATCGATAGAGTCGCCTGGAATGACTAGAACTCACCGACAGTAGCCTCAAATATTCCTAGGAAGAACCTCGAAGCGATTAGACCGCTGAAGTTCTTCGCTGCGGACATGGAGGAGACCACAATGCCCCAGATCAGAACATGGACAAATACTGTGAAGTGGGTCAAATAAGGAATAGCTTCGGTATGGTCGAAATGTGTACTGACAATACTTCGCAACGGGAAGCTTGACAAGCAAGTACGACGAGATGGGTTGCCAAACGAGCTGAGCGACATAAACAATGCTGCTCAACCAGCTGTACTGGGAGCCAACCAGACCTAATCGGACGAGCCTCAGTTTACAATACACCATTTTACTGAGCACTGGACGAACCTGTCTCTTCGATAATCCCAAACACGGAAGTATACGAGAGCGATGATCTAGCGGCGGGAGATGTAAGCTCAATGTCTAGTTATCTTGTTAAAATCACGTACTTATCCAGCTGCTGCAAGAAATACACCATAAGCATGACAGGCATGACCCATCTGTCAATCTTCCTCAACACCATCCTATCGTCCTCTTCACTAATCTCTCTTGCACCCGCAACGCCTGACTCTTCGTCGACTTCGTTAAGCACTTCAAGCGCAGCATCACCTCTTTCCTTCATCTCGAGCCCAGGACGCTTCGTTGTACCCTTCAGCGCGGTATCGGAGAAGGTGCTTTCCGCATCCTTCATGACGGAAGATGAGATAGAGGCGCGTTGCGGGTGGGTTGAACCAGGGGGAAGTTGCGACTGAGCTGGTCCCGATACCATTTTACCGGTTGACAGTTCTTCTCTGGAGTATCCTCGTATTATACCGACTTCGAAACGCCCATCCCATTCAAAGCGGGCGCCGCATTCCGAAGCACTGTTAACCCTGTTTCCCCAGATGTTCTATCATGACGAAGGGCGCGTGACATTCCTCCGTATCAGCAGGTCAGTTCACATGCCTGTAAATCATCATTAGGAGAAGATTAGCGCCAGGGATAAATGGTACATGCCAGTGTAAAGGAGGGTGCAGGAAGGAAGACTCCTATTGGTCAAGGGAAGAAATTACCCGATGCTCGCCCTTGGAGAAGTGTCGGAATTTGCAAGGTCCGACGGTCCGCCGCCAAAACAGTGACCCTCCCCTAAGTACCACCTCCCTAAGTATACCATAATGAGCGAAAGAAGGAAGCGCAGATATCAGTCCACTGACCATTTAATTATCCTCTACGCCCTCATACCAACCCAACAGTTCAAGCCATGGCAGAACCCCAAGCTCCCGCCTTCAAAAGCGAGAGAATCGCAATCGTAGGCACCGGGTCCAGAGCAGCGATGTTCATTCGTGGAATCGTCGCCCGTTCCTCTCAACCCTCTTCCTCTCCGAGAGTCGTCGCATTCTGCGAACCCAACTCCGTCCGCGCGGCATACTACAACTCCCTCATCACCTCCCTCGCCTCTGAGGGCCCCCAGCCCTCTTCGCAAACCCCTCAAGTCCCAGTGTACACTCCCGATTCCTTCAAGGAGATGTTGGAAAAGGAAGAGGTAGACACCGTAGTGGTGTGTTGCGTTGACAGCGAGCACGACAGGTATATCGTCAAGGCATTGGAGTTTGGAGGTGCGAGGGCGAAGACAGGAGGGAAGAAAGTGAGGGTCATAACTGAGAAGCCGATGACGACGGATGTGGATAAGTGTAGGCGAATCCTGGAGGCGTGTAGGGAAACGGGTTTGGGAGTTGAGGTGACCTTCAACTATAGGTATAACCCCGTTCACGAGCTCGTGAGGCGGACCATCGCAAATGGTGAAATTGGAGAAGGTATGCCGGAGTCCGATCCATTCCCTCTGGGTGCACAGACTGATGTCGAATCTTTTCAGTCATCTCAGTCCACTTCGAATGGCTCCTCGACACCGTCCACGGTGCAGACTACTTCCGAAGGTGGCACAGGCAGAAATCCTCCTCGGGAGGTCTGATGGTCCACAAATCCGGACACCACTTCGATCTCGTCAATTGGTGGATCGCCGCTCACCCAGTTACTGTTGCGGGTTTAGGGAAGTTGGGATTCTATGGAAGAGAGAATGGGGAGAGGAACGGGTGGGGAAAGGGAAGAAAGTGGGAGAGGGCGAGGGGTGTAGACGGGGCAAAGGAAGACCGATGGAATGTCGATTTGGACGGGAAGGATGGAGATGGAGATACGTTGAAGAAGCTGTACGGCGATGCAGAAGAGGAGGACGGGTATTACAGGGACCAGAACGTGCGTTTTCATTTTTCGGTACGAGGATCGACGCTCATTTACTACCAGGTCTTCGGTTCTGGAATCGAAATCGAAGATGACATGAGCGTGCTAGTCAAGTACAATACTGGTGCAACACTGACCTACCACCTGGTTCGGCCTAATCTCCATCTTAGCTTGCGTTATGCCTAATCGTCTTTTAGACAGCGTACTCCCCATGGGAAGGCTACCGTGTCATGTTCAACGGTTCTCTTGGCCGGCTCGAACTCGAGGTAGTCGAATCCACCCATCGGGATCCACCCTCCACCTCTAAATCGGATTCGATGGACGGCCTTATCCACGGCAACCAAGCCCTCCCCAACGCAGGCGGCGCGTCCGTGACCCTTCAGAAACTATGGGAGAAACCAGTCAAGCTGCCCATAATCGTCGAACACGCTGCACATGGAGGCGGGGACGTGAGAATGTTGAACGCGTTGTTTGGGCCCATTGACACCAGCAAGCATCCTGAGAATGTGCAAACTGGAGACGCGGAGAAGCAGAGTGCGAACGAGAGAGATGGTGCGATGGCGTTGGCGGTCGGGCTCATGGCAAATGAGAGTTTCAAAACCGGCAGATTCGTTCACTTGGATAACTTAGGTTTGCCCTTGTAATTGTTGTGTTCGTCGCCTATAAAGCTCGAAGAATTTAAATCGTTGCCTAAAGTCTACAACATCTTTTAAAAAGTCTTGTTCTGTTGTATTGCCGCGGGCATCTAGACTTGAATACGTCCAGATATGAAGTGTGTAACCCATGCTTGTGCGTGATATAAGTGCTGGCTGATTTGTGTTATCGTGGTGGTGGTGGTAAAGATTTAAGAATGGTGGCAGTGGCATTGCCCACGAAGTTGCGCCTCACCTCCAGCGAGGCGTTTTGGCCAAGGCAAACAGATCTATATCATTCACGGCTCGGTTCTGTCCTCAGGCCGCCCGTAATGGGAACCAGCAGCTTCGTTCCGCGTAAGCAGGTTGAATGCTACGAGAGGAAAGCCAGCGGACTTGGCAAACGTGATGTATGTAGTTCAAATGCGATTCTTCAATTCATCGTCATAAATTACTAATAATCGATATAATCTGTTATGCGATAAAGTGGGGATGAATAAGTAAAATAGCAGAAGACAA
This sequence comes from Clitopilus passeckerianus, assembly GCA_944990035.1. Lineage (NCBI taxonomy): Eukaryota > Fungi > Basidiomycota > Agaricomycetes > Agaricales > Entolomataceae > Clitopilus > Clitopilus passeckerianus. The sequence continues at coordinate 392,861 of CALYLX010000139.1, forward strand.
TGCTAATGAAACATGAAGCATGATTGAACATGAAAACTAATGCAACAGACGAAGATGGCGGAAAGAAACAGCATCCATACGAACTAAAATTACATCTCATCCTCCGGGTCCCACCGCGAAATCTTCCCTAACGGGGCATAATAATATTGCTTGTACTTCATCGTGGCGGCACGTTTCCCAGCTCGAGGCATCATCGACTTCACAAGTGTTGCTCGATCTTGATCGGGGTCCAGATCAGGCACGTAGAACCATTGAGCCTCCAACGAACGATCGGAATCATCCTAGAAGCCGTGTATCAGCATCGCGTCTCTGGCCTTCATCATAGTCGGGGCACCAACCTTGAAACTACTCTCAATCTTCCCGAATATCCCAGTTCCTCTCGTCGCCTCGCCATTCTGCAGCACCCTATCAATGACCTCCATCCATTCCTCCTTGCTCTTCTGCTCCTTCAGAGAAGGCCGCGCCTGCATGACCGCATTGTAAAGCTTTGAAGCGGGGATAGAGGATGCTCTCGAGGTCGCGAGACCTTCAATGATCATTCCACATATCTCCGCATCCAGGGCCTCGTCTGGTGCTGGTAGAGGTGGGAGCTTGACTTTCTTAGGCGAAGGTGGCGGAGCTGGTCGTTTAGCCTTCTTCGAGCGGGAAGACGACGCTTGTGATTTCGACTTCGACGAGCCATTACTTGACTCTGCAGCGGCCGCAGTGGATTTCGGCTCTTTGGCTTTCTTCGCCTTCGGTTTGGGTAGCTCTTCCTCGCCCTCAGATTCGGGTGCCTCGCGCTGAACCTTCTTTCCCGCCTTCTTCCCCTTCCCCGTTGCTTCATCCGAACTAGCCTTCGCTTTTGCCTTCTTCTTCACCGGTCCGTCCTCATGCTCCTCGTCCTGCTTCCTTTTCTCCTTGCCCTTCCCTTTAGGATTAGCTTTCTGAGGTGGGCTATCAGCGGGCGGAGATGACCGATCAAGTTTTGAGGAGGAGGCAGAAGATGCAGCTGTCGTATGGTGGTTCGTGATTGGACGCATGGGGTCGGCCGACCTGGATGCCGCTCCATTTTTGGAAGTGGTGCCAACGGCAACAACATGAGGCAGGTCCATATGACCGGTATCGAGTTGCATATCAGTGGGTTCATCATCGACGGGAGTGGAGCTTCGAGTGAGAGGTGACATAGGGACATCATCGTCAAAGATGCTATGTTCGAAAGACGACTGGCTAGGAGAATCCTGAGTAGCTGCGGCGAGTGTCGGAGAAAGGGTGGGAGAAGATTTGGATGGCGCAGAGACCGTTGGAGCTGCGTCTGATAGGATCTTCCGCGTAAGATTTGATTCCGCATTGAGGTCCGGCTAAAATGAAAAATCAGTCAAAATACTTCAATCATAGTGCCTCAATAACTGACGATTTGGATAACGGCCTCCCTGCTGGGTACGGGCGCATTTTGAGCGGAAATGCTTTGAATGCCATCTTCCTGGGGTTCGTCGTCTTCCGGGTGACTGTAATCGATCGGTGCCATAACGGGAGAAGATGGAGGAAGAGATAGCGGAGATGATGACCGCATGACGGGAGAGCTGGGTAGAGAATACAGAGACATAGGAGGAGAGGAGGGTGGCAGAGGTGAAGGGGGCCCTTGTGATTCCTCCCGATCCACGCTCTCAGCATCACTCATCAGTGAAGGGAGGCTATCGCACCCATCGGAATGGGGTAGAACAGTTGAAACTGATTGCAAGAGCGGAGAGCTTGGTTGCTGCTCGGGTGCAGAACTGGCTGGTACGTGTGCAATAGGCTGGTTGACAGGGGTGACCGTGCGAGTAGTCGAGGGAGCGGGCTCGGAAGCTGGTCTCGACGGTAAAGGTGCGGTTTTTGGGATTTGTTGAGTAGGAGCAGAGTGACGGGTTCTCGTCATGCGAAGATCCGGTTTGAATGGAATGGGTTCAAACTGCCAGCGGCCTCGTTCCTCGGACATCTGGAAACCTGTTGCACGCATATCTGTATCCACAAAACTGAACCCTTCGTCCTCATCCTGAACTTGACTAGTTTCGTCGTCAGAGAATATCGACTCATCAGTCGACTCGGGGGCCGATGCGGACGAGTATGTTCGGGTCATTTGGAGATCGTGATTGAATGTAGACGGAGGTGTTTTGACACGGGGAAGAGTGTCAAATGGCAAATCTTCTGCCATAATCGATTTGAGACTGGGGAGGGCGACATTGGTATTTGGGAGTTTATTAAACGTATGTGCGGAGAACCGGTCTAGCCTGGACATAGGTTCATCATAACTGGACCCGTAATGCCTTGACGGGTAATCATAGTCAATTTCTGGGCTCGAACGTATGTGGGCCTGGCTGAAGCTGCTTCGAGTCGAGAAAGGCGTCATTGGAGGAGACGAGGACGGGGGAGGCGACGATGAATAGCCTGAAAAAGCTCTCTGGTGGCCAGAAATGGTCAACAGCGGTGGTAAGGAGACCATAGTGTGGTCCAGCCTTCGTCTGTGTGATAGTGGCGGTATGGAAAAGGGTGCTCGAGGACTGGACATGGCGGTCGGGGGTGATAAGACAGATGATCACGTGCGGAAAATACACGGACTTTGCGTCAACGTGGGTTTAGGCGGAGACGAAATAAATTGAAGTCCGCAGTCATCAGACACGCGTCATACGCGTCTGAAGTCATGTGAGCAATTTTGGCGGACCGTCTTCCGATGCCGTTGCTGCAAGGAGAAAACAGCGGGAAAGGAAGCAACGGAGCAGTGGCAACTCCCAGAATGACGAAGCGAAGATCTGCGTAGAAAAACATGAGAATCAGGAATGATCATGAACGGAGTCAGGAGGCGTACGACGTGGGGTGGCCAGTAGATGATTGTTAGAAGCAACTGAGGACGATTGGAACAGATCAAAGCTTTCTTCGAAAATTCGAAGTCGACCAGTAGTGTACTGGCAGTAAATGTGCTTCACAGCAGGCCGTGAAGCCAGAGCCTTCGCTTGACGTGACAAACAGGAGTTTTGATTGGAGGCGGCTATATCCAAGCGAGCCAGCACCCAAGAAGTCCAACGGGTTCAAAGGACAGCGGCTTGACTTCCACGACTGCCGCACAGAGGTAAGAGGGTGAAGTTAGGTGGGATGCCACAAAATGGAGACGTAGGCCAACATGCGGTGGAGACAACAACGCTGATGCAGCGTGTCCAGTGTTAACTGCTGCAAGATAGCCACGTCAGATGGGTTCATAGAGGTATGAGCCAGCTACCTACCAAATAAACTGGTCAAACCCACGAAATTTTCGGCCGTCGTAAGAGTTTTGATTCATCGTTGACTGTGCACGGAGTTCATTAGGGCGCTTTAGTCAAGATTCATGAAGACAAGTCTGTATCGATGCGTCGTTTCAACTGCCTGTGGTACCCCGTTATTGAGAGCATGTCTTGGAGCAATCCGTGCGTCGTTATCGTGGCTGTAGATGACAAGGAGAGGTGGTGTTGGTTCAGTTCAGAAAGCTTGACCAAATCGGGAACACAATTCGAGATGACTCTTTCCCACGAGGCTATCACTGAAACTATAAATAGGAGTGTCAATACTTTCGCCTCCGGGCGGCGGCAGGTCCTTGGGATTACTGGGGCTCGGAAATGGCTACGAACCTTGCTGGCAGTCGGAGAGAAAGATTTAAAGATGTGTTACTGCCTGACTGTGGCCGTTGCTCATGGCACCGATGCGGTCGCAGTACCACCTCGTCACCTGGTCCTCCAAAAGCTCCGAATTGCTAAAAGAGGGTCAACCACTCAGAATCACAGCGGTGTATTCTCGATCTAGCCAAACGACGAAGCTTGCAATATATCCTACACATGCCACCCCAAGAATTAAATTTCTGAAAGTTCATCAATATCAGACTATCATTTCCCTTCCGAAGTCTTCTTCGTTCCGTCGACCAAGTCTGCCTCTGTGTGTGAGTCCTTTCCATGCAGCACTTTCTCATGCCAACGCAACCACTTCTCCGCTCTCACCCCCTGTACCTCCTCGTCCACCAGGCCAGCAGACACACAAAGCCTTGAATTCCCTTTGCTCGTCCACCAAAACACTGTCGCACCACATGTGTCGCAGAACTCCCGATACGTTCCCGGACTAGACTCGTAATGCTTCAACCCCTTCATTCTCTTCTCTCCCGCTTCCACCACCACGGGCTCGCCGCTCGTCGAGTCGATGATGTTTGCGTGAGGTGCAATAATCCAGCTCTGAACAATGTTCCCGCTCGCTAGTCGACAGTCGGAACAAAGGCAGTGTGCAGCAATGTATTTGATAGGATCGCCTTCGTTCTTGCCGGGTATAAGCCAGTACTGCTTTGGGTCCCGTTTCTCCTTTGCCCGAGTAAGGTGGAACTGGATAGCTTTGCAGCGACAGAAGAATGGTAAAGCCTCCACATCTTCCTTATTCGTAATCTTCTCTGACTTCCATCCGACAGGTACTTCCTCGCTTCCAATCCAACCGCTGAACCTCTTAATCTCCTTCCCACCTTCTGCCCTGAAATGATCGGCCAGCCCACCATCGAGCGTATCCGTGACGAAGATGTGTTCCGTAACCTCCGCGATGCCCTCCACCTTGTCCAGCGTGCCGGACATGACGAAGAACTGAGGACCAGTCTCCAGGCGAAGGTAGATAAACATGTGAGCTGAACAACCGCCACAGAAGTATCGCGTTCCGATATCGGTGGTATTGTATTGGACGAGTGTCTCCAGATTCGCAGGACTATCGATTCCCTCTATCGTAGTCACAGAGAGCGGAGATCCAGATAGAGGGACGCAGTGTACGTTCATCTGCCCCGTAACATGTCTGCATGGGTTGCAGTGGCACGTATCGATGTGAAGTGGGATCTTGGCTGTTTCGAGGGCGATCCTGAAGGTGTTCAGGCCGCAATGGCATTTCGATTTGAGGTATGTTGTCATAACTCGGATTCGGTGCGTGTTGGTGGAGGTCTTTCTGGAGTACTTGACTTTATAGCCCAGGCTTTTCAGGGGTTCTTATCAAGTGGCTACGGATTAAGGGACCGAAGATCGAATTCTTTGGAGCCATCCGGCATGACAGGACCAAGGAGAGGGATGACTCTGGTGGCCTCGAGCTTGCATAAGAACCTAATTCGGTGCCAACCCAGTCTTTTTACCGTTTGCAACTAGAATCTACTAACATTGTTGAGTCCTACTACGATCCCACAAAATCCAAATTCTAGGCAGTCCATCCACCTTTCTGCTCAACTGGCTATGACGAAAGTTCCAAACTAACCGAGATCACATTGGTATGTCCGCCGGGGATCCTGAAGAGTCGCTCCATCGCTCGATGGGGTTGGGAGTAGTACGAAGGCAGTGCACTCTGAATTCGGTCAACTGCCACTCGTGAATCGCACTGCCTCGACCTCTCACCTGATGATACCAAGTACAATACCTGATAGCGCAACACAATGTTTAAAGCCGCGTACGATGCGAAATTTCGCGCTTCTCCTACCCTTCAACTTACCGGTAAAGCATGGGCACGCCCTCTGGACTTGGCGCTCACCTTGTCCGTACATGGACAGCCTCATCAAGTGCCACGTCGTCTTCCAGGGCTTCATCGTTTACTGGATCGTCGACATTTACCCATTCCACGGGAAGCACGATCCCTGGAATAGGCGCTATATCCGGAAAAGTTATTCTCGCAATCGGAAAGGCTACCCTTCGTGGTGCAGAGCATGTCTACATACAGAGCCGGCTGGCTTTCATCTCGTCAAAGTTTCCGCATACAAACAACCAAAGAATCAATGGTGTTCGAGGCATATATGATGATCTGCTGGAGTTCACCCGGTCAGTTCATCGAATGAATTGGGCCACCGTGCCAGTGCTCATATGTTCAACCTTCGAAAAGCCCCGGGATGTATAGCGACCGCGTGCGAGCCCATGCCCTGGGACTCATTCTAGCTCAGATCGCCATTCGTCAGACGACATACCTTGTCTCTCGGCTAAGGTATTGGGCACCTATTGAACTGGAGCTATTCACCGGAACCCTATGTGCTGCATTTGATCCGTTGAAGTCAGTCCTATATTTCTCTGTCTCGTGAATTCGGGTTCGACCTATTGCTATTGCCAGACTTAACTCAGATTCTCTGGATCCAGTAGTTCAGACCTATCTGGATTCGCTCCTTCTCTGGGAGAACCATACACTTGTGCCCCTCATCAACTTCTTATGCGAGGTTTCAGATACAGGTGAAAAAGCGGGCCATGCTCTAATCTCAGGGGGTGTGCTTGATCTTCTTCTGATCCTATACGTCCGGGACTTCAGAGGCCTGCTCCCAGGTCATCGCCACGGATGTCCCTCTGATTTGCGGATTTCGTGCGACGGATTGCTCAAAGCTCTCTCATCAACAGTGAGGGGCCACAAGCATGTTCTCCTTCACCCTATCTCAGCCCTGTGGCCCAAAACACCTGAGCTAGATCTTATGGCTCAACGTTCGGATAGGGACGAATCGAGAGCTGAGTTCTGGAGGATTTGCGACCCACAAACAATTTCGATTCGGATAGAAACTACGTTTATGAGGATGGAGGATCATACTGCAACACCAGATGCCGCGTGGATGTACGATGTTTTCATCGACTTGTTCGAATTGTCAGGGTGAGCCTCTAAGGTTTTCCTCAGCTTGAGTATAATCGAATCTTCTTTACGTCTTTAGCAGCGAGACGTTGGATATTGCCCTCTGTCTAGCGGCGCTGCGCTCTCTACATCGCCTTTTCTCTCGTCAATATCCCGCTGCACATCCCGCGCTTGAACGATATTTGTCCTCTTGCCAAAAGGATCACGTTGTCAGCGTCTTACGAACGATTGTGGGACGTCTTACTCTTCTAGTGTAGGTACTTCTTGTAAACTAAGCCTGATGTGACCCCTACTTACGATGCGCGTACAGGTCTACGACACCTGAAATATCCGACCTCTTCTTCAAGACGACGGATACTGCCCGTATGCGAATGGGTGCTGGACTTCATCTGATACACACTTTCTTGAATATTTCGAGGGTCAATCTCGAACACCGCCAACTATTCATCGATGCCGGAATAGTCCCCCTTGTTCTTGCACATGCGGAAGCCAACGCCTTCGATCTTGATCAGTCTTGCAGCGACGACAAAGATCTGGAGTCTCTGAAAGCGAAGGATATGCAGTCACCTTTGGCATTGCAACTTATCCAAAGGGAGGCCACCCAGCAAGTCGAATCTAAGGCTGTCACCATGGATCTGGACAGCTATGTAGTCGACGCATACCCATTATCAATATTCGGATATAGTCGACTGTATCGGAGAGCTGTGATCAGTCATGCCTACCACGTATTCCATGGACACACAAATCCGATACACCTGTCCTGGGAAATAGATTGGACTACGCACCCCGTGGAGTGGCTAGAAGGGAGCGACTATTCCTCATTTTGGATAAACTAATAATAAGCTAATAGCACGCGAGGACACCACTACAGTACGACAATACGAATAGGCGTAGATAGTGGAATATCAATAGATTCGAGCTTTTCCTCAGGCTGAAATTGCTACCTCATTATCATTGACTTTCATGATTCGGAAACAATTGGCTACTTCCCCTCTGCAGTTTTCTTCGCCTCGTCCACCAGATCAGCCTCCGTGTACGACACTACTGCATTGTTTCCGTTTCCGTGCAACACTTTATCGTGCCAATCCAATCAATTTTCGGTTCTAGCTCCCTGCACCCCAACACTGCTGGGCTGGCGGACGAGGAGGTCCCAAGTAAACGAGATCACATTGGTGTGTCATATGGTTGGGAATAGTTGGAAGGCAGTGCACTCTGAATTTGTCAACTCTCATGAATCATGAATCGCACTGCCTGCAACATAATGTTTAAAGCCGCGTACAATGAGGGTTTCTGCTTTTTCTCGCCCTTCGACCCCACTACACACTATGGCATCGCGATACGAACTTGGTGCTCAACTTACCCGTACTTGGACGGCCTTGTCTAGTGCCACAACTTCGTCAAGGGCTTTATCATTAACTGCCTCATCGACATTTTCCCACTCTACAGGAAGCACAGGGCGCTCTCTCTGGCAAATTCATTCTTGCAATTGGAAAGGCTACACTCCGCGGTGCAGACCGTGTATTCGTACAGAGGCGGCTGGACTTCATCTCATCGAAGTTCCCACATACAAACAATGAGAAGATCCCCGACATGTCTGAAATATACGGCGACTTGTTAGAATTCTCAAGAGGTTTATCTCTGCGTCAAACTATAACATTACTAAAAATGATTTGGCTCCCATCTAAAGGGCCGATTTAAATAGCGAGAATGTGCGAGCTCGTAGCTTGCAACTTATTCTAATCCACATCGCGATTCGACAAACGGAATACCTTGTGCTTCGTCTGAAACAGTGGGTAGTGGTCGAACTGGAATTATTCGTGAGGAGTCTCTGCGTGGCATTTGATCCGTCAAAGTTAGCCTTCTGGTGCTTTCTTCCTACGTTTGTGTCTCCCAACTCATTCACAACTTCAGAGTAATTGTGAGCCCTCATGATCTTATGCACGTCTACACCGAGTCGCTCCTCGTATGGGAGAACCATACCCTCGCGCCACTGATTCATTTCCTTTGCGATGTGGCTCAAACCGGTAAAAAGGCGTGTCGCGCCATCATTTCAGGCGGGACGCTGGATCTCCTAGTGAAAATATGCGCCAGGGATTTTCGAGACCCACGTACCGATCGAGGTCAAGGATCCCCATATGATTTGCGTGTAGGATGCAATGACTTGCTCAAGAATCTCACATCGACTGCCAGATGTCTTGCACTTATCCGCGGACACCCCATTCTGTTCATGTGGCCGACGCAGCCCGGGCTGGAACTTATGAATTTGACTTACGACAGAGAGAGGAACAGAAGGGAGTTCTGGAAGAACTGTGACTCGCAAACGATCGCCAGCCGTATCGAAGCCACATTCTTGAGGATGGGGAATCAGTCTCCTATTCCAGACTCAGAGTGGATATATGATGTCTGCGTTGATCTATTTGAACTGGCTGGGTAAGGTCCTTTGTCAAAGAAGCTAGATCTAAACGATAACGTGCGGTTTTAGGTCCAGTGCACTGGGTGTCATCAACTCCGTAGCGGCTCTACGTTCCTTGCATCGCCTCTTCTCATATCATTATCAGGCTGCACGGCTTGTCCTGGAGCGATATTTACTTTATGATGACAGGAACCATACAGCTGGAGTGCTACAGCAGATACTTTTGAAACTCATTCTCCTATCGTGAGCAATTCTCCTCAAATTTTCTTCCTTCCACAGGGCTCAAACGATACAACACAGCTATCCACATTCCGAGCAGTCAAAACCATTCCTTAAGAACGCATACCGGAGTTGGGTTGGTTATTGGTGGCTACGCCTGAAAGTTCACACTTCCGTAGATTTCTCGAAATTTGACCATCGTTATCGAGACATCTTCGTTGATGCCGGGATCATTTCTCTTATCCTTGAAGATGCAGCCCCCGACGCTTTTGGCACTCAGGCTGGGCTGGCTAACATCATAGCCAAGGTCCCGAAAAATGAGCCGTCCTGCTTCGGATCCGATGATAGGTTCCCCGGGCACATCATTGAGGGTACACCATTGGAGCTTTCCCTGCTCGGATACAGTCGGTCCTACCAGGTTTCGGCGATTGGACGGGAACCTCACCTCTCCGAGCTCGAGGACGACTTAGAGGTCATACCTCGGCTCGACCGTCTAACCACACGCCCGACTAATCGATGGCGAACTAGGGACCCAATCAAAACCAAAGAACATTATAAGCTGATGCGACTCTATGTTGACCTAATTTATCACAAGTAGGCTAGTCGAATGTACAGTTCAATTGCAGAGCGACTCAATTATTGATCGATCAAGACCTATTTGCCGTCTGCTGTTTTCTTTGTCCCATCCACGAGATCATCCTCCGTGTACGACAATAGCGCGTCCTTTCCATGCAGCACTTTATCGTGCCAATGCAACCACTTCTCAGCTCTCACTCCCTGCACCTCCTCATCCACCAGCCCCGCCGACACGCAAAGCCTTTCCTCCTGTTTATTCGTCCACCAAAACACCGTTGCTCCACACGTACCACAGAAATCCCTGTATGTCTCCGGACTCGACTCATACTGCTTCAACCCCTTCATCCTCTTCTCCCCCGCCTCCACCACCACCGGCTCTCCGCTCGCCGAGTCGATGATGTTCTCCTGAGGGGCAACAATCCAGCTCTGTACCATATTCCCACTCGCAAGTCGACAGTCGGAGCAAAGGCAATGAGCAGCGATGAACTTGATAGGATTGCCCTCCTCCTTCCCGGGTACAAGCCAATACTGCCTCGGGTCCGTCTTCTCCTTCGCCCTCGTAAGACGGAACTTGACAGCCTCACACCGACAGAAGAATGGCAAACTCTCCACATCCTCCTTCTCCTTAATCTTCTCCGACCTCCACCCAAGCGGAATCTCCGCACTCCCAATCCAATCATTAAACCTCTTGATCTCCTTCCCGTTATTCGTCCTAAAGTGATCCGCCATCCCACCATCCAGCGTATCCGCAACGAAGATATGTTCCGAAACCTCCGCCACGCCCCCCAGTTTCTCCAACGCACCGGACATAGCCAGCCATTCGGGTCCATTTGGCATCTCGGTGATGTAGATGAACAGGTGTGCAGAACATGTGCCGCAGAAGTATCGAGTTCCGATGTTGGAGGTTTGGTATTGGACTAGGGTGTCGAGATTCGCGGGAGTATCCACGCCCTCCGTGGTATTGGCGGGTAGAGGTGGGCCAATCATAGGAACGCAGTGGACCTTGAGTTGGCCGGTAACATGCCTGCACGGGTTACAGTGGCACATGTCGGTGTGGAATGGGATCTTGGCGGAATCGACGGGGACTCTGAAAGCGTTCAGGCCGCAGTGGCATTTCGAGGTTAAGTAGGTCGTCATGGTTGGAACTCTGTGAGCAGAAACGATTGTGGTGAGGGCGCTTGAGAGGCATTTAAATGGGCCTTATCACTGTGTAGCTGGATCAATGGACCGAATGTTCGATGCTTTGGAGTGAGTTATTTGAATTCTACTTCCCAGGTGACCTCGATATTCCACACCGAACTCGGCGCCCACTTGCTTCAACTCCAAACATTCAGATTTGGGTATGTTCGCCGCCACGATAAGCATCCTACGTCTTCTGATTTCATGACTTTCGTTTGAATGCATTTGGGGCGAGGTTATGTGCGCTCAGCTGACTGCGGGGAAGGGTACCCGGGAAACTATATTGACCCAAATATCCCCACGCTGAGTGGAGGCCGCAGCACAGAATATTCCGAGCCTGACCAACAGGCATCTATCAAGCATTTGATGACCATCTATACCGTTGAAGACCTTTTCCATTTGCCAGTGAATCGGAGTGGTTCAGACCTTGGCACCTCGTACAATCTTCCTAATGGTAAGCTCGGTGACATGAACATGAACGTGTTCGCTTGCCCTCCGAAATGACGCTTCGAAGATATTCAAAGTTCGCCACCGACAAGGACAAAGACCTCGGATCGAGCGGTATGCCAAGGTCCTCCTGGATTGCTCCCCTGTTTCGTCATGAGTCCACGTTCGTCTAGTTCGGCAGCTCTGACTTCAGAGAAAAACAAACTGGGCCATGGCGGGTGAGACTAATATGCGTCCGGCATACTGCCACTAATACATTGATCCAGTCTCTCGAGTTTTACATCCGCTGTTGGAAAGGCATGTCGGGGCCGGGCACGCAAGGAACAAAAACAATATTGAATGACAGCATGCCATATGAAGCCGTGACCGAAAATTGTTGGCATCATGATGTAACATCATCCGGCATCTCGGATGGAGATTTGCAGATCGGTTTCCAAGAAAAGGGTCGTTGCTGAACTCTCTCATCAGAAAGAAACCGAATGATGATCCAATAGGCGTCCAAGGCTGTCGTGACGGCGATAGGACATGCAAATTTGCGAAAGTGGAGCTTTGGCTTTCGTCATGAAGCTGCAGTCGAACCTACACGTGTCAGCCACGAAAATCGCTGTGCAAGTTGAAGCTGTTCATAACGGTGATTCAGAGGTGTTTAGAAATGTAATGTTTGACTGAGAACCAGCGTAAAAGACGTCTGGAATGGAATCTAAAAATGAGCGAGGTCCGCAGCTTGGTGACAGGGAAAAACAACGGTCTAAATGGCGAAATTCAAACTCCGCTGACCTGTCTTACACCAACACTTTCGCATTGCTAGGGGGCCTGCAACCGCTGCTGCTTAGACTCTGGCGTCGTCAATCCGCTCGTTAACCACCGCCAACCTTCAAGACCCATGCTTTACTTGACTTCAGATGACTTTCCTATATGTAAGTAGCAAGCAAAGCCAGCAGTTGTGTATCGTTGGGCTGACGATGATTTTCAGTCGTGCCTTTTGGTGTAATTGGGTACGGTTACCAGCCCAGAAACTAATCGCCTCATCCTCACATTTCTTCCAGATTTTACCGCTACCTATGGTATCTAATACGTGTGGTGGCCTTCCTCGTTTACCGCCCTGTGCCACTACCCGAAAACCCGACATATGTCGCCTCAGAGGATGTTACCATTATTGTGCCCACTATCGACGCCGGTGAAGAATTCAAGGAGGCTGCCCACAGTTGGCTCGTCGGCAAGCCAAAAGAAATCCTCATCATCACTGAAGAGAAGATGAGAGGCCCTCTTCAGGATCTCGCCAACCAGGTCAACCCAGACGTCATTCGCGTCCTCACCGTCCCCTTCGCCAACAAGCGGCTGCAAATGAGCCACGGTATCAAGAACACAACAACAGATATCATTGTCTTCGCAGACGATGACGCCATCTGGCCCTCGACCATGTTGCCATACATGCTTGCCCCCTTTGAAGACCAGAAGGTCGGCGGTGTCGGCACCAGCCAACGTGTCCAATCAGTTGGCAACCGCATGACCGTCTGGGAGGTTCTTGCTGCATTCCGTCTGACTATCCGAAATATCGAGATTTCCTCGTCGACACACATCGACGGTGGTATCCCGTGTTTGTCTGGACGAACGGCAGCTTACCGAACGGTCATCCTCAAGGACCCTGAATTCTTGCACGGGTTCACTCACGACTACTGGTTGGGCAAGTACCAACTCAACTCCGGTGACGACAAGTTCTTGACGAGGTGGATGGTGAGCCATGGATGGAACACCTATGTTCAAGTCTGCAAGGAGGCCGAACTTCTCAGTACCATGAAGCCCAACTGGCGGTTCTTGAAGCAAGTATTGCGATGGACACGAAATACCTGGCGTTCGGATTTAAGGAGTCTGTTCATGGAACGTCACGTCTGGACAAGTCACCCTTACGTGGCCTACACTATGGTAGGCTGAATGTCAACCTCTGGTATAGTCACATGCGCTAACAATATTTCCTAGGTTGACAAACTCTTCAACCCTCTTACACTACTTGTCGGCCCATGCTTGGTGTCCTATCTAATCTACAAGAGCACCATCCCCGTGGATGAGGGTGGTTACCATCTCCGCTGGTGGTACGTTATATCCGACCATTTTTCATTTTCTCACCGTTTCTCATTAATCTCGCAGGAACATCCTGGCCTCCTACGTCGTCTGGCTATCTGCTACCCGAACAGCGAAGCTCCTACCTCATCTCTGGTACCGCCCCCAAGACATCATCTACGTCCCTGCGTTCATCCTCTTCGGTTACTACTTCGCTGTCATGAAGCTCTACGCCCTCTTCACCCTCCACGAGACTGGATGGGGCACACGTGCTGGTGTCGGTGACGCTGCCGCCGCCACTGCTGCTGCCGAAGCCGAAGCCAAAGAGCAGGAAAAGACGAACAACTACCCCTATAACCACCCTCAACCTGGTCGTCAAGGATCACTAGACATGCCACCCACGCCCGGATACCAGACTCCGCTGTCACCATTTAGGGATACACCCCCTTCGCCGTTCGGTGGTGGTGCCAGGAGGAGAGGGGGAGACGACGAATTGGTGGAGATGCAGGATGGGATCGGGTATGCTCGGTAGAGGCGCCAAAGCCTCTTCTTGCCTAGGCGGCGAACGCCGAAGGATCCATCCCACAGCATCTAGTCTTGGAAGGTAATTTAAGTCAAAATATTGAAGCATGGTAACGGCATTGTTACTGGACGGACATTGTAGACGTCACACACCTCTTTTGCATCTTTCATGATCACACATACAATACGTACGCAACTCATCGCAGCAACTCATGGTCTTTCTTCCCCCTTTACTACCTGTTTTTCTCCCTCCTTTCGAGATGAACTCGGCTTTTTTTGTTATTACCCTTTGGCCCGGCGTATATATACCCTACACTACCCACCATCCTCTCGCTTTCCAGAGACTTGCATGTTTTACGTTTCGTTCGACCTGCTTTTCGTTGGATCACACTTCGTTGCTCCAGCCACTCCATCTGCTACTGGCTCGGCGACATGCTTTCCCCCTACCTACCTCCCATCCACCCGTGGCTCCGTCAGCGTTCCCCTCTCTTACATTACATTCATTTTACAACCCCCCAGCTGACTATATGCATATCTGGGCTATGCGTGTAGGCTTGCGCCTCCCCTACTTTTTTGTTAAAGACTTTCTTGTTTATATTTGTTTGCTTTTTTGGGTGCCGGATGGTGCTCTGCCTGTCGTTTCTCGAGCTTGCTTTGCTTTATAGTGGATACGCTACATATTGCTACTGGACAATAAAACAATGGCGTGCGCGCAGATAGAATGAAGTTTAGTGGGTGTGAGCGTGTGAGGTTGTGTTGGTGCTTGGTTGGTCCGGGGTCCGCAGACGTCTTCATTCCGAACAATTATGTCGCTGCAGGACTCGCTGCGGTGGATGTATCGGAGAGCAGGCCACCTTTGGCTCTCGTTTAATTCTACATTCCGTGCTGCCCACTCGTACAGCTGTTTGTTCTGGCGTCCACAAAACCCCTCGTTGATAAGCCAAGCTGATGGACAATCTTCTACCATTTCCACAGTCCTAGCCATGTCCAGCCCGCAGCCAACTCCCGTCACTGAGGCGTCCACCGACCATCACGAGCGACCTACGCTTCCATTAGAACTACTTCTTGAAATCATCGAATACCACTCCGAATCAAAAGAGACTCTTCGTAAACTCAGCCTAGTCTGCCACAAGGCAATGCGCAAGTGCCGTGAACGTCTTTTCTCCAGGATCTATTTCGACTTTTCAGAAGAGAAAACAATGGGTTCCTTCGAAAAATGGCTTCGTCTTTTGGAGACGAGTTCGACTAGCTTCTCCACTACTCACACAATTGCGTTGTCCTACCCTGGAGCAGTGAGTCTATATGACACTCGCAGATATAAAGCCAAGAAATCTGAGCCTCAATTTGAACGAGAACGAAAGGACCTTATCGGGGACAAGTTGTCGGGAGTAAGGACAATCATGCTCTCTAGGGTGCTATGGTGGCATGTACCCGCATACACCCGTGATTTCCTTTCCAGCTTGAAAGCAACCAACCTCTTTTTAGACAACTTCGTCTTCGATGGTTGGATCAATGGGCCCCACGCTATCAACTTCTACTCCTGGATTCCTCCTACCATCGAAACAGTAGACTCAAACCTCCCATTGAATGACTTAAAGAATGACCACTTCGGACTGGATCCGCCCAAGACAAAGGAAATAACTCGAAAAAAATGTCTGCTAGTCCATACATGTGGCACCACGGTGGTGTTTTTCGTGGCCTTACAAGCTTTGTGGAATTCGATCAAGTCTGGCAGATACAAGATCTTGATTGATTGCATGAACCTCAATCTATATCGAGACTTTCCTGGTCAGATACCATATAACCACGCCGAGGAATTTGTTTCCTTTGCTTCGGAAATGTTGAGGACGTTAGGTTGTTCCCTCCAGACCTTGAACATCAACCTATGTTCCGAAGTCCGACTAGAGAATTCCAGCAATGACCCCCTTCATGACGAAGAAGGTACATCCCTAGCACCTGGCTTGAAACCCTTCTTATACTGTTTTGGCTTACAAGTCCCTGCAGAACCAGGACCGCCTTTCCGTTACCGTAATATCAGACTCTCTGCTTGCTCTGATTTGCTTTCACTCCGGATGAGGACTATCCCAGTTGTCGGCTATGAATTCTCAAATATGGCACTTCAACTTCTTTTCACTCTACCAACGGATAGCAGCTTGAAAGATCTGACTTTTGAATTTGTCCTGGGTGCCGACCTAAATGAACAAGCAACCGAGGCGAAGATGTTTCCATGGGGCGAGTTCAGGCCCGATACTCTGAAGCGCCGCTTCAGAAAGCTTAACTGGGTACGCTGGGTACTAGATCCGGTAGCCTTCGAGTATTGGTCAGAAACCAGCTTGATCGACTCTCTCCATCGTATAGGGATCCAAACTGTCCAATACACGTATTCTGAAGACGCATCCCTGTGTAGCTTCGGAAAAGGTAGGTAAACAACACTTCTGTATTTCCGACTTCCGACATTGAGCCCTTGCCTCGCTATAGTTATACTGGACTACAGGTTAGCTTCTGAGGGAACGTCGACAAACGGTTGGGGTTTGCATGTGAGTTGGAGTGGGAAACCTCATAAGAATCCGAGCCTTTGTCGTTGCAGAGATGTCAGGTATACACCCAGCGTAGCCGATGCGGATTAAAGCCTTGTAGTTTACGTTCTTTCGGTAGGCAATGCTGGAGAGGAATTCGTCCATATACTTTTCCGTACCCAAACCATTGCTCTGGCCTGACCTGACGAAAAGCAAGCCCGTTACCGACTACTGTTCAGACGCAGAGCCAGACAGATCTTAGGCCATTCTATCATGATCTCAAGCTGCTACTGGCTGGGCAACGTGCTCTCCCCGCCTACCTACCTCTCCCCCACCCGTGGCTCCATCAGCGTTCCCCTCTCTTACTTCTGTCCTCTCCGGTCATCTAGAGCAGCGTACGAAAGCAGTACACCTGAAGGATTTCCAAGTCTTCGCGAATTTAGCCGGATGTCACAGTGCAAAGGTATGCCGTGAGAAGATCATTCCTCCTCAGTTTCCACCAAGGCTGCTGGTCAAATCACTTTCAATGTCATGATCATGCGTCCGCCAAAGCTTCGTTCCGGTAACCTCAATGTCATCTTCCACCATCCTCTCATCTTTCTAAATCTCTAGCAACGATGATCATGAGAATACAACCCTCCTACTTCGACACGCTTCCAGACTTGCAACCACAATGGCCACCTATCTCAACGCCTCTCTCAAGTACACTGCTCCTTCCCCACAATCAGCATTAAGTCCGGATTCATCAGTCTCGGGGGTGTGATTTAGTATGAAGGAGAGCTGAAGAAGGTTGATGAGAGCATGCAAATTAGAACCCCGTGTATATAAACCGCAATCTGTCAATGCAGTAAAAGACCAATTCCCTCATTTCGAGTTCGAGAAGTCCTCAGGAGCGAGTTCTGCATGATAAGCCAGCGCCTTCGATGTAGCTATACTTTCATCCTTCCTTCCATCACTCGAATTCGCGCTCACCTGCGGACAATTTAGCCCTTTATTTGCATAAACTAATACAACCTTGTTGTGTGCTGTGCAGACAGGCGCTCGAACGATGGTAACACAGCCCATCTTCAATATCCTTTTCTCTCCCACCCACTGGTCCCAAAACTCCTACCCTCTCGAGCCTTTAGCTTTGAACACGCTCGCTGGCTGTTTATGTCGATTTTGGAGCGTTTCCGCACTAGAAATCGGCTTCCGAAATATCTCGTTCCAACTGGTGCATTGGCACTCGTCGTTGGCGGCTATTTATTATGGGAGTACGGAAGGCAATCTCCTTTGGCTGACAGCACCTCTACACAAGAAGAACCATCCGCAACGCCATCTGGAGGGCCTGCACAAGAGGATGAGTTCCCTACATACAACCGAGAAGGCAAAGGCTTAGGGGAGGGCGAGGATGTTGTGAGAGTGGAGGAAGATCCACTGCTGCCTCCGGGGTATGAATGGAACGAATACAGAGCCATGTCTACTCGTGTCAAGGCGATCGTTGAGGCTGCGCTTCTTGGAGACATTCTATCACGCCTTGGCGCTACTCTCAGTGAGGGAGAAGCCTCAAGATTGCTATCTGATGATCCGGAGCTTCGTCGTGTGCTTCTGGCGTGCTGGGAGAGAGGCTCCTTCGAGACGTTGCGATGCCATGGTAAGCAGCTCAATCTAACCACCAAGTTCTGTTGCTGACCGGAAAGGTAATCAGACACGATTGTAAAGCTTGTCAACAGTACATTGGTTTGCCAGAACGAGAACCCCACTCCCAGAGTCGACACAGAACGTGAGGGCTCACGGCCGGCGCGCAATGATCAAGAGGATATTGGTGATTATTTGTTGAACCTCTTCTACGATCTACGATTTAACATATGGCAGCCTCGATCACTCGAAAGTCGCTACAAATTTGGCCCAGGGATGAAGCCTGTGGAAAGGAAGAGGAAGAAGAAAAGTTCAATGGTAGCGCCGCTATCCAGCGAGGAAACTCGGGAGACGATACGACAACTCTGCAACCCACTCAAATGGAAAATGCAACACCTCAAGCAGGAGCGTCTGTCGGTCAGGCTTTCGCGAACATTCGAGGACAGGGATATCAAGGAGCCATTTCTGACAGGCCAAAAAATCACGAGGGTGTCGAGATTTACGGCGGGAACTTCAAAAGTGTTGCAGGGGATAACTGGGAGATCATCTGTGAGTAAACTCGGAATCTACAATTTTCGGTCATGCCCACTCACGTCAACGTATCTGCCAGATGCAAGTAAGTAGACACAGTCAACCTTCCCATATTTCCTCTGACGACTTGGTAATCAGGTGATCACCACCGAAAAGTCGCGAAATGGTATTCTGCAACCGACTACCGTCTGACGCACCATGACATATCCGCGAAACGAGCGGAGAATACGGGGATATGGCTACTTACTTCGGAGCGGTTCACCAAGTGGCGGATGGACCCCAACTGTCGTGTCTTATGGTGTCCAGGCATACGTAAGAACTTCAGCTTGACGGTGATGACCTGTTCTGACGAGACGTCTTCCTGATTAGCTGGCGTCGGCAAGACTACTATAGCGTAAGTTCCTACCCAAAATTGTTTATCTCCAGCTCGACTCATCTCTGCCTTATTTTCAGCTCACTCGTGATCGACTATTTACGCCAGCAACGTTCGGAAACTGTAGCCGTAGGATTTGCCTACTTCAATTACAAGCTTCAAGGACAGCAGAATGCAACGACGGTTCTTGAATGCCTGGCGAGGCAGTTGTACGAAAGCTACCAAGGCAATGGCGCATCGTCAAATCTAGAAGTATTTCACGAGGCAAGCCGTTCGGATCACCCCCGGCCTCCAACCAATGGACTCCTTGCTGCTCTGTCCAAGACATGTCAACAATTCCGGCAATACTACATTGTGCTTGATGCGCTTGACGAGTACCTGGAGAACTTTAACATTGAGGACATCTGCAAGCTACTCACGACACTCGTTTCCTTGGGGAACACGACCAAGTTGCTTGTCACGTCGCGATTTCTTGAAGGATTGGAAAGGTTATTCCGAGAATTCGGGGCAAGCAGGGAGGAGATCATTGCAGACGATGAAGATATGACAACATATGTGAAAAGCCGGATTGGGACCGCGGGGTTTCGCTTTGACATATCGGATGCATTGTCAAACGAAATCGTGGAGAAGGTGAAGGGTGCTGCGGGAGGGAGGTGAGATTCTTATTCTATAAGATAATTGTGCGGATTCGCTGAACACCAACCATGGATAGATTCCTTATGGCCGAACTTCACATGAACACTCTCGCGGAACAACTCAACCGTGGCAGTCTCAAGGAATCTTTGGTGAAGCTTCCTAAGGGAATAGATGCCACATATGAAAGAGTCCTTCAACGCTTCAAGACGTATCCCGAATCACACAGGGAACTTGCTATGACGACTCTGACATTCGTTACTCGTTCGAAGCGGCGGCTGTCCGTCCGAGAGCTTCAGCATGCATTAGCCACCAAGCCTGGGCTTGAGAACATTGAGGACTATGTTACGTCCATGCCAACAATCACATCTCTATGCGCTGGATTGGTCATTGTTCGGGACGAGACTGTGATCTTTGTTCGTAAGTACTTTGTTATGTTTTGAGCGTCCTACACACCAATCTTCTGCTCTCCCAGACTTCACAGCCCAAGACTTCTTCGACAACAATTACATCCAATGCCAGTATTTTCCGGGTGCCGAAGAGGCAATTTTTAGGACTTGCCTTGTCTACCTATCCCTCCCACCGTGCATCAGGTTCTATCAACGACCTAGATTGGACCGCCGACAAAACAGGCCCAATGCTGTCATTCCTTTTTATGACTATGCGTCCCAGCATTTGGGACTCCATGCGCAAACAGAGGAAGCTTCAAGGGACCTCGACTTATTCCTGACAAGCGGCACCGTAGCTGTTCATCAGTGTTGCGTTCACATTCTGGCTTCACTAAATCGTGACAACTCCGACCACCCTTTAACGACCACAGGATCCCCCGTTTTCCTGGCAATACACTACAGTCGGATTTCTACGTTGAAACAGATGCTCAGCAGCCTCAAGGAGGTTCCCCTTGCCACCAAGCGGACAACACCTCTCATATTTGCTGCTCGTATGGGTAGGACCACTTGCCTTGAAGCAATGTTAGGCTGGCACACCGCCCACCCTCGTGTCCCAGCTTCAAGTAGCCTGGGTCCCGGAGCACAACTCGAAGGACCAGCCCCAATTGGTCGAATCAACAGCAGGGACGCAGAAGGATGGACCGCCCTGATGCATGCATGTGGGCAAGGTGATGAAGCAGCGGTG
The DNA here is from genome assembly GCA_944990035.1 of Clitopilus passeckerianus. Taxonomy (NCBI): domain Eukaryota; kingdom Fungi; phylum Basidiomycota; class Agaricomycetes; order Agaricales; family Entolomataceae; genus Clitopilus; species Clitopilus passeckerianus. The sequence goes on from CALYLX010000139.1 coordinate 413,667, forward strand.
GCACTTTTGCTCAGTGACGACGGCATCAATGTCAACTTGGCGGATAACAACGGAAGAACACCGTTGAGCCTTGCAGCTGCTAATGGTCATGAGGCAGTGGTAGCACTCTTGCTCAACCAGCAAGTCATCGACGTCAATTCAGCTGAATCAGACGAATCAACGCCATTAATCTGGGCAGCTTTGCGTGGCCATGAAGCAGTGGTGGCAGCCTTACTCAACCACAAGCGCATAAACGTCAATTTGGCAGAGTCGGATGGGTGGTCGCCGTTGATCTGGGCAGCCCATGAAGGCAACGAAGCGGTGGTGACACATTTACTCAACCACAAGCACATCAACATCAACTTGGCGGATGGCACAGGGAGGACCCCATTGAGTCATGCAGCCGAACTTGGCTATGAAGCAGTGGTGGCACTCTTGCTCAATTGCAGCAGCATTGACGTCAATTCGGCGGAATCAGACGACGGATGGACTCCATTGACTTGGGCAGCCCGGGGAGGCCATAAAGGTGTTGTGGCACTCTTGCTCAACCACGAAGGGATCAACGGCGATTTAATGGACAGCAACGGGTGGACACCACTGATGCATGCAGTCGAATATGCCAATGAAGCAATCATGGCACTGTTGCTCAACCACAGAGGTAGAAACACCAACGTTGTGATGGGTGACAGGGGACGGACAATTTTATGGTATGCAGTCAAATCTGGCCATGAAACGATAGTCGCAACCTTGCTTAACCAAGAGGGAATAAATGTAAACCCGGTGGAAGCTGGCGAATGGACCCCGCTGACCTGGGCGGCCCAGGGTGGCGATGAAGCAATGGTGGCACTCTTGCTCAACCACAAGGCCATTGATGTCAATTTCAGGGACGGGAATGGAAGAACACCATTGAGTCACGCAGCTGGGTTAGGCCATGTGGCAGTAGTGGGACTTCTGCTCAAACACGACAGGATCGACGTCAATTTGGCGGATTCATGCGGATGGACACCATTGGTCTGGGCAGCTCAGACTGGCCATGAAACAGTCCCCAAACTCCTGGTCAACCACAAGGACATTGATCTGGATTTGGTGGACAAAAATGGAAGGACTTTGCTATGTCGTGCAATTGGAGCATGCTGGGACAATACAGTGGCAGCCTTGCTCAACTGTGAGGCCATTGATGTCAACTACGCGGATAACGATGGGTGGACACCGCTGTTTTTCGCTGCTTGTCAAGGTCGGGAAGCAGTCGCTAAACAGCTAGTGTGTCATCCCAGTATTCAACTGAACAGGCGCGACAAGAAAGGCGCGACTGCCCTTATTCGAACCATCGTGAAAAGCTGGAAGGGTGAAAACAAGCGACCTGATGGCCCTAATCTATCAACCATTGTACTGCTTCTCTTGCAGACCGACCTGGACGTCAACCTAGCGGACAACAAAGGACATACCCCACTCTTCTATGCTCGAAGGAACTTGGCCCTGCATCCAGGGTGGTGGAGTGTTTGCTCGTTACTTCGAGTAAGAAGAGCGAGGCTCGACTGGGTGGACTTCATTCATGACTCGATGTTCCCGCAGCTATTCCTGTCACCGAGATTTCCCTCAGACTAACACCTCGCTCTTACTATATTGTTATACCGTTTACTTTGCCTCTCTATACACTGGCCATTTCTGTTATTCGCCCTCGAGATGCACTCACAAGCGGCGTTGCGATCTCTAAATATCCACAGTTCACTGAATGTAATTGACTTTTTTGGATTTCGTTGAGCGTCGAGAATTCTGCCAGGCTCCAGTAGGTCGCATCCACTTGACCCCTTCATCATTGCGACAAACAAGACTGAGGAAGAACTGAATAAGTCTCAGGACCTCGAACTAATTAATCTGGCCTGGGATGCAATTGGCTTCAGGTGCGGTTCTCCTGTTTGGGTGGAACCGACGTCTGTAGTACTTTTAATCGGAAACGCGAGTGATCCTGAACCTGTCCAACGTGCTCAAAGGAATATCTGCTCGATGTCCTTCTTCTGTTCACTCTCGTTCGCGTCACCACTCTTATTAACTCATTTGGTTCTGATAACTACACCGATTTGTTCGTTCCCACCTAGATACGAGACCGTGCTCCCTTGAACACAGATAGATACCCCAAATCTCCCAGGTTTCGGATACATTATTAACAAACCTACCTACTCCGCAGCTCGTAGAGCACAAGTTGTAGTACTAGTCACGGCAATAATGATCACCTTCTCCATCGTAGTAGAGGCATCAAAATTCGCATGACGTAGGGAGCTGAAAAAGTATTTGCCCAAGACCGCTTCGGGGCCGGTGATTTTTGTAAAGAAAACACCGACGAGCGCAGTGCCAGGGGCACTCGTACGAATTTTCGGGTTCGTTAAGGAAGATGGCTAAAGGATACCACCTTAGCATTATTCTTGAGAAGTCCCTGCTCTTCATGATATACGAATACCCTTTGAAATACCCTGAAGTCCTGCCGTGTGCTACTGACTGGGTTCAACAGCATAGTCCATCCCTCTACGAGAGGCTCGAGCCATTGTGTTAGTGACAGTCACCAAGGGGCTACACGACATGAACTTTCAGCATTGTGTGCCTTTTGGCTTTGCGGAATTCGTGGTGTTGTGGGGATAGCAATTAGGATCAATTAGAGACCGGACGTCGGGGACACGGCGTCTGCTTAAGCGCCGTTACCATATTTGGCATATCTTCGTATTGAGAATCGTCGTCTCTGACAAACAGAACCTCAAACTGGCAGGCGAAAGAACACGGTAGGAAATAATTACTAATTAGGAACCGACTACGTAACATACAGTATATTGTTTCTATACTCACTCAGTAAGTAGTTAGGAATGTACTTGAAATACACGAAAATACATCCTATCATCTCAAGTAGTCTACAAGGTGACGGGGAAATTTTGGCCCTCTCATGTTCAGTGCAATACAGTATCTTGGTTATCTTGGCAGCGTCGAGACCCGTCATGGACAATGACAGCGCCCGTGAGTCATGGGCGCCAATTACTAATTTCCTGGGTACCTACCCGCGGAGATTGAAAGACCAAGCGAGTCCGAATTGACCGAAGAGAAGAGAAGACCCGGGAAAGGAACTGCTGGAAAACATTTGTCCGCATTTCGCCAAATAAGGCATTGGAAACTCAGGAACTGGCCAGATAAGGACGAGATAAGAGTCTAAAAGTTTATTCAAGGACAGATCCTCCTGAGGTGAAAGAGCGTCTGGAGGGGTCATCAAAAGTAGGAACCTTTAGGGATATCAAGCCATGCGGACGGCGTCGCTCGCTTGTTGACTAAGATTTCCCCCGCGACCCTACAGATACGTATCTACTCCCTTCCCGAATTACGTTCAATTCAAGCAGCTACTGTACTCGTTATCCTTCAGGTTCCAACCTTTTACTCTCGTCTTCAACCTCAATAGCAAGGCCTGCATCAGGAAAGCATGCCATCACGCGCACGGTGATCAAGGGAAAATCAAAGGTACATGCTCCGCAGGATCGCCGCCAGGTTCACACACAGCTGAATACCTCCATCTTCTCCATTCATTTGCGCTGATGCGGGATCATATCAATCACGATCGTCTACTTACGAACAGGGCCCACTATCTGTGGAGTGTATTCGCACCTCGTTTCCAGTGAATTTTCAGCGAGTAGCCTTCGCGACGTACTAATTTTGGGGGTTGCTTAGTTTTCTGGATACGGCCCCACTTATTGATGGATTGTTCCGGGCGGCCTGAAGACTGGTTGGAGGTTTATCTGCACGCTGCCCACCCCACCTCGGTTTATTCGTGTCTACGAATTGGAGAACGTCAGCATTGACGTATGATACAGCAGAAATGGTGCTTGTCCCGCCGCTGAAGAGTTCTCGATATATAATGGCGGGAGGGCGTGAGAATGTTGGAGCCGCACTAGTATTATTGGAGCCACTAGTTTCCGTTTCGAGCGAAATTGGAAGGTTGCGAATATACTCCATCCTTTCAAATAATTTTTTTGTAATATTCTCTTTTCGGAAAAACATACTCAAAACATATTACCGTCACTCGTTACCTCGACCATTGGCACCGACACAGCTATTACCTTGATGCCAGCTTCCCCCCTGCCATGATTCTATCTATCGCAGGCTTCCACCCGCGTTCCTTAAACTTCAAGCTATTCCTCCTAGGCTGCACATTCACATTCTCTCTGTCCTTTCTCTACCTCTACGGCTACCCCTCCTCCATCACCTCCTACTTCTTCCCCCAGACCCAAACCAAAACCGAAGGCAGCTTCAGATTTGAAGCCGTTCCTGGGACATGCCCACCACGAGCGTACTCGAACGGACGATGGACGGGTCCACATTACAGGACTGACGAACGGACTATGACGAACGAGACGCAGGCGCTCAGTTTTTCTGGGTTCGAAGGGTGCGCCAGTGGGCGTGAGTTCTGGTGGCATCTTGCCTCAGACAACAAGGCTCAGTGGGACAGGTTCCCCGATGCCCAATCCTACCGTTGGGATGTAGGGAAGGACGACGGTTGCGAGGGGTTCGAGTCGTCATTGACCCCCAACGGGGACATGGATAAAGAGAAAATGGTCAAGGATATGGTTGAGCAAGGTGGCTGGCTGATGTTGGGCGACTCGATAACGGAAGGACACTTCTTCTCCCTGTCGTGCTCGTTGTACCCACACGTTATCGCTACACCCACGTACACACCCAACTCTTTCTTCGACCGTGCATGGCCGCAGGATTTATACCTCAACCCCGAGTCTCCATTATGGAAGAACAAGGAGTTGTACCTCCCACCTCACTTCAACATCACTGATACCCCACTCGCCACCTTCCGCCGTGTCGACCTGCTTATGACGCAGGACGAGCTCGTAGAGCTGCATGACGACCTTTACCCTCCTGCTACCACTTACAACAAAAACGACGCAGAGCCATTCAAGCTGTTCTCTGAAGAGCAAGCCTGGTCGTTAAGTCCGAAAGAGTACATGCCTCTATTCTTCCAACGAAACTACAGCACCATCGTCGTCTCCACCGCCGGGCACTGGACCGTCACCCTCTTCGGTGGGTACGGGCCCAAGAGGAACTGGACGATCCCCGAAGGCGCCAAAGGAGGCATCGACGGCGTTATCGATTTCTTCGGGCATGCTATGGACAAGTGGGCCTCCGAGGTCCAGGGCGCTTTGGATGAGAAGGCGAAGGAGGAGAGTAAAGATGGTGGAAAGCCGAAGAAGAGGCAGGCCGTGGTGCGGGCGTATTTGCCTGGCCATGAGGACTGTCATAAAGCGAGGCAGCCGTGGACGAGTATCCAGCCTATGTGGTGGAACTGGTATAATTGGGGAAGGATTTGGGAGTATAATGAGGTTTTTGAGGTCGGTTTGGTTTATCATGTCAATCATAACCGAACTGACTTGTTATCTTTTTCTAAGACTCTACTAACTCGGAAGGCGGAGAAATACCCTGACATTCATTACCTTGCTATCGAGCGCCCGGGTAGATTGCGTCCTGATGCTGTACGTTTTTCCTCGCTTCCCTTTCGCCCTGAACTTGGCACTGATTTTTGGATTCGAATAGCATGCAACTGGTGACTGCCTCCATATCATGGCTGGCGCTGGCGTCATGGAGGGCTGGTCACATTATATCTGGCATTTTGTTTCCAAGGAACTTGGACGAGCGCGGAAGACTAGGATTAATGGCAACCTATAGGTTCTGTAGAAAAGCATATTATTATATGCGCGTATATATAAAGCACTCTGCCCTTCGGCCTGTTATCAGGAGGAGGGCTTTGCTCTGGACTGGAATATCATTATAATACCCGGACATTTAATTCCAAATGGTTGCGAGTTCGAACCCCTCCTATAGCAATTACTTCCAGTCATCCTCTTGAGTGATTGTTCTCTTGCTCTGGACTGTGATATAATACCCGGAAATTGACAACATTCTAAGAGACTGCGAGTTCAATATCAATCCCCTTCTACAACAAAGCGCAAGTAGGCTTACTTCGGAATCGTTCTCGAAACTGCTGTGGCGCTCAAATGTCGCGTTAAGCTCACGTGACCCTACGGCTTTATCTCCTCCCCTCTCGGCTCGTCACTGAAGGTAGCGCTTAGGCAGCACCACTACCACCACAGCTTAGGACCCATACCCTTTGTTCCTATCAACCAACTTTAAGGATACACCCCACAGCGATTCCAAGATGTCCGATTACGATATTGAGAACGACAGCGACTACTACGACGATGAGGAGATGATAGATGGTACCCAAGATGGTCAGACGCCTGATGCTCTCTGCTAATACTGGATATTGATCAAACGCTGTTTTTAATAGACTTTACGGATGAGGATGATATGGATACAGAAGGCCTGGGCGGGAGCTTTCTCGTCGACACGAAGCACAAGCTCAAGAATTACGAGATCCCGTACGAGTCGCTGAGTCAGAGGGAGGTCGAGAAATCCATGCAGGAGGACGTCGATCACATTTGCGGTATACTAGGCGTCGACGTGAGTCTGTTCACCCCTCTACACATCTTTCACAAGTAGGGCTCACAGAGTATCTCGTAGTCGGACATCGCCAATTTGCTGTTACGCTACATGAAATGGAACAAGGAGCGGCTGATTGAGAAATACATGGATAACGGCACCTCGGTCATGGTGGCAGCAGGGGCAGCCATCGAGGAGCCCTCGACCCAAGCAACGCCAATACGGTCCAACAGCTCTTTCAGCCAACCGCAGATCCCCACACGCCGGTCCTCTCGCACCGCTTCTAAACTCCTAGGTCTCGTCGGTGGCGGCGGGACGAAATCCTCATCCTCATCTGCATCCAAATCTCCCACTTCACCCAGTTCAACAACGCGATATACCAGATCCGCATCACCGCCGAAAGATGGTCCTTTTACCTGCCCAATCTGCTGTGACGACACGCCGTCCCTCCGACCTCTCAGTCTTGGCTGCTCACACCAGTTTTGCTCGAACTGCTGGACGGACTACCTCCGCTCGAAAATCATGGACGAGTCGGAGATCTCAATACGGTGTATGGCGGAAGCCTGTGGCTTGGTCGCTCCGGATTCTTTCATCCGTACCATCTTGGCCCCCTCAGATCCGGCAGCCGACGCGGATCTCTCCCCTGAAGAGAAGAAAGACAAAAGCAAGCTCTCGGCACGATTCCAGGAACTGATTCTACGTCATTTTGTGGGGTGCAATAACGCCCTGAAATACTGCCCTTACCCATCTTGCACCAACACCGTCTCGTGCCCCTCCGCTGCGTCAAAAAGCAGTCGCACGACCATCGTTCCTATCGTGTCCTGCGGTGCGCGAGGGATTGGAGGTGCGGATGGGGAGAAGGCGGACCAGGGCGGGACGTCGAGTGGGCTGGGGCTGGCGGGGAAGGAGCACCAGTTCTGCTTTGGGTGCACGATTGAGAGCGATCATAGGCCGGTAGTGTGTGCGGTTGCGAAGTTGTGGTTGAAGAAGTGTGCGGATGATAGTGAGACGGCGAATTGGATTAAGAGTAATACGAAGGAGTGTCCGACGTGTCAGAGTACGATTGAGAAGAATGGGGGTTGCAAGTGAGTTTCTCTACGATGTTATTGGTGCATGGATGTTGATGAGTCGGGTGTAAAGCCATATGACGTGCAAGAAGTGCAAAGGAGAGTTCTGTTGGGTGTGCATGGGTGAGTAGCGATAATTTGTCTTGTTTTCGCCGAATATTCATTTTTTCCGCGCATATAGGCCCATGGTCTGAACATGGTACCGCTTGGTATTCGTGCAATCGATACGACGAGAAAGCTGGTGTCGAGGCTCGCGACTCCCAAAGCCGAAGTCGTGCCTCTCTCGAACGTTATCTCCATGTAAGGCCCCTCCACCTTCCAGCCCATCATCTAACTTACACCTGGCCCTAGTACTACAACCGCTGGGCCAACCACGAGCAATCCGCCAAGCTCTCGATTGACCTATACAGCAAGACCGAGAAAAAGATGGAGGAGATGCAGATCACCTCCTCACTCACCTGGATCGAGGTACAGTTCATGAAGAAGGCGGTTGAGGAGGCCGAGAAGTGTAGGACGACGCTGAAGTGGACGTATGCGATGGCTTATTACCTCGCAAAGGGGAATCAGAAGGATTTGTATGAGGATAATCAGAGGTATGTTTTTCCTTTCGGCCGTCGGGTGGGTATTTTGTATGGGCGCTGATGATGAGCAAAATAGGGATTTGGAAAAAGCGGTGGAAGATCTCTCGGAGCTGCTTGAGTCGCCTATCGAGCCGGAGAATATACCGTCGTTGAGACAGAAAGTTACGGATAAGACTGTAAGTCACCCTCTCGGCCCCACCACGCTATATGCGCTTTTCCTAACGTTGTTTCGCCTTTTAGGTGTACGTGCAGAAACGCAACGAAATCGTCCTGGAGGATACGGCAACTGGATTTATGGAAGGTCGATGGAAATGGAATGCTACTGTTGATGGATTCGATGAGCCGGACAAGGATGCAGTCGCGTATTAGGGGAGCCTGAGGGTTCTGCTGAGGCCAAGTTTCATGTAGTTCACACATATCTCATTTCTGGCTTCTTTTCTTACATGGACCAAACGTCGAGTACTAGTCTATCACCTAATTATCGCTGTCGCTCTACACCTCGAAATCTTTGGGCTCAAAGCTTAATCATCCTACTGGCTCTTAGGGGGTCGGCCTCATCACCCACACAGGTGGCCAACATTCGAAGCCATTTGCATCTCGGGACTAGGTTTATCAGCTCAAGATCCTGTGCTTTCTCAAATTCCGCCTCTGTTTCGTTTGTTGCAATGGTAAAAGCGGGTCATGGGGAGGCCAACTCGAACCCTGCAGAACTCCCTACACTCAGGAAGTCGCTTGCAGATCAGTCTGCCTGGGTTTTAAGGCGCTATGGCCCTCTTAGCATATAGCATAATCGTCGAGGTCCCAATGTGTTGGGGATACCAGGACTTTGAAGCGGGCGTTCTTTTTCCTCTACAACGAACGACTGGGGCGCATCGAGGTTGCTCGATATGGCTGTGCTGTCGCCTGTTACATCCAATGGAATGACTTTCATCCCGGCTGTCGTGTCCGAACTTGGTGTATGGGCTCCGCCTGCGGCGAGCTGTACTTATCCGACGTCGTACACGACATCCGCACTGATTATTCCCGGTCCTAACAAGACCCACAACAACCGCGGCCGACGCCTAAGACACACAAACTGCGGGACATATTTTCGAGGTCAGGCAGTGATGATTCTCAGGGATACATAGACTTAATCTATTAGGAGGCTGGTGGCAAGACTATGATTCAGTGGACGATAGGAAAGTGGTACATGTATACGGAGATGATCAAATTATCCCACTCATGCATGCTGTCCCAAAGGTTGTTCAGTCCATGAGTACGCGGAGAGGGGGGGGGAGAGATAATGTAAGCTTGATCTGGGAAATTCAGAATATCCATTAGTGTTTGCGAGAATACGGTCTCATCCAGATGGGGGCACCAGAGTCGAAGGTGATAGCATCTCGTACTAGGTTTATGAGTTCGAGATCTTGAGATCTCTCGAGTTGCTCCTCGGTCTCGTTTGTCGCAATGATAAAGCAAGTCAAGGGAAGTCCCGCCTCAACGCGGCAGGTTTGCCTGCATTCGTATGGAAGCCGCTTGCGGATGAGCCGGTACGCTTCCGAGGCTTGAGCATCAGGATCTACTGCTTTTTTCGCATAGTCATTGAAAAGATGCCAGTAGGTGAGGAATACGAGAACTTTGAAGCGAGCCTTCTTGTCATGGGGCTTGTAGAGTGGCACGGTAGGTGGAATAACATCTCTGGGGAGTGGATCTAGGTCGGAATATCCCTCAAATCTAACTGGCCTAGAATGTGTCCAATTTTCAGTTTTGAAGCTGAAGAGCCTATCATTGGGTTACTCACATAGCCTTCAGTCCAAGGTAAATCGAAGAGAAGGTCGATATCATCAGATGAGTCAGCGGAACTATGATGTTGCAAAACCCAATTACATCCAGGCCGAAGTCGATCCGTCGTGTTGGCTCTGCCCAATCGGCAGAAACTCTTCTCTCACTTGACCAAATGGCGGCTCTGAGCAGTCGGGCGTTTATGCCCTTGCTTTCGTATGTGTGCTCAATATCCTACACGGAAGGTAGGTGAGCTTGAACGTGTTCCATGAATGATCCGAGCTCAAGGTATAAGATTAATCTTGTCTTGGCTTCAATAACAGGAGCTGACATTCCTCACTAATAGATACCTCTCATGTTCACAAGCTTTCTGCCGAGCTTCCTCGTTCCCATTCTTATCACCACTGTGTCCGGACAGCGGCCGGGAACAAACCTGATCGAAACTCATCCCACACTTTACTGGCAGAAGTGCACGAAAACGGACGGCTGCACTACCCCAGGAAATGCCACCGTCACCCTCGATGCTGACTGGCGTTGGGTACACGGCGCCAATAGCTTCAGCGACTGTTACACTGGGAACAGCTGGAACGCTCAACTCTGCCCTGACCCTGATACGTGCACCAAAAACTGCGCTCTTGAAGGAGCAGATTATGCCGGCACCTATGGCATTACGGCTAGTGGGAACGCCCTTACCCTGAAATTTGTGAATAAAGGATCAGGGGCTGACGTCGGCTCACGTCTCTTCCTCATGCATTCCGATACGCAGTACGAGGTTTTCAAACTCCTGAACCAAGAAATCGCATTCGATGTCGATGTGTCGAATCTCCCTTGTGGGTTGAGTGGTTCCTTACACTTCGCAGAGATGGATGCGGACGGCGGCATGGCGAAAAATACTGGCAACAAAGCTGGGGCAAAGTACGGAACCGGATACTGTGATTCTCAATGCCGTCGAGATATTAAGTTTATCAACGGTGCTGTATGTATTGGTACTTTGCTTCAACGATCCTGCCTGACTGATACTTCGCAGGCGAATATCGAAAACTGGACACCATCTCCGGTTAATCAGTATTCGGGGACGGGGAGATATGGCGCATGCTGCAACGAGATGGACATTTGGGAGGGCAACTCTGCTGCTACAGCCTTCATCGCCCATCCATGCACGTCCGTGGGGCTGTCGAGGTGCGACGGTAACGCATGCGAACCTTACAACAGCGTCTGCGACCCCGACGGGTGCGACTTCAACCCCTATCGCCTCGGAAATAAGACCTTCTATGGCATAGGCCAAGTCATCGACACCTCGAGGAAGTTCACAGTCATCACCCAATTTATCACTAACGACGGTACCGCTACCGGTGACCTCACTGAGATTCGCCGGTTGTATGTCCAAAATGGTGTTGTCATCCAGAACTCAAAAGTGAACATTCCTGGGATCGACCCGTACGATTCTATCAACCAGGAGTTCTGCGATGTGGAGAAGGAGGTTTTCGGAGACTTTCCGCAGTTCCAGAATCGAGGAGGGTTGAAGCAGCTGGGGAAGGCAATGACGAATGGAATGGTATTGGTGTTCTCAATCTACGAAGACCATGCGACAAATATGCTCTGGTTGGATAGTGTTTATCCTCGAGGAGCCGATCCTTCGAAGCCGGGAACCTTGAGAGGTAGTTGTGCTCCTACATCGGGGGTCCCTGCTGAGTTGGAAGTGCTGGTACCTGATTCGTCTGTCACCTTTTCTAACATACGGTTTGGCGACATAGGCGTAGCGTTTGGCTAGCTCTTCCTTCTGCCTTTTTTTTTTTCGTATACGATATCTTATCTTTAACTCTCCTTCAAAGCTTGTCTGTACCCCCACACCCTAGATGCCATATCGGTCAAATAATTGTGCATTTATCCCTGAGTGAATAAAATATAGCCAGCGAGAAGATAGAAATGATATTACAAAGAGTACTACTATTCATACAACATTGAGTGGCAGAGGAGCCACCCAGAGACCGCGGGGATTCAACCTTGGGGAAGGAGGGGTGAGGCGGAGACGGTCAATTTTCCACATCCACCACCCCCATCTTTGGAAGAACACACCCCCAAACCTGAATCGGAACTTGAGCCTTCCCCAGACCTGATCCAGCCAATTCTTCTCCGAAATGGCCCGCATAATCCATAGCCAGTTGGTCGTTGTCAACCACCGCAATAAAGTGCCAATTACGCTGTTCCTCCGAGTTGGGACCCAAGAGGCCCCAAACCTTGCGAAGTCCATTGAGGGGGCTGCGGTGCTTGCTCGCAATCGTCGCCCGGAGAACAAAGATATTCGCAGGATCAGCTAGAACTCCATCGATGCCTTCAAAGTTCTCGTCAGGTGGGAACCAGTAGAAGGCTCTGCGGTCGTTGCGCTCCTGCCTGAGCGCACCCTGTGTCAATGGAAGAAGACGCCTCGATGGTTGCATGGTTGCGGTTTCACCGCTCTGGCGGACGATCTTCAGGGGATGTGAGGAGTGAGTCATACTGAGATGCATTTGTTTTTCGTGTCGCCAACCAGTGACTGATCTTGTTAAAGGGTGCATGCTGAGCATCTCAAATAGGTTCAATGCTGCCTTATCTGAGAGCAGCTTGCAGCTTTCTTCATAAATTGCGAGAAGTTCGGTTGTGGGGACGTAGCGACCGAATTCAGAAGACGGTGTTGAATCGCGAATCGGGAAGCTGAATAGAAGGGGCGAGCAAAGGCTATCCATTTCCTGGATGGTGCTTGACTAAGTTACCGAGTCGTGTTTACCGAGTTCCAGTGCCGCATCTCTGACCTGTAGGGTATGCATCTTGGTGAACGATGAATTTTGCAGAATCTTGATGATTGTGCGGGTACAAGGTCCCCATCTTTCCATGAGTGCGACTGTTGTGGAGGCATCGTACCCCATTTGTTGCCTGTAAAGGAAACAGTAAGCCAAAAAAAAAGGCGAAATATACACAATCCGTCAGACCCACGCTATCGTAGCTATCTCCAACGGCTTCGGTAGATCCACAACAATGAGAGAACACTTCTCTGCATACTTCAACCAAGCCTTCCATCTCTTCGGTCTCAGAGAGGTTGTCTGAACGATACGTGCGCGAGAAGCCCGAAAGCCTTCACAGGGCTTGTCAACATCGGCGTTGCTGTCAGTGAGTGCCCAGCAAGAAGCCGACAACTTAGAGTTTAAATAGTGATGGAACTTGACACCATTCTCGTTAAAGAAGAGGTAGCGGTGACGCTGAAATTGAACTGCGGTCGGAAGTTTCTTCTCAAGACGGTGCAAGAGGAGGTAGATGAGAAACAACGTCTTGCCTAGAGGAGAATTGAGACGTAAGTACCAAAAATATTATAAAATGAACGGTAGGCATACAGACCTATGCCTGGTTGTCCCGTCAGTACGAATGACCCATCTCGTGCTTCCAACGCCTCCCGAAGCGTGATGTATTCATCTCGCACAACAATGACATCTGGAACAAAAGTGGTGATTTGACAGGCTTCTGCGAACGATTGAATGTCAACCAGGCAAATGTATTCCCCCGTGGAAGGAGCTGGGTGCGTGCGGTTGTCGTTATCATCCAATATATCGTCGGCGGGGGTCATGTCAACATCCATCATGTCGCCTGGAATAGGGGCCGCCTTTCGTGTTGGCCAAGGCTTTCCCCAAGCGACGTTATGAACGGCTTGGAGCTCATCTGACGTAGCAGAGAGGTTGGAGTCTTTTGAAGTAGATGGGCCTATTGTTGTTGCGCCTAAATCGAGGTTAACCTTCGGTTCTCATCCGCCCATGGGTGGCATAAGACAAACGCACCATTTCCAAGGACCTGTCTAAGCAGACTGGGATCCGGCATTTGGACGAACAGCGTTTCTGTATCTGAGAGCTCCAGGTGCGCCACAATATCCTTTGTGTCGAGTTTTTCAGTCAGCCCGTCGGAGAGGATCCCTCTAACCTGTTCCTTCAGGTTGTTGCTTTTGAGAATGATCGATCTGTCCTTGCATCGCCATACAACGAGCTGGTTAACAGGAGCGTTGATTGCAGCCTCTTTCTTAACCGCCTGCAACAATTCATCGACATTGTCCGTATCATCGACCTTCACCCGGAAACAGGATCCAAAGGGGTGATTGTAGTAGTCGACGAGGAGGCACCAAATTTTGATGGTGGCCATGATGATGGTTGCGTTAAGCTTTGGCAGGGATAAGGGTCTAAAATCTGTCCCAGTACAGATTCGAGTCTGAAAGAGGGGTCGGTGTCGCAGAGTAGTTTCACCTACTCTTACATTTCGCATGTTTTTATTAAGTGGAGAAAAGCCTTAGGCCTTAGGGACATCAAGCCGCGTCCACGGCGTTGCTCGCTGGCGCTTATTGAGGTCTGTAGCCTGATATTCTGTAATCTGTCCGCTGCGACCCTACAGTACGGATATGTATCCAGTTGGTTGCATGTTCGTCGTTGTCAAACTGCAAGTGCATGAAGCTGGAGGATGCCGAGTGTAAGTGCCATGCCGTTGATCCGTAGCAGGGGCTTGCCGAGAGAGTCGGCCCGCCAACTTTCAGTCAAGGCACTCACTTTCTCGAACATTTCGATGATAACTCATCTGGCCGGCAGTGTAACTGGGAACTATCATGCCACAAAACTCAATTACATCCAGCCCGAAGTCGATCCGCTCTGCTGGCTCTGCCCAATCGGCGGACACTTTACTCTCACTTGACTATGGCTTGTTAGACGGGCGGTGTTGTGGTACACTCTGAGCAGCAGGGCATCAGTACCCATGCCTTTATATCTCTTGCTTGACACCTACATGGAGAATATACGAAGTACAAAAAGTTCCAGAGATGATCCGCATTCAAGGTATAAGATTCAGCTCGAACATTCTATCGTTCCAAGAGCTAACAAACATCAAATAGGCACCCATGGTGTTCAGAAGCTCTCTGTCGAGCCTCCTCGTTGCCTTCTTCATAACGGCTGCATCGGCGCAGCAAGTAGGAACGCTGGTTGCGGAGACTCACCCTAAACTCAACTGGCAGAAATGCACGAAAGCCGCCGGTTGCACCACCCAAGGAAATGCCACCGTCACCCTTGACGCTGACTGGCGCTGGATACACGACGTCAATGGCTACACTAACTGTTTCACCGGGAACACCTGGAACACCCCGCTCTGCCCGGACCCCAATACGTGCGCCACGAACTGTGCACTAGAGGGGGCAGATTATGCTGGCACTTATGGCATCACGGCCAGTGGGAATTCCCTCAGACTCAAATTCGTCAATAGAGGATCAACGTCGTTTGTCGGCTCACGTCTCTTCCTCATGCATTCCGATACGCAGTACGAGGTTTTCAAACTCCTGAACCAAGAAATTGCATTCGACGTCGACGTGTCGAATCTTCCCTGCGGGTTGAGCGGTTCTCTGCACTTCGCAGAGATGGACGCAGACGGTGGCATGGTCAAGAGTGTTGGCAACAAAGCTGGAGCCAAGTACGGAACTGGATACTGTGATTCGCAGTGTCGTCGGGATATCAAGTTTATCAACGGTGCTGTATGTATTGGTACTTTTCATTGACGATCCGGCCTGACTGATACTTTGCAGGCGAACGTCGAAAATTGGACACCATCTCCGGTTAATCAATGGTCGGGAGAGGGGAGATATGGTGCATGTTGCAACGAGATGGACATTTGGGAGGCCAACTCTGCTGCCACAGCCTTCTTCGCTCACCCATGCTTAGCGGTGAACCTGCAAAGGTGCGATGGGGACGCCTGTGAACCTTACAACAGCGTCTGCGACCCCGACGGATGCGACTTCAACCCTTACCGCCTCGGAAACAAGACCTTTTACGGCAATGGCCAAGTCATCGACACCTCGAGAAAGTTCACAGTCGTCACTCAGTTCATCACCAGCGACGGGACAGAGTTTGGCGACCTTTCTGAGATTCGTCGGTATTACGTCCAGAACGGCGTCGTCATCCAGAATTCGAAAGTGAACATTCCTGGGATGGACCCCTACGACTCTATCACCCAACCGTTCTGCGATGCGGAGAAGAAGGTTTTCGGGGACTATCCGCAGTTCCAAGATCGAGGAGGATTGAAGCAGCTGGGGCAGGCGATGTCGCGTGGGATGGTGTTGGTGTTCTCGATCTATGACGATTATGCGAAGAATATGGCTTGGTTGGATACCGTCTATCCTGAGGGCGCGGATACCGCGAAACCGGGCACCTTGAGAGGTAGTTGTACTCCTGGCTCGGGAGTTCCTGCTCATCTTGAGGTGGTGGTACCCGATTCGACTGTCACCTTTTCTAACATAAGGTTTGGTGACATTGGAGCAGCGTTTGGCTGGCTCCCTGCCGCAAAGTAGTGGATCACGTTTGGGATGTGGTTAGTTTCTATGTGGCTTGCTCCCTTCTACATATTTTTCTTCGTATCATCTCCTTAAAATCTCTTTTTACCCATGTCAGTTATGTCGAGAATTTGAAAGGCTTTCTGGAGCTGAGAGACACGTGCCATAATGAAGGCGCAAGTGTGGCTGTGCTTTAGAAAACTCCTGGTCCACGACGGCGGCCATAATCATGGACTTGCACCGAATTATCTTTTCCCGCCTGTCGCCCCTCTGCTATTAGAACGGAGACCAAAGCACCCGTCAAAGACGCCTTTTTCCCACAAATTTTGCCGCCCAAATGACATTCAATCACAAGATCAACCAACACATGCTGCAACGAGCTTCGCGCCTTCGTCCAGACTCTGCTCTGGAAAATTACGCGTGCAAACCCGAGAATACACTCAGGAGCATGGAATCACCTCACGCACCTTGATATGATCTTCAATCCTTGGCACCCAATCCAACGGCAAAGCCACGGCCGAAATTGTCATGTTCTCAATTGAAGCAGATCAGCTGACCTGTTTGAATGGCCAGGCTAACCATTGAGGGCATTTCCTCGCTCGAATTCAACACGAAGGCCCTGGGTAAACGAAGAAGTAACGTCGGAATCCCATGATACCCTTCAACGATGTTATTCGCCACAGCTCGCATGATGTGCAGAAAGGAAGCCATATATACGGTCTGATGTGGAAGTAGGATAAAATGGATGCTGCATCACCGTAGCAGCAAGCAGATATGGGAATTATGGTTCTGTTCGCCCTTCTGCTGCTGTGGGCGCCCTTTGGGGTATTTGCGGCAGTCTTTGACCTCAATCAGCTCCATTGGACTTTGAAGAACCAGAATGGCTCGATTCAAATTCCTGCGTCCGGCCCACCTACGCACGTTCATCTGGATTTGGTCAAAGCTGGGATCATCACCGAGCCGCTGTTAGGCATAAATGGTCAGTTTCCTGGTCTTTATCCATACTTCAATCTGCCCATCTTCGTCTAGACTACACTCAACGATGGGTGGCCGACGACAACTGGACGTACACTGCGGATTTGAAGCCCTTTACTCAGCAAGCAGGTGCTCCAGGCAAACAATCAACGTTACTGGTGTTTTATGGAATTGATACTGTGGCAAATATAGTGCGTTCGGTCTTACAACGGACCTTACATTGAGCTGACATCGAATCCCTCCATAGACTCTGCGCGGAAAACCAGTTGCCTGGGTCAACAACCAGTTCAGACAGTGGACCTTTGACGTTTCCGACAAATTCTCGTCGCAAGCAACTGATAATAACCTCACCATCTCCCTTGAATCGGCGTATCACTACGCTTTGAACGTCTCTTCGCGTGCGGACATAGAACCTCTTCCTAATGCAGGCGTGAGTTGGCATATGTCTATTTACTACGCTTGGCGCTAATACCCCGCAAAGTACGAATACTTCACCCTTTGGACATACATTCGCAAGGTTGCAGACGACTTTGGGTGGGATTGGGTATGTAGGGGCATTCTTTTTTTGACTCCCATATGCCGATATTTCTTTTCATTAGGGACCAGCATTCGTACCCACCGGTATCCACAAACCAGCATATCTGGTCACATTGCCTACCATAAGCCTCTCCAAGGACAGCACGGATGAATCCGAAGCATCCGTTGCCCCGGCTGACGCAGTCGACCTCGTCGCTGCTGGGTCCGCCTCCGTCTTCGTTGATGAAACCTCAGTGGACATCTTCAAGCGTGGCCAATCATTCTCAACCCAACATCCCGACCAAAGCGCCGATTGGCTTGTCAACGTCTCCATCGCGCTACGGACGCCAACCGCCATTCCAAATGCCCAACTCACGCTGTCCATCCCTGAATTAAAACTGCGCTCCACATTCAAGATCCCAAAGATTCCAGTTTCAACAAACGAATCGCACTGGGTCAACGCAGTCTGGGCAATCCCAGACGGAGTCCCGCAGCGTTGGTACACGCATAACCTCGGTACAGGACCCAAACTCTACGATCTCAAAGGATCCCTGGATGTAGCCTCCTCCACGACCAATCTCGCAAACTTCACTATTAGAACCGGTTTCAGGACGATTGTCCTCGCTCAGACCCGCTACTCCGACGAGGAGATCGCCAAGCGTGGTATTACCCCCGGCGATCAGTGGCATTTCGAGATAAACGGGAAACCTCTCTACGCCAAGGGAACGAATCTCATACCTTTTGACCCCTTCTACCCAAGAGTACCGACAGATCGGGTCAGGTGGATCCTTGAGAGTGCTGCAAGGAGTGGACAGAACATGGTAGGGCCCCATCCTCATGCTTTTAACAAATGACCTGACTTGCGCATCACAGCTCCGAATTTGGGGAGGAGGCGTCTACCAACCCTCCACTGCTGGGGACTCTGGCGGCGTTTACGGCTTCTACTCCATCTGCGACGAGTTGGGGATCTTGACATGGTCCGAACTCATCTTCTCCGCTGCGCTGTATCCCATCAATGATTTCATGCTGGAGACCATCGTTCCCGAGGTCCGACAGAATGTTAGACGGATCAACAAGCATCCGAGCGCTGCCCAGTGGGCTGGTGGCAATGAGATTGAGAACCAAGCCCTGTCTAGTGGGTCTCATTATCTCGATGAGGTATGGGCAATCTAGTCATTGCAAGGGACATTTTGCAGACTTTGTTCAAAGTTTGTAGAACTCTTCCAAAAAGTGTTATACAACGCGGTTACTTCGGAAACGAAATCGGTATGTATTCCGCAAACTTATGCCCTGCTTCCTACTCATGTTGTCGACCATAGATACCATACACAGCTTGCTCTACGACGAATGGTGTCCTGACTCTCGACCCATACGAACTACGCTTCTGGAATGGAAGCTATGGCGAGCTCTACGGAAACGCAGGTAAAGTCTACTTCCCTACCTTTACGTCATTACGCTTACCTAGCTATACAGAACGGTTCAATTATGATCCCAGCTCAGCATTCAATTACTACTCTTACCCGACTGCTCGTTTTGTCAATGAATTTGGGTATGTCGTATCACACTTTTGCCATTGGAATGCCTCTAACCCGATTTCGTCCAATAGCTTCCACTCGATGCCATCATTCTATGGCTGGCAAGAAGTCCTAGAACATCCGGAAGACTTCAACCTCGCCTCCCAGGTGGTCAAATCGCGTACACATCATCCTCCTGCAGGAAACCTCGAGTGGCCTAACCCAAATGCCGACCAAGGCCAATACGAAATGATAGCTGCTGTCCAGATGTGGCTACCTACACCCGGCACCCCCGACACCAACCAGACTTTCGCGCAGTGGTGCTACAGCACCCAAGTCTTCCAAACCATGACCATGGTTTCCCAGGTGGCATGGTATCGGCATGGTGCGGGAGAAGCAGAGAATAACATGGGTGGCCTGATTTGGCAGCTCAACGACATCTGGCAGGGTATCAGCTGGTCTGCTATCGAGTATTCCGGCAGGTGGAAGGCGCTCAATTACGGCCTCACGGGAATCTATTCGCCCGTCGTCATCTATCCGTTTTGGACAGAAGCCGAGGAGAACTTGAAGGTGCTCACCATATCGGATCAGTGGGAGGAGGTCAAAGGCTCTGCTCAGCTTACCTGGTACGACTGGGCTGGGAAGCAGCTGAAGACGACGAAGTATAACTTCGCCACACCAAGCTTGAATAACTCGGTGGTATTCGAGGCTACCGGGCTCAGCAACATCTTACCAGCGGGAAAGAACGCCTCTGACGTCTGGATGCTGCTCAACTTGACTGCCACTGTCGGGGGTGGTAAAACAGTCCGGAATGAACAATACGTGAGTATCGCCTTTCTGCTTCCCTTGTTCACGCCTGATAGACCGTTGCTAGTTCACTCCGACGTCACTTGCAAAGGCCAACCTCGTGGACCCCAAGATCAGCTTGACCAGGGGGAAAGACTACACGTTTACGTTGTCAGCAAAGGGTGGCGTAGCAGCTTGGACATGGATGGACCATCCTTTCAACACAGTTGGCGTATTTGTTGATCAGAAGACTGGGAAACCTTCAAACGGGTTTTACCTTATACCCGGGATTGATCGAACACGTACGTATTTCTCGCAATTGCAAGCTCTCAATCGAACTGACCGGATGTGTATGTCTAGTGAAATTCGAGCTTAACACCGCATTGTCAAAGGTTAAGAACCCTGATCCTACTGATTTCGTGGTTCGATCTCTGTGGAATAATACACACTTGTGAATCTGTGCTTGTAGCTCTATCTGCAATCAATTCATTCTGCAAGGGCTGTTGGCATATCGCTTGCTCTGAAACCTTCAACCATCTCGCTTCTATGATGCTTTGAAAAGGGGTGGGTTCTCTGAACAGACACTCATAAAGTGGTACATCATGTGCTCAGCCATTGACTGCTTGGAGGGGTAGTCTCGTTGGGTTTTCAAGAACCACGTTGAAAACAAGCGCCTCCTCGTCGTACCCCGCTGGCCGGGGCAGCTGCCCAAACCGACATGCAGGACCTGAAACACGTGAGGGATTTCATCTCATTCAAGATTGGGTGACAGACGTAAGGAATGCTGCAGTGCGTATCCCCATGTTCTCACAACACCAGCATCCGACTACCTGACGGCTTTCATACTTCAAAGTCGATCTTACTGACAGGATCAGAATACACGGGGGTCAAACCTGCAAACCTCGGCATTATACACCGGCGGAGCTACAGCTTATAAAATGGGGGTTCGATGTTTTTGAACTCTGTTTGCCATCCTCTCGACTGATAACCTATGACTGAGACGTCGACGGGCCCTCCTCCTTATCCTCCCTGTGAAGACCCGAAGGGTCCGCACCTGCAACGAAGATTGGTTGTTTGCATTGACGGAACATCAAATCAGTTCGGCCTTGAAGTGAGTACCTTGAGTCTTACAACACTGGTCCCCTTACTGATACGCTCAACATAGAACACCAACGTTGTCGAACTGTACCGAAGATTGCCCAAATGCGATGACCAGCTCACCTACTACAATAGTGGGATCGGAACCTTTGCCAATCCGTCGCGCAACATTTTCAGCTACTGGTTTGAGACTATCGTCAGCGTCATAAATATGGCTTTTGCACTGTGAGTCAATCAAGCATTGAACAGGCGAATGACGGAATCTAAAAGGGCTTTCAGGGATGTCGACAGCACCATTATGGATGCATACCAGTGGTTGTCTGAGGTCTACCAACCAGGGGACGCAATATATCTCATCGGTGAGAGGCTATCTATACCCAACAAGCGACCGGTCTAATCCGCGCAGGCTATTCTCGGGGAGCTTACCAAGTAAGAGCCCTAGCTGGAATGCTTAAACAGGTCAGTCATTTTAAGGCTGTTATCAACAACGGCATCAGATTTGATAGTCATTCAGGTTGGACTCGTCCAGAGAGGAAACAAAGCACAGATAGGCTAGTGAGTAACATCGTAACATCTCGTCCAAACTTCCCCCAGTCTGATTGAGCTACGTCTTTTCAGCGCGTACGAGTTGTATTCCAACTCTAGGGATGGGACGGAGGTTCAGAGGTCATGGTTCCAGAAAATCTGTGGAGTGAGTTGTCCCTTCTCGTCACTGTCGGGCGGTAACCAAATTCGAGAGTAGGGCGTCCTTTTCTTGATCGTCCTGTGGCTCGTCATCTTGATGCCACTCGGCATTCTTTGCGCCTTTGCAGACGATATAAATCAGTACTTTGACTCGCAAGTGGCAATTGTATTTTGGGTCGAAGTGGTTGCGACAATCGTTGGAGCCTTTCTCTTGATGTTGGATCAAGCCAAGCCATCTGCTCACTCTCCCAAGGACCTTCGTCTATTGGCTGACGCATTCAAACGAACCTTCTCGCACCCCTCTGTTCATCTCCATTTTGTTGGCGTCTGGTAAGAGCATTTTTCAGCACTCTCACCACCAATTAACCCTTCCTTGTAGGGACACCGTCTCCGCAATTGGTACTGTCGGAGGCAAAACTCTGCCATACACACAAAATGGTAGTCATATATGTTTCTTTCGTCATGCTCTTGCCCTAGACGAATTCCGAGGTCGATTCTTCCCGGAATATGCTGATAGCACCGCACGGATTTTACCTGAATCGCATGTTCAGAGCCCGCCCCAGCTGAAGGAGGTTTGGTTCCCTGGACAGCACGCAGATGTGTAAGCGGAGTTATGTTTGAAATGATTTCCACGCCCTGACAATTCGATTTCTCATAGCGGTGGACAGACGAAGATAGAGCTATCCCCAATACCCCATTCAAACGGAAATCCCGCACTGCGATGGATGGCATGTGAGGCTTTGGCCTGTGGGCTAGTTGTCGACGTTACTTCCGATTCATCTGTTGGTTGGTCTGGCAAGGCTCTCAGTATCAATCCCTTCATGAATCAGGTATGGCGACATATGGAAACAGCCCCCATACGTCGATTTACGTGGGATGCGAAAGGAAATCGCGTAACAACGTATAAGTAAGTCGTCTCTCATACGAGACATGACCGACTTCTGACTGCTGTCCAGACCAAACAGCTTCTCAGGTCGGAAGATCCAACCAGGACAGAAGTTGCACTTCTCGGTTGCCCTCTGCGAAGTACCCTATCATCCAAAGGCGAAGGTCATTAGCAAGGTGTTCAAAACACGGTGCCCTGATATTTTAAGACGTGCTCAGACGAAGCTCGATGGAGAGAAGACTGTTCTTTATGCCCCGCATAGCGGTGAAGTGTATACCATCCAACCCCAGGATAGGGAACCCTGTGTCAACTGTGACCTTAGTTCTTTGGAGATCGAATACGACAACGACCTTCAGAGGCTCGCCCAGCATTAACCTGGTCGGCCTCCCCTTCATCAGTACCTGAAGCTATTCCTCATTTCAACCTTTTGCCTTCACATCCCATCATTGTTAACGCTATTGAACATTCCATGTATCGCTCGTTTCATTTCTCCCTTTCTTCATATCCACTTCCCTTCATACTACATTTAGGCTACGATAATATCATTTCTTCGTTCCCGATGACTCTGGGCCCCTTCATTACCCACATGCACCTAATAGAAGTAAGGATAGTCCGATGAACATGCTAACACTCGCATATCTAACGGGGCGCTTCGTGAACCAGATAGCACCTTTTCGAACTAGCTTCGTGAGGGTTTCAATTAATTTGACATGCAACAACATATTTTGTGCCACCATCTAAGGGCCGATGGGACCACTTGGGCGTTCATCCATGATACTACCTCGTTTTGAGGGTTCTCTGAAACTAGTTTCTGGGGTGCTGCTGCCTTACCTTTGCTGGCATAGGCGCCAAATAGGCGCTCATTGACAATCGAAACGATCGGGCCGAAAGCCGGTGCGCTTCCAGTGCTAACGCCGACGTTTGGAAGGCTTGACGTTGGACCACCACCATGCATTTATTGCAGCCACAAATTGCCAGCCCTGCACCCAACTTCATCACACGAACAACTCAACAATAACCCTCGATCTACTTTCTGTCAGTGCTTGGGTTGCAAGCCCCCAGCCTCATGCTATATGGCCGTGTATTACCATGCTCTGCTGGCTTGCAAGGTCGGCTACTCATGTCACTCTGATGAATGCATGCAAATTAATGAAAAGCAGCAGGTGCTTCTTTACTTGCACACCTGGATGATATAGACGCCCTACGTTGAGGCAAGATCGCAAATACACGACGCATGGGTGTCTTGTTGAAACTTCGGTCTTCATAGCGCTTTCTCTGCCGATGAAGAAGTCTATGTATCCCAATCATCCAACGCAAACGCCACGTTTCTGGCATAGGAGGCCCCCGAATTGTCATTCAAATACGACACCTGAAGCAAGATAGCCAGTAATCAACTCGCCCATCTCGCCAGTAACATGAACCCACCGCCACCATACACCACTGTCCCCACCAATGGACACGAGTCTCTTCGAATGGGGCTCGAATTTGGTAAAGGCGGAGAGAAAGTAGGCCCTAAGCCTGACGAGGAGTGCTTTACAGCTGACGAATTCCGCCTAGCCCCAGAACCGCGTACTATTGTCGACTTGTCCTCTCAAGATTAGGCAAGATTTTATCCGTAAAGTCTATAGTATCCTTTGTGAGCTGAATACCATAATTATTTATTCGGTGTCTCATGACCTTGTCTTAGTCCTGCAGATTGTACGTAGCCCTCCTCGCCACAAAGGGCGTACCTTTACCTTCTACCACCTCTAGGTCGCCACTACTGCTGTAACAGCCGGAATATTCTGCTCGCCGTCGCTCCACCAGTATCTTCTGGCAAAGTAAGGTTCTTTTCGCTCATGACAAAAATAGAGGCTAACCGCACTCTTTTTCATAACAGTGCATGGATCTTTTACGGCTGTTTAGTCGGTGCTTTGAGCAACACTGCGGTTCTTGTGATCTACCAACATACTTTCCCGGCCAACTACCTCCTCTTGGCCTCGTTCACGATTATGGAAGCAGTCACTTTGGGAGTGAAGCTTGCGACTCTGGACTATGTTCTTGTCCTTCAGGCTCTGTACGTCGTCTGATTGGCTGGAGCACTTCATTCATCTGACCTGCCTTCGACCAGTATCATCACCATTGGCGTATTTCTGGGTCTGACACTTTTCACTCTACAGTCCAAGGCAAGACTTGGCCTTCACTTGTTGGTGTCCTCGCTCCTAATTTTTGAATTTTAAGTGGGATTTCTCTGGCCTTGGACCTTTCCTATACGCCGGATCGCTTTCTCTCAGTAAGTCTTCAAGCGCTCAATGAATCAGTGCCTCACTTCCATGCTCAACATCTTTCATACAGTCATGACCGGGATTGCTAGGAGCTTTGTCCCATTCGGCAGTTTTGAGAACACTATTCATGCCTTGGCCGGATCGCTCGTATTCAGTGGATTTATCATCCACGATACCTCCCAATTGATCGATACTCTGTCGCCAGACGAGTTCATATGGGCCTCACTCCGACTGTACCTCGACGTCATATCTCTTTGTGAGTGTTCTCAAGTCACTTCGAGCAAATGGTGTTCTGACAGTGCTGTGAAGTCATTTACATTCTACGCTTGTTCATGGAAGCTGAAAAGAAGAAGCAAGAGGAAGAAGCGAAGAAAAAGAAGGAAGCTGAGGAGAAGGCGAAGAAGGAAAAGGAAAGGGAGGCTAAGGGGAAGGGGAAGCAGAAGTAATGGAGCCGACCCATACCTGTGATTTTGACATGTCGATTCTGAGGTTATATTTATTCGAGATGTTCTTCTGGTATTGTACTCTGTTGGATCTCTGTGGAATAATACGTCCTTGGGGATTTCTTGACTTCGAATCCTAGCATCAGAGAACGTCGGCGATTGCACATGGCTTGCTTGGCTACCAACTCTCCTCAGTCTCGTTGTAGATGTTCTTCTCCACCTCACAAACATCTATCAGTTGCAGAGCTCTGGCTTCTGTGATGATTATTTCGGCAGACGCGCTGAAATCCATGAGATCCAAATCCGGGCAAAGTGCTGGCCTTCCTACTTCTGATCAAGTGACCAAACCAAGTTTGGCGAACTGACTGATTCCACCTCTTCCTCGCTCTTAACCACCGCCAACAGCCGACATCTCGACAGCGGCTACCATGCTGCCTGCACTCCAACAACCAAATCCAGCAGGAAATCCGTACAGCCCCATGACCGGGGACGGATCCTCCAATAATGTTTACGTCATCCTCTGTCGACCGAAAGAGTGCCGCTCGGGGTCGTGAGCGAGCCTTCTTCGGGACAACCGTTATAATAACAGCTTCAATCGCGGTCTTCGAGGCTCTGAGTACCATTTAGCACGATGGGCGGACGCGTTCTGCTCGCGTTCTTGGCGGCATGCTTGACTACAACAGCGGTCGCGACGATGTTCGATCTCGCACGACTAGATTGGACCCTAAAGAACCAGAACGGCTCAATCCAGATTCCTGCATCTGGTCCGCCCTCACACGTTCACTTGGATCTGGCAAGAGCTGGAGTTATCACCGAACCTCTGCTCGAAATTAATGGTGAGCTCCTCGATCCATCAGTAGACAGTCCATTGACACCTGCGAGATCCAGATTTTACCCAACGCTGGGTGGCTGATGACAACTGGACATACACTGCTGATCTGACGGCATTCGATCGTGAATTCAACACGAAGAAGGCTGGGTCTACGTTACTGGTATTTTATGGGATTGACACCGTCGCGAACATCGTGAGTCTGCAAGACGTTCCGTGGTGTATTAAATCTGACCTACTTCTCTTAGACTCTGCGTGGACTACCCGTTGCTTGGGTCAATAATCAGTTCCGGCAGTGGACCTTTGACGTCTCGGACCACCTCACAAGTAACTTCGCGACGGATAACAACATAACCGTTGATCTCGCGTCGGCCTACCACTATGCTCTCAATGTCTCTACTCGGCCTGACGCAGAGACTTTTCCAGGAAACGGCGGCGTAAGTCATCTCAAACCCACAGAGTAACCTGTTCTTATAGCTGACGTCCTAATAGTTCGAATACCCTGGTATCTGGCCTTGGATTCGAAAAGTTGCTGACGACTACGGATGGGACTGGGTATGCCTCCGCTACTTTACTTTGACACCTTTTACGAAATGCTGAGGCTATTGCATATAGGGACCAGCTTTTGTACCGACTGGAATATATAAACCTGCATACTTGGTGACACTGCCCAGTGGCGAAAAACTACATGGAAAGAACCCATCTGCCATGGCACCTCTTTCGCGCCCTGGTAGTACCGAACGCGTTCTGGGATCCATCTTTGTTGAGGAGTCGTCTATTGACATCTTCAAACGCGGGCAATCATTCTCAGAACAGCACCCGGACCAGACTGCTGACTGGATAGTCAACGTGTCGCTCGCTCTGCGTTCTCCCTCCACGATACCCAAGGCAGTCCTTACCGTTACATTCCCCGAGCTCCACCTCACGGGAGAATTTGATATTTCGAATTTACCCATCTCCACCAAGGATCCTCACTGGGTTAGCGCTATTTGGGCTATTCCCGAAGGTATCCCTCAAAGATGGTATCCACACGACCTCGGAACTGGACCCAAGCTCTACGATATAACCGTATCTCTTGATACACCCGATGGGAATCTCATCAATTTCAGCACAAGAACTGGCTTTAGGACGATCGTTATCGCTCAGACAGCCTACTCTGACGCTGAGGTCAAAGAAAGAGGCATAATTCCCGGCGACCAATGGCATTTCGAGATCAACGGGAAACCGTTCTATGCCAAGGGAACGAATATCATCCCATTCGACCCTTTCTACCCGAGGATCCCGACAGACCGCGTGAGGTGGATCTTGGAGAGTGCTGTGAAGAGCGGACAAAATATGGTGAATCTTTTTTTTTCTTCATCTGCGATACGTAGGAGCAAGAACTGACGAAAACCTAGCTACGCGTATGGGGTGGAGGCGCCTATCAACCCTCGTCGGCTCAGGAAGCGGGTGGCGTATACGACTTCTACTCCATCTGCGACGAACTCGGCATCCTCGCTTGGTCTGAGCTGATCTTTTCTGATGCGCTCTATCCTATCAACGACTTTTTATTGGAGACGATCGAGCCTGAAGTCCGACAGAACGTGAGGCGTGTAAATAGGCATCCCAGTAACGCGCAATGGGCAGGCGGCAACGAAATTGAAGGAATCGTCATCTATACCAGGAATTGGGAGAATAACGGGTTGCATTACTTCAACGAGGTACGAAGATCCTTTTCTTCTCGGTGATGCGGCATTAGCTGATTGGATCGACCAGTATGTTGAGCTCTTCCAGAAGTTCCTGTACAACGCCGTGACGTCGGAGACGAAGTCGGTAAGGATGTCGAGTTTTAAAATTAGATTAAATCGGGAGTGACGAGACTAAATTAGGTGCCTTACACCGACTGTTCCACTACTCATGGTGTTCTGAGCCTTGAACCGTATGTTCTTCGTTTCCAGAACGGGACGGATGGATACATCTACGGGAATTCAGGCAAGTCTCCTAGCGCTCTCAAAATTGGACCACGATTAACTTCTCACAGAACGATTCAACTACGATGCTGTCTCCGCTTTCGATTATTCGACATACCCGGTTGCTCGCTTTGTGAACGAATTTGGGTAAGTACCCTCGGTCCCGATAATCTGCCCGTGTACCTGATTTACATGAACAGCTTCCATTCGATGCCGTCGTTCTACAGCTGGGAAGAAGTCCTCCAGTCTCCCGAGGACTTTTCTTTCAATTCCACGGTGGTGCAGTCTCGCACACACCACCCTCCCGCTGGAAATTTCGACTGGCCGAATCCAAAGGCGCCGCAAGGCCATGCGGAAATGACGAAGGCGGTCGAGCTCTGGCTTCCCAGCCCGGGATTCTCGGAGACGAATCAGACGTTCGCCCAGTGGTGCTTCAGCACCCAAGTCTTCCAAGCCATGACGATGGTCTCTCAGGTGGCTTGGTATCGTCATGGCGCTGGGAAAGGAGAGAATAACCTCGGGGCATTGATATGGCAACTCAACGACATCTGGCAAGGTGTTAGCTGGTCGGCGATTGAGTACTCTGGTCGATGGAAGGTTCTCAATTATGGTCTGACGGGGATTTATTCCCCTGTCGTTATCTATCCTTTCTGGACGCAGTCGAACCAGACACTGCAGGTGCTTACCATCTCCGATCGGTGGGAGGAGGTGAAGGGTACTGCGCAGCTGACGTGGTTTGACTGGGCTGGGCGCCCGTTGAATATCACTACTCTCGACTTCACGACCCCGAGCTTGAATAACTCAGTCCTATTGGAGGCCACCGGCCTGACTAACATCTTACCAGTCGGGAGAGATGCCAAAGACGTGTGGCTGCTACTCAATCTGACAGCTCAGATTGATGGAGGGCGGACTGTGCATAACGAACAATATGTGAGGCGTTTCTTATTATTCCAAGGTATCTCCTCTGGGTATGGTTCTAATCTATCTGTCTTTCACAGTTCACACCTGCCTCCTTGGCAGATGCCCATCTTGTCGACCCGAAGATTGAGGTGACTCGGGGAGAGGGCTTTACTTTCACGCTCTCAGCTAAAGGCGGCGTAGCGCCGTGGACTTGGATGGACCATCCCGCGGGGACAGTTGGTGTGTTCGTCGATCACGACACTGGCATTCCCTCGAACGGCTTCTACCTGATCCCTGGTAATGACCGCACACGTATGTCATCCAAGCTTAATTTGCCTCATACCAGTGTCTAACTGAAGTTCTCTGCGTAGTGAGGTTCGAACTCAATCCTGAGATATCGAAGGTCAAATATCCGGATGCTGCCGACTTTGTGGTGAGGTCTTTGTGGAGTAGTAAGGAGCTTGCCGCACTTGAACCTAGGCCCGATCTTCCGATGCCCACAGATGATTCAAAATGGGTGTCCAATTGGGTGTTCGGCCTTATCCTTGCTGGGGTCGTTGGTGGGTTTATCGCGCAGCGAAGGCGGGCGAGGAACCTTGAATCGTCAAAGGCTCAGGACGAAGGAGAACAGGAACCCTTGTTGAATGAGGAAGATCATCCGGAGTATGGAACTTCGAGAGCTTAGTGCTCTTCCGCGGGATAAATTCTCAACTGTATTGTTAACTGTACACTAGCTTATCGTATTTATCTCCATGTACAACATATTGGAAGCCAAGTTTTTTCTGAAGGCCTCGACTCAGCCAACCTCTACCCTAAAAATGATCGACTGATGGATTCTGACAAGCGCCCTTCTCTATTCCGTAGAAAACATACAGCCACTGACGCCATTTGACTGCATACAGCGCGGAGGCTCTGAGGGGCCGCGCAAATCTCCGTCCTATTGCTTCTCTGCACGGCTGGTCCCTAGACTGAGAAGCACATCCACCTCACCTCCTCGTAGCTAAATAGCAGTTAGAAGTTCCAATGGGAGATTAACCAGCCATCGCCATAAGGCAATGATTGACTCCAAGGAAATTACTCCCGAGAAGAAGGTCACGACGCTGCGACCCTGATGTCATTCTCTGAGAACATATCCACATGCCCTCTGCAACGCACGATTCGATTCTGAATCTGACGAGAGTACTACAGGTGCAGGGTGAAGCGAGAGCCTGGACCGTTGTGATGAACGTTTTTGATGTGACTCACTCTCATCTTCCTATTGTATGCTGTTTTCGTTGGATTCCCGATTGATCATAGCTGTCATGACATACGCATGAAGATTTTGAACGGGAGGCGGTGGGGCCGATTCAGGCTTCTGGAAGGGAAGCAAGTGGGTGTATTCCTAGTGCTTCCTCGAGGAAATTAAAGAACGTGCAAGGGGTCCCTCTGCCAACAGTCGAGTAGGCTCGGAAAGTCGAAGGAGATTGAAAAGTTGACAGACATGAAATAGGTAAATTACTCTTTCGTCAGCATCTGATGTTCCTGTGGGATCGCAGTTGTCCATCTTTGTCCGGCCGGATTTTTGAATATATACTTACTCGGCGAGATTTCTGCGTTTGTACACGTTGTAGAATAAGCATCGGGGATATTGGCAGTTCTGACCGTAGTGTGAGTGGTGGTGGTGGTGGTGGTGGTGGGTGAATGAATCGCGATGCCCGCTGACGGAAGTCAATCTGTCGAACAGCCGACACACAAGGCAGCGTGATAATAATAATATAGCCTGCAATGGGTTGCAAAGCCACTACAACGCAGCTTATCGATCGTTAGTGCATAAGCACAATCTCATGTCGCGCCTTTCCGTTGAAGGCGAGAGGCGGTCATTATTCCTTATGGAGCATAGGACTTGTATTTTTCCAGTGACTGGTGACGGGTCAATGCCTGCTGGCAAGACCTGTACGCTAGCTGTAGCCTTGAATAAAGTAAAGGTCATTTATGAAAGGAGCTAAACCGAATTGTAGTCATCTGAATTGGCCTCGAGCTGAGGTAGAAAGAAATGAAAGTCGAAAAGGGGAAATTGGCCCGACAGATGGATGTGAGCGGAGTTTGTTTGGGTTGCCGGGGATGGCAAGTGCAGGCGTTGGCTTGAGCTGAGCCTTCAACTTTCGATCTTTCGAGCTTTCATTGTCGCCGTTCGCAACGACCGGGCATATCGCTGGACGCAGCCCATTCAAGAACCTGCATGCTTGCATAGCAGTGGCGAAGAACGAATGTCAGCAAGACTTGGAACTCCGGCTTCCAGTCGGAATGGGAGTGTTGCTGGAGACCGAAGTGCTTGGGGACTCGGGGCTTCAAGCTCCTCGCAGGGGGACATTATGACTTACGCACAAGGGACGACAGACATTATAGCGCCATGGGATGAACCTGTGAGTATATTGGCCTGTTTTTGGAGATTTCCTGCTAGTCCCACCGCATCGCAATTATTCGCTTCTGGCTTGAACTATTGATTATCTGCCGTTTGTTTTTGGAGAATGCTGACCCTTTTGCTATCTATAGCCTTCCCCTCCACCAAAGGCCTCGCGGTTTGGATTTGCCCATAAGGCTTCCTTCTCAGCTTTCCCGCTTCCTGGCCTACGGCAAGCAAGCCTGAACAGTCCTTTGCGTCACCCAAGACCATCAGAATCGAATAGTACCATAAGTACGGAAGAACCCTCAATACGACGGTCAGCGGATGGAGAATCGACGCTGTCATACCCAACAACCATTGCAGATTCCTCAACACTCTACAGTGAACCTCGACAGTCCAAGGTGTCGCTGCTCTCTAAACTCAGAAAATCTCGCTCCAAAATCAGCCTTCACTCGAATGGAGACCACCCATCTCTCCAACCACCGCCTCCGCCACTACCTGACGCGCTCAGCATACTACCAGGTCGAAGAGTTAAGCGCGGAGAGCCGAAGAAGAAGAGGTCTGCCAATGGGGCAGTTCAGCCTACCAACTCGGGGAACAACCCTGTCGGGATGACACTCGACCTGGACATTGAGAGGATGGACGGCATCATCGACCTCACACTCTCAAGAGACCCTAGCATATCTTACGCTGGCCGTGGCTCGATCTCATCCGATGGCCACACTGGTTACTCCTCCTGGCAAAGCATAAACCCGAACCCTTCTTCCTCCCAATTCACCCTTATCGCACCCAGCGAGTTCAGCAACCCTTTCGCACCCACTTCCACCGATACCAAACGCACAGGACGCATCATCAGCCCTGAAGATGCCCGCCGAATATCACCCAAAGAGCGTACACTGACGGATTCAGCCTCAAAACCTCTACCCCTCACACCAAACGGGAGCGGTCCGGGAAGTCCCTCATGGACTGCACCCGAGAGCTGGGCAGTAGAATCAGCAAAGAAGACGGTCGAGCCTGATTACTCCAGTTCAGACGAGAGTGTTACCGACCCTACTGCCGAGCCTCGGATGAGCTTCGCGCCGAATCCCAATGTCAATTCGGAAATAGACAATATACCCGACCATCTGATGACCGACTTCTTGCTGCCCAAGGCACCCAAGAAGGAGAGGGGGAATCGGCATAGAGGGAAGGGCCAGAGGCAGGAGAGGATATTCGTCATTCGGATTTACCGTGATGATAAGAATCAGTACCATAATGTTAGGCTTGGGCCTAACACCACGGTTGGTGCACTTCTGCCGAAGTTGAGGGAACAGCTTTTAAGGCCAGATGAAGTGGAAGAGCATCGCTTGTATATCAAGGAGCGAGGGCGAGGTAGGCTATATGCGCCTTTTCTTGTTTGAACCGAGCTGATGGTATTTCCTTGCAGAACGCTTGTTGATGAACACTGAACGTCCCGCTGAGATTGTGCGGAAACGGTTGGAACAGGCAGGCTACGACCCCACGGATTGCAGCGAGCTTCTCGGTAGCGAAGGGCAACACTCGGCATATCTCCTCAAGTTCGTCTTCAAAAGCCAACTTCTTCGCACTGTTCGTTGTCCATTTTCGTCGAGTCATTGCATATATTGATTATCATACACAGAGAGAACAAGAGGGCGAACCAGACATTGACCTTGAGGAGTACAACCACGTTGATCTTACCGGCCGTGGCCTCCGAACGATACCCGTCCTACTTCACCAGCATGCAGACTCAATAGTCTCCCTCAAGCTCTCACAAAACCCAATGCTCGAAATTCCCCTCGACTTCATCCAATCGTGTGTTGGCCTCCGGGACCTACGCCTATCCAACATGGCTATGAAAAAAGTGCCGCAGAGTGTCCGCCACGCCATAGGTGTCATGCGCTTGGACCTTTCCTCAAATCGTATAAGCGACCTTGACGAAGCAGTCCTGGATGACATACCACCGCTGCGGATTTTAACACTGCAGAACAATCGACTAGAAAAACTCCCGTGGTATTTCCCCCGCCTCCACAACCTCGTCACCCTCAACATCTCCAATAACAAATTCCGCGTCTTCCCCTCCGTCGTCTGCGACCTCATCAACCTCAGTGACCTTGATGCCTCTTTCAACCTCATCACCGAGCTTCCGGAAAACTTTGGGAAGTTGGTCAAACTCGAGCGATTATGCCTTGTTGGGAACCAAATCAGCAAGCTCCCAGACGACTGTGTCAACCTCAGGTCTTTGATGAGGCTTGACTGTCGCAGGAACCAGATTCTCGACTTGAACATCGTCAGCATGCTCCCCCGGCTGCAAGAGCTCGAAGCAGACCACAACGCCGTTGCAAAACTTGACCTTTCCCTCGGACCTTCCCTCAGCAAGCTTAATGCTGCCTTCAACGAAATCACCCAACTCTCACTCGCCCCCGGACCCCTTGGCAAATCTCCTTACGCGTTGACTGAGCTCGACATCTCACATGCGAAGTTATCATCACTTGATAATTTCGCCCTTGGACAATTGCGGTCCCTCCGTGAACTCAATATCAACCACAACTCCTTCCGGTCAATGCCAGAGACTTTGGGAGACCTCACCTTCCTCGAGAAGCTCTCATGCGCCGACAACCAGCTCGACTCACTACCAGCGAGTCTGGGTAAATTGCAGAGGCTGGAAGTGCTTGATGCGCATAACAACAGTTTGACCGAGCTCCCCATAACGCTGTGGAATTGCGCCTCGTTAAAGAAGATCAACCTCACGTCCAATTTGCTTGGTGTCTGGCATGACCCCCCTGCGGCACCTTACGAGCCATCCGCTATGGATGTCGAGCTCATGTCACAGCCGGAGCAGATTTTGGGAAGGAAAACCTCCACGACCTCCCTTGGTTCGCTGCCAGGACCTGGACGTCCCGCCCCTCCATTGACCCATTCCTTGGAGTGCCTTCATCTAGGAGAGAATCAGTTCAACGATGATATCTGCAGTGTCATCCTCGTATTCCGGAAGTTGCGCGTTCTCAACCTGTCGTTCAACAAGCTACAGGACCTTCCCTCGAATTTCTTCCGCAACATGACCTTCCTGGAGGAGTTGTACCTGAGTGGGAACAAGTTGACCAGCATCCCGACGGAAAACTTGAAGGCTCTCAACGCTCTATGTGTTGTATACCTGAATGGCAATCGTTTGGTGTCGCTACCCGAGGAACTTGGAAAAGTCAAGAATTTGATGATTCTTGATGTCGGAAGCAACTTGCTGAAGTACAACGTCAACAACTGGGAGTTTGACTGGAACTGGTATGTTTCAAGGATTCATCTTTTCGGGTTCAGTCTCTGACAAGCCTTACAGGAACTTCAATACCAACCTACGATACCTTAATCTTTCGGGGAACAACCGCCTGCAAATCAAACCGGAACCAGAAAGACATCGGCATAGCGTCTCAGGTCTTCGCAAGCCTCCCATCCGCCTGGCCGGCTTTACCGACCTCAAGCAGCTTGCGGTGCTTGGACTCATGGATGTGACCATTGCGGCAACGGTCGACAACAGCATTGTCGAGATACCTGAGGAGAATGACGATCGCCGTATTCGTTCCTCATCCTCCACCGTTCTCAATATGCCTTACGGAATTGCGGATGCAATTGGCAGGAAAGACCCTCTTACCATGCTCGATCTCGTCCATGAATTCCGCGACAGAGAGGGTGAAGCCATTTTCGCCATGTTTGGTACCTCCCACCCCCCAAAAACTCTTGCTCCTGGTGCCACGCGTAATCGACTTTCAAAGTACCTGCACGACAACTGCGTAAATGCATTGATGTACCATCTAGGGCATCTCAACCCTGTACTCAATGAAGGACCGCCAGATGCCCTACGTAGAACTTTCCTCAAGCTCAACCAAGACTTGCACGACTCGATGTACGTGTCATTGCGCAAGGGGTCAACGAACAGCAATACGCCCGGGAGGAAGGATAGCATTGTGAGGAACAGCGCTATACCAGACCCGGCTACTATCCGCAGCGGCGTCTCAGGAATCGTGGTGTACTTCGTCAAGAAGGCCATGTATGTTGCCAACGTGGGCCACGCTCAAGCTGTTGTCTCCAGACAAGGAGATGCGCGTCTGTTATCCCGCAGACACGACCCTCTTGACCGCACCGAGACGGGGAGAATCCGGTCAGCAGAAGGTTGGGTGTCACCAGCCGGCCTTGTCAACGAAGAAGTGGATATCTCAAGAGCATTCGGGTATTACCATCTACTTCCAGTTATCAACGCCCGTCCGGACGTCTTCAGCTACGACATCACCCCCCACGATGAGTTCGTTATCATCGCGAACCGAGGTCTTTGGGACTACATGTCATATCAAACCGCTGTGGACATCGCACGCGAAGAGCGAGGTGACCCCATGACTGCTGCCCAGAAGCTGCGGGACTTTGCTATCAGTTATGGCGCTGACGGAAGCACCATGATCATGGTCATCGGCATCAACGAAGCTCGCGACGCAGGAGAAGATTTTGCGAAGAAAAACAAGAACTTAATCAATGACCGCACCCTCTATCGCCTCAAGAACGAAGTGCCTGCCCCAATGGGACATTTAGCTCTCGTCTTCAGCGACATTCGGAACTCAACACCCTTGTGGGAAGCCAACCCAGGCATGGCTACTGCTCACCGTATTCACAACAACCTTCTCCGTCGCCAACTCCGGAACTGTGGTGGTTACGAGGTCAAAACAGAAGGCGACGCGTTCATGTGTTCGTTCCCTACCGCCACAGCGGCCGTCTGGTGGAGTATCACAGTCCAGCAACAGCTCCTCCATGCTGATTGGCCACTGGAGATTTTGGAATGTGAAGACGGTCAACCGATCTACGACCCTCAAGGTCGTCTCGTCGCTCGTGGCCTCAGTGTCAGGATGGGGATCCATTGCGGTACCCCTTCCCCCGAACCCGATCCTATCACCCATCGTATGGACTACTTCGGCTCTATGGTCAACCGCTCTGCACGTATCTGTGGCAATGCAGCTGGCGGGCAAATCATGTGCAGCGCGGACATCATCCGAGAAATCGAGGCCTCGGTCTTCGGCAAAGAACCTCCCACTGAACATACGAAACGCCAACCTGAGCAGGCCATCCAACGCATCAAGAGTATTGGTATCACCATCATCCCCGTTGGAGAGGTCAAGCTTAAGGGTCTCGAAGTGCCAGAGTACCTGTCGCTTCTTTACCCTATAGAACTTCTTGGACGCCAAGATTGGGGACCCTCGGGGCCTACCGCATCCGGCTCCCGTGTTCCATTCAGTGTCGAGCAAATGCAATCTATGGGCATGCTGTGCCTCCGCCTCGAAGCGCTCACATCTTCCCGAATCTTCCGCGCCCTGCCAGCAAGAAAAGGGAGCATCCAGACTTCGCTGAGTGCAGACGATGACTTTGGGCAGGTAGACGAGGCAGATGGGGATGACGGCAGCGGGGGAGAGAGGAAACAGCCGGTTGAGATATTTGGCGATCCCGCGATCTTGTTGCCTCCCATCAATTCGCAGAGCACAGATGTGGAGATGATGGCGCTTTTGCACTCACTGGCAGCGAGGATTGCGAATGCGGCTGCTGCCCTTGCAGAGATGCAGGTGCAGAGTAAGGCAACGGAGGCCAAGAAGGAGGACGCTACAGTGGATAAGGACGAAGTGATGCAGAAGTTGAGGGGCTGTAACGAGTTGGACGGACGGACGTTGGAGTATGTGTTGTCTTTGTTGAACGGGATCTAGACATTATAGTTTTGAGGGGTATACCATCTTCGCATCTATTCTTTCTGTGTTTTCTCGGCTATACCACGTGCATTTTGATCCCACTTATATTTAATTATTTCTTTCGGTTTAGTTTTAGTCTTCTACTCCTAGATATCTCATATGCCCTGTCTGCTTTTCTCCCTGCTTTCTTTCATGTATAATTACCAATGTGTATACCATTCATTTGTATTCCCGCCACAATTTGCATTTCGTTTCCACCCAGGTCTTGTTGGATTCTCGAGATCCTAATGAGAGGCGTGGCCAACCCGTCATATGGGCCTCAAATTTGCTCATAAAGAACTTATTAGTGGCGCGGGTGGAGGTGTGCCGACTGCATGGCTCACTGATTGTGCTGTCTGGCTCTCTGGTTCGATTCCGGAAAGTGCATAGGCTATGTAGATACTCACTTTTGTTCTTTTCGTTTTTGCCTCTATAAGAGCGTCCCTTGGGGCGTCCACATCGCTCTCAGGCAACCACTCAAGGTGAAATGGAGATTGAATATCCCGAACGCTCAGTGGGTATGATAACCACGGGATTCTCCCCGGATCTGGACCTGATATGGCATAGAATCGAATACAATACCGCCCCTCGATAGCTGAAGCAGAAGAGCACGACCTGGGATGTTCTGTTCTGAAGTTGCGGGTTCGGTTCCGGTTGAGGGGTTTAAAGTGTATCTTCGTTTCTTTTGGATTAAATTACATCACGTAGAGCAGATTGAATCCTGCAAACCGTCATTTTATTATTAAATGCAGCCTTCAAAGGTTCTCCATCTCTGCACCTCGCGTTTCTTGATTTACCCACACATTCGCCAGGTCTCATAATAAAGAGTCGACTTGGTCGTACATGATATTTTCAAAGACCTCCCAGAGGTATTGTATTAGAAGCCTTATAGCTCAGTCGGATGATTGCCACCAGATGGCTTGAACTTTTGGCCTAAATGGGCACAACGTTGTACGTTTTGTGATCTACCTGTCCTCGATCACGTTCTAGCAGATACAGTCTCAAAGGCATCTTTGTCCATAAATTCCTGGGTAGCTCAGTTGGAAGAGCGTGACCAAGGTTCTTGTGTTCTATCTGCAGGCCGGTTCAATGCCGACCAGAATGATATAGTACTTTCTCATGTTTTTCTCTCCGATTCATCTTAACCAAGTGGCACGTACTGTGCAATATCTCCTGTTTCCTAGATTGTGAATTTACAGGATCAAGTAGCTTGCGAAAAACGTTGGTTTGTCGCGTTAGCCTCATCATGCGCTTTAGCCCCCTGCACATTGCTCCCGCAATTGCTCAGTGAGAAGAGCATAAACAGGCACACTGGGGGTCCGTTCAGAAGGTACTGGTTCGATCCCAGTGGAAGGAATTCAATAGTTGGAAGGACACTTTTTTCAGGTTCTATTTCAGCAATCACAAGGGGGTCAATTTCACTGCTTTAATTTTCGCAGTTCAATTTTGCAAGGAGTGGACCTTTCGCCCTTGGAACGTAGCCTTCATAATTTATTAACACATGTGTAACCGAAGG
Organism: Clitopilus passeckerianus; assembly: GCA_944990035.1. NCBI lineage: Eukaryota > Fungi > Basidiomycota > Agaricomycetes > Agaricales > Entolomataceae > Clitopilus > Clitopilus passeckerianus. Next base: position 452,338 of record CALYLX010000139.1, read on the forward strand.
AGCATTGAGTGAGATTTATTTCACCTGGATCAGGCATTGACGAGTTAATTCAGACATTCTCTAGATCACGCTCAGCAGACACAATCGCAGTCGCAATCATATCTGTACCTTTAAATTCCTGGATAGCTCAGTTGCAAGAGCATGACCAGGTTATAATTGTTCTATCCTTCAGATCGATTCGCGAAACTGATCTGAAGGATGTGTGTTTGGACCAAGTTGTTCACTGGCTATTTTTGTTCTTCTAGTCACCAGGACAGTGTTTACACCCCGTCCGAGTTCTATTGATTCTTTATAGTGGATTTAAATACTAACGAGCCCTGGTATATCACATTAGCCTTGCCGCACGTCAACACATTTTATCTGTCGAAATCACAACAATTTCTCGGTAGCCCTCGTCTAGGATCTTTCAATAACACGCAAGTCTTTATAGCTCAGTCAGTCGATCGCCAGCGTCCGGCGTGAAATCTGACTGGAAGCCTGCTGCTGGTTCAATCCAGGACGGGGATTATATCATCTGTAGGCGAAAATGTTTTGATCTGGCTGCTTGCCCATAGAGCTCCTCTTCACTCACGGGTCACGACTTCTGTAGAAGGCCTCAAGCCTCAGTAGCTCAGCCAGATGATCACCACTTGGGTTGAACTCTGATTTGGGAGGCTACTGGTTCGAACCAGAATAAGGGCCATGCATGTGCCCGTCTAAGTCTTTTGTGGATGGCAGACTTTTGCTAGTCTTTCCTATTACCAATTGAAATCAGTCGACGGAGTAGGTCATCTTGGTTGATTGGCTTCTCCGAAGGTGTACGGGTATGAAAGCCAATCTGAATAGTTAACTTCTTCGATGGCTCACGTGACCTCAGGATAGAATACCTGAGGTTCTTGGTTCGAAGCCAGTGCGAAGAAAATCAACTTACGAATCAGAATTATTTATCACTGCACCAGCGCTAAATCTCAAACGGCACCTCACCAGTATTGTCTTCTGAAATCGTGTATTGGACCCTCTCTAGAGATGACCACATGTTTTAGCCATTTTGCCATGATACAAGTCAACGTCGAGTGTGATAGCCTCGTTACATCGCTACAGCTGCCCACAACGCGTTACGCTTCTTATCTCATGCTATCGTGCGGCACGACGTCACCAGCAACGCCAGCCAGACTGCCAGACACTGATTGATGGCACACGAGCACTGGCGCGACGAGCTGCCATGTCCATTGTCCGGATGCCAGCAACCCAACGACCCAGACATCCCAACGCCAAGCCCGTCGCGCATACAACCATGATCCACGCAATGCACACATGAGATATCTCCTCGCCTACATCCAAGCGGGGAAGAGAGTGATATGCGTGAAAATTGATACGCACATGAGGCTACACACGGTTGAAGGTGATGCCGGGGTGTGAGGAACAATTGTGGTGAGGGACGGGCATTGGGATTGGCACACAGTAAGGAACTGGGCAATTGCAAGCGGTCAGCGCGCACTGCCAGTTCTCGAGGCAGGGCTATGCGTGTATGGGACGGCGAGCTTGGGCCTTGTGAATGATGGGTTGTCGAAGGGCAGAGTAGTTTCGGACGGGGTACAGCATTCTTGCAATTGCGTAGTCCACCTCTTGTCTCACAAATAAACTCTCTCTCGAGTGAACAACGTTGTTCCAACGCAGCACCCACTCTACTCTAGTTGGTGGCAGGACGACAACTGGAGAAAACTCACTCTCTGATCTCTGATATCATCACCATCACTATTCAGAAGCTCCGCACACCTTCCCAAAGAAGCAATCCACCGGCTACTCCGTCGTCACCGAGAGGCCACACTGCCACTGGGACAGAGAGGAGAAAGGGTGGACACTCTGTTGTGGTGCAAGTCCAAATAGCAACGACCACCACCACCGTCTCCCGGACTTAATACCATCTCCCTCAAGACGAGGCCACGGCTATTCGTCAGGACTAAGAAATATGTCCACCTCGTCGTCGATATCGGCCAGTGTCACCAACACCGCTGCTGCTGCTTCCAGCTCGGCCGCTGAGAAGACCCTGAGCGTTGGTTCGAACTTGAAGGTCGTCGGGATTATCCTCGCTATCGCTTCTGGTGTCCTTATTGGATCGAGCTTTGTGTTTAAGAAGAAGGGGCTGCTTCGTTCGCAGGCGAATGGAGTGGCTGGAGAGGGCGTGGCTTATCTCAAATCGGTGCGTTTTTGCGTTATTGGTACATTGACAATGGGAAGCTTATCTTTCTTTGGTGTAGCCGCTGTGGTGGTGTGGGATGATAAGTGAGTGGTTGCTGGTTTGGAAAGAGGGTAGGAATGAACTAATGGATGGTTGCAGTGATGATATTAGGAGAACTGTGTAACTTTGCTGGTACGTCCTCCTTCCCTCCTCACCTCGACACCAACACTAAAACGCCATTCGCTAGCATACGCCTTCGTGGAAGCTATCGTCGTCACCCCACTCGGAGCCCTAAGCGTCGTGATCTGTGCTATCCTCTCCTCGATATTCCTCAAAGAAACCTTGACATTCTTCGGATGGCTAGGATGTGGATTATGTATTGTGTGTCCTCCTTCCCTCCTTCCTCCTCTCCCTCCTCCCTTCCACCTTCCACCACGCCCCAAACTAACACCCACCCAGCTAGGCTCCGTCATAATCGCCCTCAACGGCCCCTCCGAGGGCACAGTCGGCCAAATCAAAGAATTCCAAAAACTCTTCCTCGCCCCCGGTTTCCTCGCGTACGCCGGCGTCCTCATCGCCGCCGCCCTCGTTATCGTCATCTATTTCGCGCCCCGGTATGGGAAGAAGAGTATGCTGTGGTATATCATGGTGTGTTCTATGATTGGGGGTATTAGTGTTTCGGTGACGACGGGGTTGGGGAGTGCGATTGTTACGACTGCGTATGGGGATAATCAGGTGTGTGCAGTGACTTTAAATTTGGTTGAGGAGGAGGGCTGATTTTGGAGGGTAGTTTAAATATTGGTTCATGTACTTCCTCCTGGTGTTCGTCATTGTGACACTCCTAACGGAGGTGTACTACCTCAACGTAGCGTTGGCTTTATTCAACACCGGTTCGTTTCCCCTCTTCCTTCTCCTCCTCCCCATTCTAACTAATACTCCTCGAACAGCAATGGTGACACCAACCTACTACGTCATATTCACCTTCTTCTCAATAATAACCACCATCGTCCTCTTCCAAGGCCTCAAAGCCTCCCCAAAAGAAATAATAACCCTCGTAATGGGCTTCCTCGTCATCTGCCTCGGGATCGTCATCCTCCAAATGTCCAAAGTCGACCCCTCACAGCTCAAATCCATCACCGCTCTCGATCGGCGGTCCACCATCCTCTTACAAGCTGCCAGAAGCAAGACGGAGAATATGGAAAGAGGTGAAGGGGGGGATGGGGAGAAGAGTGTGTTGGGTATGGAGGATCCGGGGATGGATGCGTTGAGGGGGAGTTTTGGTGCTGTGGGGAGTATTATTAGGGCTAGGAGTGTTAGGAGGATGTCGCAGTCTTCCTCACAGCACCGAGGATCGCGTGCTACGGGGTTGGGAGGGCTGCATCATAATTCCTCCCTATACGACCCGCATAATTTACGGGACTCCCTGCCTACGTTCACGCAACAGGGGACGGACGGGCAGTTTGACGGGTTGAAGAGACATCAGTTGTACGATGCCCCTGTTCCACCTCGGTCGCCCTTCAATCAACCGCACCCCCTCTCGCCACTTTCCCCCTCGACCGCGGCTGGGGGAGGGGGAGATGTGAACAGCACATCCTCGATAGCGGGTACACCCGTTATGGGGAAGAAACCGACGATTAAATTTGGAGAGGAGGATGTGGTGCACCAGTATGACCGTCCTGGGACGGGGGATCGGACGACGGAGTATAGGAGGGCGGTTGGGGGGAGTCCTCTTCACGCTTTAGGAGCGGGAAATAGATCTGACTCGGGTGGACCGGGTGTGGCGGGACTGGGAGCGGGTGGGGGCTACCCGCCTATGCCGCAGAGTCAGCTGGGAGGAACGACGCCGAGAGCGAGGATGGATGGGTTGCCTTTGGTTACGGGTGTTGGCACCGGCGGGTGGGGCGGGTTAGATGAGGGGTCGTCGACTACGTCTTCGGATGTGCCAAACGTCACAGTGGAAGGACCTACCCGTTCCAGCGTCGGTACGGACTCGAACTCGAGCGGGTCAACGACGAGACCACAGGGAGGACCGAGTTTGTTATCGGATTCTTCGGATGAGTCGCAGGCTCAGATTCAGCAGACACAGACGTTGAGTATACCCGCTGGCCGGTTTAGGAACGATAACGAGATTCGGTCTGCGCCTCCTACCCTCTCCCCCTCCACCTCTCAACCGGGTGCACCGAATCCATTCGCACGCCCCTCGCAGGGGAGGGTACAGGCTAGAAACATATTCTCGCCTTCGGGAAGTGGACCTGGGGGTTCATTCCTCGGGACGGAGGGAGGAGACAGTGCGTTGTTGAGTTTCCCCAGCGTTACGGATTCGGCGAGGAGTGATATTATGTGGGATGAGGAGGACTTTTTGGCGTCTTCTTCGTCTGTTGGTGGGCCTACTAGCCGGGCTCAACAACCTCACGGAGCCTCACCTCTCAACCCCGCCGTGCACGGGCATAACAGGACAGAGTCCCTCCCCGAACCTCAACACCCCCGTTCCCGGACCCATTCCAACGATAGCAGAGGCGGCGGGCGGGGCGCGAAGAAGCATTACCCCAAAGGGCCAGGTGGGGATGATCGGGAGGAGTCGCAGAGTCTGTGGAGAAGGAGTCAGGACTCGATGAGTAGTACTGAGGGGGGTGGGGAGGCGGAGTCGCCGCTGAGTCCGAGTTTGATGGAGGGGGGCGGGATTAGGTTAGTTACGCCCCCTCCTAGAGGGAGTAGTAGTGCTGATCGGTTTTAGGCGGTGAGATGCCTGCCTTGATTTGGATCTGGACTATACTATACTAGTAGTAGTAGTAAAAAATGTACCAAGGGAGAAGGGAGGGGGTAAAGGACTATTTTATTAACGTATGGTGTAGGAGTATTTTATATTCGGTTTTGTGATATGATTACGAGTAGTTAGGATACGGTGTATTCTGGACAATTTGTTTAGTGCTTCTACCTGTGTTACTGGTAGTGTATACTTGTACTAGGTTTCGTGGGGTTTTTCGTTTTTTTATGATGAGGCATGAATTTACGAATTTGGATAGGCCTAAAGTACCATGGCGGAATTCAGTAAAGTGTGTATAGCGGCTTCTTCTAGGCATACTATCAGTCAAGATTCGTGAATTCATAATCTAAAGGCTTTTTCGACAATAGGTTACGTTACGAGGATGGAGGTTAGCTGACACTGAGCCCTTTCCGGACGTCAGAGTTGGAAGTCTTCCAGCAACCTTGAAAGCGTCTTGCTAGAAAACCTTTTTACAGTACTTCTTGCTTCTCCGGGTCAGCTATCAACGGATGTTCATGTGGTATATGTCAACTGGCAAAAGGGTTCAAGACTCGCTAGCTGACAGAAGCTCAGTAGGTTTAGATCTACGAATCTGAGCATTTTAATCTGAATGATCAAAAATAATATCAGTACGATCAGCTCCAGTCGAGGAGTGCTCCTCTTCATCAGATTGTGCACCAGAAAGTGATACTGCGTTGGACACGAAGCGCGAGAGGCCATGGCACCAGTCTGAGGCAGAGGCTGAGCCTAATGACGCTCGCTTGGTTTATGTAATAGGAAAAGGGGCTGTCTGACCATCGCGCCGTCCACCACCATGGCTGCCAATGAAGTCTGGTGTCTCATCGTCAATCACGAGGACCAGGTCATAGGAGAGCTGTTTGAAGTGAGGTACGAAAAAACTACCACCATCGCAGGCTTGAAGGGGAAGGTCAAGGAAAGGAAAGCAGCTAAACTCAAGGGTGTCGATCCGGACGACCTCAAGATATGGCGACGCATAGACCGATCGACGGTTCTTGACTACAAAAACTTGGACGCTCATGTCATGAGGATATCCTCTAACAAGGAGGTTGAAGTGCTCGACCCAAGGGAAACAATGGCAGCTCTAGCGGTCTCGGCAAAAGAAGCGTTGCTCGTCCAAATGCCGAGTGGGTTTCCACCTTCCATCGTTCATCCTACTGATTATTCATCATTTCTCTCCCACATCAGAACCACCCTATGAACCTTCCCAAAGCCAGAGCATCGGCTTGCCACCCGCCTCACGTCGTTTTCCACCCTTGGCAGGCATTAATTGTTCATCAACGCATCTGGTATGATGTATGTAAACTAATTTCATTGCCAGCCACCATTGCAACACGACACTCAACAGTCGATGCACTGTACAAGAGATTGAATGAGTATAAACTTATTATGGTGCGGCGCCTCGTGCAATTGGCTCCGAGCACATTCTAATCCACCTCACAGGTTCGAGGGACGCCGGCCAGCGGCAAGTCCACACTTGCAGAGTTGCTAATCCAACACATCGCCGCCGAGGAACCAACGGTCCATCCAATAGTGATCAGTCATTGGCGTGATCGCGAGGGGAGCCATAATTGGTCCACATATCTAGCAACATACGGGTTCAATCCCAAAGGCCGAAACGTTCTCATCATCGACGAAGCTCAATTAACCTATTGGGACACCGATTTCTGGAATAATTTTTTGAAAGGAATTACACCAGGACACTCCATTGATTCCGTCATCCTCTTCGCCAGTTACGGCAGCCCGAGTGGAATCCCTTCCGTGGAAGGAACGCCAATGTTTGTTCCAAAACCTCAGCATATCAGCTTGAGGCCTATTGATCACAACGACGAAATTCCTTCAGTGGGGCTTTTCCTCACGACGGACGAATTTACTGATATGGTCCAAAAGACTTTCCCAGCTGGACGTTTCACAGAAGACTTTCTCGAGTATGTGCATTGTGTCACGGCTGGCCATGCAGGTGCAGTTGGCGACTTCCTTCGAGTTGTCCTCGCTCATCCGGTAAGTCAATCTTCGTATGAAAGCCTACCACCTGGCTGATAATTGTTTGAAGTCATATCGCAGACACAGGCTTACCCAGGGGGAGTACTCCTTAGAAATCTTTCGATGCCAGCTTCCTATTCGAGAATTCTGGTCGGGTCTCCTTAACTCCGGTATATTCAGACGTGGGCTCCCGCAGCTCGGTGAACTCCAGAGGCCTGAAATCACCCGAATATTCCATAGAGTGCTCACCAATAACCACGTCACGATGGGAATGCTAGATGCCAAGGATAAAGAGTCACTCAAAACGTGCTTCCAACGTGGTTGGCTTCATGCAGCCCAGTCACCGCTTGAAGAATCGCTGGAGATTCAATATATTTTCACGACTCCCCTTCACCAGTGGTTCGTTGAATATTACCTCGGGAGTAAAACACTGGATCCTGCCGTTATTCAAGAGCAAACACTTTCCGAATTCGCGATCAATGTGATACGAAGCTTCTCGCACTGGCAACTCTCCTCGCCAAGAAAAGTGGGTGTTTCAGATACTCAACGCCCACCGGAGGCACAATTCCAGGATGAATTTTACCGTTGCTGCTCTGAATACATTAAAGGGTCCCTTATTACGTTTCCCGAGTTCGGGAGTGCAAGCAGGAGGATCGACTTTTATATTCCTTGCAAGCAATGGGGTGTGGAGTTGCTACGCGATTGTGACAGGTTTGAAAACCATTCATCTCGCTTCACGGGCTCTGGTGCATACGCACAGATGACTTTCAATGACTACGTTATTCTCGACTTCCGGAAGAGCCGACCCCGAAGGAAGCATCCTGGTTAGTTATTTTTCCGTCTCCCCTGCATCAATCTGACCTTCCAATCAAATCCAGGCATGCTGAAGCTTTATCATGTGGTATTTAGCAACGACTACAGGAAAGTACAGGTTCTAGCCGGGTCGTCATTGGATATGGTCAGAGAGTTTGAGCTTTTGAACTAGCTCAAAAATGATCATGTCGCAATGTCATCTGGCCCGCACTTCAATTATTCACTTCCGCTCCGATACTTTGATTCTCCACCTTGTGCCCCACGTTTGGCTTTCATCTTTGCTTTCTGTAGGGTCACGTAAACGAACCTGTAATACTTAGTCAGTATCAATGTCATCATGAAAAGTTTCCCCTTGGTCAGTGTTACGACTTCTGTCGGTTTTGTTTGCAAATGATACTTATCCTGGCCTGACCAACCATCTGTGGTCCTGTTTGCGAGCGTGATCGTTTTCGGCAACGCTGATTGATAGAAGCACAGCCTCTGCCAAAACCACTCCCGTTCCATCCCCCTTGACCTCGTGTTAAGACAAGTATGCTCTCAATATAGATTCAAGAGCTTTGGTCCGTCCAATCTATCGTCATACTCAATATGGCATCAACCAGAGTTGAAGTTACATTCTGTTTCCTGAGCGCAAGTCTTTCCTCCTGTTTTTTGGATGAGCGGAAATTTGACAAGTCTTTTTCTCCACCTCTTTCTAGGCAAACATGAACTACTTACAAGCCATACTTTCTGGCTTGCTAAATCCGCTCTCAAGGTATCACTGCCTCAAGAGAATGAACCGGTCTCCGTCGATACATTACACCCCAGAATCTCGTTACTCGCAATGACACGGCACAGGCACGAGGGCAGGATATCCTTCGCCAAAAGGGCGCATCTAACATTCAATGCTGAGCATAGAAATCCAGAATGGACTGAGGCAACAAATCTGAAGTATAGGCACCGCAAAATATCCTCGTCGAAAGTGCACATCTGGCGGCGTTGTCTTGGCTCCGAGACGCAGCGCAGGCACCAGGGCAAAGCGTCCTTCTGACCCCTCGTCCAAAGCGTGGCCATGGAATTGCGAAAGCAAAGGAGTCTATTCGTATATTCTACTAAATGTCTTCCTATCGATGCTTTGACTACTCTCATCACTCAAGCCATCTCATAGGCTAGCAGACTATGAATACTTGAAAATCTGGGGGTGAACGCCCAACTCCACTTAATTAATATAATGGAATGAATCTGCGGTATTGATTGCGGCGTATAATCCGCCCCTGCCTTGGACAACCCCTCCACAAACATGACAGGCCGTTCATCCATTCATTGGAATTTTTGGGGCTTTCATCGGCTCACGTCCTTCCCGGGGCTTCTCCCTATACGGCACCCGATGGATGAGAATATAAAAGGGCGATTGTCTGCACCATCTTACGGCCAGGAAACGACCCTTTTGCTCGATTCTAATTGCTACGATGTCTCACATTACTGTCTCCGGCGCTAACCTTCCCACTCCTAACCCGCCTGGTGCTAAACCCATCACTCCTCCTCGTCTCAATATCGCTGACCTCATCAACGATGACAAGCAATGGTCTCTGTACATCCAAGCTCTGGGTGAGTATCGTATCTGATACTTAAAGCGTCCCTTGTTCTAATGACGATCATGCAGCTCTGTTCCAGAAGGAGGATCCCACAAAGCCGCTTTCCTGGTTCGCCATCAGCGGTATTCATGGGTACCCATATGACTTGCAATGGGAGAAGGCTGGTCCCAAAACTGAGGACTACGGCTATTGCGTGCACGGCTATCCTCACTTCCCCACCTGGCACCGCCCTTACCTTGCTTTATACGAGGTAAGTATGACTATAACATCCAATACAGCATACTGATGACACCCTACTACTCTGTAGCAAGCTCTCCAAGCTGCTGCACTCAAAGCCGCCCAGGAGTATAGGACGGACACTGATGACTGGGTCCAAGCAGCCCTCACTCTCCGCGCTCCATACTGGGACTGGGCCAATCCTGCCACCTATTTACCTCCTCGTCAGGTCTACGACTCAGTTCAGTTCAAGACCCTTCACATAACCACCCCAGAGGGCCCAAATGACGTTCCCAACCCACTCCTCGCCTACGAATTCCAGCGCAAGATCAGGTGGCCGTATTCTCAGTACTCAGCGACTATCAGGCATCCTCGTTCAGACCCCGCGACGAGTATCGCGGCATTCGAGGAGTGAGTCGCCCGCAATTAGAACAGTAATCAATTTCGTACTAACTGCATGCGTAGGGACGTTGGATCTAACGCCAGACTTGGTGACCTTCAGTTCGATTGTTGGAGGACCCTCAACTGGACAACGACCTGGCTCCAATTCAGTAACCAAGGTGCTACTCGAGGACAGAGTACGTAACGCCTACCACTTGTCTTCACAGTCCCCAATCAATACTGAATGACTCTCCAGGGGCCAACAGTCTGGAAACCCTCCACAATTGGATGCACAATCGAACTGGAGGTGGTGGACACATGAGTGACCCGATCTCCGCAGGTGCGTATCTCCTCTAATCATCTTGCAAACCAATAATTGATTCGATTTTTTGAAGGCTTTGATCCAATCTTTATGCTCCACCATACCAATGTTAGTTAACTTTCATTATCCCGGAAATCTCCCTTTCCTGACGCATGTGAACAGGTTGATCGTCAACTCGCACTTTGGCAAACACTCCACCCGGAAGTCTGGATCTCCCAACAACATGAACCCAACTACGTCAACAGGGGTCAGTTTCTCTACTCTTGCGAATTCTGCGCAGTGATTCTAACTAGATGAACTCTAGACCTTTCTCCCTTCTGGAAGGACGGCAACGCATTCCATCGTTCGACCGATGACCCAGTCAGAGATTTCATCAAGTTCCAGGCTACTTACCCCGAGTTTGTGGGCCTCGAGAACCTCTCTGCCGCTAAGAGGAAGGCAGAGATTCAAGCCAAAGTCGACGCGTTATACGACCCCAAAAACCGTCGTCGTGGTATTGCCGTACGACCCTCTGCGGCGCTCGCATCTGCTGTCAGCAACGCTCAGGTAGCCCCGCAGGCCGTCCTGCAAGCAGCCGCTGTTCCTCAGGCCGCTTTTAGCACTCGAGCTATTATAGATGAGAACGCGGTTCCCGCCGACACTCAGGCTGCCCCCGAGGCCGACACCGCGCTGGAGGCCCTTGATTGGTTCACTCGCATCCGCGTCAAGAAGTTCCAGCTCAAACAAAGCTTCACCGTCCTCATTTTCCTGGGCTCAGTTCCCGAGGACGTTGCACAGTGGCGTTCGTCACCCCACCTCGTTGGCAGCCACAGTGAATTCGTGAACTCCGATCCCGAGCATTGTGTCAGTTGCAGCGACAATGCCAATCTCATCACGGAAGGGTTCATTCAGTTGGACGATGCACTTGAACGGTTGGGTTTGGGTCAGAAGAACGAGGCGGAAATTGAGGAATTCATCCACGATCAAATTAACTGGCGGATCCAGAAGGTAAGGTAGTTCTGTCATTATTTTCGTTCAATTCTGACCGCTTCGCTATTAGGTTGATGGGACGGTGGTGGATGCTGACGAACTTGAGGTCCTTGAGGTAGCCGTTATGACCTGGGATGTGACGGACGGCGACGTCGAAGTCCGCCCTGTTCACCGCAACGTAACTTCTCACAAGGCTGGGGGTCGTGTTCCAGGCCACAAGACCTACCATCTCTAAAGAGTTTTGTATGGTTTGATTGTAAAGAATGTAATAGTACGAACAAGAAGAAATGTCACTCTGGTAGTAGGAGTTGCAAGTTGTACAGCTGTTTATTTTGAGCAGGGAACATGAATTACAAACGGGCGATTGTAAATCACGCGCGGGATGTCTCATTGCTAAGTGTAATTGTACCATCCGGCCCAACCACCGAAACCTTCAATAACTTGAGCTTCGAGTTGTCGACCTTTTCGTCGTGATAGCGCTGTACTGAATGAGATTCTGCTCCTCATTGCGGGATAAGACTTTACCTCCTTGACAACCCACAACAGGTGCTCCCGGAGATATGGGACAACATCGGCATCCTCTAGTTTGCCCTTACATCGCTGTTCGAGATACCCGTTCAAGGAACGATATTCAGTGGTTGTAGAGTGCGCATGGGAAGATATGGGTTCAAAGAGGCGCGAAGGGGAAGTTCTCCAGTCCGAGGGAGATGAGGGGACGGAATCGATGAAGAAATAAAGCTCATAGGGCTCTCCTAGTTCCTTTGGATCGTATTTAATCTCCAGGTCCCAGTCGTAGTCGAGGTGAACAGACATTATGAGCAAATTCGGTATATGGTCGGAGCAAGTTCCTGCGGTGACTCCCGGCGGCCTGAGGGTCGTATTTTATACGCCTCAAGCTCCGGACACATCTAGAATAGGACGTACAGGTGACTTTTCGGAGCTCAAACGCCGAGATAGAGTTTAAACCCAAGGGTTCCTGGAGTGGTTGGTGTCACGTAAACCAGTTGAAGCCAAATCTAAGTTCTAGTTCGGGCAAGGACTCCTAATGCAGAAACCGCTTCGCCCTGGCTGGTACTGCACTCCTCAATGCACTCCTCGCGAAGCGAGCGCTTTCCGGAACATGCCTCAAAATTAGAAAGACACGCCTCAGTACGCGTTCGAACGAAGAAATTAGATGCTGCTTGCAAGGATTCCCTATCCAAACGATAGAGAGCCGATGAGCTGTCCGAACGAGGAGGTATTCATAGCCCTCTCTAGCGGTCGGTGACTCAATCTGGCTGCAGCTTTGGAATGGAGAGAAGTAAAAGATGTTTTGCGGCCGATTTGCACCAACAAACACAGGAGGCTGTGTTGCTTGCTCCCAATCAAAAATTCAAAATCAATTCACTTTCAACTTCTTCCACTTTCTTCTCTTCTGGACCACCATTGTTCAATGGCTCATGGCCTCATACTCTGCTATCTTGTACGATTTGCCGGTTCTCAGAGTATCGTAGTCGTCAGCTCCCTCTAGAGGAATCACAGAGGAATGCACTGGCCGGTGTGAAATCAGCAACCTACACCCTAGCTATTCAATCGGAAGGCAATACATGACTACCACAACGTCAATCTTATCCACATTCGTCTCCACCGCGCTGATCACCTCAGTTCGGCATGGCGACCGTCATATAACTATGAGTCCAGAGCAAGAGCCTCGTTCCCCTTGAAATGACTACCAAACCGCTCCTAGTCGTCGTTGACGACACGGACGCTCGAGTCAAGTACTCGAAGGGCTGGTTCCAGGACAATGGAAGTCAAGATAGATTTGGGAGCTTTGGTCCAACGTACCGGCATACCCAACATGGGATCAACCAGAACGGAAGCTTCACGTTCTTTTTTGAAGGTACGTCTCTGCTTTCTCCCCGGCCATTGACAGCGTAAATTTGACTTTTTTTCTGTTTAGGTTCCTACGTCAAGGTTTACGGGACACCAGGCTACGCCAAAACGGATAATACGAACTACGATCCTGTCCTCAGCTGCAATGTAGACGGAATGAACCTCTACACCATCCCACCCTCCACCGCGCTGACAGGCAACAACAATCAGGTCCTTTGCTCGAACGAAACCCTACCAGATGGGCCCCACACGTTGACAGTAAACGTCGCCTCTCGTGGCAAGACGTTCTGGTTTGACTACATCCGTTTTCAACCCCCCGCAAGCACCAACATCACCACCCTCAAGAACGAAACGCTTTTCATCGATGATCGATATCCAACCATCTCATACAGCGATGGGTGGTCGCTTTTGAACGATAGCCTTGCCCACTATACCCAGAAGAAAGGTTCTACGATGAAATTCGACTTCAACGGTATGCAACACGCAGCCATCCATTCCACTATAGCCTACTCTAACCTTTGAAATTTCAGGAACCGGGGTCACTTGGTATGGTCAAATTCCAAGCGGCTACGCACAAGACTCCACTTCAGGATCCTACACCATAGACGGAAAAAACCCTACGACATTTTCAATCGTCGGACCTCCCAACAACAATACGAAACAATACTACCAGGCATTCTTCTCCGCCACAGGACTGCGTTCTGCCTCGCACTCCCTCGCTGTCACCTATCAAGGCGATAAGAACCACGCCCCATTAACGCTCGACTACCTCATCCTCGAGCCCAGCACCGGCTCTCCCTCAGGGTCGAATGGTACATCCAAACCTCCAATAGGCGCTATAGTAGGAGGCGTAGTCGGGGGCCTAGCTTTCCTCGCTATCGTTGGCGTTATCCTGTTCCTCCTCCTCCGCAAACGGCGCCCACTAAGACGACGAAGATCACGTCTGAGCATCGTTCCCCTTGACCCGTCCCCATCCTCCTCACCAGTCACCACCTCCCATCCTCATCACGATTCAGCAAGCCACGTTGAAGCGTTCGTGCACCCTGATCATATGCGGCAGGTCCACCACGACGGGTCGGGGGATGAGCAGAGTTACCTCATGGCGCCGGTTTCTAGTAGTGGGCCGTCGTCTGATGCTAGCAATGGCAATGGGTCAAGAGGGAACCATTCGTATCTGCAGGTTAGCAATCATGATGGGGTGTCCTCACTAGGCGGGTCGAATACGTCCCGGCCTTCAAAGGCGCAGATGGCAAATTCAGAAAGGACGGGCAGGGTGGTGCATCATGAGGATAGTGGGTTGAGGCTTCCAGAGCCTGATGATGGGCCTGTGGTAGAGTTTCCGCCGAGTTATACTGCGAGATAAGCGCAGAGTATTTATAATTTAGGTATTGGTTATTATTGGCGTACCCTTCGTCATTCCGGTTACAATATTCGCATTTTAGAAATGTAATAACGTTCGCGTGTATGCTCTATATATGTGTCACCAACAGTTCCTCAATAGCTCATTTGATGAGCCTAAGCCCAGTCGCAGTTATGTCGAGGTGCTACCATTTCGATTTTGTTGGGGTCAATGGTCACCAGTCATTTGTGGTAAACCTGTTTGCTTTTATGGGGTTCAATTAATAAATGATTTTCAGCGCAAGTATGCATTCGTGTGGGTTGTGGCACAGCGAGGTGAACATCGGGTTTTCAGTGGTAGTGGCACAAGCAGATGTTCCATAATAGCGAGAGAGAGAAAGGAGACCAAACTGGAGCATTCATTCAAACTGGAATTGTAGGATTCTAAGTGAATATCCAAGTTATAACTATTCCTCGCTCTTCCCACTTCTTCTGTACAGTTCAATCTCCCTCTTTACTGAATTCTGTGAGACACAGATAAAGTGGGGCGTGGTGTAAGGAAAGAAAAATCATTCTTGTTCCTCAGATCCGAGAATCCCTCGTCACAGAATCAAACTGGCGGACTAAGCCCACGCTCAACAAGTGACAACAACTGAGCTACCGAGGAATTGATTGATGCAACGTATATATGCCTTATATTCCCTTACAATAAGAATACAATAAGAATAAAATGAACGAGTGGAACGAAGATGGGCCATTGAATGAAGGTATAACCAGTGTGAACGGTGAATAAATGGTAAATTTCACAACGAAGGTGGGGGTATTAATAAGATAAATTATAAATACATATATGGTACTAGGGTCCGTTAATCGAAGGTATAAACAGGTGGTACTTCCCTCATGGGTATATGCTCTGGGGGAGCCATACGTGCACCACTATCATGATGCTGAACAACCGCCTCATCATCCTGTCTCCTCTCTGACGAGCGGACATCGTCACCCTTCCGCAACGGCCGACGAGCGTCACTAGCCTCCGAGGGTGCTGAAGCTGACGAAGAGGGGGCTGAGGTTCCAGGGGAAGTCGGCGGTTGCCTATACTGGTTCAGCGCAGCCTGTTTCCCAAGTGGTTGGGCCCCATCAACGACACCAGAGTGGAAATTACCGCCGCGGTTCGGGAGGAGGTTGCTGCTACTTGATGACGGTTCACCGAATGTGCTGACTTGAGCAGTGTATGGCGTAGGGATGAACTGGCTGGTGGTTGGGGATGAAGGAGTGGATGGGGTTCCTGTGGGTCTTCTTCGTCGGCGCCACAGGAAGAATACGAGGAAGAAGAGAGCGATTACGACTAGACCTCCGAGGACACCTCCAATGATAGCACCGACGGGAGGTTTTGATGCCGCTGAAGCTACACCTTCAGAGGTGTTAGAGCTGTTGGCGCTCGATACAGTGGAGGAGGGTAGCTGTGACCCGTTAGACGAACCTGTAGGGGAGGAGTTTGAGGGGGGATTAGAAGGCGAGGTAGATCCGCTGACGGAGGTGTTTGAGGTTGAGCCTGCTCCTGTTGATGATCCAGTCGAAGACGAGGTTGCCACATAGAGAAAGTCGAGGGTAAGAGGAGTATGGTCGGTATCACCAAGATAGGTGACAACGATGGTATGATCTCCGGGGGCGAGATTTGGTGTCGTGAAGAAGGTTTGACGGAGCTTGGTGGTGTCTGTTTCTCCAAGGCCAGCCAGGGTGAATGTAACGGGATCTCCCCCGTCAATGGAATATGAGCCAGTAGTAGAGGTTCTCGACTTGTCGGAGGGAATTGTTGATAGCCATGTAAGGCTGGTACCTGCAAAGTCGTGTGAGAGAAAAGTCACCAACCAGATAGGTTCACGAACCTTTCCAGCTGAACTTCATAGTCTCACCATGAGATTCGGTACCCATAACTCCGTCTGCTCTCCCGACCATTTTCCCCCAGCTTGAGCTGTACGTGATCCCAGGATCATCGGAGTACACTTTCAGAACAGCGTCCTCAGGTGTTTTCGCAGGTGAGGGTATGTATTGGATGTCATCAAGCCAAAACGTTCGGCCTTGCGTAGATACTTGCAGATTGAGGGTGTGAGGTCCATCTTTCAGGTTGTTTTGATGACACATCATAATGTTATTTTCGAGGAAAAGGAACGGTACATCCACACTTATGCTTGACCCGTCGACAGAACATGACCAAGTTGGATCATTTTGGGCGCCATTGTTGAGCTTTATGACATCGGTCGTGCCATAAACGTAGATGTCAGTACCTGCAAGTTGGGTCAGATTCGATGGGAAGAAAACCCTAAGTGAGAAGAAGAAAAGCACCTTCAAATTGAAAAGAAAAACTCGAATTGGCCTTGGTCCCATGTTCTGTATGTTGGAACGTCTGCCCATAATTTCCTGAGTTGTCTGTACTCCCATGGTCTTGGAACCATCCATCCGAGTACGTGATTCTGCTGTCAGTGTCATCGACAACTACCCGCCTGGCAGTCGACATTGATGTGGAGGAAAGGAAAGGTCGTCGCCACCCATGGCGCCTTCATGCAAGAGAGTTGCCAGAATACAGTAGACCCTATCAAATCAAATGATATTTTCCCAGCGCGCTCGTAGCCAATTCAGAATCTGACGCATCCGCCAAGCCAAGATCGACCAAGATCATGATCAAGTCGTGACTTTGGCCCGAATTTGATCGCCGATTGACCGGTAAATACCATAATTAGTAATATTTACCGTAAATCATTGGCACATTTTCAAGAATTCCTTGCACGTTGGGAACTTGTTACGAGTCTGAGTTATTACTCGGAATCGAACTTTACGGCCGCGATTTTGTGATGGCATGTTATTACATAATTTAGGTACTTATCTATTGTTATGTTCATTCCTCCGCGTTCGATTGGCTTGAAACTATTATTCTCCTAATTATTTCTCCTGTCGATGCCAAACAATGGAGGGAGATTGATCGTTCCGTGTTGAGAACGCTCAATTTGCCTTTTTAGGGCTCCCGGCATGATGGCGGCTTGACGACATCAAACCAATGTCCCAGCTTGTCGGGTCGCGGCTGTCGTCTATAATAATCGTGTTTTGAAGAAACTCACGCCCGTTCATGGGACAGTCTAAAATGGCGCCGTAGGCGGCCAGACACAGACTCGTAAATGCCGCACCAAGAATTGATGACGGCCCTCTCACAACATGTGAAGTGTGTTTGTTTTTCTTGAGAATGTGGAATACATACAATCGCTTGTCGACTTCGAACCGCAGCCTCCTGAGCCATTGTCGCACTTGATTGTTGTCTGGCAACGTTTTCGCGGTTCCATGCGCTATGGGTTGAATAAACTAGAAGCGTTGTAGAAGCCACAACTTCAACACAACTTGAAGTCATCTCGACTTCGATTGCGGGTGCAATGTTGTCCCGAGCTTGTTGTAAGAAATGAAGGAATCACAAAGAGAGGGACGACCGTGCTCCCATGACGACTCTTCGTCACCGAATCGAAGTTGCTGGCTGCGTCCAAGCTCATCACGCAGGAATTGATAGATCCAATCGACTTGGACCCAATGCAAATGCGGTATCGGTCCACAGAGCTATACAAGCAGCTAAATAAATTGGCGACGATGATAAAGCTTCAATGAATGTATATTAACGAGCTACAATTACATTTGCTCAAAGTTTTACGGTTGCGCTATCCTCGTTAAGTCATGCTTTGCCCACCTCAAGGCCAGCTCTGGCGGCAGGACGGGCAACGGTGCGCTCAATCCAGTCCTTGACGCGCGGCCATTCATCCAGAGACTCTATACCAGCGAATTTGTGTTTGTTGACCCTAATGGAGAATCATCAGTTCTTCGTCCCGCTCTACCGAAGCTAGTTTCACCTACCATGGGACTGCCTTGATATCAGCAATTGAGAACTTGCCCCTTCCCTCACCAACAAGCCAATCTCGGTCAGCTAGGCGGATCTCAAGAACTCCATATAGGCGCTTAGTCTCGTCAAGATAACCTGATGATACCATGAGCACGTCATATTTTACCTGTGGTTTTTGCAAAATCCTGTCAAAGGAGGTCAACTCACGTTTCTTTGCATAGGGGAGGTCCTCAGGTGCGAAGTTGTTGAAGTGGTGGGATTGTCCCTGCATGGGGGCGACGCCGCCATGGGTAAAGAAGATCCATTGAAGGAGCTCGCTGTAGGTGTTGGGATTCTTAGCGGGATCGAACCAGAACTTAAAGTCTTTGTCGTAATGATGGGTGAGATAGAGGAGAATAGCGGCGGTCTCGAAGACTACGAAGTTGTCCCTGCTACGGTCAACAAGAACAGGGATACGACCGTTCGGGTTGAGCTTGATAAACCAGGGCTCCTTCTGCGTGTTCTTCCAGATATCAATCGTCTCTATGCTACACCGATGAATTGAGCCAGTGTAGATTAGGCCCAAGAAAGAGTTGGGCTACTCACTCGTAGTCGATGCCAGGATAGACAGCCTTCAGTTCCTCGAGGAGGATAGTAGGTTGTAATCCGTTGGGTGATGCGGCGAAGTAGAGGAGGAAAGGCTTAGTGGATTGAGACATTCTTCGTAGGAAAGGTGAAGTCGGTAAGAAAGCGGAGTTGTATGTTGCCAGTTCTTAACGAATGGAAGAAGCGCTGTATTTATCAGGATGTCAGCTGCGACTCTCAGTTACCAAGCGTAGCTGAATCAGCGATCTATAGATGGAACCATGTGGGATGCAGTGGCCGACACCGGTCTTCAGTCACCCCAGGAGTTTTGTAACGCATTTCGATGCCAGCTTTGTGGGCTTCAGTTTCTCCCTTGAACCAAAGATGGTCCGAGAACCCTTTCAAGATCAGGATAACCCTTGAAGGCGACACCAGGTTCATTGTCGCAGGGATACGCCTGTTGATCGTGTGCGATGCGAATGATTACGATGCGAACGTTCGTTTATCTCGGGACGGGGGGCGATGACACTGCAGGCTACGATGTCATTGTGAGCTCAGTGAGATAAAAAAAGTCCTGACCAGCTAATTCTCAATAGGTGCCTTCGAGCCCTTCCAATGGCTCTGAATATAAGCACGAGCTGAACCAGTGCCGAGGGAGGCTCGCTGATCCATATACCCTCATATTTCAACTCAAATTCATCGATAGCCTCCCCTCCTTTACCCAACCCTCGGAACGGGTCGTCCATCCCGTCTCCGTCGCAGATCTTAAAAGGCAACAAACGGTTCCCGTTCTTTTCGACCGTCTCTACCCTGTCTCTACCATGACCAATACAACTCTGCTGGAGATGTCCCTTACGCGCAGCCGCCTCAGAATCCCAAGGAACCAACAAAGCAAGAGATATTGGCGGCAGATGCACACTGCATCGGAGAACATACACGTCCAAATCCTCCCTACGAGGACGCAAACCAGTACGCGAAGCCATAAAATTGCACGACTCATTGAACGCCTTTCTACGAAAATTGTCAAGGCCATCGCGAGGAACCTCCTAAGCGACGCCAAGCGCGAAGCATCACAGTTCTCTAGATGGCTTCTCTCTATGTCCCTCACCAAAAAATCGTGGTTACATGTCTTAGACGAATTCCCTATCTTCTTGGAACAAGCTCGTACCCCATTTCACAACCCAACCACAATCCCCAATTTACTAGAGGCAAAACCGCACTGGAAAGGCGCCATTAAGGTCTTAAATCGATTTACGTTTTTTACTGATAGGACGAGCTCGTGGAGAGTGGATACTGATTTGGAGCGGAAGGCGTTCGTTCGATCAATCCAATGCCTGCCAACGAGCCTGGAACGACTTGTGGTCGATCTCGAATCGTTTCGCTGGCTATATCAAGTTTCGGAGAAGATTCAGTGGACTAAATTGACCTTTCTCGACATAATCGAATATCAACACAGAGGAGAATCCAATTTTTTGCCATTTGACGCATTGACGGCTTCCCTTCGATCATTCCCTGCTCTTCAGTTTCTGGGCGTTTCGAATTTAGTCCCTCGGTGAGTTAATTGAGCCTAACCAAAGGATTACATAGATACTGAGCAAAGTGCTGGACAATGGTAGCTATGACGATTCTCCGGTGAGTTCTTCCGCAACCTTTGCACTGGCTATCCGACGAGTCACCTCCAGGTCTATCGCCCGCTAAATACTCCAACCTTCAACCTAGAAACACTATTTATACACTCCAGCGAACTAGACTGTCGAGATCTCAAGTTCCTCCTCCTACTTGACCCTTCGCCTGCCGCTAAGCTGAAAACCCTCAGCTTTAAGTATGTTGCCTTGGCCCACGTCGAAGGAATGACGCATCTCTTCCAAAGGGCGTCTTCTAGCCTCCGTGACTTGAATATATATGGGTTAAGGGCTTTGAACGACGAAATTGGGAAGGTGAACGCCAGGTCGGACGTTCTCGAACCCACCCTATTTGATGGGCTCCCCACCACTATGAAGAAGTTGAGGACCGTTCGTATCCCAGCCAAATGTGTCACCCCGTTGGTCATTCGCAACATGTCAGGGGAGAGCCGGGTCATAAACACCGACGAGAACGACTCGCCATCGGAGGTAGACGACATGGGCCCGGATCGAAGAACGTGTCTGCAGATTGAGGACTATGATCGTTCCAATCCAGTTATATGGGAAGGATTAGTCGGATTGCAGGTCAGCCATGTGGAGGGTGGAATTGAACGAGTGTATGGGGGACAATGGCTATACGAGGCGATCGAGGTTACGGAGTGGGATGAAATCGTCTTCTCCGGGATATCTGTGGTCAGAAAGAAGCGATTGGTGAAGTTACTTGGAAAATTGGCTCGATCGAGAGGGTATACAGTTGTCAATAGCGACAACAGGCTAGTGCTCAGGCGGGAATAGATATGTACAAGTCGATTGCAGCAGCTAAATCGCCTTAAATTCACAAGCTACCAGTCGATCCTGTCGTCGCCGTCTAATGAAGAACTCATATGTTTGACTGATTAGATGTGACAACCGATATCCAGCCATGTGTGCAACTGGTAGATTACAAACATACCTGGAATGTGAGTAGGACTGACGACTACCACAGGTCCACTGGCGGTCCAACTTCAATGAGACTGGCATTCGGCGACTTCGGCTAATAGCTGTCCAGTTGTTTGTTTGAGGGGCAGCAGCCAAACACACCTCTCCCCTTCTGGAGGAGTGCCGACTTGGTCGAACACGTCGGTACTGACGACCATGAGCGATGCAGCGTTCTACGCTATTCCGGACCAGATAGATCTTCGGCGGCTCGTCAGGAGGCTCGACATTGCCTGCCTTGAAGATGAATGGAACAAGAAACCCTATCTCGGCAAGTGGATTAAGGCTCAGGCTGCTCTGCAGGTGTGTATCCATTATCTCCAAACTGAAGTGGTATTGAACTTTCAGGTGTAGCGAGTCGCACATGCTAGGACGCTGCTTAGGAATGTGGAAGAGCTGGACTCAGAACGTCTCTCGTAAGTCCAGCCTTAGCTTTTGGTCTCGCTCCACATTGACCCTCACCTCGACCAGGCCGAGAGTGCAGCAACTAGAAGAGATCAAGCAGAAGCTTGACGAAGTTGAGGAGTACGTGAACGAAGTAAAGGAGGTTTGTCGCACCCTAATTATGCCGAGCGCTTTCGTCCTGAATGCCCTCCAATAGCAATCAACGCCCAAACCCACCCGTCCACGGTCTATCCTGTCTCAAATCCGCAGGCCGCCTCTTCCATCTGCTACAATCTCTGCTCCTCTCACCCTTGACCTCCCGCCCAATGGAGGGCATGTTGATGCACCTTCCAACACTAAGAAAGCTGCACATCTGGAACCTCCAACAGACGAGCTTCTCCTGCCCGCCGATACTGCAAGCTTCCCAACTTCTAACTCCTTCGCCTTCCCCACACCCATGCCTCTCCTCCCTCCATCGATAACAATACCCTCAAGCACAACTACAACTACCAGTACCTCCGATGCCACAGCAACAGCCACTGGTGTCTCCACGAAATACAGCCAGAACACGAACGCACTCCACCAAGACCTCTCTGATCAGCTCGCGCAGATGGCTACTCAACTTCGAAGGAATGCCCAGTACTTCTCCGAAGCTCTGATCAAAGACAAAGCTGTGATGGAAGATGCGGAGGTCAAGGTGGAGAGTAACTTCAATGTTATGCAGAAAGAACAGACGAGGTTGAAAGAACATAGTGGGAAGAGTAGTTCAACGACGTGGTTGACGTATGGAATCATCCTTGCGGCTTTGGTTCTGTTCATGTTTACGGTTTTGCTTATTCGTGCAACACGTTGGTAGGAGTACGAGGAGGCTTATTTTACTGTAGCTCACGTAATAGTATTATCATTATTGGTCATATGGCGTAAAAGGTATACGAGTATGAAGGGCAGTAAGGTACAACATGACGGGGAAAGTGGTTGAATTACAAGTAGGTGCGTGAATAAGTAAGTTGGTGACACCAACTCGGTTGGGTCTTCAATAGAGCCTCTTTCAAGCAGCGCTATCGGAATGCTGCACAACAGTTGTCGTATCGCTAGAGTTGATAAGGGAGTGGTCCTGGTTGAACTGGATGTTTTTAGTGCTTATGTGTGTCAATTCTTGGTCTCGTGCATTGGCGATCTCAGGGACCATCATGCGGATGTTCATCATCATTCTTGCAGCCTGCAAAGACCAGCATTGAGAACGGGAGGGGTAACGATAAGAAATGGAAGCTGGCTTACTGCGATACAGGCTGTGACGCTACATGGTCTAGAGGCACAGAAAGGATGGGTTCAATTTCGGGAGTGAAGAAAGGGAAAGGGGCATACACAATCAGAGCGGCACCAATAAATCCTTTCCCGAATTTTGCGATGAAAGTGTTGGCGAGTAAGAGAGCTATAGAAAACTCGGATGAGGTAATGAAGGCAGAGGGTAGAAATGAACGTACCGAAGATAACAAAGAAGTAAACAATTGAATCTCGTGCGAGGACTCGTAATCTGTATGATTTTCCTTCGTCAGCTGAGGCATCTACGCAGTTGGATGGCCCAACTTACGTTCGGTTGACCTTGTCAAATTGGATTGTCCGGAGTAACGTCAAGAAGATGAGAACGCCTGAGATGGAACACCATGGTCATAAATGGAAATCTACATTCTAGACGAGTGTCAGGCACTCACTTTCAAATACGGTAGGCGGAATCCTAAAGAGGTGAGTCGGTCTAAGTGAGGGGCCGATCGAAATGAATTCTTGGAACGAACCATGCGGCGTAATAATAAGGTGGTGCTGAGAACAAGCAATCTGTGAAGGGTGTTCCTTTGCTGGCGAGGGCTATGACGCGGAGTTTTTCGGTAAGTATGAACGGAAAAGTAAAGAAACAACGTCTAACCTGTAGTATTGACGGACGTCATAATTGCGAGGACGATGAAGGGTATCAGAGTAACTAAGAGGATTCCATGAGCTATTGATGTGCTACTCTGTCGAATTAGATTACTTACGAACATAGAAAGAGTAAAGTCCCCAGACAATCTCCTGGATCATAACCAGATGGTCAATGCAACGAGCACCAGGTCCTAAGACAAACGTACTTTCTTATTTCCGTCTGCAACGCATTGCGTCAGTTCGAAAGGTAGATTATAGAAGAAAAGGGAGACGAACAGATAGCGGCGACTCGAAGCAGAAGGATGATATCCACAGCGCTGAGGGATAACAGCGTTGGCCTAACCATGCGGTCGTTTGGTCATTATGGACAGTAAGTGGGAGCGTAAAGAGCACTACTGACCAAGCGGTCCAGTGAGTTATGAATACACATCTGAACGCTGGAGTCAGTAAGGGAGAAATGGCTGTTGGTCAAATTTCGCACATCTAACATGGTGTCAAAAACGGTGCCATCGTTCTATTAATGGTAAGGGCTCACTTCTTCACCGAGCTTCAGCGATGGTGCTGATCACGTCTTTCAGCTTTAATTCCCTCAACTACGGTGAGAACTCACTTATCCCGTCAAAACTGTACTTTTGGTAAGCCTACAAGGAAGAACTATGGAGAACACCTGACTCACAAGAGCATTGGCGGTACAATATATCGGTTGATCATAAACATGACCTTGGGCAAACCCCAAGGTAAGCTAGATCTAGGATTCATGCCTGCTAGTAGAATTCAACCAACTAAAGAAGACGTACGTCCAGACGGTGGCAACCTGGAAGCCTCATTAGGAAGGCCAAGAAAGAGCGCAAGTTGCTTACCTCCGTGCCAAACGTTAACAGGTGATCGTATACCAAGAGCATCTGAGATGGATGTCAGCTTCCTCAACATTTTCTTTCCCTTTCCTAAAGTTCACACACCAGGAAAGCCACTTGTCGCCGATAATTCAGTGTCCACCGACCATTTGTAGAGCGGGACGCACAAACTTACCATTAGTATACCCAACTGCCTTCCCTTGAACCAGAATCCCCAATAAGTCCGGAGGAAATGGATAAGAAGGCAGACCAGCTGGAGGTGCCGATGCTGCAGAGACCATGGAAGTTATCACCAGGGACGGCAAGAGAGCCTCCTCCGTCTCGTCAGCCCCGCTCTGGTTTATAAATACCCTACTGCGAGATTAGCATCGGCCCAGAGTATGGGGTTATAATATATAAGCGCGTTATGTCCCAAGGTCTGGGCGATTCCAATGGGAGGAGTTGCACCATCACTAAGCTGGAGTGGGGTTTGCTTAGACATCCGAGAAACCATAGGATATGAATAGATTCTTGCTCAAATTTGAACGCAGAATACGACTCGTTTGAGGAGGCCGCAACCAGTAGATTGGTGTGAGGTTAACAGGAAAGGGTAGAAGTCGATGCGAATCTAACGGATTCAGTTCTGCGTTGCATCATGCCGAAAGCGAAAGGAAGCTTGTTTGAGTAGGAAATGAGGTGAGGCCGCCCATTCGTAGGAATTCCTCGTCAGACCTCTGATGGTACCTCTGGGTGGTAATAAGGCCGATCCTTAAAGAGGCTTTCACAAGAGGCAAGGTGACGAAGAGGGTAGTCAACGCTGAAGGAAACCATGTGGATCCAGCGCTCATTTGTTGTGGCGGTACGTCTCTGGTAGTGCCCAGTACTTCTCTCAGGTCCGTCATGACCGTCATGAAAAGAGGCCATGGAGGTTGCGTCTCAGTAGACGGTATCCGGCTAACGGTTGGCTAAAATTGGGTTGAGACGGCTACTCTGACGGGCCGTCCGATCCTTTTCTGGCGCGGATCAACGGATCCGGCCCGTGACGATCATGCATCGATCATGACCATGATGCAGGAGAGGCACTACACTTCGGTACCGATTTCGCTCCTCCTTCCAGCTGGATACTCGAGTCTTTAGCAACCAGAACGTATCTGATGTTTCGCCACCAACAAGATTGTCGGATTCTTCTCGCTCATAGAGGTGATCAAGCACTTCTACTTCCCAACAATCTGTCGGATTGGCAACGATAAGGTTGGGAGGGGACCCAGTTTGCTCGAAGCCTCGAAACGGAAGGCTCGGTGGACTGAAGCACCATAATGAAATCCTGAGGCATTAATCTTGGCGTTTGATGTGGTGCACAACTGAAGATTCTCACCAGCGTACGGAGCTACCGTTTTAATCGAGTTTGTGAGCTCCTAGAAGTACTGTACGTTATGTCCTCTCCTGACCTTACTGCTGAGCATGAGATTTAAACATATCAGGCGCCTAAGAATATATCATTCGCAGTATAAGCAAGAGAATCCATGGACTTCGATGAGCGCAAATTAATAAATGACTTTATGCAGGAGCTGTATGGACGAATGAAGACGCCCGCATCAGTTTGCCCCAATGGTGATCTCGGTTCTCGGGGGTACAAGCCACCTCTTCTCCTCCAGGAAGGTCATTTCTGGACCTGCGGAGGCAGAGAGCCTTTGGACATTTTCAAATTATGATGCTATATGGATTGGTTTGCCCATGCTGACTGAGTCACGATGAAGCCACAGACAGCGGGCGGCATCCCAGTAAGTATTACAGGGCGTCTTCTACTTATTCATGTACAACATTCCTGAGGCTTGCTTTTGGCCCGGTAGTGTAACGGTTATCACACTCAACAATCGACCTAAAATGGGGACGGCTCGTCATGAGCTGGTTCGCTAGCTCTTGCCGACAAGCAAGAGTTGGCAGACCATAACTCCCACATGGCAACGTGTTGGGAGGCGCAGCGATAGGCTGCATCATGCAGTCTATCAATCTGCAACGATATGTTGAGCGACCTCGTTCGACTCGAGGACTGGGCCATCCTTTTTCGTATCACAAGTCTTCATCGGTTGTGCATCATGCACTTGCATTACCGACGGCGAAGGTTACTTTGACTCAGGGGTCGGTGGAAATACCAGTCATCGGACTCTTCCACGCTTCAGTTGTAATGCCAATCAATTATAGACCATTCAACCCTTGTGCCTAGTTATTCTCTCTCGCACGGCGAAGGAGTAGTGCATTCGCAAGTTCAGAAGGGACAGATCGTCTGAATAGCGGTATCTTGGGGCGCTGACTCCTGTGGCGTGTATAGGACAGCTTCCGTATGTTCAGAACGCTCAGCACTGACTAGAGGTAGCTCAAGTCAGTGTCGATGACCAAGTCCGAGTCAGCGCGCCATGGCCGGCCTTCGCGCATTGGTCACGTCTACCCATGACCCAGAGGATGCTGTGCGAACGACGAACGAGAGAAAGCCAGGGATCTCAATTTCTCAGGGATGCGTAGCGTATTCTCTCAACCATTCTTGAGCTTTCGGCATGATTGCCAACCAGAGCCAGAACCCTTGAGCGATGCGATTATTGTCCGACTGAATTGTCGCGGACCAACATGTGAGGATGATAAATCAGCCCTTCAGGTTAGGTAAGCGGAGTTTGAAACGAGGCCCGCAGCGCCACGCCTTTGCCCAGACAGGCAAGGTTACCGCATTTCTCCAGCTCTTATACATACGACCACCAGCCTGTGAGTCCATCCAAACGACTTTTAGCCCAACTACACTCACAGACACTCCTTTGAAGAATCAGAAACTAAAAGTCTTCAATTCACATGCGTTTATCACTCATTCCTGCTCTCATAGCTGGTGCCACTCTCGGTAAGCGGCTATCTCATTTTGTTGATTCAGTTGACCCCTTTACTGACTGCTACTCTCTTTTTCGTTTTCAACAGTCGCTGCCAGTCCTATTCGTGTCGAAGTGATTTCCGTTGGCGAGCCCAGCAATATAATCCCAGTTCGTTTCGGATTCGGAGCTCACCCAGCAAACAATGAGCACATCGCTACGATGATCAAGACTGGCGGTCCTATGGGAGGGCGCAGGCCTTGTGGAGGAAATGGCAGGTCCCGCTTCCGCCAGAAGGCCATTGAGCTATCCAATAGCTTCAGGAAGGCCCTTGGATTGCCCATCATTGAAATCAATGGCCAGCACAAGAAAGTCGAGGAGCAGGAAATCCACATCTTACCCTTCATTGGTACTCCCCCCACCTTCGTACCGGTGGAGCCCAATCACGAAAGCACCAACCTTCCCCACCGCCGCCCACACCATCCCCATCCCCATAACCACCATGGCAGCTTCAAGGAGAGGCTCGCCAAAGCTCCTTTCATGGATCGTCTCGTCATCTCTTTGGACACTCTTGGAACTTGGGAGGGAAGAGCCGTCGCCTTCGTCCTCGGTACGTAAATTTGTTATCACATTGGTTGGTCATAAAACTGACTATCACCTTTTCAGGTTGCGGTTTGGGTGTTCTTCTCCGTATGTTCTGGGTTCTGGCCGTTGTCGCCTACCGCACTGTCAAGGGATCTGGTCGCCAGGAAGATCACTACGTCCTTTTCGTTGAAGAACTTGTTGAGGAAGAACCCGCCCCTTTCACTCCCGCTCCCCCCACCTACACTGTCGGCGATCACAAGGAGGATCTCGAGAAAGCTGTTGCTGCTCCCGCTGGTAACTAGAAGTAGTTCAGCTACCTGCAGGAGGCGTTCTATGGACTCTTCTTTGGATATGTTCATAACTTTGTCTCACCTACTTCTTTCCTTGACTGATTTTTCTCCGTCTGCCTTGAGTATCTCGTTGATTGATGTGTATAGACATCTTCCTGATCCAATATCAATTATTTGTGCTGTTATCTCCTATGTCTGAGCAAACACTAGCGTCGTTTTCGCGCTGGAATTGACACGAAACGCGGGCTTATGACTGCTGTTCTGTCTTTTTGCTTCCGTTTTTCCTGGAGCAAGATATGTACCTGGCATTAGTCAGCAGAGCTGACAGGATTTTCGCCGGCTTGTTGGTGGCGTGTTCTCGCCTGTTCTTGCTTGCGATGACCACAGAATGATCTTGATATTGACTTCGAATATGCATCGCGACCAACGGTCTCGGTTCTGATAATCTGATCCTAATATGGCTTGGAGAACGCTCAGTCCTTAGCTCCCTCCTCCATCTCTGAAGCTGTGTCTCCAGACCGTGCCCCCAGTATTTGCTTGCGCGCCCGACCAACTCTGAGCGATGATGAGGTAAACCATCGAATCATCATCAGATACGGCGTCCTTCTGCACCAATCAAGACGATATGTGTATTCCTGGGGTACATCGCCCTTCGGTTCTGAGGCAGTATGCCATCACGCCAATCCAAAGTTCTCGACGTTATAACCTTGAATACGAGCTCTCATTGGATGGTATTCGGAAGGATAAGATGGTAATGATCTTGATGCTTGGGAGAACCTTGACGAACACCCTGATTCGATGATATTGTTGGTTCTGGCTGTACAGAAAATGCGCTCAGGTTGTGGTATATAGGATTGGCGAAGAGGCTACTTCGAAAGGCGTAAACTATCTTCTACTCGTGCCTGCTACGCGTTCTTCGATCTCTATTCCTTTCCCAATCCTTCTATTATCTCCCTTGCTTCCGCCTCAAAAATGTCCTCTGACGCTCAGGCTCCTCCTGATGACTTGACTCTTCTTAGTTCGCTAGGAAAAGCCATGGAAGGAGGAATTGCTCAAGTCATTGTGTCTGCCGCTTTTTACGGTACGTATTCGACGAGGATCCCGTTTATCGATTCCTATACTCAAGAGTGAATATTGTCAGGTGTTTTTCTACTGTTATTCTCCGTCTCAATCGTGACATTCATGTACATATTCCCTCCGTTCATAGCGGTATCATGCATCTGATCATTTGAACAGCTTACGAAAAACGCGGACCCCCGCATCATATGTCACTCTTGGGACCACTATCCTCACATTCTTGCTCGCCACTCTGGATCTAGCTGCGCGCATCTCCAGCGTCTATTTTGTCATCTCAAACACGTTACGCAATGAGTCCAAGGAGCTTCCGCTCACGGACAAAGTGTCGATCGCGAACGAGAAACTGATACTACCCAATATCGTCGCTGAATGGACTACGTCCACTGCTGTACGTTGCTTCTACCTCTTTCTTCCGACTGTCAGCTGAGGTTGAAATTGTGATTAACAGATGATGATATCCGATCTGGTGGTCATCTGGCGCCTCTGGACTGTTATTCCAGAACAAAGAAAGCGAGCCACGATAGTGCCGGTTCTCTTCTACATATTTTCTTCTGGTGAAAATAAAGTCTTTGTGGACGATGGAATTTGATCTGATTTCGATTGTCTACAGGTCTGACATTATCCTATCTCTCCAGGATCTCGAGTCCGAAGGGTATACAGTCCGTGTTCTTTGGCGGAGCACCATATGTCCTCTTCGCCCTCTCTATCACCTTTTCCCTTGCCACGAACGTTGTGACGACAAGTATCTTTGGGTTTAAGTTATGGTGAGAGATGGGTTCCCCTCTTTCAATGGCAATGCTCTCAACGCCGTTTGACAGGCGCTTCCGAAGCTTCTTGTTGCAAAATGGTATCTCGGCCAATATGGATGTGTCTGGAACTCGGAAACGACTTGAGAACATTCTACTTCTACTCATTGAGTCTGGGTTGTTCTATTGCATTCTTCAGGTAGGCGCTTTCAGTGATATCTAAGGCTTCCGGGAGTATTTACGAGTCGGGGCATATTTCAGATTATATACCTGGCCTTGGGTTTTGTCCAGTGGACCAGCGCGTCTGGAAGGCTTGGACAGAAGATCTACGATGTCACTTACTTCTCACTGTCTGTAAGTCATAGGGCACGCACTGGGTATTTACCAGACTCACGAGGATCACCCTTCTATCAGGCGATCTATCCCACTCTCGTGGTCGTGCTGGTCAACACCCAACGCTCTCTTGCCGATAGCCTCAAGCGCAGTCGGCTTGAAGATAACGAAGTACGAGATGCTACTCTCAACCACATATCCTTTGCCGCCGCGCCGTCAGTCGACTCAGAGTCACGGTCAAATAGTCCAATGGCACTGTTATCACCAAAGACATCCATGACGCAGATCAGAGGCGTGACAAATCACACACATAGTGCTCCTTATTGACAGTCGAGAACTGCACCCTAAAATGACATGCTGGGAGTACATGGAATTGTATGTTCCCCATCCGTCCACTAGGTTTTCATGTATGGTAGAATACTACTATCGTGAGCGACCCAAAAACAACCGGAGACTAGTCTCTTCGACTTTTATTACATCCAACGTTTCGGTCATTCAAACCAAAAAGGCTTAAGATTAGATTGGACCCTTCAAACTGGAATCGACCCAGTGACTGCAGAATCGCACGATGACACATAATGGCACATGGGTGTCAACGTTCTTGCCGCGAAGGTATTGAAGGATACTCTCGAGTACCGTGTATTGGTGATAAAATAGAGTATGAGCCGGGAGCCAGAGGTGGTTCAGCGTTCGAATATCATCACTCAGATAGATTAGCCTGCAAAAGCAATTACGAATCTACTCGAACCTCATCATGTGGAATCGAATCAGTGAACTTGGCACCCTCAAGGCGACCATGCGCGTGGTGCTAGTGCTACTCTCACCCGCTTTTCCTTCGCCCCGGCGGCCTCCGTTTGGTCGGAGTCGTGGCTGAGCAGTCCAACGGCACCTTTAACGTCAACGGCAGCCATGGTGCAGATTCTAGGTGTGCTGAATCACACACAGAGTTTATTGACACTGTTTGAACTCTGCACCCCAAAATACCATGCGACTGTCTGCTCTTGATCGCTCTGCGCACATTCCCTTCTACTCGTATGTTTTCATGTACGGCAAGATCCTGGCGTGCCCACATTGTTCCAACCACGAGCTAGATGCTGATAGAGGGGACTCTTCGGGCTTCCCGGCGCATCTTCTGAGTACTGATCAGCGTTACAACATACACCGCAGTGAGATCGCAACATCGGTAAAACAGCTGATCCGGGAGTAAGGCGGAATGACCTTGGCCTTCTCGAGCTGGCATCACGAAAGTTCTGAAATTCACGCTCGAGTTTGATGCTAAGCTTTGGGTTAGCAAGGGTTCAGTAACATATTTTAGCTAGTGATGACCATGGATGCCATGCGTGAGCTCATCTCGTGGACAGAAAAATTGAACGGACTTGACAGCCCCGGTTAGTTAGTCTTCTCGACCACACAATACATTCAGCGAACCGACCCACTAAAACATCGAGACCCGTACAAGCACGGGAGTAATTAGGCGTTCAAACCTTTGAGAAGCCCGGGCCGGTGCGAATTGATGGTCGATCACAAAGACCCAGGGATTTGAGTGAAATGATTCGGGACACGCGTGCAATTCTTCATCCCTTCCTCCATCTTCAATTGACCATGTTGCCCTTAGATAGATCTCGAAATCCCGCCAATACGACATGCCCATGATCACATGTTGCAACCTAGTCCTTTACATCTTACCCAGAGCACAGAAGGAGAAAGTCTTCGTATGGTCGACGAAGAACTTGGGGCCGAGGATAGTCGAGGTGGAAGGCCCGAAAAGCCTATATAATTCGCTTCCCAGAAAGTTGAACTTTCACCGTCGCAATGTGGTCTAACATGCTCCTGCCGCTGCTTTCTCTGCCTCTACTTCTTCCGAATACGCTGGGCCATACCGTCCCGAGGTCAGATGGCGTACAGGTTCTCGAGGAGAGAGCTGGCCAAAAGTACATCTTCATGCACCATGTAAGTGCTCGTTAAGTCAAATGTTCGTACATCGTGGCCTAATGAGCTCAACAGATCGTCGGAAGTAAGCACCGCTTAAGCAAGTTTGAATTCACTGATTCGACTCACCTTTTTTACTTCAGACACGTAAGTTTGACCAGTCTTTTGCTATACCGAGATCTTTGCTAATACTCAGGACCTCGAAGCTATCCGTACACACAGAATGACTGGGCGGACGACATTCGTCAGATTCAGGCCAGAGGCGTGTAAGCAACCTTCTTCTCCTTCACCAGGCATCATTGTTGAATAGGATCCAACAGCGACGCTATTGCATTGAATCTAGGCCCTGATGACTGGCAACGCAACCAGGTTGCTTCTGCCTATGCGGCCGCACAGTCAATTGGGGCTACTGTCAAACTTTTCCTCTCTTTCGACTTTACTGCTTTCCCAAGTTGCAATGTGGCGGATTTCGTTGGCAGAGTGAACCAGTTTGGGAACCATCCCAACCAGTTCAAATACAACGGCAAGACGTTTATCTCAAGCTTCTCTGGGGACTGTCTGGGCAATGGAGGCTGGCAGAGCCTGAAGGACCAGACCAATGGCTACCTTATGCCGACCATCTTTGGAATTGAAGGTCAATTCAACAACTGGCCCAGTCTCGACTCCTGGTTCTGGTGAGTGTGCTTGGTGTTCTCGCTATGCAGGGCCCTAATCTTCGAATCAATTCTAGCTGGGGATGTGCTTGGCCCAAAGGCAATGCCAACAAGACCGTAAGCAATCATACATGGTTCTCCTTACGACCGTGCTGAACGAACTTCCAACAAGTTGGATGATGATAATTACTGCAAGTCTTCAAAATAGCCGAACGTTCACTCGGGACTCATAAACTACACAGATCGCAACCAGCTGGGGTCTCGCTTTGCAACTACAGTTAGCCCTTGGTTCTAGTAAGTTAATTGGTTGGGTGGCCGCGAATATAGAAACTAACAGGGCTGTAGTACGCACTACAGCTACAAGAACTGGTACTACCGAGGAGACGATTTCTTGTTCTCGACCCGCTGGGAGCAGCTGATGAGCATTCGGGACTCCCTCACCTTCGTCGAAATTGTCTCCTGGTAAGTCTCCGAGCCACTGCGACGACCACTTACTTACAATGGGTTCCTAGGAATGATTACGGAGAATCTCACTAGTAGGTCACCTAGATATTATAGCAGAGACACGACTGAGCAATCATCCAGCATGGGCCCAATCAAAGGTGCTCAACCTGCAGGAACCAACTGGGCGAACGGTTTCCCCCACACCGCCTTCTACGATCTGGCTCAGTACTACATCAAGGCCTTCCACACTGGATCCTATCCTGCCGTCACTGTGAGTTGCATCGCCTATATTGCTCGTGTCCTAAGCTAATGTCTTCTGTAGGAGGACGTCATCTACTATTGGGCGCGTCCCCACCCTGCTCAGGCTCACGCCTCTTCAGATTCATTGGGCCCTCCAGACGGCTACACCAACACTGCCGTGAGTTACATACCATGCCTCCTTCGGCGTTCTTCGCTGATGATATCTCCTCAGGACACCCTTTGGGCTATTGTCTTGTCGACTTCAAGCAGCAGTGTCACTCTTACCTGCGGTAGCTCCACTAGGACGTTCAACGTTGGTGCAGGCTTGTCCAAGCTGCAAATTCCTCTGGCTCCCGGAAAGATCACTGTCAGTTTGACGCGCAATGGACAGAAGATCATCAACCAGTCCCCCGGAGACTACAATTTCATCACGAACCCGAGCACTTGTAAGTTTCAATGTTTCTCTCCTGGTCGGCCATTTCACTCACTGTTCCCCATCCCCCAGACAATTACAACGCCTACGTTGGAGCAGCTCGTAAGTAGGGCTCGTATCTTCTTTCAATTGTTGGCTGACCATTGATCTTACAGGCAAATAAACCGAGCACACTACAGAGGGCGTGGACATTTCTGGTATATATTCTGGTCAATAGGTTCAAGGACTAGCGATACATAAGGTTTAAATATGGATGTAAATGTGGTGTGTCATAAATACATGTATGGGACGGAATATTATTTGTATCAATGTGAATTGCGAATGGTGTGTGTTCTAGAGTAATCCCTGATGACCGTGCCATACACAGCAGGCAGGGCTGCAGTCTGAGCCGCAATATGCCGTAGTATGGTCTCCAGGCTTTCCAGCCTTTGGTCCATTTTCGATTCCATCTGGGTCAGGCGTTCCTCCATCTTCGCCTCCATCGCATTTAGGCGTTCCGTTACTCGAGATTCTATCATCTCAAAGTTGTTCGCAACGTTGATCTCCATGAGATGAAGGCGTTGCTCGAGAGCCATTAGCCTGTCCTCGGTGGAAACCACTTCTCCATCCACAGAAGTGTCGCAGATGCGAACCAAGGGATGCGAGGTGAGATGGGCGTCCAAGCGACTGGGGTTCCTTTTAGTGTTGCATTCACGACACACGACCGTGTCCCGGGCTACGGGGAAACGTTAAGATATATATTCAAGGAGGGTTCAAATGTGGATGCTTACTGCATACGACACAAGCCCAGCATGATGGGAAGGTTGCAACTCCACAGCATGCACACAGTAGGCGGTCACCAGAAGATGACTGCTCGTCGGAACGAAGTGTCGAGGGCTTTTCCTGCGTCCGGAAACGGTTCTTGATGCGTTCCGACGTATTCCTGGCGGACTCAACCATCCGAATGAGGTCGAAGTCATGCAGAGTTTGCTCGACCTGGATCACGGAGTGCGTAACTTGATGAGTGAACGTACGCTTGATCGGAGCCTTGTCTATGCACGTCTCGCAGAGGTCAATGTTGTCGGCGTGGTCTTCTGAGACGCACTGAATGCACAACATCCGACGCTTGGTAATTTGCCGTTCGCACCAGTCGCAACCCCAGGATCTGAACACGAAGTAAGGTCAGCGCACCATCCACAAAAAAGACCCAAGCGAAGACATACGGATGCCAGGGTAACTTCTGAATCTCAAACTCTGCCAAAGCCTGATAGAACCGAGCCTCCGACGGGTTAAGCTCCTGCCTCAGATACTCCAGCTCAGCCTTCTCCATCGGACTCAATGGAGTCTGGGGCGTAAGACCCTGCTGCACGATGAGAGTTCTCGTCGTAAGCTCCACATATCGTTTCCTCTCCGTAAACCTGGTCTCGAAGAACCGTCGAGACCACAGCTTCTCCTGTGCCTGATGCAGCGCAGCGGCACACGCAAAACTCCACCGGGAGCGTGCGGGGTCTTCTGCGAACTGGACAGGGGTATAGCGGTACCGCAGGAGCGTCGGTTCTGTGCACCGAAGCTCGAACATGTCGGCGATCGAATCCCGGTTGGAGGAGCCATCCTTCTGCATAGCAGTCCAGTATGCAGTGAGGACGCCAGATGCTACATCCAAAGACCCCGAAAACTGTCTTGATGTTCCGTCCTTATCATTGACGACGAGGAACGTGATCTTGAGAGTCCCATCCCCGCCAGTTGAGATATTCCCAGAGAACTCAAATGCCTCCGCGAAATCCTCTCCCTTCCCAATACACCTCCTCGCATTCGATGAAACTCGGATCGAGAGACGCAGCATGCATGATACATGCTCATCACCCCAATCACGAATGTAGTGACCTGTCCAGGTCCCCTGAAGTGGTGACTGCGTGATGAGGCGTTGTGGTTCGAATTCGAAGTAGTCCGTGACGGAGTAGCCGTCCTGGATGCCGTACTTCAAGATATCGTGCGAGACTTCTGAAGCCTCAGCGATTACGTCCTCTTTCGCTAGGTCGAGTCGGCGCTTGCTGCTGGAGTCACCTTCGACGTCGACCCAGGAGGCGAAGGAGTTTTCGACTGGGCATCGTTTGATGTCGCCGTATGAGAGTTGGAACTGAAGGTACAGATGAGTAAGGAAACAGGCAGCATGGGGTGATGGGACAACTGACCATGCCGAAGGCAAAGTTCCCAAGGCGGGCTTGGACGTCCAAATGTGTCTGCTTGAAGATAGCTGTGACAATGTCAGCCGAAGACAATAAGAAGATAAGGATCATACAGCCTACCTTCCAGGTTTTGCATCCTCTGCTCGATCGCCAAAAGAATCGACACCAGCGACTCCGTCAGAGTCGCAAACTCATCCATATGCACTACATGTTTGCAGGCAAGAGTTATCACCCTCAAGTGTCGCTTCAAGAGCAAGAACAGGAGGGGCATCACGTACTGTAGACCAACGTCAGCCTTTTGATAAGAAAGAAACGAAGGAAAAGAACCTACTCTCTCAATCCTCCCCGCCCCCGTCATTAACGCAACCGTAGCAGGTGTATCCAGCTCATACCCAACCTCCCTCAACCCTTCCTCCAGCCTCTCCTCCTCCATCCTCTCATACCCCACCGTCGCCTTCAACAAATCCGTATCCCCTTCAATCTTTCCCCCTGCACTCCTCGTGCTCCTCAGCAACAACTCAATCCTCCAAAACGACGAATGGAAAAGATACTCGTCCACTGCGCGCCGGTTAGAAGGGAGGACGTGTGCGAGGGTCCGGAACATCGTTTGGACGAGTTTGTAGATTTTGGATTTGTAGCGGGACATGCTGACTTGCCACCCGACGGCCCAGTACGAGATCCACTTCGGCAACCCCCACCCCTCCGGCCTCTCCGCCACGAACGTATTCACCTCCTTCACGCTGACGAACCCCGTCCCATCATCATCCACCGCCTCCAATATCGGCTGCACGTACGCTGCGTTGATGTACGCAAGAGCCCATTCGTCCTCTTGTTTCTTCTTCTGTAGCCCAGGTGAGGGCAGGGCGAGAATGCTCATTCGCGCGTTTGAACTTGAGCCGGGGTTGGGAGTGCCTGGTGTAGGGGTGGGGAGGCCAGATGAGGAGAGGGAGACAGAGGAGTCCGGCATGCTGAGCTGGTCGGTGTAGTAGTCGTGTAGTGCTAGGACGAAGTGACGGGCTTTAACGCTTCCTTTCCATCCCTATGAGAAGCAAAGTGTTAACCCACATTCTTGCCTACCCGGATGATATAAACGACCCACCATATCCTTCCAAATCGTCTGCAAATCCGGATCCGTAATCCGATCGTGCGCCCCTGCCAACACGGCAGCAATAATCACACTACTCTCCTCCCTCATACTCTCCACCAACTGCCGACTCTGAATATCCAACTTCTTCTCAAACAGGACCATATTCCTTCCAAAGGCCTCGTCTATATCCTCCTGCAACTCTTTCACCAATTTCTTCCTGATATCCGGGAGGTCGTTCGTTTTCCTCCCTCCTCCTCCGGTTGAAGGGTGAGCGTTGGGATTTGATAGCTGGGAGGAAGACGAGAACTGGCTCAAACTCTCCCCACTCCTCGTAACCAACTCCTCCAGCAGTTCATCATTCCCCACCACAGCCTTCGCCCCTCCATTCTCCTCAATGAACCTTCTCACATCTCTCTCCCTCGGTGTGTCGAGTTTCCGGAACACCGCCATCATATCTTTCATCGTCTCGAGCTTCCTATCAATCTCTTTCAGTTGTTGAGATTGGGCAGAGAGCTGGGCGTTGGCGGAATCGATACCGATGGCGGAGTGCAGGGCGAGTGCGAGCTCGAGGGATTTACGCCGGTCGATGAATGTTTGGGTGAATTCGGCCAGGCGACCCTCATAGATGCCCGATTTTACGGTTTTGGCTGAGGGAACGAAGAATTAGCATGTCGTTTCATTTGAAATAACGGAGAGCGGGAGGGGAGGAAGCGAGAAGAGAAGAGGGGATGGATGGATGGATGGGAAGAGGATAGTAAGGAAAAGGGGATGTAGGAGGAACGAACCTAAAAACCCCTTCTTAGATATAGCATCACATGCAGCACCACACTCTTTAACGTCCTTCGCAATATCCCTCATAAGAGGCGTCAACCTCTCCGCGATTGAAGTCCCGTCTGGACCTTTCTCGTCCGAGGTTTTTATGTGCCGTAGCCTGCACGCGTAACATCAGTACTATCCTCCAACCAGAGTGAATAGAGGAGAACTTACTCGAAGAAAACACTCATCAAATCACACATCTGCACCTTCACAGCAACAACTTTCCTATCATTCTCCCTCCTCGTCAAATCCAGCGTCACAACCAACGCAAACGCCCCCACCGCGATGCCCACAAATGGATGGATGTGCCCCAACGCCGTCAGGCCTTTCACTAGAGTTTTGGCGGTGTCAGAGAAGTTGTCGACGGCTTCTTCGACGTCTTTAATAGATTGGAAGGGGTCGGCTACGGGAGAGAGGGACTTGGAGCCGGGGAGAAAGGAGGAGGAAGTGGAGGAGACGAGGGAGGGGTTGGATGTGAGGAATTCGGTGAGGAATTTGTAGGGGTCTGCGTGGTGGGCTGCTGAGGCTACGCGTTCTATTCGTGTGTGCGTCGGTAAAGGTAGAAGAGGAGAAGAGGGAGGAGAAAAAGACGAACCATACGTGCTCCCATCTCGACTGAGTGTTGACCCATACGGTGGAGGTGCATCACCAGCACCTTCAGACCCCAGCTCTCTTGACCTCGACTCGTTCTTGTTTGATTTTGAACGCCAACTTGGCATTTTGGTGGGTGGTGGAAGAGAGAAGACGACCGGGTGTAAAGAGGTTTTTAGAATATAAAGTTGTCTCGATCAGGGATTCAAGCAAGGCACGGAAGTTCTGATCCAATATGTCAGAGTCTGTCAAAGATCGGTTGGGACCACTTCAGATTAACAGAGCCTGTTGATGGTTGTCGCCTGCTCTCTAAGGTCCTTCACGGGGACTTTTATTCTTGTCGTTCGAGAAAAAGACGATTAGAGTTTAAGTACTCCCCGGAATGTGCACGACTTCATCAGGGTTGACCGCCATGAGAGACTTTTGATAAACATTGCAGTGATTACACTTAGTCCTCTCCCACCCTGGAAAATCAAAAGAATGTGAATGTAAGAAGCCGAGGATCCGTGTCAAATGGGCGCCCAACATACGTCAAATGGGGCTGATCCAACGTGACTCAGTCTGCCAACCCTCAGTACGCAGTGACTTGAAGTGGTAGTCATCTGTATGATCTGCGTAATCCTCCGCCTCGTCCGTGCCGACTTAAAACTTCTAAAACACGACCAAAACCCTCCCATGGATGGGTGGAAAAGAGGAGGAACATGTTGCCTTGACTATGAATACTCTAGCCAAAATGGGCTGAAACCGAGTTGAAAGGACAAAATGAGTGTATCATTGTCAGGGTTTTGACAGCTAATCAAAGATGAAAGACGAGGCTTACTGCTAGGTTGTTCTATGAGGATTGGTCATTTTGTGAGTGGAGGAGGGGCTTGTGGTAAAGCCATCGAGTGGCCGCGTAGCATAATGCTCAGACTTTTGAGCGTCGTCGGTGGTAGTGGCGAGGGCAGAGTGAGGCTGAACCTCGGAATGGCCTCATCGGAAAACATTCTGCTGATCCGCATTCTGTCCAAGAAAGGTATCCGGTTCCCACCCCTGACTAAATCAAGACGCCATCACTGCGCAAAAAGATACGAAATCCAATCGACCCCGCCTACCTCTCCTTTCACGAGAAGGGCGTAGTCGTTCGTCTGATCTATCTCTGTCTTACTCAATAGCAGCTCCGCGCTCTACGAGAACATCCTTCAATAGCTCATTGGAAAGCGCGTGGACTCTTGTATGTTTGGCAATTTAATTGCTCGTATACGCGATTCCAAGGGTCACTGGTTCGACTCCAGTTTGAAGGGTTCTCCAGGCTGAAAAACGGTTATTTTTGTTCTCCTCGAGGATGCGCTTCTTGCGCATAAAAACTGGCCTTTTCTTTGGGTTACGTCGAACTTGTGGAAGGTGGAGACCGTTTTAACCTCCACGGCAATCTACCTTTACTGTATTTCCAGAATCGATTTAACAACGTCTAGACAGTAAGTGAGAATATCCTTCAATAGCTCAGTGGAAAGAGCATAGAGCGCTCGTCCTGAAAATACCTCCGACTTGAGAGCCTAAGGTCACTGGTTCGAATCCAGTTTGAAGGGGACATTTAAAGGATCTGGCGGAATCATTTTATTTTGGATCATCGGCCGCCCTCTATGGCCACTATTGCCCAAATATAAACGCCGGCGCAGTCAAATTGCGTCTCCTCGAATGTTGTCAAGAATGGCAGACAGTTGTCAGCAAGGGTTCACTGCAGACGCCGTGGATCCTTCTGTACTTGGGACTCCACTAAACCCGACTACCCTTTGCGCAACAGAATCCTTCAATAGCTCAATTAGAAGAAGATAATGGATTCGTGTAATCCGCGCATGATCCGTGGAGTAACCACTCCATAAGTACTGGTTCGATTACAGCCTGAATGGAATATATCATTAGGTTGAGCTCGCTTTTTCTACGGATACTAATAGCTCACTCGCCCGACCTCCGTTCCTCGACTCAGGGTTTTGACAGCTAAATCGAAGATGAACGACGCATGTTTGCTGTACGGGAGTTGTTCTACAGGGATTGGGCATTGAGGAGGCGGATGAGGATCATGTGGCAGAACTTGCAGTCCGACATCCTAAGCAGCTTGAACTCGAAAGCTGAGCATGGTGACGAGCGTGAACCTTGGAATAGTGGCAGACCCTGATTGCGATCTTCCCACAGGCGTTGGCCACGAGCCCTTTCTTTGTGACTCGATTACTCGAGAACTAGCCTGGCGGGTATAAGGCGTCCTTACACGTGTGCTTTAGGAGCCTATTGGCACTGTGGCAGCGTGTCTGCTTGGCCCATGTTTAGTAGTCGCTTATGTCACCCAAGAGCATTTTGATCCCACTTTGAAACTTTCCAAACGCCTAAATCCCATAGATTCTCGTAATGGGAACTACTGAAGAGGCTGCTCAGAAAATTCGTGATTCTATCTTCCAGGAACCTGTTCATGTTGGCGGCGTTTGTGACATATCTTCCCTCGACTCCCGTATTTTCTTCAATATCGCAGAAGCCAACTTTGCAAGGTGAGATATCAAGATCGTTAACATTGCAGTTTCTCGCTGTCTAATAGCTATATGTCAGTTGGGTGAATCTCTCTTCTGCGTCTGCAGACCAACTACAGAAGCTTGCCGCGGCCTGTCAGCCTGCTACTTTCGGCCGTAACCAAGAAGATGTCCTCGACGAGTCTTACAGGAAGGCTGGGAAACTAGATGTCGACCAATTTGCCACATCATTGAATCCTCTCTCCTATCAGATCATTGAGCACATCCGGGCAGAGCTCTTGGACGCCGATCAACACGAAAGACATCTTTCTGCCGAGCTCTATAAGTTGAACGTCTACGGTAAATTGATCAAGCAATTCCAAGCCATAGCGACTCATGTTACATGTTGGTTGAAGGTGAAGGCTCTTTCTTCAAGGCTCACAAAGATACGCCTCGCGGCGAAGGGATGATTGGATCCCTGGTCGTGGTTTTCTCTACCCCTCATCAAGGCGGTTCTCTTGTTCTGCGCCATGGTGGGAATGAGTGGACCTTCGACTCTGCCGCCATGCTGAAGGAAAAGATATCTTCCATCGCCTACGTAGCATTCTTCAGCGATGTCGAACATGAGGTCACTCCGGTGACTTCTGGTTTTCGCATTACCCTCACGTGGAACCTATACTTGGGCACCAAAGTCGCCCCAACCACAACTCCGCGTCTCTGCCCTGCTCGGTCGGATTTGACGGCTACACTCACCGCTGCAGTACAGAATCCAAAGTTTTTGCCCCGCGGTGGGTTTCTTGGGTTCGGCCTCGACTTTCAATATCCAGTCAAGGCAGATTATGTCGAACATACTCCACTACGGAACATATTAGGGCGTCTCAAAGGTTCCGACGCCGCTTTGTTGCGCTCTTTGAAGCTTGCCGGGCTCGAGCCCCGCCTCCAGATACTGTATGAATATGACAATGAATATGAACGTGACGTTCGCTTCGGTGACTCCTCGGATTCGGATGACACAGATGACGAAGGGAGTGACCGTGACGAGGGGTATCAACTTGGGGAACCTATCGGAGCGTTTGGCTTTAGCGGCCCCCGCAGATCTTTCGTCATGTCCTCGAAGGCGCTGGATCTCGGCGACAGATATATGGACGAGGATCTCTTGCAATGCTTCTATAAACAAGGCGCCACGTTTACCTACTATTATAGATCCAGACGACCTAGGGGAGTCAGCTCCGACCAATCCGCCGCCATCTTATGGGTTACCACCCCAACACCTACATCTCGCTTTCTAACACCCTTCCTCGCGTATGGTAATGAAGCGGTATTGGATTACGTCTATTCCGACCTCATCCTCGTGGCGGAGGTCCCTCCCGCCGATAAACGCAGGAATTGAATTAAATCTTCGAGGTGATTGCTATAAGGACTTTTCGTGGCCATCTTATTCCTTGGCTATAGTGTAAACTGTGTTCCATTGTTCCTGTTCGTATGTACCGTATCTCCACCCCATACAATATGTGCAGTCGTTCCAATCAACCAATCAATGAACCCCTACTTTTTCGAATGCTGTCAAGAATGACAGACAGTTGTCAGCAAGCGTTCACTGCAGATGCCGTGGATCCTCCTATACTTCCAACTCCACTAAACGCGAGTGCCCTATAAGCAAGAGAATCATTCAATAGCTTAATTAGGGGAAAGAGAATGGATTCATGTAATCCGCGTATAATTCGTGGAGGAACAATCCCATGGTCACTAGTTTGGGCCACGCTCTTTTCACCAGTGTTTGTGACCTGCTCACCTGATGTGAGATTCTTGACTGGCGTATGGTTGTTCGTATCGAATTATCTCTACTTCTTGGATCCATTTAAAACAGAAATGTGGACCAAGAGATAAATCCTTTAATAGCTCAGCGGATAGAGCGTGGACTCCTGTGTACCGGCTTCTTGCTCCGGGTACTCTACGATTCCAAGGGCCACTAGTTCGAGTCCAGTTTGAAGTATTCACCCCAGGTGCACGCTGGCCGTTTTTTGCTATTTTCTGGCGAGTGGGCTTCATATTATATTGCCCCGGATTAGAAAATCATCATTCCTTCGACTCATGAGCCTGAGAAACCTCCTGAAAAGTGGATGTTCGCGCCGCGCTCGCGTTTACTTAGTGACGGGTCCCACCCATTAGGTATACTGGTAGTACTTGGTTAGACTCGTCTCCTGAAGTTAATCGAGTTCATTTAGCACCGCAGGCGGTACACGAGAGAATCCTTCCGTAACTCAGAGGAAAGAGCATGGCCTCCTGCATCCGAAGTTGGGCCTAGGTCACTGGTTCAATTCCAGTTTAACGAGAGATTCATAGTCATGAAAGATTTCAGTTTTTGCGCAGGGCCGGTAGGCTTGGGCTATGTTACGCATGAGTTCACTCTCGCCCGCAACACAGGGTCCGTTTTAACACCCGTATGCGGTACGGGAGAAGGTCCTTCAGGGTGACTGGTGAGCTGAATATTAAGGGCATCCTGTGGTTATCGGGCCGCCAGCTGGCCGAACTCAACTTTGCTGACCGATTCTAGGCACGGTTGCAAAAGGCATCTTGTTCCCACCCCTTGACAAACATCGAAACGTCATCATGATGATCTCAATGCGCGATAAAAGGGTGCCAATTCATCTCACCTTCTTGCCTCCTTCGATCTAACAACACAACGATGCCTCGTACCGCCGAAACTGCAAGCTTCAAGGTATGGCTCACAAGAGCCGACGATCTGTTCAGGGTTTCACTCATGGATCTCTATTATTGCAGTTCAACCACACGATGCTGAGGGTGAAAGATCCCAAGGTGTCGTTGGCATTTTACCAGGATGTACGCCTTTTCCAGATCCCTTTATTTCTGCGTTTTGAAAGTTTCTTCTCTATTTTAGGTTCTCGGAATGGAGCTTCTATCCGGTTCGTCTCGATCACTCACTACTTCACCCATCTTGCTAATATGACGGATGAAAACAGAGAAGCACTTTGACGATTTCACCCTTTACTTCCTCGCTTTCAACCACTCCGGGAAGGATCTCACTGCTGAAGAGAAGGAACAATCTGGTTTCTC
Organism: Clitopilus passeckerianus; assembly: GCA_944990035.1. NCBI lineage: Eukaryota > Fungi > Basidiomycota > Agaricomycetes > Agaricales > Entolomataceae > Clitopilus > Clitopilus passeckerianus. Next base: position 496,702 of record CALYLX010000139.1, read on the forward strand.
CCGCGAAGGTCAGTCCTCCCTCCCTACCCACTCATCACCACACTCATGTACGCACCCCGTAGGCGTCCTCGAACTAACCCATAACCACGGCACGGAGTCCGATCCCAATTTCGCAGGCTACGCCAATGGGAATACTGAACCCGGAAAAGGATTTGGCCACATTGCGATCACGGTCGAGGATGTCGAGAAGGCTTGCGAACGTTTTGAGTCGCTTGGTGTGAAGTTCAAGAAGAGGCCGTCGGATGGGAAGATGAGGCATATTGCGTTCATTTTGGATCCTGATGGGTATTGGATTGAGGTTGTTCCTGGGGTGTTGAGTTTGTGATGTGGAGTGAGGAGAGTAGGAATTAAGCTGAGAAAGTGTAATTTTCGGAATGTATGCTGTTCGTCATCAATCTAATACGTTTAAGAAGGATAGTGAGGCGTCCGAAGATGTCCTTCAATGGTTCAGTGGCGAGAGTATGTAACCGCATACATGTGCTACAATTCCAATGTCACTGGTTCGACTCCAGTTTGAACGGATTCAACAAGCTTTCTTTATGTTTTTTCGCTTATATAGCTGACATACGACTACTTCTATCTCTGCTCCTCAAATCCATTTAGGAGCAGCAACGCCGGAGAAGAGATACTCCCTCAATAGCTCAGCGGAAATAGCTGGACTTTTGTGTTCCAGCGTCAGGATAAACGCTGCGATTCCAAGGTCACTGGTTCGATTCCAGTTCGAAGGGTATATTCATTAATTTGTGGGCCCTTTCTTTTCCTTAGCCAGCCGGCGACTTAATATTGCTATGCTCGCCTGACAAGACTCTTCAGCTCCATCCTCTTGCATGTCCTTGAATTGATTTAGAAGCAGCAATACTTGACAAGGAAATATCCTTCAATAGCTCAGCGGAAAGGGCGATGTACTTATGTACTGTCGGATCATACTTGCAGTTCGAAGGTCACTGGTTCGACTCCAGTTTGAAGGATGAATGAGTCAATCCCAGCATGCTTTCTTTTGGATGAGTGAGGCAGTGGGACTGGATGTCGTATTTATAACCTTTTTGTCCGGCTCATGGTGAATTCTAACACCAAATATCGCAGTAGTGTCTAAAGAGAAACTTCCTGGATAGCTCAGTCGACGAGCGTCGCTGAGGGAATACGAACTTGAGGCCGCCAGTTCAATTCTGGGCCAAAAATGGAGTTCGATACACGCCTTGATCCTACTTTTCGCTTCTCTTGTGTGTCTCCTCTCCGCTTCCGGAACTCAAACCCAATGAAGAGCAGTCATGCGAGGCGAAGGAGCATCCTTCGGTAGCTCAGTGGAAAGAGCATGGCCTCTTGCGTTGGTTGCTTGTTGACGTGAAATTGTAGGGCCAAGCTCACTGGTTCTCCTCCGGTCTGAAGGGCAGTCACTTATTTGAGGTCTTCTTTTTCATGGCGTATTGTGGGCCTAAGCCGCATGAGAGGCTTGTTCGAACTCGTACCTAATTTATGTTTATATGACTCTCAAAAGCTCGGGAAGGATAATTGCGTGCCTCTAGCTTGAAACCACGTAACGTCATACACCTTGTCTATTGCCAAGCGGTCAATGCAATGACACTGCGCGTAGTTACCCCTAGTACCTCTTTACAATTAGCGTATCCGATGTTCCAACAATTTTATACCCTCTCGATGTTGCCCGCTCCACGATCAATGCCTCCAACCGCTCCAGTCTGTCACGATCCAATTTAAGCCCTGAAAAAACGACTTCATCCCATTCCGTAACTTTAAATGCCTCGTAGAGCTCCTGATCCGGTCTTTGAACTCGGGATTGGTCATTTTCGAGTTCTCCGTCTTCTCTTCTATCCTCCTGCCCGTGTCCTTCCTCCCCCGCTGCCGACCCCTCCCACAACTCAGGAACCGAAGCGATGAATTCAGTAATCTCGAGATATCTTCGCTCGTTCTCCGGATCACTGGATTGTTGCAATCGCGACATGTTTCGAATAATCGCAGGCGTCACGTATTTGGCAGTGACAACCATTCTCCTCAACCTCTCCATCTTCATTGGTAGTCCGTCAAGCAGAACCCGCATAGACTCCAATGTGCGCCGTTTTTCGAAGAAACACTTCATATGGGTAATGGTCAAGTCTCGAAGTGTCGAAGATGTCAGACGGAAAACATCTGCAAGATCCTCGGGGTGGTGGAGGATGGATTCGTCGAGAGAGAGCGTGGTAAGCTGGAGTCCTTCAGCTGGCGGGTGTGCGAGTGGTAAAAGAAACTGGAAACCTCGATAATCTAACGAGGTTGACGAAATCTTGAGAGTTTGTAGGTTGAGGAGAGGCACTTTCAGGGATTTAGGATGCTTGGAAAATGAACAAATCAGGTCAATCAAGACATATAATCTGCGGCCGGGGTTAACTTACCAGTAACTCTCCAATTCTGCAATGTAATGATCAACTTAGGGTCCTTCCGCCTATGAAACCAACATAACGAACTCACCGAAAATCCATGTATGAAACATCCAAATGACTTAGGCCCGGAAACAGTCTCAGAGCATAGGTCAGAGTATCCAACTTCAAAGAATCTCCGTAGTCCATTCGCGTGACCTTAAGAAACTTCAACGTAGTCCACCTCAACTCGTTTGATCCCTGGCCTCTCTGTTCTTCCGACTTGGATAGAACGAATAGTGATCCAAAATCGATGACGAGGGCTTCTAAGCTTGCCGAAAGGGACTGAACAGACCGGATAAGCGCTCGACGCTCGACGCTTCTATCCAGTGTCGTTGAACTGTTCCGGTATGTGCCAATAAATGTACCCCAGGTCAACTTTCTAACTCGCTCTCTCCAATGTGGACTTGTTTCGAGGAGGTCTGGGATGGACAGTCGATTCGGAAATGTAATTCCTAGTTCTAAAAAGAACATTGATTGATCCAAGACGTGCAGCCATGATTTCTGAGTTAGAGCCATGGAGAGCAACCAGCGAGGGAAGAATTGTCGTTCGACTATTACGGAGCTTAGGAGATGCCGAGCGATGGTTGAGATGACTGTTGTAGGGAGGATTTGTATGAGTCGTGCAGCCTTGTCAGTTCGGAGACTATGGAGGATTTGTATGTGAATATTCTGCGAGGTACTGAGAGAGTGAGGCCCGCTATCGATAGTTCTTCGGGTCCTCCGTCGATGGTGAAAGCGGGAAAGAGTAACCTCCAATGGGCTTCGATCCGGATTAATGCCGTCGAAGGAGTAGGCGCAGTCAAATAGGATACAGAGCTCTTTGAGGCTCAGAGTTCCAGCTGGTACAAGGTCCAGCCTCTGATATGTCTCTGAGGAGTTGGTGTGATGGAGGAGATTGAGTTGACAAACAAGGGTATATACCCCCGCCGGGCTCGTACTCAAAGAGCCCGGCGCGTCTACATGTCGGATACCAGGATAAAATCGGTTGCTTGGCACCTAAGACGGACGCATAAAATATTTCAGTATTTTCTTTTCTCGAGATGGGAGGTATGTAGACTCGAGCACTGACAATGATCTCCTCCTCGACGGGGGAGTCGCCTACGATTATGAGACGGATTCCGGTGAGCGTGCGTTCGCTCAAGCCTTCATATGTAATTCTGATTATGAAGGGATTCCCGGACCATTCTTGATTCAGCGGAGAAACTGAAGCCCATAGAGATGCCATTGAAAACTCGAGAGCCGGATGCAGAGGAGCCAAGTGATGATGGAAGAGCTGAATGAAGAAGAGCGAAGTTTGTGCTGCGGTGCCCTTGCGTCCCAAGTATTTGTCTACAGACCCGGAACCAAACATATATATGTTGGAGAAGCTCCTACTACTCTGGGCATGCCCGTATCAAGGCGTGGCGTGCAGGATGGCGAACTGTCAGGTGGTGTCATTTATCACCTCCCGATAGAATTACAGATCGTCCAAATCACAGTCGGAACAGGTATGGACAAATAGCCAATTGCAGAAGTGACATCTATTTCGAATAACACGGAAGATAAGCTCCGAATAACGATGCCAAGCCGGACTACCGTGTCGCCCCCAACCCCAACTTCGAAACCTTGAACAACGCAGTGATTGGTGCATCCAAACCACCGGTGACACCAATCCTATCGCCTTCCGACCATCCCATACGCGCAAGCAGCTGGAACCCAGTGTTTGATTCCCCAATCTTCGGTGCATGCTACATATCGCAAAATCCCCAATCAGCCCTCGACCTGAACGAAAAGTAAAAAGTCACGTACCTTCCCAACCTCCTCTCCTTCCTTATGCTTCGGCACCCTCTCCCCACCCCTCTTACCTCCCCAATCCCCACCACCAACGAACTCACCCCCACCCCTACCCCCAAACCTCCTCACAATCTTCGCAATCTTCCACTCATCAGCCGGCAAATGACTTCTACTCGTTTTCCTCAGCGTCGTATACCTCCCTTCCCCCTTCCCATCACTCTTACTCTTCAAATTAAACGCAATCGCCATCTCATGCACAGCCTTCCTCGTCTCCTTATTCGTCGGTGGCAAGCTCATGCTTTGGGGCCCGTCCAAATCAGCGATAAATCGGCGGATTTGTTGGACGAGGGTGGTCATGTCGATTATGCGGTTGGGGAGGACGTGGATGGTGGGGTCGAGGCGAGAGGCGGCGAGCATGGCTTTTCGGCCTTTCTTGCCGCCTTTTTTCTTTGCTAGGGGGTCGGAGGCGGCTTCGAGCTTGGCGAGGGCGCGCAGGCGTTTGTGTTCGGCTTTCTTTTCGCGGTCTTTTTGCCATTGGTCTTGGAGGGAGGAAGGGAGGTCTTTGTATTTGTCTTTCTTCTTGCCTGTTGGAGAGATTAGTTAGGTGGGATGGAAAACTTAGAGGAAGAATGCGTACGAGCTGGCTGGAAGTCATCCATATCATCGAACGCTCCATCCCGAATCGCATTGAACAGTTTATTGCGAGCTTTCCGATCTCGGCCTGTGAGTACGGATTCGTTCTCATCTATAAGATCCTGTATCCAATCCCATTAGTCCTCCCTACCCTTCCCAAAATGCGAACGGAAGAGACACACCTGGATATGAGCAATAAACTCCTCATCCTGCTCCGCCCACGAGAGGTTTTCCAAGAACCCATCATCCTCATCTCCCTCATCCTCTTCATCAGAATCAACCTCCATCTTCGCCTTCCCTTTATCCTTCCCTCCACCCTTAGACGGCGTCTTGGGTGCCTTCCTCGACTGCTCCCGTAGCTTCTCCAGTCGCGCTTGGAAGCTCGCACCAGGACTGGCGTCGATATCGTCGTCGTCTGAACCTTCTTCGTCGAGTTCGTCTTCATCGTCGTCGTCATCGCTGGAGATGAGGCCGCCGAATATAGCCTCTTCGGAGATCATGAGTTCTTCCTCTGCGTTGACGATGGCGTCCGCTTCCTCTTCTTCGTCCTCGTCCTCCTCCTCCTCACTACTCCCAACCCCACCCTGCTCTTCATCCTCATCCTCCCTCCTCATCCTCTCCCCGTCCTCAATATCATCCATAGTAACAAAACCCCCTCCATCCTTACTCATACCCCTAACGAACGCCTTCATCGCGTCCAGGTCGATATCTTCATCGACTAGCATCCCCTCCGCACCTCCTTCTAGTCCTTGCCCTAATCCTGATCCTTGTCCGTGTCCTTGTCCTAGGAGGTCATCATCAGACCCCCAATCAACATCCGAATCCCCCCTCCTCCTCTCTTCCCACTTCGGGTCTCTCCCTCTCCCTCCTCCTCCTCCTCGGAACATCTCCTCCCTCTCCTCCCTCAACCTCATCTCCTCCACCATCTTCCCTCCTCCTCCTCCCCCTCCCCCGTAGCCAATCCCAAATCCAAACCGTCCCTGTATACCCTCCCTAATCCCCTCCCGCTCAGCCCTCCTCCTCGCAGCTCTCGCATCCCTCTTCCTCTGCTTAATAGCAGCTTTCGTTCGGCTCCCGGCTGTGAAGATGGGGATTTGTCTTAACTTGAAGGTAGAGGGGGTTGCGGAGGCAGAAGCAGAGGCGGAGGCGGAGGGTGGGGCTGGGGCGGGGAATGAGAAGGATACGGATGAGAAGGGTGGTGGGGCGGGTATCGTTACGGGAGTGTCGGTGGTTTCTTCTACAATAGTTGTTGTTCTTGTCATCCCCGTAATTATAGACGTCGTAGGCAGCTCCACCCTTGGCACAGACGCTGGAGACGGCTGTACAGCGGGTGTATCCCGCCCAGACCGAGGGTGAGGCGCGACGTACACGATCTCTTCGTCGTCGGATGAGACGACGGGTGGGGGTGGGAGGTCTGGGATTTGGGTGGGGGTGGTGTCGATGTAGAAGCCGAGTTGGGGCGAGGAGGGGGGAGGTGTATGCATGTGTGGAGGTGCTGGTGCTGGTGCTGGTACTGGTACTGGTGGAGGAGGAGGAACGGATGAAGATGGAGGGGCAGCAGCGTGTGCTGGGTCAGGGTGATGAGACCCAGAATCGACTTCCATTTGTTGATCTTCAGCATGGGTCGCTGTTTGAACGGCTTCTGCAACGATGGGAGGAGGAGGAGGAGGAGTTAACGTAGTAGCCTCAGTCTTTGATGATGAGGTAACGACAGTAGAAGAACAGGTGTCAGATATCGTGACACTCTCTTGTTGGATAACTTGGGTGTTTGGCCCACGGTCGATGTAGATCCCAGTGAATTGTTCCTCCATGATCTCGACGTCCTCTGTCGTCATCGTAGCCTCAGAGGTACTGGTGGTAGGTTCCATAAGTTTCCCTATGTCGTTAAAGTCGATTTCCTCGAGTTGTTCTTGGACTTCGTCCACGTCGTCTTCTGAGTCGGACATAGGTGGGATATTCCCGCCACTAAAGAGGCGGAATACACGATCTGCTGTAGGGACATGACTTTGTTCGTCTTCGCCTGTAAGATAATATCAGCACGGTGGAGGATGGAGGAGAATGGGATGCTTACCAATTTCCTCAACTCCTGGTTTGAAAATCTCCTCCTCTTCCTCGAAAAGTGTCGCCGTCATTGTAGACCGTACGAAGATGACTGGCTTCAGCAGAGGTCGTTCCTGGTGAAGCAGCTCGGAGAGAGGAGCATCAGATCGCGACTTTCCTCCTCTCCATCCTCCACCTCCACCTCGTCCTCGTCCTCTAGGAGAGCGATCGCCGATACCACCATGTCCGCGCTTAGAAGGGGAGAGATAATCGTCAAACGGGCCTCTTCCTCTCCCTTTGAATCCACCTCTTCCCGGTGTACCCTGTCCGTTGTACCCTCCCTTCGAACCTCGACCACGGGGTGTCGATGTTCCGGAATGCGCTTGATACGAGCGATCTGGTGTTGAGGTCAACATTGACCATCCCTTCCCAGTCAAAGCAAGACCGTCGATATAACATACCCTCTGATATGAGCTGTACCTCTCCCATCTCAGCCAGCGAGTGATATCCGCCCCCTCCTGCACCTTGAGGGAGTTGGAATGGCCCTCCTCGTCCACCTCCCCTAGCACCACGATTGCCTCCCCTACCTCCTCTATATCCTCCACGTGGGGTCCCATGTCCTCTATTCTTTCCCATTCCTTAACTTTCTTGTTTACTTTCGATACTTGGCGCAAAAGGTGGAAAAGAATGGGAGAAATTTGCGATTTGAAGTCTTTTTGGGTCCTGACCCAATTGGAGTCGTAATGGTTTGACAAATCCGGTACCGGAAGCCGATTTCCGATACCGAGATTGTTTGGTTTAGGGGGTGGGGACAAATAAGCAGGTGTCCGAGTCTCCTTTTGGCAAACCTGTCAATGCTCTCGTGCAGGCGATGCTCTGTCGACTTTCTAATGAGTCACATTTATCGGCTTCAAACCCAGCTGCTTTCTTTCAGACGGGTACAAGCAATTTATTACACCTACTGCTATAGGAGTGAACTTCCTTTGCCTCACTGACCGCCTCGTGGCCGGATGCTTGCCCTGAACACCCAGCCCATCTGTCAACTCATATCGATATCAAACCGCTTCGCCCGCCAGGATGTACGAAGCTCCAGTGGTGCAACGTCGAGTTTGACGCGTCTACAAACACTATCGTGACCCTCCTTGACGGGTGAGCTTCCAGTGCTATTTTACCGCTCTGTATCTCACATAGTGACTCTGTTAGCTTTGAACGTGTCAGTGTTGCTGCATCATAGTATCCTCGTTAGCAATGCCGAGAAGCGTGCTGCTGTTCAATATCCGTAGTGTAAACCTCTTCACACCAAGGCCCGCAATCTCTGCTACGCGCCTTACGGTTGATACCCGATACTCCTACCCTTCAATCGTGGTGACGAGCAATGAATAACAAGGAGGTCATACTTCCCGTCTTACAATCAGATCACCATTTTGAGCCTACTAGTAGCTCTCCCTAAAAATGTCATGTCTACCCATTGATGGTCAATCATCTGCTGGTGGGTTGGGGTGCTTGGGAGATCTTCCGGAGCCTCTACGGATTCTGTGAGTAATTGGGACGCTACAGGAGAAAGATGTACGTGGTGGACAACAAAAGCGTGACTCTGGCGCGTACCAAGTTTCTATTACAGTACCTATATAGAGACAAATCGTATCCGTTGTCAATAGCGCAGGAACACAACAATGAAGTTACCAAACAGACTCCAGACTCGTACCCTGCCATGCGATAGCGTTGGCTTCACCCCACAAGTATTTGATAGCGTAAGTGGAGCTCGAAATCGAAGCTGAGAATACTTACACCGATTCCGCCGACAATAAAGCAGGTCTAGACCCCACGGCTTGGACTACGTTTACACGGCACATACCCCAACTCAAATGACATCTATGGATATCAATTTCGTTGCGTCCAACAGTCTAGTGGTGCAACGGGTACGCGTCACGTTTTCGCTACCCGCGTTTGTACAAGTTTTCAACCGAATGGACACTAGACAATGTCGACTCGTATCATAGGCATCAGTTGCGTCCCAAGGAGAAATTTTGGGCCATTGCGGGACTCCAGACTTGGGGGTTCTCCGAAGGACCCATGACGGTTGCATTTCTAGACCTTGGCGGGCAAACGGGATCTGGGATCGCCATCCTGCGTGTTCAAGTTTCGATAGTCGTATAACTTAACATTTGCGCTGGGCACTCGTAACACGGCGACGAGATCACAATCCAACTGGATGATCCCACAGATGCTACACGGCCTGACACTCGCTCTGAGTCGACTAGAATAGCATTGATATTGATATCGATCTCAACTTAGTCGCCTCGAACAGTCTATACTGTAGTGTAATGGCTACGCGTCTGCCTGTGCCACCTCCGGTTGCCTCGTCGAAAGGGCACTAGACAATGCTGGATGTTTGGTAATCCTGTTTTGGCTCAATTTACCGTTTAGGATCTGTACCAAAATATAATGCATAATGTTCTACCTTGGCTGCTGTCAGCCATTTTGTTTGGTTCGGGGTCGATAGACAAATATTTGGGATGCAACGACACACCGGCACCGCTTGGCTCTCCTGCAGTTGGCTATCGAGTCTCCAACGTGAATGTCATCTCTATGGGCTTCGGTTTCTCGGCTGGGTCAAGACTGGTCCTGGAATCCCTTCATAATTCGGATAACATATGAAGGCTCGATGAAAAGCGCACCCACCGGCATCCGTCTCTTAATTGTAGGCAATAACCCCATCGGCCGACAAATCATTGTAAGAACTCCAGTCTTCGTACTTCACGTCTCGGGGGAAAACAAGCTGAAATACTTTATGCACCCGTAATAGGCAGCAAACAGCCGACGCCATCGGGGCATCCGACACATGAATGCGCCAGCTTCATCTTTGGAGATCCCAGCGGAGGCGTATACCATTGTACTCCAACTCACTCAAGTCCCTCACACCAAGTACTCAGAGGCATATCTGAGGCTGGACCTTGTATCCCCTGAAACTCAAAACCTAAAAAAGCTCTCTGTCCTATTCGATCACGTCTACCCCTTCGACAGCTTTAGCCCAGGTCGAAGGCCGTTGGAAATTACTCTTTCTCGCTTTTATCGTCGAACCAGGGGCCGAATGCGTATCAATCCCACACGTTACTCTTCGAGGATCCCGCAGAATATCCATATACAAATTCTTCATAGTCTCCGAACCGACAAGGTTGCACGCCTCGTACAAAACCTACCTCCCACAGTAATTCAAACCATTGCTAGGAATCTTCTGAGCGATGTAGTCCCCGAACGCTCCCTGTTCCCTAGCTGGCTTCTCTCGATGTCCCTCACTCAGAAATCATGGCTGCACGTCTTAGACGAGTTTACCTTCTCCTTGGAACACCCAATCCTGTTTTACAAGTCGACATCACTCCCAAACTTGCTAGAAATGATATCACACTGGAAACCACGAATTCGGAGGTTGCATGATGCCTCATTTTTTCTTCCGAGCGGTTGGAAGCACGCAGATCCGAAGATGGAGCGTCGGGCTTTCATTCGGTAGATCTAGTGCCTCCCTGTGAGCTTGGAACGGCTCGAAATTGATGTTGAATCACTGCTGTGCTTATCGGAGGATGGTGGCTCGGATATGATGATGAGGAACAAGTTATAGGACCTTACAATTGCGGGAGTGCATAGTAAGAAAGGTGATAGAGAGGAATTGGATATTGATGGTTTGGCGCATGCCCTAAGGTTGTTTCCGGGTTTAAGGAAACTGGCGGTTACGGGGTTAACGCGACGGTGAGTTACCGTTCCAGTCAATGCGGTCAATGGTCGTCAACTTACTTCATGGAATAATACTTCACAGTCGCCAACGGCCAGTGGTGTGTCCACCTTTTCGCACTATGGTGCCCTCGCCACTCACACATTCTTGCTGAATCACACTTTTTTCGTGTCTCAGCCCGAACCTCTAGCTCCACCAATCTTCAACCTCGAATCCCTCACTATATATCGTAGTTTTCTAGACTGCCGAGACCTCAAATTCCTCATCCCACTAACTTCTCCACCCGCCTCCGGACTCAACCTCACGACGCTCTCTTTCGATCAAGCCCATCTGTACGCTCCTGAGGATCTGGCCCACCTATTCCACCTGGCATCGTCTACCCTTCGCGACTTGACTATTACCCGCATGGACGGCTTCGATAATGACGACGAGGAAATGAAAAAATTCTTACGGGGTCTGCTCGACGGGCTTCCGGCGACGATGGAGAAGCTGAAGAGTATTAGGCTTACGGCCAAGTACGTGACACCTGATATTGTTCGGAATATGTCGTGGTCCCGATTCGCTTGTCATGAGGACGGGCGGACGTATGTCGAAATTAAGGAGTCCACCATCTCGGTTCCTGAAATACGGAAAGGAGAACTAGCAGGAAGCATTGGACATGAGAGAGAAAGAGAGGTCGAGGATGGTGGAAATGTCCCAGGGCGTATTCGGCAGGGTCAGGAACTCTACGAGGCAATTAAGGTTACTGAATGGGATGAGATCGTCTTTGCCGGGGCGTATCTGGATTATGGTAGCTTGGCGGCGATCGTTGAGGAGTTAGCTGGGTCGAAGGGGGAAACGATTACTAAACCCCGAACTACGATAGCCATGACTCGGATACGTATATAGGAACACGTGTAGTCTTTTAACGAACACCGTCACTCTCGCGGATTCGCTGGATATTGGAGAACCAGTTAGCGCCTGTTGTCATCCTAATTCCCTCACTGGCAATACAATTATTGGCAATGTGGTGGTTGGTATAGTACGGGACTGCGGTTTGCATTCCCTACCACCGAAGTTGTTTGACTCAGGGCTGCTTGACAAATACGTCTCCGTTTAGCAGACACGTGTTCTATCCCTTCTTTCAAAATAGGTCGTGTTCATCGTCTATCTAATGTCACATCTATGGGCTTCAATCTCCCCGCTCAATCAAGATTGGTCCAAAAACCCTTTCAAGATTAGGATAACTTTTGAGGGCAATAGCAGCTTAATATATCTTACTGGCGTACGTCTGTTAATCGTCGGTGACTGCACCATCGGCCAAGAGATCATTGTGCGAGCTCGACTCACTATGTCTCCCCTCATGAATAAACGCTGAGATTGCCCATGCATTTTTAACAGGTTCCCGCCATTTCATTGGATCACGGAATCAGTGGCCAATACTCAAATCCGACTGCACTGGAAGCAAACTCGCAGACCCATGGACCAACGAGCGTGTTTACCCTCATACTTCAGCTCAAGCTACTCTATCTGCCCAACTACTCTGCGCCGTATCAAGGACTTGAGCTCTTATCAGCAGATGCGCTCCAAAACTCGAGTCACAAGGAATTGCCAATGGTCGTCCTCTTCGATCGTGTCTACCCTGTCAATAGTACTCGCGCAAACCCATCTCCACTGGATATCGCTCTTACCCGCACTCACCATTTGCGCAGGAGCGGAATCATGTGTGACAGTTGGCTGCTGCCCCGTAACGAATCGCAAGGTATTCATATCCAGATCCTCCAAGCGGGCGCGCAAACAATACCCCAGTGCCGAAGCGGCAAAGGCACACCACTTATTGATACCCTCCCTCCCAAAATCATTCAAGCCATTGCTAGGAGTCTTCTTAGCGACGGCCTCCCCGAAGCGTCCTTGTTCCCCAGCTGGCTCCTCTCCATGTCCCTGACCCAGAAATCGTGGCTGCATCTCTTGGACGAGTTCACCTTCTTCTTACAACGCCCAATCCTGTTTTACAATTCAAAATCTCTCCCAAGCTTGCTAAAGACAAGATTGCATTGGAAATCACAAATCCGGAGCTTGAATGATGTTTCGTTTTTCTTCCCGAGCGGTCGGAAGAACGCAGATCTGTGGATGGAGCGTCGGGCGTTCATTCGGTCAATCCAGTACCTCTCCGAGAGCTTGGAACGCCTTGAGAGTGATGTTGAATCACTACTGTGTTTATCGGAGGACAGCGACTCGGATGACATGACGTGGAACAATCTAAAGGACCTTAGGATTGAATTCACCCAGCAAACAGGTGATAGAAAGGAATTGGAAATTGGGGGATTGGCGCATGCTCTAAGATTGTTTCCGGGTTTACGGCAACTGGTGGTTAGGAAGCTAACACGTCGGTGAGTTGTCATCCAAGCCAACGCGGTAGATGGGAGGGCACTCATTCCACGGAATAATGCTTGACAGTAGCGAACGGCCAGTGGTATGTCCACCTTCCCATAGTGGTCGCTTGTCCACTCACAATTCTTGTTTAATTACATGTCTTTGTTTTCTCAGCCCGAAACTCTAGGCCCACCCATCTCCAACCTCGAATCCCTTACTCTATATTGTAGCTGGTTAGACTGCCGGGATCTCCAATTCCTCATCCCACTAACATCTCCACCTGCTTCGGGACTCAACCTCACGAAGCTCTCATTTGACAATGTCCATCTGTACGCTCCCGAGGAGCTAGCCCACCTGTTCCGTATGACATCGTCTACCCTTCGTGACTTGACCGTTACTCTCAGGGAGAACTACGACGATGACGAGGAAATGGTCAAATTCGGACCGAGCCTACTTGACCGGCTTCCGGCGACAATGGAGAAGCTGAGAAGGATGAAAGTTACAGCGAAGTACGTGACACCTGCTATTATTCGGAATATGTTACGGTCGCGGTGCGCTGGCCATGGGGATGAACGGACGTATCTCGAAATTAGCGAGTATACCACCTCGGTTCCAGCAATGTGGGAAGGAGAAGAACCAACAGGAAGCACAGAAAAAAGGAGAGGCGGCGAGATTGAGGATAGTGGTAATGTTCCGGTGCGTGTTCGGAAAGGTCGGGAGCTTTGCGAGGCGGTTAAGGTTACTGAGTGGGATGAAATCGTATTTTCCCGGGTGTATCTGTCTTCTGGTAGGAACACAAGGCGATTGGCGGTGATCATTGGAGAGCTAGCAGAGTTCAGGGGGTATACGATTGCTAAGACCGAGACTACGATTGCGATGACTCGGGGATGAATGTAGATATTTGTGTTTTTTTTTTACAATCTATTTCGACCGTGTACGCCAGCTGGAAGATGAGGTGGCGTAGAGGTCCTGAGGTTCGACGTGATCCAACTTGGCAGCAGAAATTCAAGGCGCCAAGGCAAATAAGCGCTGAATGAGCTTGGTAAGCGGGCGCTTAAGCTAACACAGCATTGATTTCCGAGTCCTTGCTCGCGCTTAAGCACACCGTTTTGCTCATGTCCGCCGTCATTCACCAGACAAATTGTACCATCACCGCTGGGAGTGCGCTGTCACTGTCTGCGGTAAACCTTACGCAGAACTTTTATCACGGAGGCTGCAATGACCGAGTCACAACGAGCACACTACAAACGAGAGCGCTCAACTCGGATTTTAACCTCATTGCCGAAGCATGCCTTCTCCAGGCTCTTATCACCAGAACCATAGAGGATATCAAGGAGCCACTCGACTCTCGAGCTGATTATCTCCAGTTAACCGAAATCCTCATCGGAATATCTGAGAAGAGCCTCCCATATGTCGTCAAAGTCTTTGGAGAGGCTCCTCGGTGGTCGCTGGGTCCTTCTGTTAAAGTCCAAAGCGCCCTCCTCGTCGAAATTCGTCACATTCACTCTGTCCTGGATCATTTCTTGGAGAAAAGGGAGACCGCTCACGACTGTCTCCATCGGACAGCAGCCACTGGCAATGTGACGGTTGTGAGCCTGAGCGCGGTGGTTACTATGGTATGGGACTGCTTCTGGTCAACAATCTGGGACAGAAAGCCCGTTATCAGGCTCTGCCAGGCCTTGAGGGCCTCCCGGGATCGTATCGCTCTCCTTTTGTGAGTGCTTGCTATTCGACGCTGCAGCTATCCAAGCTCAATGATAGAGGTTTGCCGCTATTCCGGTCGAATCTTATGGGTCGGACCCACAACGGAGGATATATCTTCATCAGACGGACATAATCGATTTCTTTGGGAGACGGTGGTCTTTGCCCAAGGATATGTGCTTGGATTGTGACGTTCGTTTCCCTGATATCTCGACTGTATCATTTACTAATGATCTCCTCCTTATACAGATCTTTAAGCAGATCCTCCAACTAAAATTTAGAGCCACCCCAGTTGAAGGTGCTACTACCTCCGGCGGTTGGATAGCTTTTGAGCAAGAAAACCTCCGAGAAATTGAATGGAGCGATTGGAAAACAGCAATTGAAGCTGGGAATGGTTTGCAACTTAGCATCGTGATAATCTACGCCAATGTCATCCCATCCGAGAAGCATAAGGGCGCAAGGGGGATCTGGTGTCCCCGGTGTGGGAGTACCAAGAGTACTAGTCGTTATCTGGAAGATTGGGGACAATGGTAAGCCAAAAGCTTCGATCACTCCGCCTTAGTTTACCTTTTCAGTCGTCGTTGTAACTCCAATATTCACATTGCCAGTGCTAATAATGTGGAGACGGAGGAGCGGGTGCTTCAATCAGCCATACAATGGCCCTTCCTACAAAGAATTTTCCGGTCAATTGTGCGTAAAGCATCTCTCGGGTGATAAGGTAGCTAACTTTAAAAATCAGGCCCACACATTTTAAAATGTCTGACTTTGCCGAGGGTCAAGCGTTCATCTCGCTCCTCTCCGCTTGTTCTACCTTCTCGGTGACACACGGCTACATTGACCTCTCCCCGTTTCCTCCAGCGGATGATGATTCTATTGAACAGATCGAAGAGGAGGAGGAGGGCTACGATATTTTCTCGATATGGAGGAGAACATAAGTTGGATAGAGGATTTGGGTGCGACTCGTAGATTTGCTGGTCGCCGGACTACATGCTGAATTTTCATTTGCCAAGAAGCGCAAGTTGACGAGATTGATACTGATGTGGAAGAAGAACAAAATCTCTGAGGAGACGGACGTAAATTACGGACGGAGCCTATGCCGTTTAGAACGCCGAAATTGTATATGGAGGCATAGTTTCGTGTACGTGCTAACAGGCGTCACGTCGATGAAATACACCACACATCTATTCATCCCATTTCAAATACAACCCCACCTGCCAACCACCGATCCGTCCCGTTCACCCAAAGAAATAAGAACTGCCATCGTCACAAAGGCATACACTGAATAATTAAACACCAAATATTATTCATGAGCGATATAGTACCGAGGACCGTTTGAATGAAGTAGATACTTACGGTAGTATCTGCCCGTTATATTCCGCCGGGTGTCCACCACCTCCATGGCTTTGACAAAAACTATTGCACCAATCGTCCCCGGCGTCGCGTTGTTCGAGTGTTCGGATAAGTTTGAATCCTGGAGATGGAGCAGCAGCGACAATGGAGAGGAGGGTTGCTGCGAGAGTCAAGGCGAGGAACTTCATGTTTGAGGCGAAAGGTTGGTGCGTTTGAATGTGGGCTGGAGGAGTGTTTGATAATGAGATTCGTTCATTACCTCTGCGCTTTTATACAACATGATGGTACACAGAGACTGTCAGAAAAGTGTCTGGGTTACAGTGAGTTCTCGGTGCTGCACTACCCACCACTCTGGTCCGTAATCTGAGGACGTCGGAGCTCTGCCTGAACGTGGGCGGCCGGATAATTGGCCCTCGGCGATGAGACCGAAAGACTAGAGGGGATGGGAGGCCGTCTCTTGGACCTCATCTGAGCTCACGCGAGTGACCTATCATACTCGAAGTAGTCAATTTCAAAATCAATCACTCCAGAGCCTCGGTGATCATCTCACCTCAATTCGCTGCGTGGACAAGGCGTGAAAGTCTCATCGAGGCATTTTACGATTGGGATAACTGGACTATGGACTTGCTCGAGAACCTGTTAGCTGCTGCTGTCAACCCGGATACTAGTTCCGTCACTGGCAATAAGACTGTTGTCAAAGCGGTAGTTAGTATGCTATGGCAATGCTCCTGGTCAACGATCCGGGACAAAATGGACATAATGCCCATTGTGAGACGGTGCAACTGTGCAAGGCGCCCCTGGTAAGTGCATCCTGAGATAGGTATATCACTGCGAGTTGAAGTGGGTGGAGCTATGGTTCAGCGTCGGACCGCCGTGGATGGCACTGAAATTGGGTGTCAAGTCAAACTTAGTCGCAGCAATTAAGGGCGCCTACTTGAAGATGTAGGCGCGGGGACGTCTGTTATTGGTAAGCAGGATCCTCGCGTCGTTTGCACGTGGCCAATTTGGCCATCCCTTCGTTCACACACACTCTCTGTTCGTGTCCACTGCCGTTCACCAGAACAACTGCGCTATCGCCAGTGGGAGCACGCGGTAGAGGAATTCTTGTTAGGGTAAAGCCTGAAGAGGAATGTTTGAACTCGAAGATTGTCGATTATCTCTTCCAAGCGAGGTCATAGTGGGATCGGCGATTACTCACCTGGAGGACGGTTGAGGAAGAGGTGGAATGTCGCGAAATGATGTACCTCTCTCCGAGCTCCTTCATCAGGAGCGACCTCTGCGCAAACCAGTCATTTTTGTACGGTCTACAATGGCGGCAACACTATTGGCAGAAGCGGAGGAGATTTTCACGCCAGGAGTCCAAGAAATTGGTACGCCTCCCATACACTTCCATCTTCCATTGTACTGAGATTATTCTATAAGCGACGAAGGACTGAGCCATGTTCCTACCACAGATCGTCCTATTCAATCTTCAGGGCTGGAACGTCCGACCTATGTCCGACTCAAAAGGCGACATAGACGAACTATAAGATCAATTCGAAGAGACCGACTCCAACGGCGTTGGGAAACTGATGGAGCCTACCACCAGCACCTCCAAAGCAGCAACTACGAAGGACGTCGAGATCGTGGAGGAACAGTTCACCGGGACCTACGGGCCATCGACCGTGACAACGAAGTTATTTAACAAGACACTATCACTATATCTGACGCTGGTCCTTCCACCTTCGTTGCCTCGTCATCAACCACTGAAACTACAACATCATCTTATCCCCCTCGCATCCTATCTGGAGGAGAAGTTGTTCAAGCAGCTCTTCAAACGGCAGATCAACAATGGAAGTCGACTCTTACCCAGCTCTCGCTGCTGGCCCTTCAGTCCACCCCTCCTCCGCCACCTCTTCCACGCACGTGTACGCTCTCCCCAATCGGTTTCTACGTCGACACCGTACCCACCTATCATCTCATCCGACGAAGAGGAAATCGTGTACGTCGCACCTCATCAGGCCCATCCCCTGTCGAGGCTTGATACACCTACCAGCCAATCGTCTCCAGCCTCTGCAACGAGGGTGATGGACCTGCCAGCTGGGTTTGTCCTCACAGGATTGACGACTACATCGACAACTATTAGAGAGGAAACCACAGACGCGCCAGCATCTCTTACTCCGACTCCTGCTCCTGCCCCCATACCAGCCCCACCACTCTTCTCATCGGCCTCCCTCACGTTTTCTCTCACACCTTGGCCTCTTGGGCCCGACAAATCCTGGTGTTCACAACTGGGAGTAGAAATAAAGCTGTTCTGAAACAGAGGAAGAGGGAGGCGAGGGCTGCGAGGAAGAGAGCTGAGAGGGAGGGTATGAAGAAGGGGCTGAGTGGGAGGTTTGGATTTGGTATTGGGTATGGGCAGAGGAAGAATTGGCACGGAGGGGTGGGGATAGGATGCCGAAGCATAAGGAGGGAGAAGAAGCGGGGAAGGTGAGCTGTTTCCATTTTTTGTCCCTCTCGGTTGAACCCTAATTCTGATCGCCCAATTTAGCATGCATCGAAGATTAGTGAATCAAATGCTGGATTCAAGCTGCTGGCGCGCACGGCTGGGTTCGGAGGGTGATAGGATTGGGGTTACGGTTCGTTTGGAGGCGCCTATCATATCATTGTTTAAGGTCCCGAGATTGGGATTGGTGGCGACGCGGTAATCTGGCTTGGCATCGTCCTTTAGCGCTTATCCTCGTGTTGTTTGAAATAGACCTCTACTTCTGCGTTTCGCCATAAATGTCGTGAATGCAGCGTCCTTCAAGAAGCCGTAGCCGCGGCTATGAGCACGCCCAATGATACCTTTGATTTATCTGTATGTTCTCGCAGTCGTCGTCCGACGTACCACCTACAAAAGCGCCGTATCCAACAGGCGCTTGGAATGGAGCACCTGCACAACGTGCCATTCCGCCACTGCCTCGCCTGTGATCCCCAGTGTATTAAACAGGGAGCTAGATGGTGTGAAACACGTGTACCTGCACGTAACAATGGCTTCCAGCAAAATCTTGCTTGCTTGACTTAATACCCCCTTCATCTACGTGTCTGACCGCCGGTCTATGTCTGCCGCCATTAACCAGGAGAACTGTAACATCAGTGCAGGCGGCTCGCTGTCGTTCTATGCACTGAGTATCACACATAATCTCTTGCAAGGAGAGGCGTGCTACAGTGGTATGATTTTGTGTTTCGATAACTACACCGAAATTCAACTAATGAACAGAAATACTTTAGATGAACGAGTTCTATCAAGGACGACAACATTCACGAAAAGACGCGTTTGCGAGAGCAACCTTATCACGGAAGCATTACATCTACAGGTCCTTATCAATAAAACCATCCAGGAGATCAAGACATCACTAGATTCACCCATGGAATATGTCGGCTTGACTGAAATTTTAGTGGGCATATCGCAAAAGAGCATCCCATTCATTATCAGTGCTTTTGAAGTCGGGGATGGTCCTAATACTAGGGCTAAGGCTGAATACAGACTTCTGGTCGAGGTTCGACGAATGAATCTAATCCTGACCGAGTTCCAGGAGAAACAGAAAGCTGTTCGGGACGGTATACATCAATTGACCATTGAGATTACCGCTGTCAGTGGGATCGTAGGGATGGTGTGGGATTGCTTCTGGTCAACGATCTGGGCAACGAGCCCAGTGGTCACAACCTGCCAAGCTTTAGTTGCATGTAGAGAAAGGATGGATTCACTCCTGTGACCCTTCTTTACCTGTCTATATTCCGTTTCAAGATCGCTCACCGTTTTTCAGGTTTACAATTACGCCTACCAACCATCGTGACCCGCAGTATAAGGTGTATTTTCACCAGATAAACATCCGTGACTTCTTCGGCAGACGATGGTCATTACCTCAAGATCTCTGCTTACATCGTGAAGTATGTTCACCGACTACATTTCAACTCAACTAATTAAACGAGCTAACTCTGCTCACACACCAGAGCTTCGTAAAGACTTTAGTCATCAAATTTGAAGGATGCCTCGCGAAGGATGTCGTAGTATCTGGGATGTGGAAGGTATTGAGGCAAGACGGCTTGAAGGTCCTTCGAACTAGTGATTGGACCAAGGCAATCGAAGCTGGTGAAAGTCTGCAGCTCAGCGTCGTCACCGCTGAGGCGTATCTTGGATGTCCCCGTTGTGGCTCAGATAAACATATTCGTAATTCAGACAATTGGGAAACCTGGTAAGGCAAACCATCCTGCGGTCAGTACAAGCATTGAAGCAGTTCACTCAAGTCTTCATTGCGAATCTGAATTCAAACTTGCTCGCCCCGGATTTGAAGAGGATTTAATGCCAGTAATTCAAGAATATCGTGATCGTTCTGTAGATATTCGAACGTGGTGTGTATGGGTTTTGAGATAAGGTTCTGCTGGAGTGGATTGATTGAGACACGATATAGGCCTCCCTTCGACCAGGTTCAAAGCTCAATATTCTCGGTATTTTCACTGGTTCAACGAGTCATACGGATCCGCACTCCGCTAGCCTGCGTTTCGTGTCGGACAGACAGAGTCAAGGTGCTTTCTTTATCTTCTCAGTTACTTCTTGCGACTCACATTCTCTAGTGCCAACGATTTGACAATGTCGATACCACCCCATGCCAACGTTGCGTGGAGATGCAACAGGTGTCAACATGCAAATATTTATCCGTGGCTCAACAACAACACATGATACACGAAGCCGCCAGGAGGCAAGGGGGGACACTGACCGTGGCTTGACCCCTCATTTAAGACGATTTGCTTGGACGACGGATAGCCCAACAATGAGTCTGTTGTTCTTTCCAAACGACAGTGTACCTTGCAGTCTGGTGCGATCAATACGTACATATTTGTATCGACTCCACGTCTCCTTCGCTATTATTACCGCAGATGCACTCCTATCGCGCCGCGGCGTGTCAGGCGTCGGATAGACAAAGCCAAGGCCCTTCTGATCCCTTCTGTGTAGTTTCTCAAATCCCATCTTACACTCTCTAGTACCTCGGGCCCAAGGAATTAGAGGAGCCATGCAAACGTGTGGCAAAACATTGAACACGATGAAATGCCAATGCTTGAGTATCGGGGAGGACGAAGGGGGATTGCCTGACCACCATAATTATTGTGCCCGAAATGAATGAGAAGCTCGCTAGCCTAGCCAATTCGCAACCACAGCCCACAACCAAGACACGACAAAAATGCTGGTAGATAGCAGCGTTCCGGGGACGTAAAGTAGTTGTAGTTTAATCAATTTATGCATATTCCAAGTTGAATCAAGCAGGCCTAGCGCACGACGATTCAAGCCGAGCAGATGATAGAGCCTGCGGTTTCTTCGCTGAACGATCGTGTAGCGAGAGCCTAAGAGAACCACTCCTTGGGTTGTTGGCGTAACAAGCTGTCGATTACTTGTTACTAGGGATTCTATCTTGAAATGCAGGCACTTTGATACCGACGACTATGAAGCTCGTGCGCTACTGCCAAGGCCACAGACCAGTAAGGACCATGCAAATCTTCGATTATGGAACCATAAACATAAATGCGACGAGAATAGCGAGTTCTGGATTCTAGAGAGTATTTGAGATTACTGCTATCCACTGATTCCGCCCCGTTCACCCAAAGTAATAAGAAGTGCCATCGTCACAAAGGCAAATCCTGAATTATCAAATGCCAAATATTATCCATGAGCGATGTACCGATGACCCTTGAACAGCTTAGCAAACTTACGGTAGTACTAGTCCGTTATATTCCTCCCAGTGTCCACCACTGCCATGTTCCGAGCAAAATCCGTTGCACCAATTTTCCCCGACATCGCGTTGTTCAAGTGGTCGGATGGGTTTGAATCCTGAAGATGGAGCAGCAGCGACGACGGAGAGGAGGGTTGCTGCAAGAGTTAAGGCGAGGAACTTCATGTTTGAGGCTAAAAAGTCGGTTTGTGTTTGAGTGGGGGCTGGAAGGTTGTTTGGTGATGACATTTGTCGATTATGGCTGGGTTTTTATACTCTAGGATAGTACGGTCAGACCGTACGAGGGGTGTTTGTTTTACTGTGAGTCCCTGGCGTATATGCTAGCCATCACTCTTGTCCGTAATCTGAGCATGCTGGAGTTCTGTCCGAACATGGACGGCCGTATATTTGGCCCTCGGTGATGAGACCAAAGGGCTCGAGGGGATGTGAAGCCATCTTCTGAACTTGCCCTGAGCTCATTGAGGGATCTGCCATTATTTGGATATCAGAATACCCCGGCGTGTCGGCGATCATCTCACCTCAATTCGCTGGTCCGGAAGTTTCATTGAGACACATTACGATTACTCGCTCTGGTGCGTTCTACAAGCTAACAGGGCTGCAATTTGCAACTGTACTTGCAACATCAAGCCCACTACGAATCTCAACAAGTGTAAGTAGCTACAAAGGTCAGGCTAAAGCTCGATGCAGAGCCAACTACCCAAATTTTGCTCTTCACGGCTTGCGCAAAGGTGAAAAATCCGTCAGACCTCAGTAGGTAAACATAATAGTACCGCAGCGAGGAGACAAGCACACAGGAGGAACTGAGTAAGTAGAGTCGGTCTTCCGCCCGTTACATTTCTACGGAGCGTAACGCATGGTTCATTGGCAGCAGTAGGAGTTTGCTCGCCGACTGAGAAATTGCTACATATCTAGTTTGCCGTTCTTGAAGACGTCGCAGTCTAGTAGCGCAATGGTTAAGCGTTCAGATGTTTAACTGGTGTGGCCACACAACCCTTGGTTCGCGCCCAGCATTAGACTGATAATACTCGCGCCATATGAAGTTTTTTAGTAAACCTAAGTAGCTGCCAGTGTTGGTAGCAGCTGAAAGATTTTATGAGAATGTGAGAGCCCAGGAAAGCACAAGTTATGAGGCAGGCAATGCCAGTGGGGAGGAGAACTGGACTCGAGCATTGAGAGGACGCAATAGCCGAAAGTCGTAGGGGACAAGGAACAAGGCATTGTGATCAACCCCGCGAGGTGACGTCAACTAGAAAGAACTGGTAGCAAGCAAAAAGAAAGATGAATCTTTAATGGAGAGTGTCGTCATCAGGAATAACATAGAGGTGATGGAAGCAGAAAGAGAACGGCCAAATAAATATCAACGTCGCTTGTCCATGTCAGGCTGCCACCGTCGTTGATCGTGTTAGGATGGTTTCAATCGCGCATCGCCTCTCTCACTGCTAGGAACGTCTGGAGTCACTTTCTGTCATTCGCTACCTTGACATATAACGAGACGTCTTTTATCTAGATTTGCTACAACAACACGAGCTCGCGACCACCATGACCTCCACCCCAACTCTGCCTCCTGCCCCTCCCTACCGCCAAATCCGCGCCCTCTACACACCAACGACAATAACTGTCTACCAAGCCTACTCCTCCTCAATCGCAGCCCCCGCCGTCGAACGCCAACTCCTCTCCGCCTCGCCCTCCTTCAAAAACACGCGCATGACATGGGTCAAACCAAGCTGGTGCTGGATGATGTACAGATGCGGGTACGGGTTCAAAGATGCGCGACAAGAACGTGTTCTTGCTCTGCAGGTGAAGAGGGAGGGGTTCGAGAGGTTGTTGAAAGAGGCTGGGTTGAGCCACGGGGCGAACGCGGATAAGGAGAAGCAGGTTAGGGTGCAGTGGAATCCGGAGAGGACGCCGTCGCTTCAGCAGCTGCCGTATCGGAGTATACAGATTGGAATTGGTGCTGGGATGGTGAAGGAGTGGATTGAGGAGATGATTGTTGGGATTGAGGATGTTACAGAGAGAGCGAATAAGTTGAAGGCGTACCTTGAGGAGAATCCGGGTGCTGGTGTGGAGGAGCTGGTTAGGTTGGGATTGGTACCGGAGGAGAAGGAGTATGTCGTTGGAGAGGATCTCAGAACGATTTTGGGAATGGATATCGAGGAGAAGAAGAGATAGGACCGAGGATTTGAGCAGGCGCTTGAAGGATGTACGATTCTCTCAGGCTGGTACTATGAAATCTCAGCGTCTCTCCAAGTCCGTGAACTCACGTCGTTCCTTCGTTTTAGCCTCATCGAATCTGGTTATATCCAACTCGATATCTACCTCCTGTACTATTCGACATGATGAAGGACCAGTAGTCAAATGACACTTCTCTTCGTCTCTGATCTGAATTCTCGCCAGTCTCGGACTTCGATCGAACGACCAGGTTCGCTCAAATCATTTGCGAACAAAGACCTTGTGGTGCAACGGCTGCGTGTGCATGATGTTCAGTTCATGACTGATCCTTGGCTCATTCCGGAAGGGTTGAATCTGTTTTTTCTGCAGGAAATCCGCACTCACAGACTTAAGGATACTACCCCACACTTGACTTCACGGAAAGGATAGCTCACGGCTACGTGCTACCGAAATCGAGGACTTTGATAACTAGTGGCATGTTAACAAAGTACGGAAATTCACTTGGTTATCAAGGCCATTTAGCCTAGCGGTTTCGCGTCATGCACCTGGAGGTCAGTTCGTCGCTGATACTAGGGATCGAGGATTCGTATGTACATCTTTTAGCACAGATTACTCGCATCCTGCCACTCTCAAGATAGGTTTATTTTTTCTGCTAAACCATCATCATCGTTGGTATTCAGGAGGTCACAGAGAGGGCAATGAAATGGAAGGGTACCTCGAGGAGAACCCGGATGCGGGGTTGGAGGAGCTATTTAGGGTGGCTTTGGTGCCGGAAGAGAAGTAGTACACCGTCGAGAAAGATGTGCGGCCCGATTTTGGGAATGGGTAGCGGTGAGGAGAAGAAGAGGCAGGAAGGAAATTCGGGATGCTGCAGTACGTACCCTGGTGCTGTTATTGAGGCGTGTACTCATCCCGTTCCTTCGTGTGTAGCATTATCGAGCGACCTGTTCCGTACGGGCTCACAACGAACAGGATCACCTGTTGAAATTATTACAGACACCGTGCTGAGCGCCGCAAGAATCTGGGCTTGTTGTTCTGGACGACCGAGATCCACAATTAGTCTGGTCGGAGCACAACTGGCTTCCTGACAATGGCAGTCGTGACCCTTACGGAGTTCGTGTCAAAATTTATCTGGGTACTGAGCACCTGGCGCGGGTCAACGGCAGCGTTTCGTTTTCGTTTGCAGGCGAGTAGCGGCCATCAGCGAGTTTTTGCCCTACTCTACCATTGACGGCTGGCGTAGGGGCTACAACCTGGCTCGTCGACGATTTTTCGATGTGAATTATGGGCTACTTTCTTCGCCAAGGTTGCATGCCGTGACTATAAGGTGACGCTGTTAGATCCTGTGCTGTTATATCTCGTCCTCGGGGAAACCTAACATCCACTGAGCTGACGCAATCCCCACTTATCCTGGCTAGTGTACAACCTTCCAAGTCAGGTACATGCCCATGGAGAGAAAGAAACCACTGACATGTACTGACAGCTTAAGCAGCCTCCATTCTTGTCAGTTTCAGAGATCTGGGACATCTATTGATGGAGATTTTTGGGAGATTTGGCCCACATGGCAAATTCTTTTCGCTTGGAAACATATGTGGAGGAGGGTGATCGAGTGTCAAGAGCCTTCCGACTCATTTGGAGTTTGGATAGAGTTCAAGTTCAAGATGCCACGCTCTATAGATTGTCGAAATAGAATCATGACATATAATCCATTGTACAATAAATCGAAGAACACCGTGATATATGAAAAAAGAGATCATGAGGGGATGAGTATCGCAGCATATTCTCTTGTTAATTTTAGCCCTGATCGAGTGTTTACTCCTCACGCTTCCATCCAAGGCGGTTCTCCTTGCGATGCGCTTCGGGCTCCGCCCTAGGATCCTCCTCACTATCCTTGAATATTCCGACACAGTAGTCGCTAGAGCTGCCTCCACTGTCCTTACAGAATCCACTGAGCGCGCAGTTCGTGCTGAAATCGATGATACCAGTCGAGCCTCCGTGACAACGGAAGAGCATGTGATCATAACGCCCATCACGATATTCGAGGCCTCTATCGTAAAGGTGTTGAATAATTTGGTCGGTGTAGTCACCTGTTAACAGGAGGGAATTAGGATATGTCGACGGAAACAAGATTCGTGATACAGACCAATATTTCTCAGGGTGTGTCCACAATAATAAGTGCCAGCATGACAATTTCTGGCATACGCGGAGGCAGAAAGTACGGAGAGAGTAGCGATGATTGAGAAGCGCATATTCCGAGTGTTTGGTGCACTGAGAGTGAATGGGCTGTGTATTGGCTCTGAGCAGAAGACCGTCGTCGGGTGAGACTCTTATACTCGCTCATCCTCTACATTGAGAACTAAATGTGTCAACAGATGTACTGATAACAACACCGGTGAGTCGAATCGCCGTAACATGACGGGGTGAATGTTTTTCTTCTATATATCAGACGTGGATTGTGGGAGTATACATTCTAAAATCTCAACGAAGAAGTGATGGAAATCAACAAAAGTTACACGATGCATAACACGGGACGAGCTCCCCTTGATGAGCCTTGAATTGGAAGGCGTGGCCCGCATTACAATATGTTTTCGTTTGGCATCACAGATAATCAGATAGGTAACGAAGGGGATGCAATGGAGCTTTTAGGCGTCCAAGGCCATTTTCACCTCCTACCACAGGTGAACTTCGAGTCAATGAGTACTGGGCTGAGCCCGAATAGGTGTCTTCTCTAATATTTGTCCCACCACCCTTGCGTTTGAGAAATGGATATCCCTCAATAATACCTCACCTGAGTTGAGAACCAGACCTGATTGACCTCGAAAGATCATCCTAGTTCGATTAGGCATTTGTTCAGTCCCGGTTCACTATTTTGGAGCCTTCGAATTCTAATGACTAATAAGAAGAGGGGGGGCACCGGTTCTTCGATATCCTCAATCAACAGACAATCCACAGAGCCGGTTTTCCACCATCTACCTTACTATTGACATTACGAACTCAAAGAGGACTTCCTTCCGCCGTCATGCAGGCCAGGTACATCCTCTCCCGTTGGGTGGCTGCTTCGCTTCGATCCCTAGGATCATTGGAACAGCCCCGCGAGATCCGTACTCTGATCTCACGAGCTCTGAATCCATTGAAGCATCGCAACCTGTATCGTGATATTGCGCAGAATTGGCATGAGGTGCGATTGATCCAGCTCTGAACAATGGCGGCAGAGTGACTTCGACTCTGAACTCGATGATATGCTGTAGTCATTCGCCTGGGAGAATTGTTTGAAGTCGTCGATTTGTCTTTTTGGGCTCCTCAAACTGGGCGAAACCCCAGGTACTCGGCAGGTTGGATGTAAAAACCCTGTTAGGTAAAGCACAATCCAGATTAGCGTTGGGTTTCTTACTGAATGCAATAAGTTCCAGGTAATTTACCGGTAAGAAACCTCGCCTCTAGACCCGGCTCAGGTAACTTACCGGCGAGGCTTCTTCCCCAACCGTAATCCAGATAACGGGATATCAAGGCAGTTGAGACGCCAGGATATTGCTAATATCAAATACAATATGGAATACAAGACTTGCGGCTTCGTCGTCGTCGGTCTCTCACTTAGAGGATGATAAATCTATTAGTCTTTTTGTCACAACAGGGGTTTCGAGGTGCCTACCGTATTACGCTGAGTATCTCAAAGGCAGCAAATATAGTTCGTCAGCCAAAGGCTGATTTCGGTGCAAAATAACACATATGGGCCGTACTGTGCACCACGGTCTGATAAAAGAATCTGGTTGGTTTGTGCAGCGCTCGCTATTGCTCGCGACTTCGAATCCCTGGATGTGTTATTTGGTCTACATTCCAAGAATCTAATGATGTATGTTTCATTATATTCGGGGTATCATAGGGCCATAAGGAAGCTACAGTAGACATGTACATTTCAGATCCATGCACCACCCTTCATCGCCCTTTCAGCTCAGGGTTTAGCAACCATTGAAGAAATCATGCCATTGTTCATGACTTCCCCCCTCCCACTCTCCTGCCTACATCACCACCAAAGCCATTCATTGCCGCCATTAGTGGGTAAGAGCATAGTGCGTATGCATGAAAGTGGATAGTGAATCTGGAGGAGGATGATATACTCCTGTTTGGAATTGACATCATCAGCACTTGTGATTGCCAGGATTGTGTTGGCACTCACAAATGATGCTGGGTGAACTGAAGGGAAAGGAGTCCAGGGTGGAGGGAGGAGCATCAGAATGCACAGTGAATGGCACCGTTTCAAGCTTTCAACGGAATCTAACATCGGCCCATTCAATTGGAAACATGGCGGATGTAAAGTACATGGCGCTACTACTGTTCCTGACTAAAGTGTAAGCAACATGGGGGAAGGCAATTCAAAGAATGTGCATACCATTTAAGCGGCGTCAAGTCCGCATCGACTCAAGGCTAACTCATCCATGCTCTTGAAACTCCTACATATACTATCCCATGCCTCCGTAAGATAGCATCATTTCTGCCAGGTGTTTAGTATGCATTGGCATGCAAGGCTTTATCGACTTACCAATGCATGCACGACTAACTTGAAGGGTGACCATAGCTATCATGATATGTGAGGCCCGTGTCGTAGTATCCAGATTTAGAGCGAGTATATTCAGAAGACTCGACCATAGATCGCTCTTAAGTATACAGATGGCGAATTGGCGTTGGAGGCCATGGTGGTTACGGCGAGAGGTTGGCCAAGCATCATTTGAGGATGTTGGAGTCAATGCCCCACAACAGCACAATAGTTACCATATAAAGGAAGTAGTTCACATCACATGGGTGGACGGACTTGATGGAAGTAATTGAGGTCGGGTGTATGCTTATATTATTCAGATGCCGTAGAGATAAGTCGGAAATCTCAAAATGCCGGAACCGATCAGATCAGCTCTGGATCGTCGGATCCGGCAGGATCTGCATACCCATTTTCTCCAGGGCTCTATAACACAAACGAGTAGGTCCTCTGAGGCCTCTAGGCATTGTATGCATTAGATTTTCACGGTTTGAGACCGCATTATTACGCCGGCGGAGGCTAGAGGAAGAGTTCACTGTCTGCAAGATGCTGATCCAACAATCCGAATCAGATCAGGCGCTTTTGGAATTTCTGACGTCTCAGACGTGTGTGGGGGTAGCGGAGGCAATGTAACGACAGCTACACTCATCGACGTGGTATATGTTCATGTTCTGAAAAAATGTTCTATTAATCACGCGGTGGAGACAGGGATTTTCAGGGTGCGTGAATGATACATACATGAAGGCTACTTCGGCCATATCATCCAATTTCTTGCGGCCGGCGTAGCCTCTAACTTCGTATTTTGGGCACTAACCAGGATGCAAGCCGATATCATATTTGGATACTATCCCTCATGATCGTTCCCTGAAATGATAATGACAGCTCACTACATTCAAGATGTCCCTTCATGACGGGTCAATTCCGACTGCCACACTAGTTAACATTGTAAATGTCGAACTCATCACCATGCAGCCAAGATTATTACCTGCGCACTTCTGAGTCCTATATGCTCAGATCGATCGTGTATAAGTAGACCAGTCGAATGTGGGTTCTTCCTTACTCCAGGACATTCACTCACTCATATACATCTACAATGAATTCACCCTCTTCGAACCTCTTCGTCGACAAACCAAACTATCACTATCGCCTTCGCCACAGGCTTCATCCCAAATACCACGAGATCGGGACCAAAGTTCGGGAATACTTCAAAACGACCTGGCCGTGGCCCTCCGAAGCAGCTAGAGCCAAATATGCAACCTACGACATCGAGTTCTGCCTTCTCGCATATCCTCCAAATGCCCCAGAGGACCGTGCGGAGACCATGTGCATATTCTTCGTTGTCATCTGGCTTCTCGATGATTTTTTGGAGAATATGACCGCGACTGAGGTTAGTTATGTACTATATCATCTGGTCTACCGTTGTCTAACTCTTCATTAAAGGCCAGGGAGCTCGCCGATCGTACCTGCGATGTGTTCTCGGGTAATAGGACCCCGGATGACACCAGTATCATCGACATCGTCTTCGCCAAAGTTCGCACACTCATGCTCGACCCAAAGCATGAAGCTCTGCGTGAGACGGCTCAGGTTCTGATCGAACAGACTTGTTGTTTCATCCGGGCGGCTGGAAATACAGATGCCAAGAAGAAGACCATGAACCAAAGTTTTGACGATTACCTGGAATATCGTATCAAGGACGTGGGTGCAGGGTAAGGACTCTCGTTGCCTTGTGTTTCACGCACATTACTCACTCTACGGAATATGCAGACTAGCACTCTACTCCACTCTTTGGGCTGAAGGAATTGTGGTCCCATCGCACATCTTCTCCGACGTCAGGTACAACCAACTCGTTACAATCACTCATTCCCATTTGTGTATTGTTAACGACTGGTACTCTTTCCGCTGGGAAGCCAAACCGTTGCTCGATCAGGCGGCTTCGGTGTTCGACTCCGACCAACCAGGGAACTACATTCTATTCAACGCGCTGGCTGTGCTTATCCAGAGCCACAAGATGACGCCACAAC
Source organism: Clitopilus passeckerianus (assembly GCA_944990035.1). Classification (NCBI taxonomy): domain Eukaryota; kingdom Fungi; phylum Basidiomycota; class Agaricomycetes; order Agaricales; family Entolomataceae; genus Clitopilus; species Clitopilus passeckerianus. The sequence goes on from CALYLX010000139.1 coordinate 527,154, forward strand.
AAGCGGTAGATGACATCGCGAGGCGGCTTCGCCTCTGGGAAGATCAGTTTTTCTCGGCAATTGACGGACTCAAGGCAGATTATTCGCATTCTGCAGAGGATCTGGAATTCATCGAACGGTTATTTACGATTTTGGATATCTACCTAGGTGGGAACGTCCATTGGTCGGGCTTATGTGGGAGATATAACCTGTTGTAGAGGCACTGAGTTGATACTTCACTGTACTTTTGTCGTATTCGATAGTCATACACTTCGATGTAAGCATGCATCGAAATTTTTCCAAGCACAAAATTTCAATCCAAGCCGAAGACTCCTCTTCCAATGAAGGTCTAGCAGTGTACCGGTCAAGCGTCTCCTTTGACCTGGAATGGGTGCACGGATTTCACAATTCGCTCCGAATAGTAAAGGTCGAACCTCTGGTGTGCGTAGTCTTCTTTTTGCTGGTGGTTAATCGTTCTACTGGTACTAGTAGGGAATCATGCTAGCGAGAATCCCAGGCGGGGAGGTTCCGGGGATCGCCACTTCTATAGACCAGTTTGGCAACTCATTCTCGTTTTACTTCCCTCTCTCCATCATCTCCATCAACGACAACGATCCATCTCCAGCTTACGCTCCCTCCATGTGTCATCGCATTAAGACCACGGAGATAACTCTCTTGGCGATCCAAGAATAGATCGCGACAGCTGTCACTTCCATCTCTCCGAACTTTCTTCCCTCCTCCCCGTACCTTTCTCTCTCCAATGACGAAAACGATCCTCGTGACAGGCGCGACAGGGCACCAAGGCACCTCTCTTATCCAAGCTCTCTTCACTTCTTTTCCCAATGAATTCCACATGCTAGCTCTAACACGCACCCCTACCTCCCCAGCTGCACTCGCCCTCCGCTTGAAGTACCCGGAATCGTTCTTGACGCTCGTACAGGGGAATTTGGATAAGGAGGGGAGTGTGCGGAAGGTTTTTGAGGCAGCGGGCTCAGACTCGGAGCGAGAAGGGAGGAAGGGTATCTGGGGTGTGTTCTGCGTGCTTCAGTTTCCCGGGCTAGGGAAGAAGGCGGATGGGGAGGAGAGGCAGGGGAAGGTTCGTTCGTTCTCTGTCTTCCTTCTCCTACTTTACGTATGCTAACATGACGTATATACCCAGCTCCTCATAGACATCGCACGCGAATTCCACGTCCAGCACTTCATATTCTCCTCCGTTGAGCGGGGTGGGGAGGTACATGATGATCAGGCGGTGCTGGATCGGCTGGCGAAGGTTAGGATTGAGAGGCATTTGAGGGAGGTGGAGAGGTTGAATTGGACGATTCTGCGTCCGGGGTTCTTCATGGAGAACTTTGAGGGCACGATTGGGTCGATTACGGCTGGCGTGTTGAGGAAGGGCTTGGGGAGGGAGACGAAGTTGCAGTTGATCGTGAGTTGTTTCTTATCTTTATACTCTTTCTCTCGGATTTGCTTTCGGGTTCGCTCCTGCTTTGTCGTCTTGCCCTTTCGTGTGTCGCCCTCTGCCTCCGCCTACTTGAGATTTCCCCCCGAATACCATTTCCTTTCGTCTCAACCTGCTGTACTTTCCCTATCCCCTCCCGCTCCCGCTCTGCTACTTCCTTCGCTCGATGGCCTTCCTTCCTTCTTGCACCATTCTTGTCAGACTACTCGAACCTCGTTATTCCGAATTCCCCATTATCCTCGTAACGCACTTCCCTCTCTTTTCTTCTTACGCTCCTGTGATCTCTCCAGGACCTCTCTTTTCATCTACATCCTCATGTCCGCTCATTCTGGCTCCCTGTCCCGTGTGTCTCCTCGCACCTCTTCGCCCCACGACTCCTGCCGTGCCCCTTCTTTATACATACCTACCCTCTCACTTGTACGCCTTCCTCAGCATTTGCATTTCCGAACCCATTCTCCTTCTACCTCTTCCGATCCCTTTTTCCGACTATTCCTTTCGTTTCCCGTTTCCTTCTCCTTTCCTCCGCCACGTACACTTACTGACCTTCCTCCTTCTACGCAGGCAACATCCGACATCGGCCTCGTCGCCTCCTCCATATTCCGCACTCCCGCACCATATGTTGGGAAAGTCCTCGTCGTAGTAGGCGACACCCTTACGCAGGCGGAGATTCAGGAGAGTTATCAACGGGGAACGGGAGGAAAGAAGATGCCGGCGCTCGGGGGGTGGTTGAGTGGGATGTTGATAAGGGGGAATGGGTTTACGAGGGATTTGTGAGTTGGTTCCTTGGTCTCTTTGTCTGTGGTTTGCTCTTCTTCGTCTTTGACGCTTGTGAGCTTCACTGGCGCAGCCAGCTGGTCATATGGTCACTTCCTCCCTTTTTTGAATAATCTCTTGCGCTCGCTTGTCCTGTCCCTGGCTACCTCCTGTGCTCATCCTGACTCAGACCGGGAGAGTTCATTCCCCTTCCACCTCGTTTTCACCTGCTGTGGTATAGGGCATCATGTGGAACTCGCGAGCTTGGTGCCCTTTACTATTTTTTCACTTGGCGGTCATCGGGGGTCTCTCGTCTCGCTTGATCTCAGTTCGGACGTCCTAATGAGACTCGCCGAGTCGAACTCGCAGATTGTTTCATCTCGCTGCTCTTCGCCTCTTATGCTTCACCATACTGATCTCCTTCTTCGTTTATCAGGATCAAAGATATGGAACGCGTCAACCGGAATCTCCACGACACCTCAACGAACGCACCCATCCTCGAAGGACTCGCGCTTACCAAACAGGCCGCTGAAGTTGATGGTGGGCCGGGGATGACGAGTTTCGAGGAGTGGATACGGAGGAGGCATTTGACGAAGGAGGGAGGAAAGGGAGAAGAAGGAACAGGGAAGAAGGAAAATTGGAATGGGGTGAGTGTTGGGGGGTTGGTTAGGGGGAAGATATAGAGTGTAATTCGATGTTAGAGTTTCGTGAGTTTTTCGTTTTACTTTTGCGAATTTTGAGGCAACCAACGCTAACCGATGCCTCTAGTTGTACTGCTTAATTCGGATATTTTCTTGTCGAACTTGATTCGATGATCATTCAATGCAAACCTCTCGGATTTTTGGGCTTCTACTATTCTCCTCTGGATGTCTTCTCATTCATCTCGTATCCCGGGATTGAGCCTACGGTGATCGCATGGCTGGAGAAATAATACTTTTACTGGTCCTTCATCTGAATAACGAGATCTTTTGGGGAGGCGGGCGGAAATTACGAAGTCTATGCAATTTAGGAGGTAGAGTTTCTATATCTTTGTTTACATGTTACCAGCCGTCCTGTCTATGGATTCCCAGGAGAGGTCTAATCATCAACCTTCGGTACAACTCCGGCTGGAAACCATTAATTCCATCCTGTTCACCCAAAGAAATGCTCGGACCCGTCGTTGCAAACGCATACCCTGAATTATCAAACACCGAAGATGGTTCGTGAGCGATATAGTACCGATGACTGTTAGAACGGAGTAGATAATTACGGTAGTTTCTGCCCGTTAACTTCCTTCGTGTGTCCACCACCTCCATAGTTGTAACAAAAGCCATTGCACCAATCCTCCTCGCGTTGTTCGAGTGTTTGAATGGGATTGACTCCTGGTGAGGGTGCAGCGGCGACGATGGAGAGGAGGGTTGCGACTACGGTCATGGCGAGTAACTTCATGTTTGAGGCTAAAAGTCGGTGTATGTTTGAGTGAGAGCGGAGGTTTTTTGGTAATGAGATGTGTTCATTACGGATGGGTTTTTATACTCTAGGGTGGTACGCAGAGGCAGCAAGAAAGGTGCCATGTGTACTGTGAGTACCCCACGCGGTAGTACTACCCACCACTCCAGTCCTTAATTCGGGTGCAATGGAGCCCTGTCTAAATAATGGCGGCCGTATATTTGGCACTCGGCGATGAGACCGAAGGGCTTGAGGGGATGTGAAGCCGTCTTCTGGACCTCATCTGAGCTGACACCAGTGATCTGTAATACTCGAAGTAGTGAATTTCGAAATCACTTATTCCGGAGCTTCGGTGATCGTCTCACCTCAATTCGCTGGCGTGGAAGGTTCGTCGAGACATATTACAATTGTGGCTAGGGCCAGAGTCAATTCTACAAGCCAACAGGACTGCAACTCGCAACGGGCCTTGTAAGATCGAGCCTACCACAAGTGTAACAGGTGTACGCAGTTGCGAAGGTCGGGATGAAAGTCAATGACCTCGAAGGGTTGGAGCTCACCAAGCAGGCGACTGAAGCAGAAGGAGGGCAGCCGGCGGGGATGACGACTTTCGAGGAGTGGGTTAGGAGGAGGCATTTGAAGAAGGAAGGAAAGGAAGGGAGAGGAGAAGGACAAGGAGAGACGGGGAGGAGGGAGAATTGGAATGGTGTGAGTGTTGGGGGATTGGTTAGGGGGAAGATATAGCTTGTGGTTCGAGGCTCGAGACGGGGTCAGTACTATAGACGTTCTTTTTGCGTTCCGGTATCTCAGGTTTGAATGCTCATATCTATTCATTTCTAGTGCCTGGATCATAGTAAGAGGCGCGCCTCAAATCGATGTGATATAGAAGGATTGGTGGACCAGAACAGGGTTATATTTGTATGAGTCCTCCTGTGTTGTCACGGACGCAGCAGGGTGAAACATGTCCATGCTTGTTGGATTCATACAGTATGGGAAGTAATGTTTTCGTCATAGAGGGAGGCCGCAAATAAGGATCGAGTAAGAGAAAATAAAAGAAGAAAGATCAATCAGATATTCCACTGCGCGCAGAATCGATACAACATTATCGTTACGATTACGTAGTCCATAAATGGCGGATATGTCTGAAAGCATGAGGTTTAGCACCCTGGAGGCATTACAAGGTGAGAATTTCCTTACCACGATACCCGCACCGGCAGTTCTCAGGAAATGCAATTCGCCAAATACATCTCCAATTTGGTAGCGTGTTGGGCGCGTGGGTCGGTAGAATGCAATAATGTTACCGCCAAGGTCAATGAGCTGAAAAAGACCATCAGCTCAACAACAGAGGGAGTCGATAATGATTTACGAATGTACTCACGGTGATATCCTGACTCGTGGGGCTTGTTCGCCATCGGTACACAAAGCCGTCTGGACCGGTAAAAGAGCGCTCACCCTAGGGAATTAGCAAGATGAGCAAGAATTTTAGGCCTTCTCCATATGACGGCTTACCCGAACCGTAGGGGATGGTGTAACAAGGTCTGCCATTGGCATCGACTTCTACCCGAGTAATCAGTCGGCTACCCACAGCAGCCATATGAGAGGTGAATACCTTGCCAGTCACAGCCCGCCCCAAGCCCCCACTTACAGACCACTCCAGCTGTGCTACTCGGTCTTCTTTGTTGGATCGAATGGCTCTCCAAAGTGTTGTTCCGCTCGTGCCATTTGGTCGAACATCAGTCTAGAGGTAATATGAATTCCAATGTCTCTGCCTCTGTCAAGATTTACCAATACCTGGAAGCGATACATCACGCCCCGGGAGTTGAATAGTTGGCTCTCGCGAGGGTCCTGGTTGGTCCACGACAGGATATCGGATGTGGTATCTGCCTCCATCTGGGCAACCGATTTCACCCACTTCTCTTGGTCCAAAAGTGGCTCCTAAAGGGTTTGGTATCAGGACCGAAGTCGGGACCGAAAAACCGAAGATCTCATGATCAAGGGAGTCGTATTCCTGTCGGGAGGCACGAGCGTAGTTGTGGTAGGTCAAGCCGGAGCTGCCACCCAAGAACTTGCCACTAGAGAGAAGGAAATATCAGCTGGATGAGCGTTTGTAGGAATGGGGTTTAGCATACCGAGGCTGCTCGAGAGAGCGGTTGAAAATGCCGGGCTGGGGTGTGGTCTTGATGAGCCAGTCGAAGGTTGCGTTGTTGCGAGCGCGACCAAAGAGACCGGGGACATTGATGAGGGGCTCATCTGGGTACCAGTAGCCCGCTTCAATAACACCGACAGTGTAGTAGGGGTTGGCAGAAAGTCGGTTGGCAAGGACAAGACCAGCCGAGCCACCTCCGACAATCAGGTAGTCATAGGATTGCTTTGAGAAAGCATTAACATCGGTAATGACACCTGCGTTGGAGAGATACTATTAGATTGAGGATAGAATTAAATGGAAATGACTGCTTACCGTAAGGTCGAGAGCTGGAGATCTTCTGAGCAGTTGCTACGAGAGCAAGCAGAGAAGCGAATACCAGGGAGGTTGCTCGTGCCATTTGATTACTTCTAAAAGAGGTTGAGGCTGAAGAGCTGACGATTCTGGACGAACCCTGGAGGTTTTTAAAGACGGGCCAAAGGCCCCCTACTCATCCGTCCCATCATTCCGAGGCCTGTGGGGCACGTCGAAAGATGTCTCAGGAGTTTGGAAAGGTACGCGGAATTGGCATGGTAAATGGGCGTGACGAGTGTGAAACGTCTGTTTGAGCTCAAAATTCCGGACACTGAGTGAGGACACAGAGCTTGCCGCCCCAGCAGCTCATGCAATGATCGCTTTCGGGTACCGGATTTCTCAAAGTCCGAGGTTGGTCCCGACGAATAGCACGGCGGAGAAGCTAGCAAGTCATCATCGAATGACCGGTTGTTTCGTTCGGGAGCCTGTGTCCGCAGTGTTTGATGAAGGAGACTCTCATTTTGAGTCCGAATGGCGAAGCCTGGGCACAGGACAACACAAATTGACGAACTCTTGTTGCTTGGCATGCAGAGTCATAGGTTTCAGCTACTCTGTAATCGCAGCAGACGTCAAGTAGCTATACAGATAGCATAGTTCCGAATTCTGAGCAGGCATTGTCTAGATCGAAGGACTATAGCTCTCCTGGTGGAGATGGGACAGAGAGGCTGGATTGTCAGTGGACAGACCTGAAGCCCGCTGAACACATGGTTCTCACAGTCACCCCCAGTCCCGAAGCGAGTTGGACCAGAGCCAAAATTTTGAACTTTCCTCAAGCTCGCTGCTGCGAGCGAGATTGCACGACCTTTGGCCTCTTGATATAACTATGTCTCGCAACAGCGCACATCTTATCCATTTTTGAAACAGAAACGTTGAGGTCCAAAAGGAGACGTTCTAATGAATCGACTTGCACGGATCAGGACACAATCCCGGATTGAGCGCTCACCAGGCGCTAATCGATAAGGCTTTCCACCTGACCCGAAGTTGACAGCTTTGCTGTGACATCTCTGTGGTACTCCTTCAGTCCTGCAGACGCTCAACGTCACTTCCAGCGGTGATTACTAGGCAAATGAGGTGACGCATGGTCTCGGCGTATATGAATCATCCCGAGGCAAGTTGGCCTCGAGGCAACTGTGCCATCTTCTAGGTGCCAATCAGCCTGCGTAAGCCCTTCGGCCAAACGAAAAACACCTATACGGTCGCACTCATCCCCGGAGATTTGTGATCTTGTGATCACTTTTTGTTCTCTGGACCTACTTGCAGGGCCTTCCGCACCTCTTCGGAAAGAATGGATCTCCTTAAGATGAATCCTCTATCAACATTCATTCCAGGCCCAGGAGATCAGATATAAATACTGATAACTCTGGAAAGCGCCCTACACTTCCCCTCTGCCTCCCTGGATCACAGCTCTAGTCATTGAGGCGTACATGACTCACCACAATCCCAAAAGTCGGGCAGCGAGGCGAAAACAGAAACATGGTCATCAAGACGAGGAGTTCACCAAGAAGGCCCATTTTACGCAAGAATCGAGGCATACAGGCCTCCTCGTAACTGAAGAATTCGATAAAGCCGTTGCGGAATGCAAAGCACGAGTGCAAACCCTCGCGAAGAACTGTCGCCTCAGGAATCGGAAGTTTAGGTGAACAAGCTCATGTATCCCACCGCCGTAAATACTGATTATTGTAAAGAGATATCGAATTCGACCTTGAAATGGATAGGGAGCGATGTTTATACGGGAGCGGCAAACCAGGATCCCCTGAGTACTTTGACCCTATCGATGTTCTACGGGTTACGCAGCTGTTCGATAAACCAGCATTCTATATCGACGGTGTTGATTCCAACGATATACAACAAGGCAAACTAGGCGACTGCTGGTTCTTGTCTGCACTGGCCACTCTGACTTCGGCGGAGGGACTCGTCGAGAAGTTTTGTGTAGCTGTAAGTTCGTAATCCTTACCGGTCTCCAATGTCTGACCATCCTCGTTCAGCGTGACGAACAAGTTGGCGTATATGGCTTCATATTCTTCAGGGACTCGGCATGGGTTCACGTTGTTATTGATGAGCGAGTATCAACATGAGTACTCACATTTCTGCAATTATTGACCGATTTGTTGTCTAGTCTTCTATTCACATCAATTCCCAAGTTTGAAGAACTTTCCTCCTCGGAAAAGGCACTATATCATCACGATAAAGACGCCTACAACAAATCCGCTAGGAAATCCGGCAAGGGTCTACTATTCGCCCGATCTGGTACTCAGGGAGAAACCTGGGTGCCTCTCGTCGAGAAAGCCTATGCTAAGGTACACGGAAACTTCGCAGCTTTGAGCGGAGGGTGGCACGGGGAAGGTGTTGAGGACCTTACTGGGTACGTTGCTCAGCCAATACTCAATTTAAAGCACACTGGTCAAACCCTTCTCCAGAGGAGTCAGCACCTATATCTTAACCAAGGACATCTTCGACAAGGATCGCTTCTGGCAAGAAGAACTTCTCCAAACAAACTGTGACCGCCTGTTCGGCTGCAGCTTCGACGAGCTCGACAGTGCTCGAAGTGGTGACTGGGACATTCGGGTTAATGGCCTGATCGGTGGGCATGCCTACTCAGTCTTACGCGCGGTGGAATACAAGGATAAGCGATTTGTTATTATTCGCAATCCATGGGGGAAGTCTGAGTGGACTGGGAGGTGGTCGGATGGATCTAAGGAGTGGACGAAGGAGTGGCTTCCCGGATTGGAGGTGCTTGGGCATAGTTTTGGAGACGATGGGCAATTTGTGATGGAGTGTGCGTATCACTTTATCACTCATTAGAGAAACCTTCTAATTGACCTCTTTCAGACAATGATTTCCTTGAGAACTGGCAGGATATTGAAAGAATTCGCCTCTTTGATGATTCTTGGGTCATGTCTTCCCAGTGGCTCGATGTCACTGTTCGTCCTTTCCCAGCTCCTTGGAGTTTCGGCGATGTTTCTTGTGAGTCTGCCTCCAGTTTTCTCTTTGAGTTCACAACTGACCTGATTCGCAGTTACCATCGAGGTCCCAGCCTCGACATCCTCCATTATCGTTCTTTCTCAACTCGACAACCGCTATTACAAGACTCTTGACGACAAGATTGAATGGACATTCGACTTCATCGTTTACAAGAAAGGAGACATAGAGCCCGTGAGCTACTCCGCTCCCTCCCGGTATGGAGCACGAAGCGTAAACGCGGAAGTGGAACTCGACGCTGGCATATACGTTGTGCATGTCCGCATTGATAGAACATTTGTCAAATCGGATGCGCCTGCACCTGTACCTGTTCCCATGCCCGGTCCATTGGTACGTCTATGACTTCGTCTTGGCCTTCTCGTACTACATCTTTTATAGGATGTCCCTTTCAATATGACCAAGCCCGATGACGACCTTTTGAACCAACCACGATATAATGCTCGCGTTCTTACTGAACGGGCGAGGAGCCATGCAATCGCAATGAGTGAGTACATATGATACCAGATTCATTCTTCATTCGCTGATTCGTGGCTTCTTAGACGCGGACAAGGAGTAGGTCTTGAGAACATTCAAGCCCGTTGGTATACTAACCAGCATCATCTTCAATAGGAAGGACGCGCAATACATCCCGATTCCGTTGTCAGTCCTGGCCGGACAAGACATCGGCGAGCTGGAAGAGAAGGCTAAAGCGGCAGCAGCGGCCCTCCAGAAGGAGATGGAAGGACTGAAGAAAGTGGAAGGTGATAAGGAGAATAAGAAGGACGGGGAGAAGAAAGCAGGGGCCACGGGAAAGACGGGTGAAGCTAAGGGAGTGGTAGAGGGCAAGGATTCCAAGGAGGCTGAGAAGGAGCCAGGGGAGAAGAAAGAGGGTGACGCTCAGAAAGATGAAACTGCGTTGAAGACAGAGGATGTCAAAGAAGAGGAGAAGAAGGACAAAGAAATGAAATGTGTGGAGGAGGAGGAGAAGGGAGGGAATGAAGATAAAAAGGACGATGAGGCGCAAAAGGGGGAAAGGAAAGATGAAACAGAGGAAGCGGAGAAGAAGGGCGGAAAGGAGGGCAAGCAGCAGGGTGAGGCGGAGGGGAAAGAAGAAAAGAAGAAAGACAAGAAGAGTAAGAAGGCCAGCAAGAAGGAAAAGAAGAAGGAGGAGAAGAAATCTAGCAAGGAACGGCGTCATGGGTCTAGCGACTCCAGCGATTCATCGTCGGATAATCTGATAGTGACAGTGATTCTGCCCCGCATGCGAGCAGCACAACACTTACCAGTGGCCCACCGGGACCACAGGTCCTGGTTAACCCGATCGCAGGAGGTCCACTAGGGCCACAGGTCATGGTGTTACCAGGTGGGGTCCCTCCGCCTGACCCAGCCAAGAAACCTGATGACGAGAACGACAAGAACCGGGTCACCTTAGGCCTCAGGGTCTACACTCGGAAGGACGCTCCTGCGAAGATTTGTGGTCAGTTGAGGCATGAGATGAAGATTAATTTCGACGGTTTAGCTTTGAAGGCATCCATTTGATATCTCTGAGAACTTTGATTATGAATCCCCTCATATCCACATAATCGACATGATTGTATAGTACACGCAATACGCTAGAACTTTACGGAACTGCAATAGTCATGGTTAAAATTGATACCAGGCCCAGAGCCAGCTTGGAAAAAGCCTGGACGCTGACAAACGCGTGGCCTTCACTGTTGATGGCGATGAGAGAACGTTCCCACGCCTCATTAAACCTCGAGCTCATCATCGTTTCGGCAGTAAGCTACCACAACAGCTACAGTCTGTGCGGCGTCGTTTGCCTTCATGTTAGTTGGTACCTCCACGAGAAGGCTCTTGATTTCCGGCTACCCGTACGCGCTCGTTTACTGAGGTTCCTTGATAAGCCATAAGCCATGGTCCGCCATGGCGGCACTCCGGCGCTACCTGCAGCATCCAATCTGCCAGTAGTATCTTTCGAGAAAGTAGAAGATGTTATGGCGCACGCGAGGGATACAAAGATGTCGAAGGTTTTGTACGGTTATGGGTGTGGGTAGCCTCCTTACTCCTTACTCAATCCGGGCTGTACTGAATGGTCCCTTCACAGTTGCCGACGACTCTGAGTTTACTCGACCGGAGTCATATATGCAACATATTGGTGAGTCAGATAAAGCTTTCATCTGGACGCTAGCCGTTTAATGCTGTTGCAGAACCACTGGAAAGTGAACTTGCTGTACAGGTAGAATATGATATGGACGAGCAAGGTAGGCGTGCTCAAGCCCCTGCGGTTCTATAGGCTAAACGCTGCTCGTAGACAGGGAATGGTTAGATCTAGTCAACAAAGACCGAACCTCGACCTCCGGCTATGATCAAATTACCTTTGAGGTTTTCGAAATCATCATGGATAGACTTGAGAAAGAGTGGTTTAACTTGGTGAGTTTTTATCAGCTTCGGTTGCGGAACATCCCTGACGTGCTTTCAGACCAAAAACATACCGAAGCCTGACTTTGCCCTGCCATCCGAGGATTCTACCTGCGCTATTTGCGACGACTCCGAAGGCGAGAATAGCAATGCTATCGTTTTTTGCGATGAGTGCAATCTTGCGGTCCATCAAGGTAACAAGCAGTGTACTCTTCATGTTCTCGTCTGACACTTTGGAGCTAGATTGCTACGGTATTCCTTACATCCCTGAAGGCCAGTGGCTTTGCAGAAAATGCACAGTCGCACCGGACAGCCCTGTGGTATGAGGTTATCGTTTTGCACTTTTAACCCTAGTTGACACCCTGGCATAGTCTTGTCTATTGTGCCCAAATGAGGGTGGCGCATTCAAGCAAACTACGAACGGTGACTGGGTCCACCTTCTCTGTGCGATATGGGTGCCAGAGACAAGAGTCGCAAACGAAGTATTTATGGAACCCATCACTGGTGTCGAGAGGATCTCAAAACAGCGGTGGAAACTGGTTCGTGTTGATTGCACGCTCCGATAAATCGTGACTGAATCGAAGCACAGAACTGCAGTATTTGCCGAGTCAAGGAGGGAGCATGTATCCAATGCGCGAAGACCTCCTGCTTCCTTGCATTTCACGTTACCTGTGCTCGGAAAGAGAGGTTACTGTCTGCGATGAAATCTGCCCACGGAACAGAACCTGCGGCTCTCACATGCTACTGTGAACGACACTTGCCTGTATGTTCGCTTTGCCCCTTTGAGTGTAGTTTGATACTCATCCGTCGTCATTAGAGGGAACAAGCTGAAGCTCGTGATGCAGCCGTTGCAGCAGAAGAAGCCGAGGAAGAGCTGAATCCAGGACATGCTGGAAAGAGCTCCAAATCTGCGCGAGCCTACACCAAAGGCTATAAACCAGGACCGCCGATAGTTCCAGCTATCATCGTCAATAATATTCACGTATACACCCAGAAGGTTAAAATGCGGAAGCATATTGAGACGATCCAAATGATCTGCCGGTACTGGAGCTTGAAGCGCGAGAAGAGGAGAGGAGCGCCGCTATTGAAGCGGTTGCATCTGGAACCCTGGACTGCCTCTGCAAGTGGGAAGATTCAGACTGAGGAAGAACAAAGGATGAAGCTTGATGTAAGTTCCAGCTTGTTTGTTCAAGGAGTATCTGTTGTTGATGGATGTTCTTACAGCAAATGCATCGCCTGCTGAATGACCTTGTACGGCTCAAAGAGACTAGCTGGCACATCACGCAACGCGAAAGGATCAAGCTTGAGCAAGCACGGGTGATTGAAGCGGTTCTGGATGATTTCTTGCTTTCTCGCGAGAGAGCTCTATGGGATGCATTTTTCAAAGTGAAAAGGTAATAGACACTCTATCTCTTCAACAATGGGGGTGCTAATGCTGTCACAGCTTGGACAATCGTGATCACTTCCTCAACCCCGTCAACAAACTTGCAGTCCCAGACTACTTTGACATCATTCAACACCCGATGTGCTGGTCAATGATCGAGGCGAAACTCAATAGGCATGAGTATTGGGATATTGAAACTTTCAAGGTATGTCATTTCCGAATTCCCTGAACTTCTGACAGCTGATCTTCCATGATAGGCCGACATTGACCTCGTCATCGACAACGCGATTCTATACAACAAGCCGGGAACGGTATTTGGGAGAGCTGCGATCAAGATACAGGGTGTACTCGAGCCTATCTTTGCCAAGCTCTACGAGGCTGTTGATAAGCAGCCTCCACCCGAAAGCTCCCTCGGAGCGGAGCACCTACCCCCTCAGGAGCCATCCACGTCTCGAGCACCAGCCCTAGTTGGCGACTTTGAGCCTTCAATTGAGACTCTTGAACTGTTGTTCTCCAAGGAGGCGATCAAGTCGGGCATGCCCGTTGTCATAGGAGATAACCCTCTTCAATCTCTGTTCAACATCGAATTTACCAAAGACAGACCCACTCGGACACCGCAACCTAAGCAACGGTCGGCTCCTAAGGCAAAGAGGGAAGCTCGGAAGGCTGCCAGGGAAAAGGAGGCAACTGCTGCCACCGGACCTCCGATTGAACCTGAGGCCGTACTGGAGGCTATCAGCCAACCAGGGGTTAAGAAACCTGTTTTCCGCAAGAAACAGCTATCTGGGAATGGCCAAGGCTTGGTACCTCTCGTTGAAGAGGTTGACAACCAAAAGTCATTCAAATTGTTCGACAAAGGCTGGATTCTGCCCCCTGATTCGAAGCGACACAACCGCGCGCCAGTGGATAGGGCTGGTTCTGTGCCTAGACCGAAGAAACGCTCGCGCATAGGTGCGAGTCATACTTTTCTATTCTTTCGCGTAACATGCTCATTTTTGAAATTCTTAGAACCCGGTCCATCGCGAATAACCGATAATGAGGGGTGGGTTCCTGACGATCAAGGGGGCTATGGCATGTCTTCAGACAAAGAACCGGACGATGACGCAGATATAACTGCAGGAACAGTGAATGAAGAGCTTGCTCAGCTGGAAGAGCATCAACCCTTGATACATTTCGATAAACCTTCTGCCCCCGCAAACGAACCTGCGTTGGAATCTTCCGCAAAGCCGCCTTCAAGCCGCGAAACTATCCGGAGCCGTACCACTCAGCCCCCTGAATCCACCCTCGGCCGTTCGACGTTTCTTCCACCGCGTGTGCAACTTGTCACCATGGAAAACGGTACGGTCGTTGTAGAGGAACTGGATACGCCGGCTATTCGACGAGAGAAAGCACTGCGACGGAAGGTTGAACGTCAGTTGACTGCGCAAGAAGGAACGTCTAATGCAGGACCGTCGGATGGGCCAGGTACTCTATCGGACGTGGCTCCGGTGCCTCCACGCACCAGCCTCAAAGAGCCGCGGGAGGGTGACAGGTCGGAAGCCAGCGACCTCAGTGACACAAACAGCCCGAAAGCCCCCAAGCGCCCTGTTTCCTCAAGGTTCACCAAGAAACGCACCGTACCTTATCCCCAGATGAAAACGGGAGAACCAAGCGAAGGCGTTGAATTTGTCCACGGGACACTCGGTCAGTGAATCCCCTCTGGCTACTTGAAACACCATAATTAATCTTTTTTTTTGACTTCGTTCTAGTGTGGGCAAAGAGCAGTAAGTTCCTCACGATTTCAAACATTGTCCACAGTTTTGTGATACTCCTGTCCAGACACCTATCCGTGGTGGCCCGCTTCCATTTTTGACGAGGACGATCTCAAAGTACCCCTAAATGTGATCCAGACGGCAAAGAGGCTACGGGCAAAGGATAAACCTGGCTCCGTCCGCTATTTCCTCCAATTCTTTGACAAGACAAAATCCTGGTCGGTCTTAACCATCCCTTCTACATTCATACCGCTCATGTCCTTCCAGGGAGTTACTCCTAGCAGAGAACTTGAGGATGCTAGGCGAGGACAAATGTAAGCGAGATTCAATGCATGCCTTTTCGGTTTGACTTACGCATATCCAGCTTTCGATGAGGCCATGCTAGCCAAAGCTTCTCCTTATCAGAAGTGGAAGAGCCAAGGCCAGCGCGATGACTGCCATTGGGCGTATCAGTACGCAGTCCCGCGCACCCTTCTGGCTTGTCAAAACTGACTGATTGTGATCAAGGGAAGCGATTACAGACATCGAGACCTCGAGCGAGGCTGAGCCCGAGGGCACGGATTCACATAATTAAAAAGAAGGGAGGCTGGGTTGCTTGCCGTTCCTTCCAGGGATCTGGGTTAAATTCGGATATTTCCCAGTTGCCTGCGCCGGTCACCACCCCATTTAGCTGAATTGCTACTATCTAAGTCTACTTCGTGGGATATACCTATTTTGTACAAGACTTGCGGCTTCGCCGTCGCCAGTCTCTTACTTAGAGGATGATACACCTATTAGTTTTTTTGTCCCAGCAGGGTGCCCGGTAGAGTATTACGCTGAGTATCTCAAAGGCAGCAAATATAGTTCGTCAGCCAAAGGCTGGTTTCGGTGCAAAATACCTCCTATCGTTCGTACTCTGCACCAAGTTCTGATCAAAGAACCTGGTTGGTTTGTGCCAGCGCTCGCTATTGCTCACGACTTCGAACTCCTGGATGTGTTCATTGGTCTACATTCTGAGAATCTGAAGATGTATGTTTCATTATATTTGGGGTATCATAGGGCGTAAGGAAGCTACAGTAGATATGTACATTCAGATCCATGCGCCACCCTTCACCATCCTTTCAGCTCCAGGTTTAGCAATTATCAAATAAATCATGTCATTGTTCATGACTCTTTCCCTCTCACTCGCCCGCCTACATCATCATCAAAGCCATTGCTCCCATCATTGCCGTCATTGGTGGGTAACAGAATAGTGCGCATGCCTGAATGCGGGTAGTGAATATGGAGGAGGATGACATGCTCCTGTTCAGAATCGACATCATTGGTGATTGACAGGATTCTGTTGGCGCTCGTGAATGATGCTGGGTGAACTGAAGATAGAGGAGTACAGGGTCACGGTGGAGGAGCATCGGAATGCGCGGGGAATGGCACCGTTTTAAGCTTTCAATGGAATCTGAAATTGGCCCATTCAATTGGAAACATGGTGGATGTCAAGTATATAGTGCTACTACTGCTCCTGTCTAAAGTGTAAGCAAGGTGGAGGAAGGCAATTCAGAATGATGTGCATACCATTTAAGCGGCGTCAAGTCCACATCGAATCAAGGCTAACTCAGCCATGCTCTTGAAACTCCTATATATATCCTAAGCTTCTGTGAGATAGTGTCATTTCTGCCAGGTTTTTAGTATGTGTCGGCACGCAAAAGTTTATCGACTGACCAATGCACGCACGACTAACTTGAAGGGTGACTATAGCTATCGTGATATGTGAGGTCCATGTCGTAGTATCCAGATTTGGAGCGAGTGTATTCAGAAGACTCGACTATAGGTTGTTCTTGAGTATACAGACAGCAAATTGGCGTTTGCAGCCATGGTGGTTCGGCGAGAGGTTGCCCAAGCATCATCCGAGGATGTTGGGGCTGATGCCCCACAATAGATACCATATAAAGGAAGTGGTTCACATCACATGGGTGGACGGACTTGATGGAAGTAATTGAGGTCGGGTGTATGCTTATATTATTCAGATATGTGAGGTCCATGTCGTAGTATCCAGATTTGGAGCGAGTGTATTCAGAAGACTCGACTATAGGTTGTTCTTGAGTATACAGACAGCAAATTGGCGTTTGCAGCCATGGTGGTTCGGCGAGAGGTTGCCCAAGCATCATCCGAGGATGTTGGGGCTGATGCCCCACAATAGATACCATATAAAGGAAGTGGTTCACATCACATGGGTGGACGGACTTGATGGAAGTAATTGAGGTCGGGTGTATGCTTATATTATTCAGACTACTACTCGCGTCTTTTTTGAGTAGCGACAACACACATCGTGCGCACGCCGCTCATTTGAACTATTTGAATGACTTTCCAACGGGGATCAAGAACGCCCACATAGTGACAGGAACGATAAAAAAAGGCAAGGATTACCTGACAGTACTACCACGACCTCAAAACATTGATCGCCCTTTTAATCGCCCTGCAACCTGTCAGTCAGACCGCCACAAGCAGCTGAATACATATATATCATGCGCAACAGTCCAATGTGCAGAAGATCTGACAAAAATCTGTCACCAACATGGTGCCAGCGTACTGTAGTACTGCATCCTTGGTCTTAGGGATAGTGATCGTTTTAATAAGCTGCTATGGCCAAAGAACTCGAGACCGAAAGGTGAGGCCTAGTTTAATCGAATCTGATAGTGGTCGGTGATTCACGAACGCATTTTTTGCCCTTTAGCTCGATCATATACCGACTTTAGGCTCTCCGTCTCCTGTCTGGTCCTTTTTCACTTGGATTCGATTTTTGTTCAACGCTCGCGATGTTGTCATGGAGGGATGTGAGCAGGTTCGCCCCACTACATTGTTATCCACTTCGCTATTTGCTGAAACTCGGAGATAGTATTCCTCGACCATTTTCCGCATCCCAAAGTTGACCGGATGGACTGTGATCGTACATACCCCCCAACTTGTAGAGGACCTTCGGAGGGCTCATGAAGATGTTCTGTCATTCTCAGATGCGTTGACCGAGGTTGGTGGCTCTGTTAATCTGCGGCAGTTCGTCGGTTGATGCATGCATTTTCTAGTTTCTCCAGATGAAGTACACTCTAGGATCTCACATACTGGAGAATCCCTACCATGTTCCCATCATCCGGAACCACTTGACGAGGGGCCTCCCAGAGTTATTTCCCATCCTTCACGATGAAGTCGTGAAATCGTTCAAGGATATCATTCCGCAGGACGGCGGTGGTACGTCGCTGTCAATTTCTGCACTTTAAAATTTTACTAATATGAGTATTCCCCGTCCAGCCCTTCCTGTGCTTGACACAGTCAAACCTATCATATGCCGCTCCAGCAACCGATTGTTCGTGGGCCTCCCTCTCTGTGAGTGCCACCAAATTAATATAGAGCTCTAGACTGAGGTTATATTCTGCGAAGGCCGGGATTCCAAGTTTGTCAGCCTCAATCTTCAGTTCACGGTCACTTTGGCCAAGGCATCTCAGTTCTTATTTTTACTGCCGTCAACGATGCGCCCGTGAGTATTTATTTACCTACTCTTCTTACCTACCCGTTAACGAGTTTTCTGTCACACAGAACGGTTGCCTATCTGCTGTCCAGTGTCAGAGCCTCTGGGAAAAAGGCACATTTGTATTTGCAGCCAACCCTTGAGAATCGGACTCACCAGATCCACGCAACAGGAGCAGAAAATTCGGTACGTCTGTCCTTTGGATAGGAACCCATGCTTGACTATACTCACCGCATATGAAGGACGATCTTTTGTCGTGGCTAATGGAAAACGCCCAAGGCGATGAAAAATTAGCTCAGAATCTAAGCTCTAGAATTCTCATGATAAACACCGGGGCTATTCACACAACCAGCATGGTACTTCTACTACCATCATTTCGTCTGTACTGGACTGACGATACCCTACACAGGCACTAACCCATGCGGTGTTTTACCTTGCAACATATCCTGAATACTCAGAGGCGCTTCGCGAGGATTTCCTTAAGGCCGTAGACTCGGAGGTCCAGTGGAACTACACGGCTCTTTCAAAGATGGTGAAGGTCGATAGTTTCATTCGAGAGACGCAAAGGCTCAATCCCTTATCATGTCGTAAGTAGTATTTTTACTATGACCACGTTATCACCCACTAACGCGTCAAAATTCTCCAGTTCAGATGGATCGCATAGCAAGGCAGCCATTTACCTTCTCGGATGGCACATTCGTACCAGCGGGTACCCACTTGCAGGTAGCCTCGTGTGCTGCTCACTCCGATCCTAATAGCTATGGTCCCGATCCAGACTCGTTTCAACCCTTTCGCTTCGTAAATCGGTTCGAAGATGGGAGAAAACAAGACATGACCTCAACGCATGCTGATTTCGTGGCATTTGGACATGGGAGGCACGCTTGCCCCGGAAGGTTTTTTGCAGCGATGGAGTTGAAAACAATTTTTGCACATCTCGTTATGTCTTACGATGTCAAATTGGTCGACCGGGAAAAGCCACCAAACCTCTGGATCGTCAACAACTGTATCCCCAACCCCAAAGCAAAAGTAGTATTTCATCCTCGGACCGCAGGCGACATCTGACGAAATGGACTTGTATGTACCATACGCTACCACACTACTGTTTACATGCTTGCCTTTACCTGGCTGTGACCTCAGGCGATTAGGAATAATATGTGAGCACATTGAAGCCTCCACAAGCTTCGGTTGCATCTCCCGCGCAGGGTATATTGCAGACTGAATTGGGTAAATTGTTCCCAATCGGAACCTTGAAAGGTTGCCCGAAAGGATAATCGCACCCTTTAGATCACCAAATGAGCACGTGGACACTCAAACTAAGAAATCATCTTACAGCACTCTTGGCCAAACCTTAATCCTGCGACTCTGTATCCCGCGTTGGGGCAACCGTCGATGCATTTCTGCACCGTCATGTTCTCTTCCGGGACGTTTGGAACGGGTTTGAATCTCAGATTTGGGTTGTTTCCACTGCCGAAGTGGATGAGGGTTTGTATGACGCCAATTGTGGAGATAGACAGAATATACCTGAAGGAACCGTACCTGAATAAAGATGTGAGCAAAGTTCTACTGCCGTAACCTGGTCAAAGATCACGCACTGGTAACATAAGCCTTCATAGACGTCGTTTGAGTAACCATGATATCCATTGTAATTGCTGACGAACGGCGCAGGTCCAATAGTATATGGAGTGTTGGCATACTGATAGATGTTGATCCCGTTCGGACCACCACATATTTCACCCGCATTCCCGGAGCATGCCATGTTACAGGTAGTTGCGGCGCCATAATTGTACAAGATCCCATACCCACAGTCTACGACCCGATATCGGAATCCAGGTCAGTGACAACACAGTGTTCGAGAGGGCGATATTTCGTACAACATTCACTTGCGTATTCGATGCCTCCGAGAGGGAAGCCGAGGGAAGCACATGCATCGAGACAATTTTCCACAGTTCGGGTAGAGCTGCCGCCAGCATTGTAGTGCAATGTCCGATTCACGGGGCTATCTCTAGGAGCGACCAAAGACATATTCAGAGTCTAATCTTTAAGTACCATTGAACTTGGATGAAGACCTACCCCCAGCACCCAATAGACTGCCATGACCCATATGTTGAAGGTGGATCACGAGCTATGACCGCTGATGCATAAACCTAAGAGGGTATTTGGAGCTAGCATAGCTTCTTCAGTAAGGCAAGAAAGACATCGGCCTACCGTGGTCAAGGCAGCGAGATGAGCGAAGGCCGTTAGAAGCATTGAATGTCGTGAGGTAAATTCTGCTAGAGAATGGTCGTAACACGGTCATTTCGCATCTTTTATATTGACTTCTGTCGTTTCCTAATGGTGCTTAGACTTCCGTCGAGGTTCCCGGCTTATCGCATAATCCTTTGGTCCCAGACGTCTGAATCGACACGATGTTGACGCCTATGAACCGCCTCAGCGCCGACCAGCAGTGGCGCGGTCCAAATTTATATGCAGAGGAGGGAACGTGCTTTCAGATGCCATATTGCCGTCCAGGGACATCCGTAGCAACTATGATATCACGGCGTGAGTGCGGATGAAGAAGAAACAATCGGTGTCACTCCTGTCCAAAGCGAAGTTAGCGCGTTGATTTCGACTGTCCACTGCAGTATAACGGTGGGAAATTGCCTATCTTACAATATCAAATGCCCAAGAACCATGAGTATCTTACAACAGAATATCTGGAGGTAGTCTTGACCGACATCTGGCTGCCACGAGAATGTCCTCTCAGCTGCCGTGAGGCTCTCAATCTCCCATATCATCGTGACCAGAGTACGTCGCCTGAACAAACTGTACATTCTTCAAAAAAATTCTCGGGTAGGTTGACCATGGTGGCGACACTAGACGAAGACCATCACCCGGCTGCCGCCGCGTCTAGACGCGTCGCGACGCGTGACGTCAAAGCAACACGATATTACCGCGTCCTTGGCCGCGTCATTTGGGTAAGCTCTTGGGCGGAAACCTGGTTGTGAAATCCGTCACGAATTTCCGAACTGCAAACTGTGTACTCGAAGAAGTCCAGAGAGCCGAGTCCGTCCCCTTAAACCTGTGGCAGCTCTGAGTGAGAGAATCCTTAATTCATCGACAAACTTGGTCTGACTGTCGCGCGAGTCGAAGCAGAGGGAAAGCAAATGAAAAGCAGAGGGATCAGCAAGATAAGGGGCTAGGGGGCTGCTTAGTTGAGCTGTACTTATGCGCATTTTAGCCCCCCCAGCATCGGCCAAAGTAGACGCCCCAATTAGCAGTGTATGGTGGACGAATGTCGTTTGGAACTCTGGCAAGAAGGAAAAAATGTTAACCTCGACCTTGAGCCTGACGGCCCTCACGGTAGGTCCCAAGTCCCAAAAAAGCTTAACTATTATTTTAATTTCAATTTATCATATGAGATGATTGCATAGGAACGATGGGTCATATATCATAGTACATGTCAAGATACTAGTAATCATACAAGTGACAGAAACTCAGAAGCACCAGAAGGAGGCCGCTGGAAAGAAGATCGCGAGAAAAGGCACGCATGGCATTCTGCCCTCGACAGGATTCCTTAGCGCTTCGCGCCATTTGCGTTAGGGTCCTTGTGCATTCCAGCTGTTGTTCAGTTAGTATGTTAACATCGAACGACTGATTGTGTGACTCGCCTCCCTTGAACTTGCATATTCCTTGCTTCTGGAAGGGGCAGTTAGGAAGTGAAGGACAGAAATGGCCATAGATACACGAATCCCAAGGGCAGGTAATGCCTGCAATGGGGAAATTAGGTAGATGTCTAGGAGTAAAAAGGAGTTTCCTTACCTTCGTTCACAAATGGACACGGATTCTTTCTGGCGTTGGCTTCGAGCTCTTTGTAGTGTTCCGCGGTCAGGCCGACGTAGTCGTGGAAGTAGCGACATTTGGGGCCATGCCTACAGCCCGTAGAATTCAAATAATGGTGATTGCAGGGCGGAACCTTGAGTTTCTCTACAACGCTTATCAGTTCGGTGGGATTGACAGGACAGAAAAAGCGAACTCACGTTCCGCTAGAGTCTGAAAGATATGAATGAGATTGGCAAATAGCCCATCATTTATGAATATTAGGTAGACTTACACGCTTGGGATCCACGCGAATTTCATCTGTGGCGGGTTCTGCACTATCATGCTTCGACTTTTGATCCTCGTTGCCCGTCCGATTGACTATTTGAGGATCTCTGCGTACGATTGAATAGAATCGAAAATCCAGCTGCTCGTTCATTTCAGTGCCATCGCTAATTGAAAAGATGTAGAGCGTCTCATGATTCGCAAGCCGAAGCATAAGCCAGAATTTTACGCACCTTGATTGATCTCCACTGCCCTGAAAGGTTCCCGTGTCAGCTTCCATTTGATCTTCAAGCTCTAGCGGCTGAGCATTGAAGCTCAAATTGCATCGAAGGCTGTGTGAATTACTTTCGATAGCTAGTCAAATGAGGAGAAAAGGCAACCTGCTCACCATTCCATATAGTTTTCAGAGGTCCCATCTACCGTCTTGTCGCTGCGGTTACACCTAGGACAACGATGGACACTGGTACGGGCACTGGAATCGATTGTCTGCTCGGCTCGTCGATGACTCAGTCTAATCCCAAGCTGAAGCCCGTCTCCCTCCTGGATGGCTCTCTCCCAATGGTCGGTACGAATAACTCGGAGGCCTTCTTGTTTGAGAACGATGAATCTTTCCGATACAATGACATATTCCGCGGGACCTCCTTGAAATTTGAGGCGCAGAATACTCAAGAAAACCTACGGCAGAAGACGTTCGATCAATAGCTCATCTGGCCGACAATAAATGAACCGGCTTGTAGCTTACCGGCCTGTTGAGACATAAGTCCTGTGGCAAGGACCATTGAACCCCGAAGAAATCACTGATTTCGATCTGATGGTCGAGGACCCTCTTGCCCAAGCAGGGAAACACGGATTCGAAGCTGATAGGCGTGAATCAAGACGCAGAGGGGTACTAGGAGGGGTTGAAAGGGCTTACAGGAGGGCGTGAACCCTACATTGAGAATTAGCCAGCTCCTCGCGCAGTCGTCCAATGAGATATTTCGCGTAGAACAGCCACCAGAAGTAGTACCATAGGACCTCCAGGAATACATGTACTCCACCCATGGCGATCGATTGTTGATCCATCTGCTTACGATCGGCCTGTTTCTTGCTCATAAATTCGCTTAAAAGGAATTGCATATAGGTGATCTGAGCCAATAAGCGTCTCTGAAGTGATTTTCCTGTCGGATGGCCTTCCTGGATGCAACTAAGTATGTATGGAAGTGTCTTTTCGCCTATTTCATCTAGAGTTTTGACCAATTCTTCGTACTCCATGAAAGATGCAGACTTCGGTTGAAGTTGGTCGACAAGTTCCTTGACACTCCTTTGGAGGCTTTCCATCGTAAGGATAATATCTCCAAAGTAGTCCGTGTCAAGGGCTCGAGCGACTTTCGTGGATCGGAGAGCTGTGTTTTCAATGTGAATTTTTCAGCGCTGTGCGGTTCGGAGCCTCTGAGACGCTGGCACACCTCTCTGACCACCGGAATTCTCGAATTTGAGGCTGATAACATTGTTTGTGTATGAGCCTGAGACAACAAAATTAGAATTATTGATCTCTTGAACAACAGCCATGAGGACTCGAGGAGCCGAACAGCCTTAGATCGAGGTAGACTCCTAGAGCCAGCATGAGTACTGGGCGCCAACTGAATGTCATGCTCTGATCACAGTTGTTTACTAGAACCCCTTGATCTAAATATTGGCAGCCTTGGCATCAGGGTGCACGGACCACTTTCAGGAAACTATATAACCCTGGCGCGAACTTTTTTGATTCCCTTAGAACATACTCATCAGGATCTATTTTATAGGTACTGACCGAGTCTCGCATTTTTACAAATGCCACATCCTTCATATCCACTCGATGACTTCCGCGCCGGCTCAGAACATGGCTCTCCTTGGGAGAGTCTCGAGGACGTTTGGTTTGATTCTATCTCTGGTCTTTGGGCTGGAGATGAAGATAACCAGCGAGCACGGTGTTTGCTGATGGATACTCTTTTGCTGAAGGCTCTACTTTTTTTCTGTATGTCGTAGGGTAGAATTTAATGTATTCGTTTGAGTCGGAATGTAAATGCCGAATCTACGAATGGTCATACGAACTCCGGATATTTTCCTGCACATGAAGAAATTAGTGAAATTGCGCCATTCCTCATCAAATGCTTGTCCTTTAATTGCAGGAGGGGAAACTATGGGCTGCGACAAGGCAATGTCCAAGGGTAAGTTGTTGTAACGAGGAAGCTGCTCTTTGGTCGTAACCCCTACTACTGTATTCACGATACCGATGCCTAATCACATAGAAGTACCAACCCATCATCACGAATAGAATTTCATCGGTCGTATCAACCACAACACGAGCGAACGTATAGTACTGTATGATGCGTGAATTCCAGACAAGAATCGATGCGAAGACGAGAAAGCAACGGGAAGACGAAGTGGTGCGAAGCTGGGATGAAGAAGCCAAAAACAAAACAAAAAAACAAAAAACAAAAAAAGCCGTACTCCTCAAGTAGATATAGCAAAAGCGTATCATGACAATAACGAGCAAGAGTAAACACTGTCATGAAATCGAAGATCGAATCAATAACAAAAACAGCCAGCAGCTCGAGCCAGGATGATAGGTAGATGGCAGAATAGACCAGTGTGTAAGGACTACACGGTGGGCAGGGACCAGTCGCAGCAGAAGCCAAGATCTAACCTCGGCTTCAACTCCTGCCCAAACCTCCCAGTATGCCTCTGCCTCCATCTCCTCTCCTCACCGCACAGCCAAATACAACCCCTCCACTGCGACATTCGCCTGCCAGACCCCCAGCCTCCTAACAGCTCTCAACGCCGCCGGTGCAGGCACCACCAACAACATGGCGGGAATCACGAAAATAATCGTTGTGAGCGAGAAAACCAGCGTGATGGCGGGCTTGATCACGAGGAAGTAGAACAGAGCTTGGTAGGATGTCGGGTCTGTAAACTGTATAGCAACGGTGATCAGTTTTTGGGGCTAACAGACGGAGGTAGAAGAAAGACATACCATAGCATACGCATTCCTATAAAAGCTCCTCTCCCTCACCCACTCCCCATCCCCTCCCAAACCCATCTCCGCCTCCGCCCTCGTCGCCTCCCTGTACCGCACGAATATCGGGCGGGGAGGGTAAGGTGCGGGGTAGGACAGGGGGGAGTGGAATTTTGTTTGGAGGAAGAGCTCGCCGCGGGCGAAGGTGCGTGCGCCGAGGAGGTTGAGGAAGCAGAGGAGGGCACCGAGGGGGAGGGCCATGAGGAGGGTTGTTCCGGTCTAGATAAAGGAGAGAGGGTGGTTAGTAAGGGTGGAGTGAAGAGGGCGGGAAGGAGACGTACGACTGTAAATACGAAGAGGTAGACCCATGCTGCTAGTGCGTATGGGAAGTTGAGCACCGCAAGATGGAAGAGGGAGCGGTAGTAGACCATTTTCCCTAAAGGTCTGAAGTATCTTCTCCACCTCTCCCTAGTGAAGAGTCCTTTAGGTCTTCCGATGGTCGTTCGTCCAGCTCCAGCTCTATCCGCTCCGAAATCGTCGTCCTCTCCTCCGTAATATTCGAGGTCTCCCCTCCCACCAGCAGAAGACCAAGTCGCACCATACCCATGCCCAGAGGTAGGCGAGTCGTCAAGATCATCCCCCCCATCCAGGCCAACAGCAAAGTCATCCTCACAATCGTCATCCGTATTGAACAACGACATCACAGTCTGCGCGAGCGAAGGTGCGACAGAGATTGTAGATGCTCGGGAGAGGGACGTCCGCCGGATAAGCCGCTGGCCAGAGGGAGTGGTCGTTATTGCGGGAATCCCAGATGGAGGACCTGTATATCGCCTGCCTGCGAGCCTTGCCGACCGTTGGTGTGGTGGTATCAGGAATGGTGTGGTTTCATTGGGTGGACTGGGTGGAGGGGGAGGGGCGTCGTCTGAGTCGGGGTCGTAGGTGTGGTACGTGTTAGGATGCACGTGTGGGTGGGGAGGAGTATGGTAGTTGCTATCCTGAGACGCTCGTAGGGATATTCGGGGTGAAGAGAGGAGGATGTTCCTATCTTCGTCGTAGTCCGATGAATCTCCACCTGCTCCGTTCAATGAGAGGTTTTGCGTATACTGAGGTTCCCTGAACCCGTACTGGAGAGAATCATCAGGTAGAGCTCGTATTCTCTGGCTTCTTGGACTCCCGAGAGGGCTTGAGCATCCGTTGATACCATTGGTGGTCGGAGGGCTGGAGTGGGTATGGCTGGGAGGTCCGGGTTCACTGGTGTTTGCTTGTCTCCGGGAAGCACCAGATGTACGCTGTCGTCTGTTCCTGCGACTCCGAGCAGGGTAAGGAGGCGGTGGGTCAGCGACAAGTGGAAGGTTGTCCGTTTCCGGTGGTGGGAGGGGCAGTGAGTCGACTGTCATTTGGTCGTCAATAGTTTTCCGTCAGTGTCCGGTTCTAGTCCTTTTTGTTGCACCACTAGGGGGATATTTGGATAGAGGTATCGATGTTGGTGCTGTAAATAATGCCGGTGGATGGCGAATGAGGGTAGGATACCGTCGATAGTGGTTGTGGTGGAAGAGAGAGGCAGAATGATGGTGGCCCTGACGGTGTTGGCAGCGTTTGCTTATCCCGCGCGTCATAATAATGTAGCGGAGATTTGATCCTTGCCTTTTTCTACTACTTCATGCACTAAGAGCTGCGTATTCGAAAACATAGTTAAAGAAAATCGAAGGAAAAATGGAGGGTAATGGGGAGAGGTCGGGAATGATCATCGTTAAAACACAGATTTAATATACCGCGAGGAAGAATCAAGGATCCGCAGTCTAACTTCTGGCTAAACGGAATAATCACCCCGAAGATCTCTTCGCACACACAAAAACGCTGTGTAAAACAAAATGTCTACGTTTCGTAATACGTGTTGATTCGTGGAATAAAGTAGCAGCAGGCAAACATTTGACCACCTCGAGATAAATTGTCTAGTACAGTACCTCGTTTTTTTTAAATCATCATTGGATCTATGTCAACCAAGTCTCCTAAGACGAAATGACTCGGAGGTCGATATACTACCTGCTCCGCGAACACAAACTCCCAACTAGGAACATCATACAATATCCTCCAATAGCCCAGATGGAAGAGCATCGGGATGGACTGTGGACCCGGTTCAATATACAGCCGAGGACACTGGTTCGACTCCAGCTTGGAGGATAAGGCTCGACTCCCCCCTTTTTTTCTCCTGCTGATTTCTCATAAAGGAGCCTAGCGGCAGGGACGGGAAAAACTGAGGAACAAAGAATTCCTGGGCCACCCTCGACTTAGGAATCTTGAAAGGGGTTGTGAAACTTTGAGATATGGCAGATGCGAATTATGTCCAAAATTCGGGTCCCAAGGACCCTACCACCAGGTTTTTTGGGGTTAAGAAGGAATGAATTACCACGACCGTGCACAGGGAAGGGCTCAGGAGTCGCTTTAGGTTTCCATTAAATATGGTTGACACAATGGGTCTTCTACTACCTTGCATTGACGACCATGACGCGTTCACATTCACATATCTCTGACCCTTTCCTTCGTAATCTCAGATTTCTGGCGTTCGTTGCGAGCTACTCTCCTGAACGGGAAAGTCAGCCTTTGAGCAGATAGGTAAGTAATGACCAACCAAACGCACCAGTAATGTTCCACGACATCGTTCTGTGCCAGCCTTCTCAGAAAGTTCTCGTCATGTGTGATAAGAATGAGCTGAAAGTTGCTGTGTGATCTTCTTTCGTTGATGAGTCTGAGGATATTCAGAGCTTTAGTGAGTAACTGTTCAATTCGCGGAACGAGTTGGCACGTACTCAACCAAGCTATCCGCAAGCGCCTCAACGTTTTCCGCATCCAGAGCGTTGGTAGGCTCATCAAGAGCAAGGATGCCGCAGTTTTGGCCGAAAGAATCCGAGAGGGCTAGACGGACGATAATAGATGCCAGCATCTTTTGGCCAGCTGAACATCGACCTCGCATGTCCAGTTCTACTTGGTCTTTGGTCATGACCACCTGACGGATGATTGGATTAGTATAGTTCGAATAGGAAGATTGGGAATCCTTGCTCGATAATTGTAGTATCGTCGAGTAGTGGTTGCCCCTTCTGCTATTTCGTCTGCGTCGGATACGATTTTGATTCCGTCAATATCTGGGAAGAAGGCCTGGATTAGCGAATGGAGAGGGTGGCGTTAGAAACGAAACGAACCAGTGCCCTGATAGATCCTATTCCAGAGGTGCCTCATGGTGTCGTTGACTTCCTGCATCTTGAGCCCATGGTACCTCATTATTGCACTAATCAGCCAAACCAAACCAGTCAGTCATCGGTAATAGGGAGCGGTAATGCAAGACAATACGCACGTATCCAAAGCTTTGGCATATTTCTCCAGATCTCTATTCGCCATCTCTGACATCTAAAGTCGGCGTCCTGTCAGAGGCGTGGCTTGTCACAGAGAAAGAAGAAAGGGTACCTTGACAAGAATTAACTGCTCCTTATAGTTCTTGTTGATATCCCCGAAATCTTTGAGGTCAGATTGAAGACCTCGTAACGCTGCTCTGTGCGTTTCCAGTTCCCCTCCGAGATGAGAATGCTACCACATAGCCGTCAACATCCAAGCGATCTGTCCAGGTTTCATGAAGACGTACCAGGCTGTTCAGTCTACTCTCCCCGTTCTTTCCTAGTTGGTATCGTTCTTCAAACTCTTGTAGAGACCGAGCTGCTTCCTCAAGGTCTCGTGAGTTGATATCAGCTTGAGTCTCCTGTAGCTCGCGCTCCAGTTTCCGGGTTCGTATGTTTTCACGCCAGTTAGATATTCGGACACTCGTCGAGTTAATTTCTTCGTTGATGTTCTTGCAAGCTTCGCGAATGGCAGTAACATATTGCTCAATCTCCCGGATCTGACGTTCAATAGCCCGCATTTCGGCGGAGCATTCTTCAAGAAGATTTGCTCTCTCCTCGTCGACATAGCTACAATCCTGATTAGTGTAAATCCCATTATTTGCTGAAGAGTTACTTACCGCGAGATTTGAGTGTGAAGGTCGTAAAACTTCGTACATGTTACAGACAAATCCAGTTCTATTCTCTCCGCAGCTGTGATCTGGGGGACCATTTCGCGACGGGTCTTCCTGAACTCAGACTTGAGAGCTTTCAGAGCTGCTTCGGAGCTGAGGAGATTCGCATCAAGATCCTGTAGGTTGGTTTCAGTCAGAGAACCGGAGAAATAAAGAACTGTTAGATACCTCAATCCGTTCCAAATATACAGCAATCTCATGATTCATCTTCTCGATCTCAGCCTCAAGGGCGACTTTATCGCGCATGTCCCTCCGCAGCTCGAGTTCTTGATACTCCGCCTTTTGAAGGCCGCTCTCCAGAGCACTGATCGAATCCTTCTGCGCTGCTCGTTCCTCCTGGAGTGTCCTCTTCTCGTCTTCCACCCGACGACTTTGTGGGACGTCAGATAGGCCAATTGAAAAGAATCGTCATACGCACATTGAGGTTGAAACTTCACGGAGTTCTCGTTGAATATCAAGAGTCGTTCTTGCCTCCTGGCCCGCATCGTTTCCCAAGCCGGCAGCTTCGTCAGATGCTTTTAAGATCTCGGCGCGGAAATGCGCAATGATTCTGACTTTCTCTTTCAGCTCGTCGATAATTTGAAGTTCAGCCTTCACCTTGTCAAGGTTCCGGTGCGTCTTTAAAACTGTGGATGAGCAAAGGTGACATTAGGCACGAAGCAAAGATCCACTTACCTGAGCAACATACGTCAGGAGGTGCGGCAGAAGAGCTTCGGAGTCCTTGATCTGAGTCTCAAGTAACGGAATGTCTCGATGCACGACCTGGTCCCACTCGAAGTGAAGAGGCTGCAGTTTCCGGAGACCGTCAACACGGTCTCTCAAACGCTTCAGTTCTACCTCCTCCGTCATAAGCTCTGACGGCGAAGCTGCGCTCAACATGTCTTGAAGCTGATACATCTGGTTAGATCCCGAGGCAGTAAGGACTGGTATTTCCACGTACAGATTTTTCGAATACACTGAGTTCCTGGTCATTCATGTGCCTCTTGCAAGCAGAGCAAGTCTTCTGCTCTTTCCCCACCCGTAACAATGAGCGGTAGACATCATTTCCACCACGCAGGATCCCCAGGCGCCTATTGGAAGAAGTTAAGACTCAGGCCAGATTTACTGAGGTAGAAAGGAAAGCACTGACGCCTGGCGCAACTCGAGCTCGATTTCAACTTCCTTGAGAGCAGCCTCTAAGCTGTCGCATGCAGTGTTTCGAAGTCCGGAAGCCAAACGTTCGTCGAGAGCTACTGCTGCGTGAGTGTTATTCCTTACAAAGCTGAAGCTGGCTTACCTTTAGCCTCTTCATTTTTCGACTCCAGCTGTGACCTTGATTTGAGGAGAGTAGACTGCACGAGCTGCAATTCGGTGTTTGTAGAAGTATAAACCTTCTCAAGTTCTGACTGTTGCTGTTCTCGTTGGCTGCGATTTTTAGGATGTATGTCGGTTCTATATTAGAGGCTGCTCACGTTGCATGAAGTTCAACTTCGTCTTCAAGGGTCGTTAGGTCTACCTCGTCGACTCCTAATTCACGCAGCCTCGAGTTGACGACCGACAAGCTGCAGAAAGGTAAGCAACAATTTCCTCCTAAACCACAAGACCACTAACATGTGGAACATTTCATCCGTCATCGCTTTGATGCTAGCTCTGAAGTGTGCAAGTTTCACCTGGTCATTTGACTGCGAGCTCAGAGTCGCGAGCTCGTGGTTCAGGCTCTCACGAGCTTCTTCCAACTGCCTTCCCTCAACAGCTTTGGCATCGATCCTGTCGTCCCATTCCGCATTCTGGATCTCGGCATTGAGGCTAGCCAAAGAGGCCTTCTTGTCGCGGATAGCGCTTTCGGCATGTTCTAGGCGAGCGGAGAGGTCTGTCATGCCATCAAGTTTCTCTTGAGATTCTGCAATCGCCGTCTGGCGTTGTGACTATGGTATAACGTCAATAACAGCAAAAAGATGTAAAGGAATCGGGGTACGGACGATGGAGGTATGGATGTTCTCTTTCTCAAGGTTACATCTGGTGAGGGAGCTATCGAGTTCACACTGTTTAGTTTCGAATACGTCGGTCTTTTCTCGTAATATTCCCTGCAGCAGCTGAGTATGGTCTCCTTGCATACAGTTAGAACAACTAACGCACATTTAATCTTGCATACTCATTATTTCGTTCCCCCACGGCCTCTTGGAGTCGCGGCAGAAATGAATCAAGCCCGTCGTCGGCCTTGAGCTGGTATTTAGAACTGGTTTCGTGTATAAGTTGATCGCGTTGGTCAATCCTAGCCTTTTGAGTCTGTTGTGCTAGTGATTAGCAAGACTCCAAGTGAAAAGCGGTGATACTGCCAACCTCTGCCTCCGAGGTAAGGCTACCGAGCCGTACGCTTAGTTGACTATGCTTCTGCCGAAGGATCGTCAGCTCGCCTTCGAGATCTTTAGCTCTGCCTTCGTCCGCTCTTCGCTTTTCTATGAGGGCGTTAGTGTCATCTTCCGATGACGCAATCTTGGCCAGAAGCTCTTCCTCCGTGACTACACTAACGTTAGTCATAAGAAGCAAGGAGAAGTTTCAGCACGTACGAGGAAGTATTTCTTTGCAGTGGAGCTTGACTTCGTCGTAGTTAGCCTGAAGGATGCGCTTCTTCTCTTCAAGAATTTCTACTTCTTTGAACACCTCCCTGAACCCGCTGGCAGATTCATCAAGCTGACGATTAGCAGCAACTGCGGCATCATGGAGTTTCTTCGCTTCTTTGCCCTCCCGTTCTTTCGAGGCGATCTCGCCCTCAAGCTTAGATATCCGGATGTTGATCTTCTCTGCATGCTGCTTTTCCCGTTGCAGGGACGTGAGACGTTCCTTTTGGGCTTCTAGCTCTGCAACACGGTCTTTGCGGAGTTCTCTGATGTTCGTGAGAGCCTTAGTATATCTGGATCAAAGGCAGCTTCAGTTGATCATCGTGGACCAATGATGAAAGGGTGAATACCGAGTTGCTTCAAAGATCTCGTCAAACTTTTTCTTCAGAGAGCCTGACTCGGCAAGAGGCCAATAGGACTCTTCTTGATGACAGAAAATCACATTTTCCAGAACTGCCTTTGAAACACCAAGTAGACGAGGAATTTGGGCATCAATTTCTGGTGTTTTGTTAGATATGACGCGCCTCTTAGAAAACGGTCATCAGTTTCCGTAATACAATCTGTCGACATTCACTCACCTCTCCAGCTGTCCCTACACTCTCGGCCTCCAAGCAATGATTGCTGGCCTTCTTGACAGCCAAGGCATCGTTCTTGTTCAGTCCCACATTCAGGTATCTCGTAACAGACATGCGTTCTCCATCTGCCGCCTGAAAGCCGAGGTTTACTTCCGCCTTGACCTCCTTCTCGTTCGCCACCTGAGGGTCATGGACGAACGCTCCACCACGAGTATTGGGAGGCTGGTCCCCAGTCGTCGCATACTTCAGGCATTCGATAATCGTTGTCTTGCCGCTTCCGTTGGCGCCCACAATGACGGTAACTGGGGAGAAGAACTCAATCGAGGAGGTCTTCTTGTCGTCGAAAGCCCGGATGCCTTTGACTGTGAGGGCATTGAGCGCCATCGTGGAGGGCGGTAAGAGACCTGTTGAGTCGAATGACAGACGGTATCATTGCCCTGTAGATATTACGGACCCGTCTGTCAAGCTGTTGATGGCGAAGCCAAGTTAGTGCAAGAAGTCACGGCCCGGAACGTGAAAGCTGTGAATCATGCACAGTGCTTACGACAGCTGACTGGGTTTGGCTCAGATAGTGGAATCGGTTTGGTTCTTGCATGAATTGGGTCTATTCCAGCAACTTCTGAATTAGGTACAGCAATGATTAGAGCATAGGTCGACGAAGGGGAGATAATGATAATGGTGCTATGAGTCGTAGGAGAGTTCAAGTTTAATCGAGCTTGGGTCCATCGGAGACCTTGCCGACAATATTGTATCGTTTCCTAGAAAGGGGCGATCCTCGTCAGCCAGAGATACAGTATAGTGAAGGTAGGAAACACGTACTCAAAGAAGGTGTACCAGTCCTCCAACACCTTCCTGTCTTTCTCATCCAAAGTGCTGTAGTCGGGCACCGCATCGTCGGTTTTCAAACTCGACATTCCCAATCCTTTCGACCCATCTTTACCGGCGAAGATGTTGTAAGATTTGCCGGGGCCGTAGACATCAGCTTTGCGAGAAACGTCAAAGACAACGCCTGTTCCGAGAAGTTATCAGTTTGACGTGGAACAAAGGCCCAGAAGCATGATAAGCATACCCTTGATAGCAACGTATATCGGCTTCCCCGCCTGCGACCCGTCGTACTGCTTCAGCTCCTCTGTGGTGATAGGATCATCCTTCGGGGGTGCAAGATCGTCCCTAGCAGGCTGCATGATTGTCGTCTTTTGCTGTTTCGCGTCTGCTTGATTCTGACTTGAGCTGCCTTGGCCTTGCGATGCGTTGGCGTTGGCGTTTGCGGTGGCCTGCTGGGGTGTAGAAAAGTTTGACCGGCGCCGGTAATGCAGATAACAGACGGATAAGGCGAAGACGAAGGAATATATCACGAGCGTTTGTGGTTCAACCATGGTCGGATTTTGCCGAGGTGCGTATTTGCGCTGGACATCCATGATCTGGCGTGCTAGGGTCGCATAGCCCGCCTTCCTCTGCGCCACGTAATTTCAGGCTATGGGCTGTGTTTATCATATATAGGGCCTTCAGCCTCTCTTGAGCCTATTGATGGCCAAGAGACAAAGCGGCTCGATCTCTTGTGGGCGTAGTGGCATTGACGCTTTGACGTTCTGGTCTGGCGCTTTGGCCTTTTAGTTCAATCATGGCCACTATAAAGGCTCTCCCTGGCAGCTCTGAGTGGCAATAATTCTGAATTCTCGCCTCCCTCTTGCGCCTTTACCTGAACTTAACTATCGTTTTCTTGATGTGGATCTCTCAACCTCGAATCAAGCACACGTTTCAAGCCTACACTTACTCCCCACTCTCAACCGCCGAACTGCCACGCCCTGCGATCGACTTCCTCATAAAGCACTATGATACCTTGTGCCACCCGTCGTACCAAATAGTCCTTCGCGTCTTCCACAAGCACCTAATCGAAACCTGTCGAGACATTCACCGAACATATCACTTTCTTCTCAACTGGCGGCGCTGGACGCGGTCAATGAACATCAAGAACGACCCGCTAACGGGTATGACAAAGAAAACTTGGGTCAGTGCGATTGTTCTACCCGAGATCCACAAAAAGCTGGACAAGTTTGCAGAGGAGGTGGATGGTCTAGGGTGGTTTATGGAGAGGCTGGGTTTCGGCACGGACAGTGTGGTGAGGGAGAGGGACGCATTGCTGACGATGGTCACGGAGATGGTCTTGTGGAAATGGGAATGGAAATGAGGCTGCATGCAGGCGAGCTGCTTGTGTTGTGTTGCCCCACCGCTAATGTGTAGTAACGACACCCAACCCTTCGAGATACTCTGATACCCACTGTATATTAATCACGATTGAGATAAGGATTTGGCAGCACTCGGCTCCACCATCCGAGATATTCAAAGGGGCAGAAGCCAATTAAACGTCAAAATACAAAAATGTTTCGTTGAGTGGGACCTTACGCCATATTTTCCGTGCGGTTTTTGAGCAGATTTTTCGTGGTTCAAACCATTTTAAATTTAGCCCTATGAATTTAAAGGACTACAAGGAATCTACGTTAAAGGTATCAAAGCAAGTACGAAAAATGCAGAGCCTTCGAAAAAGAGTATCCATCAGACAAACACCGTGCTCGCTGGCTATCTTCATCTCCAGTCCGAAGACCAGAGATAGAATCAAACCAAACGTCCTCGAGACTCTCCAAAGGAGAGCCATGTTCTCAGTTACACGAGCCGGCGCGGAAGTCATCGAGTGGATATGAAGGATGTGGCATTTGTAAAAATGCGAGACTCGGTCAGTACCTATAAAATAGATCCTGATGAGTATGTTCTAAGGTAATCAAATATGTTCGAAGCCGGGTTATAAAGGATTCTGAGAGTGGTCCGTGCGCGTTGATGGCAAATTGATGCCGAAGGTTGCCGATGTTTGGGTCCAGGCGTTTAAGTAAACAACCTCGACACTTCGGAGACGTTCGAGGCTGAGCTGAGTGAAGACTCCATATCCGGAAATCGCGTCAATTCGCCTGGAATTGTCCGGATCGTCTCCCATCGTTAGAGAATCGACTGAATTCTGCGCGTCGGAGATTTAGAAGCTAGTTCTTTAACCGGTTCAGTTTATCTATCTAGTCATATTCTGACGACATGTTGGATATGAAGCCGTTCCATAGCGCGGCGTCTTCCGGATACAGTCAACTTGAAATCAAGAGACAGACTACTTTCGCTAAGTTCACTCTCTCTTCCCTACCTCCACCCTCCACCCTAGTACTGCATTCGTACGCCAACAGAATTCCTCCTGCTCGCCTCATCTCATGAGACATGCGGCGTATAGAAGATCTTCAGTCATATAAGCTGAGCACCACGGCTCTTTGGGAATTCCTTTAGTACTGATCCACGTCGTGTGAGCAGCACAGGCCGGCGCCGCATATAGTCACTCGTTCACCGGTGTCAAACCACCTCCGAAAAGAAGATAAGTAGCTTGGCTCGATTTTCTTGCCTTTCGACACCCTGATGGTTATTATTTGCTCGATGCTCTTAGCCTTTCCGCCGCCGCCTGGAAAATAACTATCTTGGTACGTCTTCCGTCGGTTTTCCCCTTTCAATCACTCAACTAATCCCAAACGTTATAGAAATGAGCTTTCCACGTATCGGAACCAGTACTTGTGCTCAAGACAGCGCAGTGACACAAAGGTGACATTTAATGGGGATATTTACTTGTAGAAATAAAATAGTGTAATTGGTAGTCTAGATTGAAATGAAAATTAAATATCGTTCGAATACACCTAGCTAATGTCAAGAAAACGCAAGACTGCCCAACCCCCTGAAAGCACAAGCGACTATGCTACCAGTCAATATGGGCCGATTGGAACAGATGTACGCCTCCTGTAATCCGTTCAAATCGACTGATATCTACGTGACCCTATCCCAAACGATGTAACCATTTCTCACTCGATCCAAAATCTACTATATGCACACTCTTCGCCTCAAATCGACTGCCATCGACTAACTCGATTTTGGCAGATTTCACACGATTTCAACATATTCACTCTTCACTGGGGCTGAGGCCTGAGGCTCTGAAGTGACTGCATTCTGCCTCTCTTACCTTGAATAATAACGAACTGTCTGTGCTCTGGGCTCTGAAGCCAAATCTTCGAGGATACTTGCGAAGTAGTGAAAGTATCGTCTAGTGATATCACTAATGGCCTAATGCGACAAGAAAAGAAGACAATGGATCAACGAAGGCAACAATCACCGTCCGCGTCCAAAGTTTGACATGGCTGTCCGAGGTTCCAGGCATGGGCGTTAGAAATTGGGTGGATATAAAAGCTCAGGACTCCGCCACGCTTTGCTCGGCTCAGGAGAAGAAAGCGCCGCCACGAGATCTGGGAGCTGATGCCTTCGAAAGTCAGATGCATGGACTTATGACAAGGCTTGGAAGGAGTGGGAGAAACAGAGTGTTTTGGCCGTCTACGGCGAATTGAGGCGGGGAGAGACCGAGAATCTCGTTCTTGCAGGCGTTATGTGCGATTATTGGAGCTGTAAACTGGAGGGACGGTCCTCCCAGTATGATTTAGAGCTGGACTTCCAGCGAATGAAGAATCTTGGTCTCTCTGGTGACGTTGGTGAGGATGACTGGAAGAACCTTCATCTCGATCAGCAGGTTCTGTACAGCCTAGGCGAGCTGGAATATCGTGTACTAGAGTCTCAGAAGTTCGCGCCAATTCTTCGGTTAGGGACACTGGTGTCTAGTCAGTCTCTGGGTCTCATCCTGGACCTGCCAGAACGATTCTTCGTCGTGGTAAGCATCTTGGTCTCCCTCATTGTTAGCGTATAACTCATAATACAACATCAAGCCACCGGAGCCTTCACGCTTGTCGGAGCCGGTTGAAGGCTGTCAGTGCCCCTCTCCTGCCGAGTATTTTCAGAATCAATGAAACGGTCGTATGTACATGATGAATTCAAAGAATCAGCGTTTTCATCTACGTTCAGATCGCTCACTATTCTACGAGTCTATCATTTTGAAAATGCCGCCAGCTCGTTCCTTTCTGGGCACTGGACGGCGAAATTTGGACGGCTTGTGACCTGACATACCACGGGGCCGGCAGATGTCCCTCGAGTCACATCGACGCCTCCGACTCTCCTCGGGTATATTCTAGTCGTCTCCTTGTAGTTAGTCTCAGGCGCACCGTGTTTCTATCAATTTCCATTCGTTCTGTCGTCAACATGCAATCCCACTACCAGCCTGGTAGCAGTGACCAAAACTCCATCGAGCCCACTTCTAATCCCAGCCCCATACTCTCATTTCCAGTCGAGCTCTTGGAACATATCATTGAGCTCGCTATCGAAGAAGTCACTCTTCCGCCCTCATTTAGAGATGGCTCCAATGCCTGGGCCCTGTCACATGTCTCGTCCCGCTTCCGTGCAATTATGCTTGCTTCCCCCCGATTCTGGACCAGTATCACTGCCACCATGGCTCGAGGTATCGACATACGGGATGAGGCGATAGAGGTGATCCTCCAAAGAGCCCAAGGATCCCAGTTCAAGCTATATCTTGTGTGCTCTGTTGTGGCGCAAGTTCCACAGCACCTCAGAACCGTGCAGTTCCCGCTACAATGCTGCTCCTACGAAGTATCCCGATTCCTGGAAAGCTCCCTCTATTCCCTGTGCACCCCATTCTCTAGCAGAATATCCTGCCTTTTGATCCTTGTCCGGAATTTGGACGTCTTTCAAAAGATTGGCGCAGGTTTTCAAGTCCTGCCGAGGAAATTCTTCTTTGGAATATCCGAAATTCACCTCGATTTCATGGTTCCAGCACCCAGCTACGGTTTGGTGGAACGTTTGAACGCCGCCTTTCACCGGAGACTGTTCGACACATGGACGCAGGTTTCCTCTCCGAGGTTAACCATACAGGCGTGGGCCGGCCCTCGTGTGGATTATAGCGTTTCCAACGATCTCTTGAGAGAGGAAATCTCAAACAGAGGCGTTGTTCGGCGGGCTCGGATCTACAAGGCCATGGATGAACAAGCTCTAGGTTTTAATGCTCATCGGGACTCCTTTTCTATTTGCTTCAACGCCCCAGGGGCGTCCCGGGTTGCACACCTAGATATATCGGGAACTGGCCTTAAACAGTCACCCCGAGATGTACACTCAACTCTCACCGCGTTCCCCAATCTCGAGAGCTTCTCAGGATGGGTTAACAAAGGATGGAATACCCCGTTTGATGGTTCACGCAGCACTGAGAGGCTCGGAGAGCCTTGCAGCTTCCTCTCATGACGCATTTAGATCTCACAATCTGCACCGCTTCCCTAGCAGCGGAATGTTTGGGAGAGCTCTTGGAGTACCTCATCGCACCAGCGTTGACAAATTTCACGATACCCCTCCTTCTATCTAACCCTCACCATCCGTCCAATCCTTCCGAACGACCCACTATCTTGGATTCGGATGGCAGAGCCACGGATTTCCTAGTCCAGTGTTCGAAGCTCCACGTACTCGAACTCAATGGCGTAGGATGTGCTGATGATGATGCTTTCGTCATCAGAAGCCTGGTACCAAATATACACATTGACATCACGTAGACCTAGACTGATACCTCTTGGCAACGTGCTGACCATAAATACAATAAAGTTGATATTCAAGAATTGGTTAGGTCTATTTGCTATATGCGGCCAACATGATTTTCAACGGCGAATTTGATAACTTCTCGACGATCTGTCCTTGGGATGTTTTAAACAGCTCTCAAGGAGGTACAAGACGCATCTATTAGCAGTTTGGCATGAATATTAAAAGCAATTTTCACCACATTTACTCACTATGGATGCGTTGTCGGCGAAGTGGGCTACGCTTACCTCAAGCTCATCCCAACGCTAGCTACGCCTCCTGTGATGCCTACATCAAACATCCTTCCGTCATTTCACAGATATAGAACTTATGACTCTGCGTATCCAATACTCTGCCAGTCGTCTTTCGGCGTCCACGTCGATGAACTCCCTTCCGAGCGAATTATTGAGATGAGATGAGATCCATTACCCTTCGAGGCAGAGCCTCATGCGGGTTCCTATATACACTAATTACAGGTGCTGTAAACTATCCCAGTGGGTCCACTGTACTATGCGCAGCGAATTATTGCACCATTTTATCGATCTGACATTCGAAGAAGTCACCCTTCGGCCATCATTCAGAGATGGTTCCAATAGCTGGACACTGTCGCAGATTGCATCCGGTTTCCGCAACGTCCCCGTTGATTCTCCTCAGTTCTGAATCGATATGACAATCACAATAGCTGGAGGGGTTAATGGCCCCAAGGATGTATCGGACTTGCCAATACGACTGCACAACGCACCATCTTCGATATGAACGGTGGAGTGGTCGGCTTCCTAGTTCGTTGTTCGAGCCTCGAGGAGCTTGAACTGTATGGCATCGGCACAGCTCAGAATCCCCCCAGAATTGGCCCGATATTACCGAATGTACACATTCCCGTTAAGTAAATTTCTCTCGCCTCCGCCAAATCAAGCACACGCTAATTATCTCATTTTAGACCCTACAAACTCGCGTTGGGTGAATGCACATGATGGTGTGATAATATTACCTGCCCTACACGGCGGATTTTTCTACCACTGTTTTATCTGTGCAGTATGCATAAAGTTGAAACTGGATTGCTTATCAAGCCACTACCAGATCATGGAACAGTTGTGACCCCCACCCCAACGATATACATAGCGGCTGGAATCCCAGTATGTGCCACACTTGAAAGGTACCGACCTCAGTTAGAGCAAATCTACCAGCTGAATTGCCCATATTGCATGGTCAGCGGGTGTAATATATAGACAATACGTCCCAAAAATTCGCAAGCCCTGAAGTCGAAGCTCGAGTCAATGATTCTCTTCGGGGGTCTCTAAGTGGTCGGACCAAAGCCGGATATCACAGGTGGATACCTCTGGACCACATTTGCTTCGGAGACTTGCGTATTCCCCGGAAGATGATCAGATCCGTCCATGTGCAAGCCATTTACCGGTCTGGGTATTCCATGCGAACGATTTTGAACTTGGCGGGAACCCTTCTGAATGATCGCAATTCGTACCCGTCGTCCCGTCAACAGTCAAAGAACCGGCCGCAAGCGGAAATCTCCCACTGGTCTGATCAGTCTACCCAGCTCTGAAGATCCTGCTTTCTCAAATCCCGGAATGGTTCTCAGGAGAATCAATGGCTCAGTCTCCATCAGTGAGCTCTTCAATGGGTGTTCATCTCTGCTGCGAAGTCCATGGATCTGGTCCACAGGGATTGTGGCTGCTGGCCCTCTACCTCAGAAATTTTCCAGTGTTCTGATCCTCGCGCCCGAAGACTTCCTCCCTCAGCTATTCTCTCCCACAATTGCAGCCCGGGGTATTATCCTGGACAGATCGAAAAGGTCCGGCTTTCATACATTGGTTGAATGTACAATCAGATATAACTCGCGAACGATCGTCTTTAGAAGGAGATTTCATTTAACATCGATGAGTGATGGGAAGCTACGATCCTCTTCAACGTGGGTTCAACGTGGGCCAAGATTACCTGTCAGGTGGTAGGGACAATCGAATTCTCTTCATAGAAAATATATGCCCGGTATATCCGCGCGCTCACTCCGGACATATACCACTGGATCTCTACCTTGCAGCGGAGTAAGTGAAGAGATGAAAGCGCTCTACCTCCTCATTTTGTAGCTCCCCGCAGACTGTCAGCTGAATTTCGACGGATGACCTTCATTTAAGCCAGTACCTAGTCCCATTTACAATTGGTGCAGATCAGATGAGCCTATTGAGATCAGGCCTAACAGGACCACATGATCGTCTGAATAGTTCATTTCTGTTTTCCTATATGAACTTCTTGTTAAATAAGTTTGAATTGCAAATGACGAAGATGATGACGATGGCGAGTGAAAGTTATGAGACTAGCTAGAGAGGATAAGAAAAAGAGTGATTAATAGCTGAGGCCGATGAGCGGCCAGGCCTGCCCGCATGCCCTTGAATCCAGCCAGTAACGAGGCTTCCGCAATGCAGCCTAGAAGTCTAATCGATGAACAACTGCAGATAAGTCTAGAGAATGAAAGACGAGTTCTGTTCGCCTTCAGCGGAAGCTTGAAGACGTCTGATACGTGATTGTTTTGCCAAGCTCGGTTTAGTACTCGTTCTGGCAGACTCGCGCAGATTTCTGAACGGCAAAAGGATGTTGCCAGGAAAGCCTGGCCGGTGTTCCGTACAGACCCCAGGGTGCAGAAGCTTCAACGATGTTGACGTGGGTTGAAAGGATGTCAGCATGGATCGGAAATCGGACCGCAGGCACTCAAGGGACCAGACTGGGGAGGCACTCTAACTATGGCTGTGGGCGTGGAGCGATGTAGCTGAGTTTAAAATGATATACTGTATATGGTATATCGATATACTTGGTTAGGAAACTTGATATACTGTTTATATCGACCCGACGATCTTACCTCGTGATTCCCAGCTAGTCCTGACCAGACCTCCTCCACCCAATCTGACAGCGCACATCACCCATACATCACTACATGGCTACGCCTCAAGGGGAACCCACCCCAAATCCGTCAAAGCGCCCTGTCGGTCGACCGAAAGGGTCAAAGAACAAACTCAACACTGGAAATGAAGGCAAAAAAAGGCCGGTTGGGCGGCCAAAGAAAACTCAGAAGCAGGCGCCTGCCGAGGCCTCTCATTTGGCTGCAAAAGGTAAGCCTGGTCCCACAACGTGTTCATGTGCATGGAGAACCTCACACGGCACACGTCAATTAGCTGTCGACGCGGGTCCTGTCAATCCGGTCGTTATCAACGGTAAGTGCCGCTCCTCCCAGTATATACAGCACAACTCATTTCCCCTTTGTTGATCCAGAACCAGTTATCTCTCTTCTCCCATCTGAGACTGCCGTTGCCGCCCCCACCAACTCAAACACCGGCACACGCGATGTAAGAGGCCTGGGAACCACATCACAGCAGGGTGATGGACCGCCGACTGCAGCCTCTGCCTCACAGCAACAATCATCAGAGGTCCAGCAGGAAAGAACAAGCACGGAGAAGCGTCAGGCATCTATTACAGGTGTGTTTGCCCATTTCCCTGGTATTTCAAGCTCGTTTTGGACTAATACACCCTATTTGCAGCTTTTTTCGCACCTGACCGTGCTACACTGCCTCTCACGCGCGTGAACGAAGAGGATCAGTTCGAGCCTTCAGGTGAGTGAAGAACAATGTTTTGCGATCTCTAACTAACATTCATTCTCTCTCAGGTGAACTCCTAGCACGCGATCAAGAAGCGGATGCACACTCCCAAACGGTCAATGCGGAGAAACAAGGTAACGAAGGTCCCGATCATCTAAACACAGGGACTGATGCATTTTCTCTCGCCAGATACCTCTCGCCAGCTCAGTGCAATACTCAGCTCAAGTAAAATCAATGTATATTACTTTTCCGTTCAGTTCTAATTGATACCCTCCAATATAGGCCTCAGCACATTTGACGATGTAACGGGACACGGTACAGAGAGCCGGACTCAAGGTGAGCCTGCTTTACTTGTCTAGCAGCTTGCTACTTACACCACCAAACAATCAGCTTCACTGGCATCCTTAGAGGAAGTCGGCGGCAGGTCAAGCACCACCCCTGGTCCAGACCACAACAGAGATACAACCAGAACTGGTAAGTTCTTGTACACCTACAAACCGGTATCAGTTTTTTCTGACTTCACGCGCAGCAGCCGCTCCTGGGTTACCACCGCCAAATGTGACGAACAATGTCGCGATCGACTTCGAGGCATTACTGAGCCTGCAGGACAAGGAGGAGGAGCTAGAGGAGGACGGTCCGGGGATGGTGGATGATATTGATAGGCTTATGGGATGTGGTGAGGACCGAGATGTTGATGATGAGGATGTGGGACCTGCACTCGACGATGATGAAGACACTGCAACTTCGCCTGCAGTGTCTTCGTTGACTGCTGCTGCCCCTGGCAGTAGCAGTCCTTCGCGATCTCGTTCGACGCCGCGGGCCTCAATTCCTACTTGGCTCGACACTATCTATCGAGAACTATGTGAACGCCTGCGTAGTGAGATGACGAATAATCGATCCGGTATACCGTCCTGCTACGATGACGGTCACTTCTCGATTCCGCCTAAGAACCCACTATTTACGACAGCCACGAAACATCAAATTGAACCCAAAGATTTCTTCACGCCATCATTCTTTGTATGGCTCCCACATGTTCTTGGCAAAATCCCATGTCCCGAGTGCAAGAAAGCGGGGAGGACATACAGCACGAAAGGCGGGGAAGTCATGCTTCAGCATCACGGGTGGCCACAAGCTCCACGGCGAGTTGCTGATATTGACAAGACAGTCTATATTATAGGCTATCGCTACTTTTGCGGGCAGTGCAAGAAGACGTACCTCAGCTGGTCCCCTGCCGTTCTCAATGTCTTACCCCCAGCTCTTTCCAGCCAGTTCAAGTTTCACCTCACTTGTCGCAGTGGCATCACCGACCGACTCTTTGCGATCCTGCGCTCCTCATTCCAGCGAGGTCTAGGACCAACCCCCTTCGCAGCCCTTATACGCACGTTACACATCCGCCGCTTTGAGCAACTCGAGCTCCAGTATTATGAGCTGGTGAACATGCGCCTCAAATCTGCCACAGGAACCTTGCTTGCCAAGCACCAGCGTTTTGGTGCTTGGAATGATCGAGACGGTTATGCAGGCTATGTCCCTTCAGGACGTTATTTCGGTGATCTGTACAACATGATCATTGAGAAGCATAGCTCAGAGATCGATCAGCGGATGGCAATGTTATCCGCACGCTTGTTAGCAATAGACCATAGCCATAAGGTGAATCCTCAAATTCCTCTATCATTGTCATATTCGGCAGACTGATCATTGGATACAGGTTCCAAAACACCTTGGTAAAGTGAACGGAGAACCCGTTTTTGGCGCGTTACATACAGCAACCAACGAATACGTAGAAGTTCGCCAAATGACACTTACACCCACCAAGGCCCACGACCAGTTCATGCCCGCACTGGCGAAGATTTCGGAATCATTGAAATTGTATGGGCATGGGGACATTGAGGCCATCATGACTGACAATGTCCGTGCCGACAAGGCTGAGCTCGAGCGCATGTTTCCTTCGCTACGCCATGGTGTCCACCCAGTGCCTATCAAGTCTTCACTGCAGGTTCTTAGCATCCCTCTCGATTGGGATACG
The DNA here is from genome assembly GCA_944990035.1 of Clitopilus passeckerianus. Lineage (NCBI taxonomy): Eukaryota > Fungi > Basidiomycota > Agaricomycetes > Agaricales > Entolomataceae > Clitopilus > Clitopilus passeckerianus. The sequence continues at coordinate 571,710 of CALYLX010000139.1, forward strand.
ACAATTCTTGACACCACCTATCTTATCAACCAACGACTCAACGAGTTCATGCAGCAACTCTCTGGACTTCCCACTGACCAGTCGGTTGATATCAGTATGGATATGGAGTGGTCCACTGACCGCCGCGAGGGTATTCAGGGGCGTGTTTCCCTGGTTACAATTGCATATTTAGGATGTATATATCTCATTCGAGTGCGTTCTTTCGTCTCTTATCTATATTTGGGTCTGATGTCTAACTTCTGTGCTAATAGTTATCCAAATTTGTGACCCAGGACGGCTTTCTAAACCCGCCACATGCCCTACTGGTGCTATTGAGGTCCCCACGCATTCGAAAATGGGGAGTTCACATCAAGGCTGACTTCACGAAACTCTTTCATGATTGCAACCTCAAGGATGGTGAACTCCCTTTCGTGGGTGCGGTTGAGATTGGGTCTCTCGCTCACAATCGGAATCTCGTCAGCAGATCCAACACCAGCCTTGCTGACCTTGTGGCAACTATTCTCCACCAGTATCTTCCCAAAGACGAGGCAATTCGGGTCAGCACAGCCTGGGACAATGATGCTCTCACCGATGCTCAGCAAGACTACGCCAAACTTGATGCCTATGCTGCATGGGCGCTTCGAGATGCATTCTCTACCCTACAATCACGAGAACGTGCAACACCTACCACCCCGTCAGGGACACCCATCAAGCTCCTCTCCCGCGATCGCAGTTCTGCTGTCGCTTTTGGGTTCATCGCACCTGATCGCCCAGCAGTGTTCAAGAATGTCAACGTGACTGGAACTCGTGTTCTTGTTAACATTACGCACATCATTCAGTCTGGCTATCTCATTCGACGAGAGCTTCTCGAATGCCGAGCAGAGACGCCTCTGAGCGCTTTGAGTACCGCTCTCCCATTCGGTCTTCTCTGCCACATCAAGGATACCGAGATCATTCCTCATGATCAACTTCCCCTAACTCAAACCCCTGCTACATCTACCTCCACCCCTACACCCTCCTATGTGCCCCACGAGAGTGCCTATGTGCAGTCTAACGGAGCCTCAGGTGCAGATATGCCCCTGTCAGCTGACTTGGACTCTGATATGCCATCATTAGCAGAGGGCCCAGGGTGGCCCGTTGTTATCCCCTACGACCCTGAAACTGAGCAGCTTCCTGAAGATACAGCCTCCTCATCGGTAAACGTTGAGGAGAAATTGGGGATCAGCTCTCCAAGTCTGATTCAGCCAGCGTTTCTGGAGGACCCAGAAGTCCGATCACGCGTTCTTGGAGATATTTGGCATCTTATGGACATGTTTAAGATTGCCATTCATCATGGTATTCGACGACCGTTTGCTCGAGCGTTACGAGACGCTATTTTTGTTCCCGATGCGTCTGATCAAAAGGCTGTTGAAGAAGTATTGAGGAAACGCGGCATTTCATGGGATCGAATGCTCCGCTATCATCCAGATTGGATCTGGAAGCGTGTGCGCCGATATGTTCCTGGTGCTGAAGCACTGCACTACAGAGTGTCAGAGGTTTTCAAGAAGTATGGTCCCCTTGTAGATGCCGTGACCAACCAGCCGTTATTCAATGACGCATCCTGGGAGAAGGCAGCAAACATTCTTGAGAATATCCGCCTTGGATATTACTCAGATCCTGTTGGAATCGATTTCTATGTTGCGCAGAAGAAGGACCGGAATGGTCTCGTCATGTATCGCTGCATGCGTGGAACCAACAGCATCGAAGGTGGTGTTCACCAGAGCATCGCAAAACGATATGGTTCCTATAACACGTCCCCTCGTCTTGCTGTGAATCTCATTCGAGATTTCACACTCACACACAACCTCGTGGTATGTTATTATCCTACATCGCGAGTCGATATCACCAGCTGAACAGTGGCTAGGTTGGTACATTCAATCGGACAGGGAAGCGCTATCAGGGGTCATTTGATGTCTGGACACGCAACCGTCTAATGAAACTCATTGATATTACCAGCCTGGGTTTTGCGCCAAACTCTGTGGAGCCCTCAATGCTTGGCTGGGTAAATGGAAACGACTTCATCCGTTCTCCAGAGACCTTTGGTATCCTGCCCCTCTCGAAATCGTCTCGGGATACTTTGAATATGCAACCTTTTTCATCTGAGTTTGCTCGAGAGGAGAGCATTCATCATATGAACCTTGCAAAGCTGCAGCAGACTCAAGTTGCTATCCTACCAATTCACACATCCGCTGAACGGGCACTCTTTGGGACGCTGGTTTCTCGCACGGAAGGTCCCCTGGTATCGAAAACTCAGCCTAACTGGGTAGTATTTGCCTCTGAGTGGTCAAAGCACGTTAATGGCAAGACAATCTTCTATAAGGTTCGTGCATTTTAGCTGTGGATTAGATGGAATGGCCTCCTGATTTCGGTTCTAGCTTCCTGAACAATTGAAGAACTACTACAAATCGTGGAAGGAGTTCCGAAACGAAGAAAACTCGGTAGAAATGCAGAGGAATGCTGTCGATGAACTTGCCTCGCTTCTTAAAACCAGCCCCACCTCGATCCCCACCATTCACGTCACAGAAGCTCAATCACTCAATCTTCAGGTCACCACAGGTCGCAAGGTACCTTCAGTACAAACATATATCGACCCATCAAATGATTGGGAGGTCTCGCGAATGCTCTCGATGCACGAAAGCCAGGAAACCACCCGGATGTTCAAGCACGTTGATCCGGTGGCATTCTATGGTCCCGCCCGTGCTTCAACTTCTTTGGCATTAAGTGAACGAGCAAAGGGTAAAAGGCGAGCACGGGATACCGAGGAGCACAACACGGCCGATGAAACCGAACCAGCGAAGAAGAAACGCAACACAGCAAGAAAACCTCGTTCATGCCTGACTTGCCGCTCAACCACATGCGACGGCAAGTGGAAAGGGAATCCTTGTCCCAAACGTAAAGATAACCCTCAGCAAACAATTGGACAGATGTTCTTACTAGGTGAGTAGCAGCAATTCTCGCAGAGCCTGGCTAACCCAAGATTCAATTCACTAGGCCGGATGTAAAGCCTTGGATGCAGATTTTCGACACTGGTTGTTATCATTGATAGTCATCTCTGATCTCGCGTAGATATGTACGCCTAGCCACGGTGGTAAGGACCCTTAATTTTGTTTCTATTTTGCCGGCAATTCGATCGTTTCTATGCTACATCTTCCCCTCCTAATTAATTAATTAATTAATTTTTTTCTCCGTCTGCGACGCCCACATCCATAGTTAGAGTGCCACTGGGGAAGATCAGGTCATTGATCGAAACGTGTTCTTGCCGTAAGTTATGGCGTCCTGAAAAGTTAGAGTTGACTTGTCGAATCATGAAGTCACATCGGAGATCCTGGTGTGTATTTGCGGGTCATGAGTTATATCTTCGCTGTTGAATTAGCTCTGAGCGTCGTTGGTGGACGCAGCGGTCTAGAATACCTTCATGTATTCGTAAAATATCGAGGAATATATTTGACCAGGTGAATTGTGCCTCAGAAGCAGCTTGTGTGATCGTGGTGGTCGCTTGCACACAACCGCGGGGTTCCTAGCCGTGGCGTCTATACCTGTCGAGACTAGTTCGAAAGGGTCGGGACCGAGCCCAGAAATATCTTGAAGGATTCTGTGAAGAAATATTTGTGGCTTGAACACGTTGTAAGCCGTCAGAGTAGGAGATGACGGTGGATCTCGGCTCATGTGTGATGTATAGTGGTCAGTAGCGGCGTCTGTCGACTACGGAGTGGTGAAACTTCGTGACCCGTTTTCTAGGCGGAACAGGGCAGAGGGTTAACTGGTCAAGTGAATAAAGTTTACAGCTGCTCAGGAAAAAGTTCGAAATCACGTACGGGAACATCATCATGACACCTCGATCTGTCACGGAGTCTTGCATGACGCATTCGTCGAAGAGGCCACCTGGCACAAAACTTTGTTGGCTTAGCCGGGGATTAAGCCATTCCGTCAAAGCCTATGTCAAGGTATACAGCAGAGTAGAAAGGAAGGACCCACTCGTCGCTGACGTCGCGGAATGGCACCTCCAGCGTCATCCCAGCCAATGAAGGCAGGTCTCCGTTGAAGTCGTCTTCGCCATAACCAGCAATCTCCAAGTCCACGCCACAGCACCAAGGTCTCTAGCTTAGGTCTACCAACTTCAGACTCTGGGATCGGATACAGAGAGCCAATCAATCATTATCATTGACGAGTTCAAGCCCAAACCCAACGAAAAAGTCAACATCATGATCATCGACCCGGTAACGGTCAAGAGCGGTGTATTATTCAGAGCAGATCCGTCGTCTTCGTCTTTTGGCCGTAATCATAGTTGATGAGTAACGGTACATGTACGTACATAAAGAGAGTCTACGGAGACGACAGAGTCAGGAGCTGAGACGCGGCCAGATGAAGCAAGTCGTTGATCGCAGCAGAATATTATCGTAACCCGTGAAACAGTAATATTTCTTATATGGTTGGATGACTGTGCAGAGTACACAGCCTAGCAGACACTAAGCACCTGGCTCGTCAGCCCGTTGGGCCCGTCCTGGTAAGCTCCCGGAGAAAGGACGCGTACAGGCTTGGCTGGAGGAGTGGGCTTCACAGTTCGGGGAATGGTGTAAAGCGTGGCTGATATCGCTGAGCAAGAGGGATATCCGCCGATGGGAGCAGTGGCGAAGGCACCTGGAGTAAGGAAGAGTGGAGATGGCGGAGAAGACGAAGGTGATCATAGGAAAAGAAGTATGAATAGGGGATGTAGCCACGAAAAGTCTGATGCTCTCACACACAAAATGAAGAAGACGTCCAATTTCTGTCATTATATCGTACATTTTTGTTGTTACAACAACCTTCGTCTAGTGGAGGTACGTGATGGTAGGAGGATGGTGGTCAGAAACGACCACCAACAGTAATAGTACTAATAACCCGTATGAGTGATGCATAGAATAAGTATACGTATGTAGCATGTGCCAGCAGTCAAAATGAAATCCAGAGAGAGAAAAGAGACCATAATGCAGGTGCAGTAAACCCAGTAAGTGAGATAGCGAGAACCCGATAGCGATAAAAACCAAAGGCATTTTTGTGCACCTCGACCTTGGTGAAGCACCCATAATGACGATCAGCTTACACCTCGGCAGCGCTGGGACCACCTCCGAACACCCAGCTCAACCCAACGAACCCTTTCCACCCCTTCCTTCCCCTCTCTTCGTCCTTCTTCCCGTCTTCGTCGTCATTCTCGGGAGGACACCCCAAACCCTCGACGCTCGCGAACGAGATATATCCCTCCGTCGCCCTCAACCTCTCTGATGCCTTCCTAGCATTGAATCGTGGACGACGGGGAGGAACAGAGTAAGTAATGGGAGCGGGAGCCTCGTCAGACGCTGCCTCGAATAGTGCAGACTGCATGAGTGGTGGAGGTCGTCTTGAGTGGGGAATTCCCTGATCATGGAAGTACGATGGCCTCGACGGATCCGCTGATGCCTCAGGCGACGAAGCAATGTGCACTTCAGTGTTGTCGTGCAGCGACAGCGGTGGGATATATCCCTCATCCAAACAACCCTCATCGTACTCCGACGATGACGACGTTGAGCTCGATCCAGACCTTCCGTTTTCTGGCCTCCTGGTCGTGGTGGTGGGCACGCGAGGTGAACGAGTGGTAGCGTAGACAAGAGGACTATTCCTCGCAAGACTCTCGCCACGTCTACCAGCCCTCGACCTCGACACGCTCCTCACACCAGGTGGTGTCGGCGGAGGCGTAATCATCATCTTCCTGCTACCATCTTCTGCTAGTGCATGCGTAGCCTCCTCGGAGGGCAACACATTAGGCATCGAGTTGGCGTTCCTCTGACCTGCCTGTGTGAGTGGCACAGGCTGGTTTCTCGGCGAAGGCGCAAGACTCGCTGACCTAGCGCGTGGGGAGACAGCAGCGGACGATGGACCAGGAAGGTTGAAAGTGGCGGCGTGAGGCCTCCGTGTCGAAGGTGTTCGTCCCATACCGTGTCCTTGAGGGGCAGGTGAGAAGCCCGCGGTACGTGGGGTAGTGGGTTGACCTGCGAGGGAGGTCGTGCCGACTCGAGGAGAGGCGGGGAGATGAGGTGGTTGTGACCTCGGCGTGCGAGGGTTGACCAGTGGCGACGAGGGAGGACGCTTGTTGGCGTTGACGGCGTAAGGTGTAGGTGAGGAAGGCGGTAAAGGCTGTCGAGTAGCCTGGGGAGATCCTTCCGTCCGTGACCTCATGTGCGCAGTATAGTTGATCTTGGGAGAGTAGGTCTGTGGTGGTGCAGGTGCAGCGGAGGCAGTAGCAGGCAACGACAGGGAAGAGGATGAAGTCAGAGTCGAGGCCTATATAAACCCAACTCGTGTTAGCACCGTGTAATGAGATAGGGATAGCGGAGATGGAAAGAAGAAAGGCGTGGGTGGTGATGGGTGTATATATAAACAGAACATCGACAACAAAGCATAAGGTGGAGAAAAAAGAATAGAGAAGCTGTTGTGTGGGCCATAGATGGCAGATGTCAAAAGTTTGTGGCTGAGCTTAGGAAGGCAGTGCCCGTGCCGAGAATCGCGAAGACCCTTCGAACTAGGCACTGCTAGGCCAAGTGGGCAGTGATGTGCACGCGATCACAAGTTGTGATCGATGGTGGAGCACGTGAAGTGCGCACAGAATAAACGAACAGAACCCCAGTTACCATAAACAAAAAAAGGGTAAAGGGGGCATTCGGAACAGAGCAGGGGGTAGAGTAGGGTGAAGATGAATTGGAATTGGAGAGGGGAAGGAGATAGAACGATATCAGAAGGAAAGTGACTTACATCGTTCTTCCATGGGCAACTGCCTTCCTCGTCTCTGACCTCGTTCATGCTGGCCTTCCTTTCCCTCACACCAGGTGCTGGCTCCAAACTGGAATTCTCCTCACTCGCTCCCTTCCCGGTACTTTGGGCCTCCTCAACCTCGTCATCGCTATCCTCGTCCGTCAGGTAGACATCCCCATTGATGAACCTCAAGCTGTTCCCATTTTCCTCCCTCATCACTCTATTGCCCTTCATCGGACTCCTGCTCTTCTTGCTCGCCCTCCTAGCCTTCTTCGCAGCCTGCTTATCCGCCTCCAGCACCCTCTCGAGTCTTGCTCTAAGATCCTTCTCCTGAGACGTCATCTGGGAATCAGGGAAGGTCGACGCGAATGCAGTGGGTGGAGGTGCCTGAAGCTGCTGCATGTTCGGTAGAGGAGGTAGTGGAGGTAGGGTAGCCATGTTAGGCGTAGGTGACGAGGTATACGAAGCAGGGAGCGACTGCCTTTTCCTTTGAGAAGGCGTCTGAGGGAAGGGAGCTGGCTGTATGCGCGGTGAAGAGATAATAGACCCCGTCTTGTTCGTTGGTGAAGGCGACGTAGTTCGTCCCTTCGTATGTCTTGTAAAATGTCGCGAATGCACCGATTTCGTAGGCGAAGTTGAACTGGATGTTGGCGAATTCCTGCTAGAGCTCGAGGTGGTGGTGGTGTTAATTGAAGTCGTAGTGCCTTGCCTCCTAATGCCTGTCTGAGGAGCTGCGGGAAGGAAGTCGGCACGAGGATCAACCTCTGCGTCACCTCCATACACGTTTTGAGTTGCTCCCGAGGAAGAGTGAGGGGTGGGATTGGCGTTTAGAGATTGTTGTCGGAAAGCCCGTGGGCGAGGTGTGCTCGATCGATCATCTGGGCAGCCACTTGGTACACCGGTATTTGTGGAACCTGTGAAAGAGAGTACCAGTTAGCACCATGTTCAAGGAATTACCCAATAACGACGACGGATGGAAAATGAGAATCCTGAGTGCCTATATGCGCGGTTGCGGGAGAAGCCACACGACGGTAGACCGTATACCGAAGAACGGGAAGAATGGCGAGGAATGCAGGGAAAGAACGATGGAAGGAAGATGTGACTCACGTCTCCTCATCAATTTAGCACGCATATACAACGAGGCGTCATCCCCATTGCCGTCACCCTCGCCTTCCGCACCGCCGGCAGCACTAGCTGAAACAGGCCCCTGTCTTGACGAGCCAAATCCAAAACGCGTGGATTGAGGTGCAACTGCGTATGAATGCCGCCTCCTATGTCCAGGCTTGTTTGATGACGCCGTCGATGATGTCGATGTCGAGGGCAGGGGTATCCGCGATGACGAAGCTTGAGGCTGCGGTGAGGAAGACCGTTCGTCTCGGAGTAACGTGCTCCTGAGCAACATCTCACTTCTGCTCACGTCTTTCTGCGGTGAAGCCATTTGTATGGGCGAGTATCGTTGTCGTGGGTAGTGGGATGCTGAGGACAATGAAGAAAGGGAAGAAGCCGATGAAGATGAAGATATCGATTGGTAAGACAGCTGTTGCTGATACGACATGCGCTTGTTGCTCGCTGTCTGTGCTGCCTTTGTCGTTGGCGTCAGCGCAGCAGGCGGTGAGTGGGCTATTACTGGCGAGGAGAAGAACCTCTGGAGCAATGGTCGCGCTTTAGAGGGAGTATGCGGGGAATTAGTCGTTCCTCGGTGGTCTTGCATTATTAACCCGTTCTAATGGAACGCGACAGAACCGAGCGGAACACGATTTCGCTAGATTGTATCACTGGCAGGTGTCGTTCTGCACACGAGGCTTCCGCTAGGTGATTATTCCGAGGTAAAGCGTATCAGCCCTCCGTAGACGCGTTCTTACGCCGAGTTTTGGGTCCTCAAAGCCGTCGTCGAGCAGGAGCAGAACGTTGTCGACGGGGAGGAGAAGGTGAGGACCGACGTATGAGCGAAGGGGGAGAACTTTTGAAGTGCAAGTTACAGCGCCACATATAATATAAATTGGGAAAAAATAAATAATGACGATTATGAATGATGATTTGCCTGGGGACGACACACCGAGGGCCTGTGAATCTCTCAGGGTCTTTCCCACGACCATGGAAAATAATTGGATATTTATTTTTGGATATTTATGGAAATCCGATCTTTCGGGAGTTTTCCGGAGATGGTAATTCTCATCGTTTTGGCCTAGTTTTGGGGCTCTTTTGGCTATTTGGGGACAAAGCTTTCGGTGCATTCCGCTAAACCTTGTTTTTGCCATGGACGAGGTGCGTGGACCTCTTGTGTGCGTCTCTCTCATCGTCGTCAACTAGCTTCACACCTTGGACCTCCCTTCTTCTACGCTAGCCGGCTTTAAACAACAGCCACAATTATATTTCTTATTCTTGACCATTTTGCGCCCCATTTCCTTCATCAACCATTTGTGTATTAAGGCCTTCTTCTCCATTCCATTGTTATTGACCGACATAGCCATCTGGTCATGCTCCCGGTCCTCCTTCATCTGTCAAAGTCACGCACGGTACCTTCGTCAGGAACACTTCCGGACTCAAGTCCACCCCAAATATACCACTCATAATTCAAAAGTCCCCTTTCTTCCTAGTTCTGATTGCTGAATAAATTACTTCTACGGACCTTAGAATATCCCTGTATAATGAATATCCATAAGCATTTCTAGACAATGAACGAACATTCCTGTCTATTCGAAGCCTGTCCAATGCCCGACGTCCCCTTTGTCAAAGTTGATTAGAAATCGTGAGCAAAGCCATCCCCGCGAAGCGCCCACGAGTTCTCCAGGATCGACGGGGTTGCATTTTAGCCTATGACAGGTCATGCAGGGTAACCATCCCTCTTCGCGTCCGTTATCCGTTGCAAAGTCCGTGCGGTGAGGCCAGGTGCTAATCCCCAAACTCATCTCCTTTCCGAACCTCCCTCGTGGCCGACCCGGTCACACTAAATCGCTGCAATCCTGTTGAGTTGTACTCATATACGCCCTTGTAACGGACCTACTACAAACACGAGCCCGTTTCAGGAATGCACTTGCCCTCGGATACACACTACTATATGCAAAAGTCAGACGACTCGAAATTCGAGGCGATGTGAAATTCAGGACTTCCAGCTCAGTCGGCGCAAGATCTTCCTTCCATATAGTCCTTCCGAGGCACTTCGCCTTTGCTCCCCCAACTCTGCTCATACATGAACGTATACAGCGCAGGCAGGCGTATGTTTTCCGAGATCGCAACGTGTTGTTGCTAGTGAGAGTATCGAATACTCAATCATGACATACACAATATTTCTCCCCCCATCCCTACCAAGGACCATCCATGCAATCATCGTCACTGCTAGCGACGTTCCGTCCCGTCTCCGCCAACCCTGCGCATCGTGGTCCTCAGACATTTCGCTTCTTTTCTCTCCTACCCTGAGCGCGTTGCGCCAACCTGTTGTCCAAGCCCAAATGCAGCAACAGCGCTGCGCGCATTGGCCCGCTTAGCACCGCTTAAGACGGCTGTTTACCCCAAGAGGAACCATCACCCTGAACTTCCAAAGATTGACAAGCGAAAATCCCCATACTGAAGTCGCATCACCGCCCTTCCCCATTTACCGCGAGTCGTATGATATTTTCTTCTTTTTCAACGAGTTGCCTATGTTATGTTGCCGGGCGGTGTACGTCGGGAGTTGCCAGAGGACGAGAAGGCGCATGATTTCCAGGCTTGGGAAGACTAAGACTTGGATTAGCGGTTTGGTAGAGTACCGGCACGAGTGGTAGCCTGTACGGATATGTTTTAATTCCTGCTTACTTAGTTACTAGGATTGGGAATCACTAATAGAAATTCCAGGAAGGGGATTGGGCGGTGATATGAGATTAGATATACTCGCGAACATGATGGACATGAGTTCTCCACAATCTCAGAGAACCAGAAGTCCATTGGGACGACTGATAGAGATTTCCTGGGACCAACGCTGGATATACCATTCGGGTGAGAGTTTTCTTGTCGGTCGCCTCGGTCTCAATTAATGCGGTCTCTTCGTTACTTCCCGCAGTTAGCATGGCCCAACCGCACAAACCATACGACAATTAATCCGGTAATCGCCCGCCCCGAGAGGGAGCATATGCGCCTCATCCCTACCCTCAACCCCACCATTCCCGACATCAACGTGCCCCTCGTTCATCCACCTCTCGGAGACTTTTGTGGTCGCGGCTAACTCAAGCGCGGAGAATATTCGCATTTCGACAAAGATAAAGATGGTTGCAGCCTTTCGTGACTTGTCCGAGATCTTGGCTAAAGATCGATACCGGCCTGCGTCTGTCCACGCCAACAAAAACCCGAAGTTTGCTGACCTGAAATTCGGAGGAAAGTCAAATTGGGTTTTGAGGCCTGAGGGACTGTACGCATCAACGTCATCGATGACGGACTTTAATTTGAAGCTACTTTGATGCGGTATGTTTGTTTTTTTCGTATTTCCCATTTCTCTTTTTTCTCTCACAGCTACGAAGCGTCCACCTACGATCTCCACTTACCCGCTCAGGGTATCTCGCGGCAAATGCGGCATTGTGTATGTGGCACACGACAATGAGGCATTTTGGCAGCGACGAGTTTCGTCATATGTCAGGCTTCTGTTCTTCTATGAAGACAAATTCCAGAGTTCGAACTTCTTTCCTGGGGTTTGGGGTATTGACGTACCGCCGGCGTACATCATTGGCGGCCACCAGGCGAATGAATACTTCATAAACTTGGTCCTGATCGGCACTTTTCTCGGGTTTCTCTGGGCTTGGATCCGTGGAATGTCGACATAAGCATGTCATACGGCTCTTTGCCAATCTTATTTCTTTCGATTCAAAACCTTATACCGGTGGGGGCGGCGTTCTCTTGTGTGCTGAATGATGTCAACGTAGGAGTACTTCGCTTTTCTACGATACGCCACCAGGAAATTGAAGAATGAAACTTGAGACTGGCAAGGCTTGGACTCATACCTCATGGACCTGCAGGAAATCGAACGGGTCTCGCCGAGTCTCCACTTCTCCCCAGATCGCTGGTGACTAGGCTGCCAACCTACGCGGGGGTCCCGAAAGGAGGCGACGCTGGCTCCTCTCGATCCAACAAGGAACCTGCGGGATTTCAGCCATCTCGGTTCTCTAACTCGGGTACTCACAAAGGCGGCGAATTAGAATGCCCTCAACTCCACGCTTCCGCTGCCTCCATTAACCTTTGGCTGTCCACTCAGGCTATCGAAGCTCCGAACCCCTAATGAGTGATTTTCGCCATCGTCACGACGGCTCTATCCCGGCTCTAAAAGGTATTGGATGATGGTCAGCCAACTTAGAGCTACTTGGGCTCCAACTTTCGAATACCGGAAGGCGGATCCGGGGCCTATGGCTCTTACGGTAATGTTCTCGAATCCAGGTCTAACGCTATTGTCAGCAGAGACGAGTTACTTGATCATCCTCGTCCACCTCTGCGGGATTACAGAGACTTCCTCACCGGGAGGTTGCTTCGCCCGCGTGTCGGACGGTCCGACTACGCATGTGTATGGTAATTTAATAACTACATTTCTCAATGAGCAATACTCGGCGGACTATTTTTGTGGATAGTGATAACTATTGTCCTTTCCACTCCACTACCACGGTAGATATGTATCCAAATCTGTCCATATGGTAGCTAAATTGGATTGTGAAACGACAAATTTCCACCGTTGCTGGCGGATTCGTTGTCAAAGCCTTCGACTGTAAAGGGTTTTGTAAATCGTCCGTCTTCCCTGAAGACGCCTCTCCACTTCCTCAAAGCGGTTTCCCTTATAGTAAGTTATACTGCTCCGAACCAATTACGCATTCAATGATTCGTAGACATCCTGTTCGGAGGTCGGGTTCTGAAATTAATTAACCTACATAGTTTATTGGATTCTTCAAGTTTACGCGGCTCACTGAAGAAGGCTCCCTCGCAAATGAAGCTTGAATCCCGACCTGCTCGCCATAACTCTATGACCCCCTAAACGCCCCTAGGATCCAACGGTGATCATCTGAGGTACGAAACAGGGACGCTTTTGAACACGGGAACGCTATTCAGCGTGGCACTGCTCCACAAACTGAAGGTTAATTTACCTCCGCCATCACACCGAAAGATCAGAATTAGTATGGATGATGCTCCTCGTTGCGTCATCGAACTTGCGCTTCTACCCAGCCTTGCTGGAACCTTTTGGCTACAACAGTATTCTTTCTGTGTTATTTTTTCGACAGCCCTGCAAGCAAGATGGACCGAGTGTCAGTGATCAACCAATTATTGCATGCTGAAGCCTTGAAACCTGGTCTCAACGCGGAGCTTGTGGGTACAATTCGGAGAGTTTGATGCAGGCTACACGAAAGTTTAGGATTTCCTTTTTTCCCTTTCCGGCTCCATAGGTATGCATGGCTTGTAACGCTGGAAGATTCAAGGTACGCCACCACGCGTTCTTTGGTCGGATATCGGAGCCATCAGAACCCTGAATCTGACGTGCGAAGAGGAAAAGATCTAAGAAGACTAAGTATCACGATGAAATAATTCATAGCGAGGTCGATGTGACCAAATTTACAACGGGCGCGCTCAGTGTTCGTGACCTAGAATAACTTGGGTATGCATGTCGCCTATGTAAACCGTTCACACACTTCGAGAGACACGTACTCAAATTACGACACTCTCCCTCCCGTATGAATTTGGAACTTCACCAGGCGTAAACCTTCAATGTATACAATGAAATATCAGAGCCACATTCCCTATGTGAGATATTCCTCGTGGCCCAACACTCTACATGATATATTCGGGACGTTCGATCACACTGGTAACTAATTTTGAACTCTCATGTATGACCGGGTTAGGATGTGGCAATCCCCAACGACGGATGCAATCGCTGGATCGTTTGAAATTCTGGGGTATCTATAAAGCCGTGAAGGTTCAATTTCTCCAGGCCTTCACACCTCGCTAGAAACTGCCCAACCCTGCCCTCCAGATCCAAAATACCCGACGCGACTTCAAGGTTCCCATTGGCTGTGTGGCCGGATGAAGATAGTGTATGTCGAGATATGACGAGTTGGGTCAAGTTAGGTGTGACCATGAAGTTCAATAGTCCCCCTAAACAACCAGGCAGGTTGTTTGTGTCGCACAGAGTGACGTCAAGAGTATGCATCAATGGAAGATGAACAGTTTGGCCTTGGGGAACGCATAAGTTTCGATGGTGAACGTTGGCGGAGTCCGATTGACTACCAGCCCACACAGCGAAAGTCTGCAGGTGACGGGTGTTGGATAGAATAATGTAGACATCTACGTATGTCTGCAGGAGGCCGACACCTGTGAGAGCTAGGCGTGTAATCTTGGATGTTTCAGGGGACGATAGGTTGATTAGAAGGGGCTCCTTGCGTCGGGACAAATCTAACATTGTTTGCTGGAACCATATCATGGTTGGCGGATTAGCGCGTGCTGGTTTAGAGCGATCCTTGATAGGGCCCGGGCCATTGCTTCCTGGTGGATCAACCCAGGCCTCGATGGAAACCTTCGGTGTTGCAACACCTGTCCATGTATCGAACAGTCTCTCTTCAAATATTGGCCTCACCGGGGTGTAAATGGGACGGGATGGGGAACGCACAAATTTGAGATGAATTTCTGATAGGCTGATGAAAAACTTCTTCGGTAGAACATGGAAGCGTAGACGGGCGAACTCAAACTCCTCCACATTCTGGAAGAGCATTGAAAGGGAGGAGATCCGATTCGCAAACGGGTTGCAGCAGTGTGGAAGGGCCTTTTCGACCAGTGCAACGGCAGGGTTGGACGGATCCAATACAGGGAAGGTGCTGCCGCCGGTACGTTCTTCTAGTAATCTCGTCAAGCGCCACCATACGATGGTTAGCCTGTGTTTGGATGTCTGTGCCCTCCTGATGATGGTCTGAATCGTCTCCTGAGTAGCCATGCGAGGTGCACCAATGGTTACAGTCATGTTAACCTAGAGGCCTGGAGATCTAAGCGCGATGAGGCGAAAACGGGATGACACATGTGGAAGAGTCCATGGATTGGACCCATTTGTGAACGATGCTGGAAGATTTACTTCTTCGACCGCGAGCTTGACAACACGATGCAAGACCTCATTTGGAAGTGTGTCCATTGGAAAGCAGTCAAACGATTTGCGACCAATACAAACCAGAGATCGAGGTCAAATGGAGGCCTAAGACGAGGATCCAAGAGGACTAAGGTATTTCGTAACGTAGAAGTATTGGGAGGAGTAAGAAAGTGATGAACCAAGCTCAGATTGGAATGTATGGTTATTTGTCATCCACCCTCCTCCTGATGAACGTTCTCGAACATATACTCAATAATACGGTGAACGTATAAGGCATGCTCACAGGATATCGTGCCTTACATTCTACTTTCCATTGCTATACCATGGTAAAAAACCGCGCAGAGAGATAACCAGTTCGAATACAACCGTATACGTGCACTGGGAGAGTGCCCTTACCTAGCGCCTCACTCGCATTCCATAGAAACCAAGGGTTGGTTCGCCAAGTAAACATTTTCAATCGTGAAAATTAGATTAGGTACATGTTTACAGGAATACTTGCAGTAAATCTGGTTTATATGGTAGGACTAAATGTCAAGAATACGATTATATCGAAGTATCCTGAGTCTGAGGTCATGGAGCTGGATTAAACAGCTTGAGAAACGAGTGAGTTCTGGGGTATTGAGTAACGGGTTGTCCAGAGGGGACTCTAGCCATGTCATCTACGATCTAGCCTCGAAAGAGGTCCTAGCCCGTATCGACTTTCACCCCACGGTTGACTCGACAGCCACCGGCTTTTCTCAGGCTGAGGGTGCGATTACAAGGAGCTTGTTATCAAATCTAAATGGGACGACCCCGTTGTGAATCCGACCTGCGGACAGATCGAAGAAGATTATACCAACGGAGTCATTCATGTCGAGGTCGACGTGGCCAAATTCTACAAGGGTCGTGCTCGGCGTTCATGCCCAGTAGGAATCGCCCATAATGTGGACGATTGTTTATGATCTCTATCAATTTTCTCGACTGGTAGCTATTTGGAACGATTTTAGATAGTTTGACAATGTAATTCCCAGCGAATGAATGAAATTTCGTGAAGTTCACACTGTAAGGCTGATTGACCGATACATATCTTGATACTGTACCTCTATAATGTCTTCTCAAGCTAAGCCGTCACGAACTCGGAAGAAGCGGCAAGATGCTCAGGCAGCCGATGCTTTGGCTGCGTTTACCGAATGGTTTCAGGCGCCTGCTGCTGAAATCTCGTCACTGAAGCGCGCAAATCCGTCAGACGGAGGAGATGCCGATGAAAATTGGAGATCTCGAAAAGCTCAAAAAACCAACGAGGTCTGCTCATTTCTCGCAGTTTGTAGGCACGGTGTTCTAACAAATAATATGTAATAGTTGACTTCAGGTCATGCAGCTAGCTTGGATGGGTCTCTAGGCGACATTCAGGCAGGAGACTATACCAGCCCCGATGATCTCGATCAGCCTTCGAGCCCGTCGCATTCTCTGATGGAAGAGAACCAACCTGGGGGTTCTCCGGATTCCATGGCGCGGGACGCATCCACTGATTCTCGCGAAGCACGTCCAGAGATCGATGAGGCACCAATCGAAGAAGAGATCCAACCTGCGCCACTTGATGTCGATCAGCAAATTGAAGAGGATATTGCGAGCGTTCGGATACATATCCCGACGCTTAAGACAACTGCCGAATTTATCAGCCAGCTCAAGAGCGCGACACTTGATGACACCAATATGGAACCAGAAGATAATGTCAGATGTACACCTCGTGAAAGCGCTCAAGGCTTTCATTGCTACCCAGCTCTCTTCACGGCAGACCTATAACGATATACGCAACATCAATTTATCAGTATATCCCGATGATCCTTTTCTTTCGTACGATCAGATCAAGAGGCGTGTTGGTTGGATATCTGGTGTAACACCCATCTACCATGATATGTGCTTTAAGAGCTGTATCGGCTACACGGGACCCTACTCAGAGCTGGAGAAGTGCCCTGTCTGCTCTCGGAATCGCTATCACCCTGGAACGCAGAAGCCTCAGCGCCAGTTTGCAACAATTCCCATCGGACCGGTCCTCCAAAATTTCTACGCGTCGCCTGCAGAAACACCTGGGTCCGACGAAAATCCTCCAAGAGAAGTAAGTCCCGCTTCGATTGATGTAACCGATGCTCACATAAATACTAGGATCCTGGAAGACCAGAAGCACAGCCTGAACCCTCTCAAGCCACGGTCGCGAGCGAAAGTCAAGCTCCCGTAACCCAAAGTGGACCCGATGCAGCCACAGTCACGAGCGAGACTGAAGCTCCTGCCACTCAAAGTGGAACTCCTGCAGCCACTTCTACCGGTCGGTTTTCGATCCGTGATCCATTGTAAGTTGTCCTCTTTCGCTACGCTGACCTACGCAAAGTGGCTAACTTCGGACTCGGATGCAGCGCCCAACACAGTGGAGACGATAGTGAACCCGGGTCGGACAATGAGAATGGGCGACCTTCAGAACCGTCTGGTGATGAATCCTCTTCGGATTCGGATTCGGAAGATGAGGAATCTTCATCCACGCAGCCTCGTACAGGTTCTGCAACGACTTCAAGTGAGTAAAGGACTACTAGTCCCCGGATACTCATTGGAACAAGCTCTACAGGGACATCAAGTTCTTCTCAAAGGCCACCGACTGCGCCTGGCGACCAACCGCCAGCTAAACGACGAAAGGTAGCAGCACCAACTGTTGCTACCAGCACCACACGACCGAAGCTACGACCGGTACCAAGGAAGAGTGCAGTGGCTAATGCGCCTGCAGTCCCAGGGAAAGAGGACAACAATCGGTATCGTGTTCCTGTGTTTGTCACCCTTTCACTTTTGACGAGCCCAACTTCTAGGAATATTGCTATGACGAGCTGGCTTGAAGAACATCCCAACGGGTTGCTGAAGGACTTCGACACCTACTGGGGCGGCCTCAATATCGGAGAGAAAAGGGTACGTGGTCGGCTTTCTCACTCCTCCAGTAGCCTAACGTCTTCACGACAGTCTTTCAAAAAGAAGAATACTCGAGGCAGCGCAGCCGCTCCCAGCACCGAAAACCCAGACCGTAAGTGGCCTGCTCTGCTCACGCTTGAGGAGTATTGACCTCGGAGCTCGCTAGCAACGAACTAAGTTACCCAGACCAGACCAAAGGTGCGAGCACTCTATGAGTTCTAGTGGTTTTTTACGGCCGTCGCTGACTTCACAGAAATATGAGAATTCTCGCTTCTTTTGCATGCCCTCCCGCACCCGACAACTTTCAAAACAAAACTACCTTTCTTCCTCCTTCAACAATTCCTCACCTCTTTCATCACGGCTCCAGCTGGCCTGAAGCGCACTTCATTCACGTCGCATCATAAGGCCAACAACGAGGCTTCGGACTTGGCGGAATTTGGCCGATGTGGAGTTCTATGGGAATTGACGAGTAATCGTAGGGGATAGATTGGGAAATGAATGGAAATGGACCCTAATCGATAAAAATCGTTTGTATTTGATGCCATTGATAGGTAGAAATAGATTGCAATTCTCTTGTAATTGATTGAAATAGAAATCTAGTATTTCGGTCAATTGCCATCTATTGAAGTCGATTCACACTGGGAACTGGTCAGATCCTGCAAGTTCTGAGGTACTCGTCTGAACTCGATAGCAATCGTCAATTTGCAATCTCTGTCAATTACTGTCGTCCTAATTGACAGAAATCGACAAGCGGCCCCTGAACTCACGCTCTATCAATTTTTTTGCACATCCTTGATTTTTTTCGATCCCATTTACCAATCTATATAATCATACGGTCGACCTCAATTACTTGCTCCAAGTCCGACCACCCATGTGACGTGAACAGATTACTCCATTTGGTTGGTCACCTACTCCAAGATGTGGGGTGCTGTTTCCGACGCCTGCAACATCGGCCTCACGCTCTCTGAGGTTCTCCATACTACCACCAACATCAACAGGGGAAGCTGCGAAAATGGATCATTCTACTCGACTGATATGATCTATATGTCAAACCATACGTTGAATTCAGCAGAGCGACAAGTGGTGGGCTTCTGAGGTCATGGCTATCACTTCGCCAGCTGGTGAAACCAGGTACGTACAGCAGCCAAAGAACCATTCCTGCTCTGAAACTGGGTGACATGCAGGAGCCCCAGGATCCGTAATTTTACTCAACGGAGCTTCTTGATGGGATAGGAATACATCCGTTTCCGAGGACGATCAAGTAACTTTCCCCTCCACCGGTTGGTCAAGCTCTGTGGGGCACCGTCTCCTCGACGCAATAGTGATTCCTTCCGATGAAGAACAGGCAAATCATTATCTTGAAGAAGGATCCAACTGGAAGGCCCATGTTTGGATACAGGTTCGTCGCAATTCCTTATCCAATTGATTCAATATCACGGTACAAGTTTTCCGGCGCGTGGCGCCGTCACCATCATAGCCAAACATGGGTACGTATTGAGTCTGTTCCGTTCTGTAAACCTACCAGGCTGACCAGATACCATCTTCATTGTAGGTATGAATCTTTTCCGAGTCAGGAGTAGGTTTACATCGAATGCCGGACAATATCTACCTCTAGAGATCTTATTAGAGTATTTCTGCAACACAGTCCAAATTTACGTTAAAATTGATCAAATTTTTGTCAAGTCTCGATGTTAGGGCTCCCGCTATCAAATTTTTGTTTGGGATGCTAAATCTAAGCTAAATTTTGTGGTTTGGGCGATTGTTGCTTTATAATGGATTTCTCCTTTCGATCAGAATGTGGCTCCGGCGTTGATAATAGTCGTAGAAAGAAATATGACTATAGAAAGTACACTACAAGTTTCCACCCCCAAATCCTACGAGATGGCGAAGCCGCATGTCTTGTAGATTATATCGACAACAATCGTTACGAATCATCTACATTATAGGCGATTCCTACTGGGGTTCATGACCTGGAATAGTTGATGCATCTCTGCCCCGTGTGGAATTCTACGTTTTACATACTAAGACATCAATATGTGTCCGATTTTGGCTATCGCTATACCATTTGACACTTGAAACCTTGCCAGGCATGGAACCGCTATGGGATTTTAGTATTAAAACATTTTCTCCAGTCATTTCTATTAACGCATAGTACATACTGTATATAATTTCCTTCAGTAACATTCGGGGCGTTATGTTTACACTTGTACTTAGGTATTTATGGACTCTCATAGGGATGCTACGCGGGTTAGGCTTTGGCAATTCCCAGCGAGGGAAGCAACTGCTGAATCGTTCTGAAGTCTTGAGTTCCTGCAAAGCCACAGACGTCTAATTCCTGGAGGGCTTTGCACCTTGCCAGAAACTGCACAACTCTGCGCTCCGGATCCAAGATACCCGATGCGACTCCGACGTTTCCATTGTGTGCGCGGTTGGATGAAGGTCGTGGATGTCGAGATATGGCGAGTTGGGTCAATTTAGGTGTCCGTATGAAATCCAATAATTCTGCCAAACAATTAGGCAGATCGCTTGTTTCGCATAGAGTGAGATTAAGAGTATGCATCAATGGGAGATGAATAACTTGGTTTTGGTGTCTGCGTAAGTGTTGGCGTTGAAGGCGGGCGGAGTCCGAGTCACCAACAACCCACACAGTAAAAGTCTGAAGCTGACGGGTGTTGTACAGAATATTGTAGACTTCTATGCGTGTTTGTAAGAGGCCGATGCCTGTGAGAGAGAGGTGTGCGATCTTGCACGTCTCGGGGGATGGTAGATTTATTAGAAGGGGTTCCGCGGGGTTCCCGCTTAGGGCCGCCATGAGGCGTCGGAGGCGTATTGACCGTGACTGGGGGTCACTAGAGAGTGTTGGCTTAGAATGATCCTCGTCATTTATGTGCCGATTAACCCAGGCACGGATGGCAACCTTTGGCGCTGGGACACCGGTCCATGTGTCAAATAGCCTCTCTTCAAATATGGGCTTCACAGGGATGAAAGTCGTCCTGAGGGAGGGAGACACAAAATCGAGATGAATCTCTGATAGTCCGATAAAGAATTTGTTCGGCAGAGCACGGAAGCGCAGACGAGCGAACTCGAAGTCGTTCACATTCCGGAAGAGCATTGAAAGGGAGGAAATTCGATTTGAGAACGGGCCACAGAAGCGCAAAAGAGTGTTTTCGATCAATGCAGAGGCGGGGTTAGACGAATCCAATCTCGGGAAGAGGCTGTCGCGGTTATGTGCTGCTAGTATAGTTGAAAGAGACCATACGATGGATAGCCGGTACCTGGATGTCTGTGCCCTCGCGAGGACAGCCTGAATCGCATCTTGAGTCACCTTGGTACCTGCACCAATGGTTATAGTGAGGTTGACCCAGAAGCCTGGAGATCCAAGCGCGATAAGGCGGAAACGGGACGACACATGCGACAGAGTCCACGGATTGCAGCCATTGATGAACGAGGCCGGAAAATTTACTTCTTCCACCGTGAGGTCGAGAATATGATGTAACACCTCATTTGGGAGAGTGTCCATTGAGTTTGTACAATCCGAAGGTCGATGTTCAAGATAAGGAGCCAAAAGGTTTGGGGCCTGGGGCCTGAGGTATTACTTAACGTGGAAATGATGGGAGGAGATTATATTGATTGTTGAATACCAAGGGAATCATTCACGTCGAGGTTGACGTGACGAACCTTTCTAAGGGCCGTGTTCGACTTTCGTGGCCTTTCAGTGGAATACCTTGCACGTCTATGTTATCTATGCAATCCCTTTGGAAGCTTCGATATACATGTACCATAGATGGACTGCCACCAACAATCTACTCAAAGCCATTGAGATAACACTCTTTCGTAACCCATTACATATTCATGGGCTTTCTATATATTATCAGAACCCTACAGCGATATCGTGGTGTGTCAGGACCTTGTAAGCCGCAACTCTGGAAGCAATCCCCGGATTGCATCGAAGTCTTCAGTAGCAGTGAAGCCACTTATGTCCAATCTCCTGAGGCGTCCACAACGGGCCAGAAAATTGACAACTCTGTGGTCAGGATCCAGGAAACCCAAAGCCTGGTTAAAAGGCGAGAGATACCGTGCGGCAATGGAATGCCGTTCATGACGCGATATGCTAAGTTGCGTCAATTTGGGGGTAATTATGAGGCACAAGAACTCTCCCAGACAATCTGCCTGCTGGTTTGCGTCAGTCAGACTGAGTTCGAGGTTGCAGAGTCTTTGGAGTTGGATTGGGTGTCGAGGCTGGATTAAGTGTGAAAGGCTGAAATGAATGCAGGTCGCCTTCGCATCCCTGGAAAGCCACCCTGCAAAAGTTTGGAGTTGAGGGACGCCAAAAAGAACGGCATAAATGTTTAGGGGTGATCGCTCAAGAGCGAGGCCTGTAAGTGAAAGATGTGCAATCTTGGAGCAGTATCCGGGTAATACAAAGACTGGGAGGGCTCGGGAGTAGTTCTGAGTTATACCATCCAGAACGCGGATGGTTCGAAACTGTGGGTCACGGTCCCCGAGTAAAATAATCGTCGGGAAGATCTGACGCTTCAGCCCACGCTCGGATGTCCATCTTGGGGGATGAGACGCCGGTACCCGTACTGAACAGCCTATCTTCGAACATGGGGTTTACCCAAGAGGAGTCGGCTCCGTAGGAGGGAGCAACGAAGGTCAGCTGAATTTCCGATAATCCTATGAAGAAGGCTGCCGGAAGAGCATGGAAGCACAGGCGAACGAATTCAAACTCGTTCGTATTCATGATCACCATCGAAAGGGAGGAAACTCTGGTCGAAAACGGCGAGCAAAAGGACGACAGAGTGTTCTCGATCAACATAGAAGCGGCGGGGAGTGACTCCAACTCAGGGAAGGGGAGATCGTTGGCGTCCCGGGATATTACGCCTGTTAGGAACCATATAATGCATAAATGGAGTTTATATGCTTTGGCCCTCTTGAGGATAGCTTGGATCGCATCCGAAGGGGCGTTGTCACCTGCACCTATCGTTACTGTTACATTGGTCCAGAAGCTTGGAGACCCCAGCGTGATGGCACGCCAACGCCGCGAGATATGCGAAAGAGTCCATGCATTTCTGGTATTCTTAAAAGATGGGGAAGACTGACTTCTTCCACGTGAACTTGAGGACACGATCTAAGACCTCATCTGGAAGGTTGTTGATCGAGATTAGGGCAAGCTGGGGGTCCACCTCTTCATCGTCGACTTGCATTTTGACAACCTTGATAACTGTACTCATCAGATGCTGACGATAGGTGGAGGTATGAATGGGAAACTGGTGGAAGAGATGAACCCGGTTTTCTGTTACCCAGGCTCAATTTGGAAAGGATGAGGTAATTCCATTGTTGTTGGCACCTTTCCCCTGTCCACCTTCGTTGCCCAAGGCTCTTGACAGACAGACCCTATGCATTCATAATCTCATGGTAGGGTGAATCCCACTATCAGTCCTTCTCTAGAGAGATCCCTTCAAGTTGAAGACCGTGCACGATACAAAACCAAGGGATGTGCGTCCACAGCCCCGAACAATGTCCTGGCACACACTCTGTAGATGGACTGGGGAGATATTCGACGCAAAGAACTTCATTCTGAGAAATGATATTAGGTACATGTTTATAGTTATGAGTTCAATAGATATAGTTCATAAAGTAGGATGAGTAGGGAGTCCACATAGATGTGAAAAGCTCGAAACCAGCTCAGGTCGGGAACGTGAATCAAAAGGTAGGGAAACGAGAAGGCTCTGGGGGATTGAGCAACGGGTTGTCCAGAGGGGACTCGAACACGTTCTCCTTGAACTCAACGACGGCACCCTCTACCTGAGAGTTCCCAGAAGCAGAAAGGACACGAGGATGGAAAGATATTCGTGTCAGGACGACGGAGAACGAGTCCTGAATAACGTAGTTCCGAGATGTGTCGAGGAGGTAGATTTGAGGGCTCAACCCACTTGGAAAGATTCCGTGGCCAGCTGACAGCATGGGGATCGGCCGGTCCACGACATCACAGACTTGGAAAGGCGGCGAGCTGCAGATCACCCTGGTGTCGTCGTCGGCATAGTGAAAGTCAAGGATGCAGACTCCAGTCTGGCTATGTGTCGTCCGGCCGTATATCCGCCTGCCATTAACGGTCATGGCGATCCTGAAAGACCTGACCGACGGGTGATAAGGCGTTGCGACCTGTATTTCGAAAGTCATCTTTGGGAAGAAACGGAGACGAGTTGAAGAGACTTACCGCCCATTGTGACGCTCTTGGTGGTGGTCGGTAGGCTTCAGAGGGGTTTGGGATCTGAATACTTAGTTGTCTTGCCATGCTGGCCTGCAGAATAGACAGACAGATCGAGGCTCGAGCCGACTATTAATATTGGTCCGAAGGGAAACGCTAAGTACTTACGGGTTCATAAGTCCGATGATGATGATATCGGCCGAGACCTTATACCGCCTACTATAAGGGTCGTTCATGCACCAAGAGACGGTTGTTAGCGGTCGCACCTGATCCCAACCCTCGTAATACTCGTGAGCTAGGAATCTAGTCGGGAACATGATAGCAAATAGGCAGAGTTTCGAATTAGCAGGATCCCCTGCGGATTTTCAGAACCACATCATGGCATTGAACAAGATAGCAGCCTCGTGATGGTCCCCTGAGTAAATGCATAAGCGCGCACAGAGATCTAGGGGTTGCTCGTTTGCCAGTTGGTTGAGGTCGTTGTGATGCAAGAATTCGACCCGGACTCCAGAGATAACGGGTTCCGTGCTCCGCCACGATACGTACGGAGCATGGGGAAGCGAGGGTCCAGATTATTCAAAGACACAAATACTACAGCTGCAGGGGCAGATAGGCGGCTTGCAAAGATACAAGAATTCTCCCAAGCTGTCCAGCGAAATTGCGAGCGTTTGTTTTGGAAAGAGGCCAGGCCGGGCGTGACAGGATGGTCACACATCGATAAAACAATTGCGCCTTGAGGTTGCCTCTCCTCAACGCCGTCGGCGACGACGAGCATTAGTTCCACATTCCCTGCCAGGAGCTACAGACAACGGCCAGTAGGGATAGCGCTTTCTTCTCTGCTACGTATACCCCATGATCCACTTCCCAGCAACGCTCAGGCAGTCTAATTCAGGCGCACTTCCAAAACGGACCGACAGTCTCAATGCTACTCAGCAAAAGACTCCTGAAAACAAGCTTTTCTTGAAGATTGAGGAGGAACTTCATGATGCTAGAAGAGTTCACTCGCATGGCCAAGAGGAGGACCTCAGATTGGCACTCAACATGACGATTGAACGGCTATCTGAAGTGGTGCGTTTTCGCTGCTCTGCTACTATCCAGGTCTAATTCTAACAACCTTTCTTTCACCAGTCCTCGATGTTGAGCGAAGCCTACAAGGCGCAGGCTGACCTGGAAGCCCAGCTGCATATTGCACAGTCAAACTTGAAGCTCGTGATTTCCAACAACGAAATGCTCGAAGATGCCTTGAAACGCGAGTCATCTGGCGGAAATACTCGCGATGTTGGCTGGCGTCGTGCTACTAATAGGACTGGCACCTCTACTACAACCCATACCCCCAACGGAAGCGAAGCAGGAAGTCGCAGCTCCGTTGAAGATTCCCCTGCTCCTGAACCCGCAACTCCAAGCACAAGTGCTGCTAGCTTGCCTGTAGTTGCAGCACCTATCACACCTGCTCAAGAGACCAGTCGGTTCTTCCGATTCCGATTCAACACTGGCTCGTCTTCCAACGCCCCTACACGACCCGGAACTCCACAGCCAGGGAACACGGGCTCGCCCCAAACAAATCACCTAAATTCCCCATCATTACCCAGTTTACCCAGTCAAGCTGTGTTGAAGGAGAAAGGGAAGTTAGAGGAGGTAGAGAAAGAGCTTGAATCCGAGAAGAAGGCCAGGAAGGACGCGGAGAAGGCAAAGGAGGAGCTTGAGGCAGAGTTAGAATCTCTTAGTCAGGCTTTGTTTGAGGAGGTCGGTTTCCTTCAAATATTCTACAACTTGCAAATTCTTACACACCCTTATAGGCCAACAAGATGGTTGCAGACGAACGCATCAGGCGAGCAGATACAGAGGAAGAGCTCAAAGAAGCTCGCCTTGAGAAGGAAGCTCTGCGCAGTGCACTCAGGATCCTAGAAAGCGAGAACGAGGTTCTGAAAGGATCGAGCAGCGCCGAGCTCAGTCCTGTCATAACCTCAAAGGATCCTTCCCGACCATCCAGGTCTTCGTTGTCGATATCATCATCGGAGCTCGAGGAGCAGGAAGAGCAGGAAGTAGAAGTTGCACTGGCCAGCTCTACCGACCTGAAGACGCCCCTTGCATACAAGCGGACATCGTCGCAGATTGCTCTGAAATCGCCACCTCAGTCTCCAGAGGCTACCCCTGCCACAGCTACTGCACTAGCTGCTCCTTCATTGTCTCCTCCTTCTCTGCCCGCTGCGACTCCCTCAGGACTCCCTCATTCGCCATCTGCAGCAGATGCAGCATCCCTGCCCCCAGATGCCGCATCAAGTTCGCCATTGCCCCCGCACCAACCACTGGCACGAAAGTCGGAGGAGTTCAAAACAGAGGAAGAAGAGCAGCTGGAACGGGAAGAGGAAGAAATCCGACAATCGCTCAACGCATTAGACCTAGACGCGGAAGTCCCACCTGGTTCTGATCAGGCACCCTCACTTAGGCGGAAGTCGACCCGGGACAGGCCACCTTCGCTCCTCCTGGATAATTATGCGATGATGGGTCTGGGGACCGACGGGTCATCCCCCTGGGCAGACGTACCCTCAATGTCGAAGTCCCAGGCGGCGAAGAAGAGTGGGGATTCGAACTTCGGGGCGCAGAGTATGAGGTTCAATGCTGTTTGATTGAACATCTCACTCCTCTCGCCCATGTTCCGCTACTTCGAAAGCTTTTGGAGCCTATGCAGCCAGGCGCGCTGGGTCGGTCGTGGCTGCATTTATGGTCCCTTGGTGGCCAGCTTTTGGGAGTCATGTTACTGCCAGTAGAGCTTCTGTATCTTCGGAGACCTGTACTTATTCTTCTGGCCGGATGTGATATTTTATTACTTGTTGGATGTACCTATACCTAGCATAGTTTGTAATCGCTTTTGTTGTCATTATAGTGGTCGCTAGTCTCTCCTGCTGCATACCTGCTTGAGGGATGCTCCGCGAGTCGGTGACAAGCGCCTTCCGCAAGTGCACATGACCGCCATGATTTACAATCGCGCAATCATTTGACCAAAGACTCTCATTTAAACCCATGATGGCACAAACGGGACGGCCTTCCTATATCTCCCCCGAACGCTCAGTAATCCATCTGCTAAGAGCTTGAGTGTTTACCACTATGACTACCGCACCTGGCGACTTTTCCAGCGTTCCTGTACTCGACTACTCTCTTCTGCAGGGACCGGAAACGAAACCAGTCTTCATTGCACAGCTCCGCAATGCCCTGATAAACGTTGGCTTCTTGTACCTCTCGAATCTTCCACCATCTCTGGTCGCCCAGATTGACGCTCTGCAAGGCTACATCCCTCGAGTTTTTGACCTTCCGCAAGAGGAGAAGGAGAGGATCCGGATGAAATATTCTCCACACTTCCTCGGATACTCGAAGCTTGGGGCAGAGCTTACGAAAGGGAAGGTCGACAACAGAGAGCAGTTTGACTTCGCTACACCTCATGAGACGAGATGGCGAGATCCGGAGACTGTAGAGGGCCAGAATGGTCCAAATCTCCAGTACTGGAGAATTTGGGGTCCTTCACAGGTTAGTTGATTACCAACGTCTTGAATATCGACTTTAGCTCATCATTCACACCAGTGGCCAGAAGAATCTCTCATCCCAGGTTTCAAGGCGACCATGGAGGCCTACCTAGCGCAGGTCCAGGAGTTGTCCTACAAATTTATCTCTCTCCTCGCGGAGGCGTTCGGTCTTCCTCCGAATGCCCTGGACAGATTCTACGATACCCCTGAGAACATGCAGCATCGTAGCAAGATTGTAAAATACCCAATCGTCGCTGATCCTGACGCCAGCGACCAAGGCGTTGGCCCACACTACGATGCGGGCTTCCTGACATTCGTAAGTCTCTCGCTGGTCCTTATGAGCTACACCACTTGACGAGAACTTCAATCAGCTCCTTCAAGCTTCTCCTCACCGAGGTCTTCAGGTTCAAAACCTTGCAGGTGATTGGATTGATGTACCACCGATTCCGGGAACGTTCGTCGTGAATATTGGCAAGGGTATGTCCCAGCACGATGATATAGTGGCCTAGAAAACATCTGACTCCTGGTTGTTGGCAGCTCTGGAATTTGCGACACAAGGACTAGCTAGAGCCACCTCGCATCGGGTGCTCTCTCCCAGAGCTGCTCCAGGTGAACCAGCAACCCCTCGGTATTCAGTTCCATTCTTCCAGAACATCAGCCTTGACGTGAAGCTCCATGAGAACGTGCTTGACTGTAAGTCTTCTGCGGACTTTCGGTAGTACCATCCCATTGACTGAACCCTTGCAGTCCCACCAGAGATCCTCAAACTCAAAGAAAGCC